>JACYFF010031958.1:22507012-22572099 GCA_017589665.1 Selenicereus undatus | reverse complement strand
TATATATATATATATATATATATATATATATATCAGTGAATTTGCCTCTTTCTTCTTCATGCTCGGATTTGCCGTCAATGTTCCAACCATAGATAGATCTTCCATGAAAGCTTCTATTAGTGAATTGGCCTCTTTCTTCATATTGCATATCTGGAGGAGTGGGTCTAGGGTAATAATTCCTGGTCCTAGCGGTTCTCGAATTTTGTATTTTGTTGAGACCTAGAGGCTCTTCTTTGTAGGAATTTTTAAGAGGTTCTTCTTCTTTGAAGGTCTTTTGGATAGTAGCTAAGACTTCATCCGAGTCACTACTACTAGCTACAGCTTCTTCTTCTTCTTCAGAGGAAGAAGAGCTGTCAACCTTTTGTTGGCAAGTTTTGTCAATGCAAGTGAGTACTTTCTTTTTGTCAATTGCTTCGATCTGTTCTAAAATCTTTTGAAGCCGATCAAAATTTTGGCCTTTTGGCTTAGGCAGAGATTCCACAGCAGTTCTAGGAATACTGTCTAATTTGACAAATGGGTTGGAGATGTTATCAATAAAGGAGGAAGAGGGTTTTTGTACTGGGGCTTGTCCTATCCTTTTTAGCAGCTTCCTTTTTGGAATCAGTTTTGGCATTGAGCTGGTTCAGTTGCTCAACAATTGTATTCAGGATGGCATTTGTATAATTGGCTTGCTCATGAACCTTTTTGATGTCACCAAGCTGGGCAGTATCGGTATCCATTCCCTCCCGACCACTTTTGTAAGGAAAAGTGTGAACAGTTTTTTTCTGTACAAAAAGTTGTATGGGCTGGTGAGTAGGAGGATGGACGGAGACCATACTTGTACCATCAGCAAGATGCCAAACTTTAGCAAGACTGGTTTGAACATTTATACTTGGGAGTGTATAAACATTATTTATTCAAACCTTTTTCAGAAGTAAATGTAAGAAACTATAGGAAAAAGGGGATGTCGACTTTAAGCCTTTTCTTATCAACCATCCAAGCTTGCTTAACCTATTCTCTAAGGTTTTGATCAATTTGTTCGAACCATTGGCCTTTGGAAGCATTACTAGCAGAGTAATAATCTTCCTTAAGGGAAGACCAATCAATTGTAAAATTGGGATTTGTGAGAACATTGCATCCATATTCGATTCCTGAAGAAGAAGGAGACGGAGGATCATTGATAATTGGTTCTGGAATGGGAGACCTGAACCGGTATTTTTGTGGTTCTTCTGGAGGGATACTTCTTTCTGAGTGGAAATCTGAAAAGCATTTCCTACTAGTAGAAGTTCCAGGGAGATTTGTAGGTTCACGAAATGAGCGGAATAGTAAAATAACTCGGCCATCGGGTTCTTCTATGATCTACTCAATATCGTTCATTTGTCTAGATTTGTCAATAGAAGCATGTTGAGCATCTTTAAGCTCAATAGCTTCTAGAATTGTAATCTCATCCCATTTGAGAAGTTTTAGAGTAAAAACTTGAGGTTTTTCATCTTCAATTTGAAGTAAAACTGTCTCTTTTGTATTTAAAGGTAAAGGATTCAAAAATTTTGTATTCAGGTTTGTAGACATAAGTCTAAAATGGACTCGATACATAATTGCAAAGTTTTTGAAATCATGAAACTCGCCACCTTGAATATGAACATCAAGCTTCAAGGCTTCGGGTGTCATGGGACATGTAAGATCAACACAGGAGTCTGGATAACAGTTGAAGAAAATTAGCCTGTTATGTATATTGGTATTGATCATGGCTAATAGAGACGATTTGTATTTCTTTAACCTTTTGTCTCTTAAAGCCATGTAGATAGGTGCGTTAATACCTTTTCTAATGAAAGGTCTAACTGCAACCTGAACAAGTGCAATATGCATAAAGCAGAATTTGTCCTTTAAATGTATTTGAATGGCTTCTCGTTTGATCAAAGCCACAGTTTGTAATCCATTTTGTAGACTCACGATTTCTTCATGAGTTTTGATCGAAAAAGCAGTTTGAAAGCTAAATGTACTGATTTTGTAAATAGTTTCAATATTGATTTTGGGAATATCCCATTTGTGAAATTTTCAGGAGACGGGGCCTTAATAAGGTCATTAGTCCTAAACTCATTACTATTGACAATATCACTACTATGACTATCTACCTTAAACGACAACAACTTCCTGAACTTACTAGCCATTACCATATTTTGTGCATATACGGTGAATGATAAAAGTCTACTCCCGCAGTGTAGATTAAAGACGGGACCACTGGGACCACCTTACACGGATGACCAACAGATTCACAGCTGACCAACGGATGATCAACGCCTATCAAATATCACGTACAAATAGACACATAAATGGCTCTGATACCAGACGGAACAGGATCAGAAGAAACACACGAAATAGGAAAACTTTATTAAGAAAACTTAAAACACAGAGTACATAAAGGGAAAATACAAACTGAAAGAAGATAAACTGAAGAAAAACTTAAAGATAATTTGCAATAGTAATAAACTTACAAATTGTCGATTTTTTCAAACTTGTACAGAGAATTGTAAACAGAGGAAAATTAAAGAAGATAGAGAAGAGAGTTTTGTAGATGGAAATTTTGTTGATGATTTTTGAACTCTCTGGTTCGCTCTTGTTTATTGATCTGCTGAATTTTTGATGATTTGTCCGAATGAAATGTCTGCCTTATATAGAGCTAGATGGAGCTCAATAATAGTGGCGTAGTGATGTCCAGTTGTCATGCGCCACAAGTAGGGCTTCAATTGTCAAAAGGTAACCACTTTGTCCTGTGCAACTTTTGAAATTTTTTGTCCTTCAGAACTGTTCATGAATAGTAACTTGTCGTACTGTTGATGAACAGTGGAATGTCGGGGAACTGTAGTGAATAGTGTCTTTCGATAATTTTGTCTTTTCCTGCAAAATAAAATTTTTGTTAATTTGTAATGGCCCTTACTTTTGCCAAAGGTCACGACCTCTATGGGCTCTTTTCCTTTGTCTTTTGAATTTTGTTTTTGTCACAGATCGTAAGGATCCTAGGAATCCTAAAGATCTTCAACACCGAAAGTGGAGGCAATCATATTGCAGAAATGTGCAATGTAAGCCATACTTTGCGTGAACAAGGCAAGAAGCATCAATTGGCAGAGGACTTGGGTATAGCTTTGATCAACGGGGCAAATGTGAACATTTGGGAATATTTTGGAGACAAATTGAAGGATGTGGAGTTCAAAGGTTGTCCAATATTCAAACTGCTTGTGGAACCATCGAAAGGATTCAATATACCCAGTGGGCATAATGATAAGTACTGGATGATTGTTAACTTCTTGAAGAAGTGCCTGATAGGCATTGATAATTTTGAGATATTGGTAAAAAGGTATTTCAGCAGAATTGTACCATTCTTAGTAATCAATGAAAATGGCACTTTCATTGTACCTTGGTCCATAGAATGAAGTATAATAGAGTTCGTGGTCACGAAGGTAGAAAAGTAGAGGCTCATGGGGGTAATTTGTTAATTGTAAAGAATTTCGTATGGGAACGGATTTGTAGTCATCGTCCAATTGTAGTCTTTCACCTTTGTCTTCAATGCTCATTGCTAAATCTGTAAGGGAGATATTTTGTCATACTTTCCTTGCAAAAATTCTCTTGTAAGGAAATCTGGTAGGGAATTGTTCTCTCCTTTGATGAATTCAATTTTGAAATCAAAAGAAGATAAAATTGCTTACCATCTGGCAAAGATTTGTTTCGAAACTAAATTCTTAACATCTTTTTGTAAAACATCTTTTGCAGACTTGCAATCGATGCGTAGAAGAAATTTTTTGTTAAAAAGATCACCTTGAAATTTGGAAATGCAAAGTATGATAGATAAAATTTCTCTTTTGATAGTAGAATCATTGTGTTGTGGACCGAGCCAAATGCCATAATGATAACGAACTAAATTTTCTTTATCATGCATTCTTTGCTTAAGGATTTCTCCATAACCTATGTCAGATGCGTCTGTTTCTACAATCATGAATGCAGAGGGATGGGGAATGCGCGCATGCCTAGACATGGTAAAGACTCGACCTTTTGTTTGATTAGTCTAACAATGTCAGTGTGTATATCAGAGCATGGTTCAGGATTTTTCTTAAGTTTTTTATACAAGGGGGCACACAATTGTCGAAGATGGGGGAAAAAATCTGAAATCTAGTTGAGACAACCCAGAAACCTTTGTAACTGCCTTTTATTGTTAATGATGTCAGGAAATTTTGTGGCGATGACAAGTGATCTTATAATAGGTTTTATAGACCCTTGATGAATATCATGCCCCAGAAAACGGATTTGTGTTTTGAATAAAGCCATTTTTGTTGCAGAGACAGCCAAGCCATTTCTTTCTGTAATATTTAAAAAAATTTGTAGGTGCCTAAAATGTTGATCAATGGTTTTAGAAAATACAAGCACATCATCAATGTAGACAATAATGAAAGAAGTATACGAGGTGAAAATGTCATTCATAATGTTTTGGAATTCAGAAGGAGCATTTTTCAATACAAAGGGCATTACATTCCACTCGTAATGTCCAAATGGAACGGTGAATGCTGCTTTGTAACAATCAGATTCTGTAATTTGAATTTGCAGAAATCCTGACTTCATATCAAATCTTGAAAATATTTTGGCTTCAAGTAAACAATTTAAAAGATTTCTTTTGCTGGGAATAGGGTAACGAATCCATTGTAACACTTTATTCAAAGGTTTATAGTTAATAACCTGTCTAGGAACTCCTCA
This sequence comes from Selenicereus undatus, assembly GCA_017589665.1. NCBI lineage: Eukaryota > Viridiplantae > Streptophyta > Magnoliopsida > Caryophyllales > Cactaceae > Selenicereus > Selenicereus undatus. Next base: position 22,567,380 of record JACYFF010031958.1, on the reverse strand, counting down.
TTCCTTTTCGGCAGCGTTATTAACATAGAAAGCAGTACAGCTCCAAGGAGACTTTGAAGGACGGATAAGCTTTTTGTCAAGGAGGTTCTGGATTTCTTTTTTAAAAAAGTCCAGGAGTTCATAATTCATCTGAGTTGGTCTAGCCTTGGTGGGAATGGTACGTTCATCAAAATCTTTTTTGTAGGGAAGAGAGATAATATGTTTTTTTCTTTCTCAGAAAGCATTAGGAAGGTCTGGACATATCCTTTTTTTGAGAATTTGTTCAAACTCAAGAATTTTTTGTTGAGTAGAAGGGTTTTCTTCAATTCTTTTGCAATCGATTTCATTTTTTAAATGCAAAATTCGATTTTGTTTTAATTGTAAAAGATTGACTTGTTTGTAAATTGAAGAATTTTGCAAAAGCGAAACTTCGTGTTGCTTAGCAGCAAAAAAAAAAATTGAAAGAGATTTCATTGCCAAGAATCTTGGTATGAACACCTGATTCATTGACATGAAAAGGATAAATTTGTGTTAAAAACGGAGTAACAAGGATAATGTCATGGGTAATATTTTGTACAATCAGAAAAATATTTTTGAAGCAATAACCATTGTTTTGAATGTAACCTTTGTTTAGTTTATATCTGATGTTCAAAGGTTCTCCATTGGCATTGCATAATTGTTCTTTTGTTCTTTCACAATACTTAGCAGGAATAATTCCTTCACGTATGCAGTTTTGGTCAGCTCCACTATCAATGAGAGCTACTGCATTTGTAGAGAAATCATTGACTACTATTTTGACTGAAGAATACCATTTTTGAATTGTCACATGAGATATTGTATGAAAAAATTGTTCTTAAGAAACTACAGTCTCAAGGATGTTTTCAATATTTGGAAAATTGTCAGGAATATGAGAGGAACTCGGAATTTGTGATTCAAGAATGGAAAGTTTTGTATGGAGTTCTAGATCCGTAGCTTTGAGATTGGTGATTTCGTGTCTAAGATCTCGAAATTGAGCTTTCAACTCATTGACTTCTCTTTGGATATCCTTTATAGTGAGTTGCTGGAAAGGATTTGGAACTGGATACTTTTGGAAGAGTTTTGCCAGGCTAGGAGTTTCGACATAAAACTTAATGACTCTCTGTTCTTCAAGAATCAAGTCTTTAAGCTTGCTTAGATACTCCTTTTTGGTCTCAACATCAGAAATCTTTCCGATTAGATCAATCAAGAATTCTTTCTGATCCAGGTTTGTAATGACATTCACTGTCTTGATAGAGGAAGAATCGTAATCTGATTCATCCTCCTCAGAACTTTGATAGCAATCAGCTTCTTTGTCACTATCAGATGAGTTTTGAGCTAAAACAGCAAAGAGCTTCTTTTGAAGTTCAGGCTGATCAGCAAATAACTCATTGATCTTTTGTTCAGTCTTGCATTGGAATGCTTTGTGACCTGGTTTACCACATTTGTAACAAACAACTGCCTTCTTTTTGGTGTTCTTCTTTTTGGAAGAAGTTGGCTTGGAATTGAAGGCTGGATGAGAATTGTTTGGAGGTTTTGTTAGCCTTTTGAATCGTTTGTTAACAACTTTCTTAGCACGTTTGGCTTTTGTCGAAGGAGCTTGTATTTTTGTAATGCCAAATGCTTCACAGAAAGTTCCCACTTCTTTTCTGGATTGGGCTTTCTCTTATCCATATTTGGCTTGAATCTTGAGTTCATTGCAAAGGATAAGTCGTTCGCTTTTGACAACTGCAAAGATCATTCCAAATGTAAGAGTATGGAAAGGGATATCATTAGTCCGGCAATGTTGTCGGAGTTTTGAGAGAATCCTCTCTCCAAACAACTTTGGTAGGCCTGCAATCAATCTTTCTTTCCAAAAATTTTGAATGCCATCTTCTCTCTTTAATACATTGGTAAAGAACACATCTTTATACCATCTATAATATGAGAGAGTAGGGCATCTAAGGTTGATGAGGACTGTTTTGGCAGCAGCTTGACTCTCTTGAGGGTTGCCGATAAAATGTAGGGTTATGGTATGAACTAAGGTTTCGAAAGCATCTTGGACGCGTTCACCATGTTCATCCAATTCATTTGCAATATGATTGAAGAAATGGAAGTAACAGCTGCCGCCTTTAAAGTCAATGGTTATTCGAACAAAAACATAGCTACCATAATTGTCCTTGGTTCCTCTGGACAATTAAAGAATTGGTGGGATTTTCTTGCAAAAAAAAAAATAACTCTTTGGGAAAATATTCGAACTTGGTTCAGTTCGGGTAATTGTTGATTTCGGGTCAACTTTGGGTCAGCTATTTCAGGTGTTTGTTCGGGTTTGATTTCGACCTATTTGTTTTGGGTCACTTTTGCTAAGTCTATTTGCGAGTTCTAAATAAGCTTGTACAAGACATATGTTTACAATAGCCTACTCATGTTTTATTAAATTGAGGTTACTATTATAAATGCCAAGCCTATGTTTTACTCGCATGCCTAAACCGAACTAAAGAAATGTTATGCTACTTGTTGGGATTTCAAGCTCATCCTTCATCTTCTCATTTTTTGTCACTCTTACTTCTGTTAGTATCTGAGTCAGGAAGTGGAGATCTGTTCCTGTCAAGGTTGTTACGGATCTTAGGAGCTTGGTTTCTTATATTGAGGACCCGTACTACATTATTTTATATTATGAATTCAGATCTTGTTGAGTTACGTATTTACTTTTGGTTTTTAACACATTTGAAGGCCTTTTTTTATTATTATAGTTAGCTTGAACTCCATTGTCATTCTATACTGGGAAAATAAAATCCATCTCTAGTACACATAGTTCCTTTAAGCTTTTGAGCCTTGCGTACTTGTGGGACTCCCAACACTATTGGGGTGCGGCATTTGTTTATTTACCGATTCAATACATGGCAAATTTTCGGCGGTATTAGAGCCACATTAGCAAAATCCTAAAGTCTATGCACTACAAAAAAAGGGGTTTATTGCAATAGAAACATAGCAACAAATAATATGTTCTGTTGGTAAAAGTTTATTTTTACCATCAGATGGATTTTTTTGTTGGTAAAATGGCAATGAGTTTGTGGCACCAAAGGAATACAAATAAATTGCAACAGAAGCTATGCATCTAATGATCTTGTTAATACATTACCAGCAATATTTACGATGACCAAATGCTCTATTCGTATTGTTACAGTTATACCAACAAATTTTGAGAAGTAAAGAGCTATGTTGGTATTGTTCATTATGGCGTACACCACGAAAAATATTAAATAAATATATATTTATAAATTATGCTAAATTCATTTTTGTTAAAATTAGGAGTGGCAAACTAAAATCAAACTATTATGATCAACATTAAATAAACACATATTTAATGATTATGTCTAATTTTATTTTTGTTATAATTAGGCTATGAGTTTCTAGCACCTAAAGGAGTACAAATGAACTACAACAGAAGTAAGTTATCATAGTGTTGTGAACATATTACCAACAATATTATTTTGGCCAAATGCTCTGTTGATATTGTTAGAGTAATACCAACATTTTCTGAAAACTTAAGAGTAATTTTTGTATTGATTATAATGGTATAGTCTCGTGGGAAATATTAAACAAATATATATTCAAAACTCATGCCAATTTTTTTTTAATAATAATGAATGGTGATTTCTAGGCAAAAAAAAAAAAACAAATGGCGATTTAAAAAAAAGAAAAAAAGAAAAATTAAAATGGCACCCTAGCTAATTTAGTCGATTGAAAACAGCGAAAAAAAGTTTAAGTTCTTAACGAAATTCTCCTCAAACCATTCATCTCCTCCTTTTCTTCCCAAACAGAGCCATCGCCGTTGTGCTTGCGGTAGGAATTCTCCACGCTGCTCGTCGGAATTCTCCACGCTGCTCGCCGGAATTCTCCCGTATAAGTGAGTTCACAGTGGAATCGGGTCCAATCCTCCACTCTGCTCGACCGAACCCAGACGATTTCATATGTCAGTTTTGATCAGAAAATTAGTCTTTTCTTTGACAATTTCGTTGTATTTTGTTGATGGTATACAATGTTGATTCAATTGATGAATTTGCTTGACAAATCCAGTGACTTAGTGTATTGATTGATGTTTGTTTGTGGTATAGTATGTTGATTCAATTGCTGAATTTGCTGAACGAAATCATGTGAATTAGTGCACTGATTGATGTTTGTTTAGTTAGTAAACTGATGTTGCTTAGTTAGCATCTAATTACTTAGTTAGAGTTTAATTACTGAGTGTACTGATGTTGCTAATTACTGATGTAATCATTGCTTAGTTAGGCATCCAATATCAATGATTCTGGACTAACCTCCATTAGGCTCATTGGAAGAACATTAATTTACAATTTCCAGTTCAAATTAGGCAAGACACTATTGATATTTTTTTGGCCAATATACCTTGCTTACAACAATGTTTTTGTTAAGCATCCAACAAGTTTTTTTTTTGTTTTTTTGGTGTGGAAGGGGGGAGGAATGGGTGTGGTAGGGGTAGTAACTTGTGTGTATTGTATTTGTATTCTAAGTTATGTATCTTTGGGAGTTGTTGCTTAATCCATTAAAAGAAAAGATGGCTAACAGATTAGACTAGAATATGTAGGTACTTATTTCCTCCATTCAACTGTGAACTCACTTAGAATGTTGGAGAAGAAAAGACAAAAGAACATGAAATCAAGTAAATCAAGTGCTTCTTTCCTCCATCCAACAAGACTAGAATATGTAGCATCCAACAGATTTACAATTTCAAGTTAAAAGAAAAAATATGTACTTACTTTCCTCCATTCACGCAAGCCATAAATCGTGTTCTTAACAAGCCTAAGATTGTAGCTTTCTTGATGCCAAATTGAAATTTGGTGATTAGTAAGCCTGTCTAGAGTTGTAGTAGTAGCAAATGGAGGCATACAGCTTCATCCTGTCATATACTCGTTGTTAAGTGTCTTCTTGGAAATGCTAACTATCTTAGATTTTATGCTAATGTTACTAGGACTGTAACCTCTTTAAGTCAACATTCAGTGGGAAATGGGAATGATAGAGATTGCGACAGCATTATGGAGTCTTTTAGCACCTGCTTGCAGTGTTGTGATTTCCTCTTTGATGTATTTGTGGCTTCTTTTTCTTTTGTTATTTTTTTCCTTTTTCGTTTTTTTTTTGTTGGGGCCTGGGGGGTGTGTTGGTTGTTTCCTTGACAAGAATTGGGATCCTTCTTATCATGAATGGTGGTATAGTTTATTGTTGAAGCAGATAGGTTTTATCACGAGAGAAGCTGGGGAGCGTGTTGGTTGTTTGCCCTTTTGACAATTATTGGCCTTCTGTTCTGATTTTGCTTCACAAAACCTGGGAACTCTAAAGCCCTTGTATTTGTGTGTTTGCCATAGCATGTGGTGCACATTATAAGATCTACGAGTTGCATGTTACTGTATTAATGTATGTCGTGGTTAACTTCCTAAATTGTAGGAGCATATCAGAACTAACAAGGCTAAAAGAAACAAATGATTCCTTTGTAAAAATTAGTGCTACTGATTTATTTTCTTTCTTTTATTATATGTTACGTTGTGGCTAGTTACTCAGTGGACTAGGATGGTTTCCCATAGTCCTGATATGTGGTCAGGTGGACTAAAGTAGACAACACTTTGAAAGTTATGAAACTTGTGGGAGCAAGAGTTTAGAATAATTATTTATATGTTATAAATTCCCACTAGTTTATGTTGAATAAGTTTGATTTTTTATGAAGTGTGAAGGTAAGCATATATGTTCCAGCAATCCTTGTGTTATGAAATGAATTTGGCTTCTTAGGGTTCTATATATGAGTTAATTAGCTATATGTCAGTGTTGTATTTTAAGTAACTGCAAACTGTCCCAAAGTAGTGTTGGATTTTCCTTCAATTTATACTTTAACATTTTTTACTATAATTGTTGTTGTAATATTTGCTAGCTTATATCTTAAGAATGAATAATTATTTGGAAATTATGATATGTAGGAAGTTTCCATTATGGATGTGTTTAAGGATAAGAGTTGGGTGGAGTTGAGGAGAATGGATAACGAATATATGGAATATCTAAATGCGTTTCTTGATCATACATTTGCGACTTCTGCTGTTGATGATAAGATTTCATGCCCATGTACAACATGTGCTAATCAATTCCATCATGAAAGGGAAGTTGTAAGAGTCCACCTTCTTATGAAAGGGGTGGATGCTAATTACCATAAACATGTATGGGTCTACCATGGGGAGCCAATTCTAAGTGATAATGATGGCGATGATGGGATGCTAGATGATCAATTTAATCACAAAAGTCATAGTTCAATCGAACATGATATGCATGATATGATAGAAGATGCTTTTGCACGTCGTGAATCCATTAATGATTCCTCTGACCCTAATGAAGAAACAAAGAAGTTTTTTAAACTAATAGAAGATGCGGGCCAGCCCCTCTATCCGGGGTGTAAAGAGTTTAGTAAACTCTCATTTATTGTTGAGTTGTATCATCTTAAATGCATGTATAATGTCAGTGATAGGGAATTTGATGCATTTACAAAACTCTTCAAAAGGGCTTTTCCAAAAGATTCAGTATTGCCGAATTCCTTTAAACAAAGGGAAAGCATCATTAAACAATTTGATCTTGGTCACAAAAAGGTAGATGCATGTCCTAATGATTGCGTCCTTTTCTGGAAGGATAAGGCTGAACACACCAAGTGTCCTGAGTGTAATGCTTCTAGATATAAGCTCGCAGATGATGGGACGATAATTAAATTAGTTTCTGGCAATCCAGTTCCAATAAAGATTTTGTGTCACTTTCCCCTAATAACTAGGCTTACAAGGCTATACATGTCATTTAAGACAACTCCTTTGATGAGATGGCATGCAGAGGGACGTAAAGAGGATGGAAGATTAAGACATCCAGCTGATGCTTATGCTTGGAAGCATTTTGATAATAAGTATACAAAATTTGCTAGTGATCCGCGAAATGTCAGGCTTTGCTTCTCAAATGACGGATTTAATCTGTATGGCAATATAAGCACTTAATACAGTATATGGCCTGTTATATTGATGACTTATAATTTGCCACCATTATTGTGCATGAAACAACCTTATCTGTTCCTTTCATTACTTATACATGGTCCAAAGTCTCCTAAAAACAATATTGATGTCTTCTCAGACCCTTTAATTGATGAGCTAATGGAACTCTGGGAGCCAAGTGTAGAAACTTACGATGCCTCAAAGGATGAGACTTTTGATTTACAAGTAGCCCTAGTGTGAACTACAAGTGATTTCCCTACATATGGTGACTTGTCAAGTTGGAAAACCAAAGGGAAGTATGCATGTCCATATTGCAATGTTGATACATGTTCCCTTTATTTGAAGAAAAGTAGAAAAACGCGCTATATGGGCCATCGTCTTTTTCTACCAAGAGATCATAAATTTCGCCATAGTAAAAAGGCATTTAATGGAGAAACAGAAATGAGAACTCCTCCTGAATTGTTATCTAGAACTGATTTGTTGAATCAAATGGAATGACTTGATGTCATATTTAGAAAACATCCAGAGACTAAAAAAACAATAAAAATAAAAGAAAGGGGGATGAAGTGATGCCTTGGAATAAAAAGAGCATATTTTTCAAATTCCCTTATTGGGATCATCTTCTAGTATGTCACAACTTGGATGTTATGCATATAGAAAAAAACATCTCAGAGAGTATACTTGGTACACTTCTAGGCATTGAAGGAAAGACAAAGGATACATTGCAATCACATCTTGACCTAAAGGACTTGAATATCCAGGATAAACTCCATCCCGTAGAAGACAGAGGCAAAGTATACATTCCTCCAGCGTGCTTTGCATTAAGTAAGAAAGAAAAAGAGGAATTTATTGGTTTGCTTGATTCTGTGAAAGTGCCAGATGGTTATGCATCAAATATCAGAAGGCGTATTATTGATAGTAAAATTTATGGTTTAAAAAGTCATGACCATCATATTATAATGTAGCAACTATTGCCACTGATTGCAAGGAAAATGAAAGAAAAAAATGTGGCGATTGTGTTGATTGAATTAAGCAACCTCTTTAAAGAGCTTTGCTCTAAAGTTGCAGCACCTTAAGATTTTGAGAGGTTACATGATCGTGTCATTATTAGCCTTTGTCGTTTGGAAAGCATTTTTTTGCCTTCCTTCTTTGACATAATGGTACACTTAGTTGTCCATTTGCCGTATGAAGTAAAGGTTACGAGTCCAGTCATTTATCATTGGATGTATAATGTAGAAAGGTATATACCCGATTTTTAATTTTTACATCCACAATTTTATATTTACAATTAAACATAATAGCCATGTCATGTGATTTTGATGTTCGTAGGGACTTGAGGACATTAAAATTGTCTATTGGCAATAAAAGCCATCCAGATGGGCCAATTGCTGAATGATACGCAGTAGAAGAATGTTTGATATTTTATGCAAGATATTTACTTGGTGTGGAAACTAAGGAGAATAGGTCCTCAAGGAATAATGATGATGGTGGTGAAGGTTACAAGGGACTATCTGTGTTCTCCTTAAGATGTTGAGCATTATCCAAAAAGAAAAACATTCATCCTAACCATTCATTGATTGACCAAGCACACACTTATGTGTTATTTAACTGCGACGAAGTTCAAAGTTATGCAAAGTAAGTAGACCTTATTGTTCGATTTGGTATAATAAAATTCCTAAAGTTCATTCTATAATTTAAGACGTGTTCTTATGATTTCAGAGAGCATTATGAGATTGTTAGTATTGAATGTCAAACTTCAAATGAAAGCATTATAAAAAGACATTTCCAAAATGGTTTGAACAAAATGTAAGTATCTTAATATACATATGATATTTATCTATGCAAACTTTACACGGTCTATGTATCGTAATAGACAAAATCTGTACATTCTCAGGTTCATAGGCATCGTTCCGCCGATTGTTCCATGGCTGATGATTTAAAATATCTAAGTGCATTTCCAAGTGAATGGATAAAAATAATTACTAAGATTACCTGTACCGGGTACAAGTGGCATATCAAAAATACTGATAAGAGGAGTGAGACCCAAAATTCTGGTGTTCTTATGAATTCTTGCACAGATGCAGGAGATATAGCTTATTATGGGATTTTGACTGAAATCATTGAGTTGAGCTATCCTCAAGGAAGAAGTGTTATCTTAATTCAATGTGATTGGATGCATCCAATTAGAGGTGTAAAACAAGATGAGTTTGGATTTACTCTTGTTAACATTAAATCACATTGGAAAACAAGAAAACCTTTTGTCCTAACATCTCAAGAAGTACAAGTGATGCATATCTCCTGGGGCATTACATACAACCTTGCTCATCCAATCCTTTTGGGGTAACTTCATTTCAAATCCAAGTTCAGCAAGATCTTTTTTCATCTCCATTGTTGAATTCCATGGTAAAAGGCACTTTATAGAGTTTTACTTGAACTTCAAAATGCCATTTTTAAAAGATGCAGTTCCGGACAGCAAGTGCAGCAACTTGGTGACCCTAATCACCTAGCTTCAAGGTAGTTTAAATTCGTTTTATTGCTTTAGGATTTAAGTTCTAAAAGTTATCTCTCCAATAAAGTATATTTCAAGTCATTTTGACTTCATTTGCCCATCCAACTCAGCTCTCAAAGTTCAGCTATACGATATGCCCAGATTCCAGCGCAGCAACCCGGTATTGTGAGCTTGATTATTCAAGCTTACAATGGATATAAGAAGCTGCAAATATAATTTTTGGAACCCTTAATATGTCAGATTTAAGGACATGCAAAGAGTTCCAGATTAATTCATTGGGTAATAATTCAAAAGGAGCCATTTTTCAGATGCTATAGAAACTATCCCACTCTGCATATGCTGCACCTTTTTCCCCATATCTCCAAAACGGTAGCTCCAAATAGCTGGAAACTTGCGGCACATGAAAGCTTACTTCCTAAGCGTTCCAGAAAGGTCTATTTCACCCAATTTGAGTGAGAAACCTAAGAGATATAACTGTTTGAAGTTGACCTTTGTAAACTGAAAAGTTGCTGACAAAAAGCAAAAATCACTTTTCAACTTTTGTCTTTTGCTTTTTGGTCTCCACTTGCTTTTTGGACGTGTAAGACCTCTTGTTCCCCTTTATTGTAGCTTGTTAAAGGTTTCCCATTATATAAGAGAGGCCTTGGGTTGTAAAGAAACAACTTAATGAATGAATTTGAACTTTGAGTTGTGAAAACTCTCTCCATTCTCTCTCAAAATTCCTAGTGTTATATCTTGGGTGTTTTGGAAACCTCAAGTGGGTCTCTAGGTCTTCTTAACTCAACTAAGAAGGTGATTCATTTCTGTAACTTAGTTAAAGAAAGAAGATTACCTAAGTGTGCAAACTAAGGCGGGTCTTCAATCACCCTTGCTAGTCCACTTGTTTTTATCTTGGTTCTTGGTTACTTTGGTTCCATTTTCTCCCTTCTACCCAAATGCATTATTGTTTCCCTTTTGCTTAATGTTGCATTAGTGAAGCTTGAATACATCAACAAGTCTTTTATGTGCCAGTGTCCAAAGAGAAAAATTGGTGTGTAGTCATTGCTACTAAGCCAAGAGATCTTTATGAACTGGAAGATGATGTCATACCAGAAGTGGAAGTTTTACAAGTAGACAACTCAACTTCGATCGATGCAGAAGAATTCGTTGATGTTGGAGAAGATATCATGGGAGTTATATTGAATGAGCCTTTTGTTGATGCCATTTAAAGGAACAACGATGTGGAGATAGACTCAAATAATAGTAGTGCTGAAAGTGATGAAGATGATGAGACATTATATGATTTTAATTATAAATAATTTATATATGTACTTAAATATTTTGATGAAACATTTGTTTATTGGTTAACTGTTTTAGAATCATTTTGGTATTTAGAATGACTTTCTTATTTTTACACCAATTTATTGTGTTATTTCTAAGAACTGCTACTTCGTGGGCTATGTATACATTATTGTTAATGTGTTTGATGTTGATATATTAGTACTAAATTTTTTTGTTTTAGATTATGTCTTCTACAGGAAAACTGCCATGTAAGAAGAGGATGGTTACAAGTGATCAACTTGCAGTAGGTCCTAAATTAACCATAGTTTTATAGTTATCTCAAAGTAATAACAACATTTAATTTAAGTTACTTATGTTTTATAATAATGAAGCGTATTTTGACGTCTGGGAAAAATCAGCTATTAAGTCAAGGAGTAAGGCGTAGTCCGAGGTCAAAAGAAGCCGCAACACCTACTTTGTCTTGAGGTACTTCCGTTCGACGTTCTCTCTTCTCACCAGGAACATCCTCTTTGCCACACACTACTGCAAGTAAGTTTTTTTTTTAATACAAAATGCTAGCTTTTGTATTATTAAAGATTAAAGTAAAACACACATACTCTCAATTATAGGAAATTTCCCTCTTTTCTTTCCTACCTTAATATTCCTTTTAACTAGGAGAGTACAAAAGCATAAGAATTAATCAAAGTGATGAGGAAATGGCTATTGTTAGATGGTCCATGTTGCTTAATAGTATTGGCAAGCCTTAAATTATAAAGGTTCTGAAATAGTGTTTATATAGAAGTAATAATTGAGTGTAAATTTTAATTATGTTTATTTGATCCTATACTCTTAGTGGAAAAACACTTGGTAGGAATTTTAGAGAAAAGAAGACAATTGGAGACCCAAAACAACAATGTTTTCAGTAGTTGTACGGTGACGGAAAATGCTCATCTTGTACCATGTTTTTTTTTTTACTTATAATTTTCTAATGTTATTTTTTTACCACTTTACAAGAGTTACGTCATAGCCCAAGCCATACCATTCGATCTGGAGCTCTCAAAAAGCATGCCGATTCACATGTCAACAATGGCGACATGAGCTTAGAACCCAGAGACAATGGAGAGGTTCCTAGAAGTAAGTCATGTACTTGTTGTGCATATGTTACTTTTATGTCTAAGTGCAATTCCTATTTTTTATAATTATATTTCATTTATTTTCTATAATTGTCATATATAACACTCACTTGCTTTTGTGACATCATAGGATAGGTCAATTCAAACTCATTAGAGCGTGGAGAAAGTGAAGCAAATCATGATATGTGAGGTGAATCATCGACTGAAGGTGGTCAGAACACCACAATTAGAAGGTGCATACAAGCAACCAAGGAAAAGAATGAAAAGGGTTATGGACCTAATAAGATAAAGGTTTTGAAGAACTCTATGTTTGTTGATATGAACTAACAATTTCAACCTATAGGTAATTCTCAAAGGCAAATGTCTTCCATGATTGGGTGTCTTGCACGAGACCCTAGAAGACTACCACTTGATTGTATTGATTGGAGGAAAATTGAATAAGAGAAAAAAGATTCAGTGTGAGCAGGTGGAGGTATATATGTCTCAATATATATTACATTGCTTTCAAAGTTGAACCTCTAAACACTGATTTTTACACCAAGCCCTGCGTGTGTGCGCGGATTTCAAAGTAAAAATATGACTTTTAAGTTTATTTTAAGTCTAGATTGGTTCTTTTTCTTTATATCCGTTGTAAAACGTTCATTTCACTTTCCTGAAGAAAGGAAAGGAGCCTTATGAATGGGCAATGGAGAAAATGCATGCTTGTTGGAGAGGCTATAAATGTGAGTTGAATGTGGCACTATTTGATGGTAGAAGTCATGATGAAGCAATTAGCAAAAGACCAGAATACATACCACTTGAAACATGGGCCAATTTAGTACAGTTTTGGGAATCAGACAAGGGAAAGGTAATTATGTGCTTTAAGAACATTTACAGTTATAATTATTTTAAAGTAATGCAACTGTTATAATGTGATTTGTCAATTATTCATTTAGGCTAGAACTAAAAGAGGAATTGAAAATCGAGGCAATAACAAACTGTGTCACTATGTAGGGGCAAAGACTTTCGCACGTGTACGTGCTGAAGAAGAGGTATTATGTGTATCCTATTTACACTATAGCTGACTTTGATTTTAGGTAACTCATTTAGTATTTTATATACCTTTTAGGAAAAAGGCTACAAGATAGATAAGCTTACAATATGGTTGAAGACCCATGCACCAACGAAAACTGTAAAACTTGATGATGCTTCAACTAGTGCAAAGGTATGAGTGTTTATTTTTATTTAATTTTCTTATTCATCTTATTTGTTTTTACTAATGTGTAACATGACAGGAAGCAATTGAAAATGAGCTATCTCGCGTTGAAGAAGATTCATGTGATGATGCTACTCGAGATGAAATTTTTCAAAAAAGTTGTTGGAGAAGACAAGTATGGTTATGCTAAGACCTTTGGCATTGGGGTTAAAGCTCCTCGTTCAACTTCTAAAAGGTGCGCTTTAGAGGAAGAACAAACTAAAACAAGGAAAATTGAGCAAGAGCAACAAGAAAGTCAAGGGAAGATTGAACGTTTGGAGAATAAACCTAGATATGTCACCAATTTGGTGAAGGTGCTTTTGAAGCACTAGGTATTCCTACATGAGATATTTTATTATTTGTTTTATTACTAAGATTTCTGTGGTACTTAATTATTTTTTAAGCTAGTAGGCAGAGTAATGGTCTTTGTCTCAGAAAGTCTTATTTGTGATATGCATGTCTTTTAGCAGGCAATGACTCGTGCTATATATTTTATTCATGCGATGTAGATGTTCTTGATGAGCTGGACATATTTCGGAGCTGGGGAACTTTCTTTAGCTTCATACATTTTCTTGATGATCTAGACATAGTGCCCATATATAAAGCTTATATGTGGTATGCTTAGATTTAGATCTTCGACCATGTATAATTTGCACCTCACTTGGTGTAAATTGTTGTGACCTTATTTGGTTATCTTTTCCATTGCTGAACCGAACAATCTTCATCATGTGGATATCTCCTCTTCTTGCCATAGAATAAGCCTATTTGCTGATTATGCTACTACCTTGAAGCCTACAATTATGGAGTGTAGTTATTTGTACTTCTCGTGGTCTGCCTTCTATTTCTGTCAATATCAGTCTTTCAGGTTTTTGTAAATATTTGTTAATATATCGTGATTTTCCTCACTCTTTCGTGATTTTTGATAAACTTTCCACTTTTTGTTTGATATGTGGGCTTCATCCCCAGTTGATATCAATTTGCTATAGGTTCCTATGGTATGACATATTTGCTTTTGCCCTAAGGCTGAATAATGGGTTGTACAACACGGGCGTGGTTTTTTTTCCCCCCTCTCTTTTTCAATGGAGCCTGGTACCACTCTTGGAGGATTTCTCATCCAAAGCTACCATGTAATGCATAATGTTTAGAGGTTGCTTTGTATGGCCATGTGAGCCAACCATTTGATTAGCCGATTATCTTTTTACCTGAAGTTAGTTATATTTTTGGATGTAAAACCTAGTGCTCCGGATGTGTGATCGATCGAGTTTTATCTTTTATTTCCTCATTTATTATTGAACTTTAATGTTTGGCGTACTCCGGGTGAGTGGCCCGTAGAGTTGTGGACTCCGGCGTGCAGCCGTTGAGCTTATTTCTATGTTCTTTAATACTTCTACTCGATGCAAGGAATTAATGTAAGGCTTTAAGCCTACGAAATGGTCAGTTTTCAGGCAAAACTTTATCCGCTTCGCCCTAAAATTTAAGTAGGAATTTAAGAAATCTTTGATACTTCTAACCCTAAGGGTTGGGGGTCTCACATATGGCATCAGAGCAAGGATCTGCGACCATAGGCCGCAACCTGAGTCTTGTTCTTCACATAGTTTTCTATGAACGCATTTGTTATGACGCGCTATTGTGTGCAAATGCAGTTTTGGTATGAACATCGATATTCTTAGCATGCTAAAACTAACGTTATTTTTGTGGATCTGGAGCATTGGCATTGTATTTTTGTCATTCCTTCTCTGTCTTGGAGCTGAATGCCATGATGAATTCACTCTAGTTCTCTTTTCTATGTTAACTTATGGCTTCTCCTTCCTTTTCTTCTAGGTGTGGTGGACCCCATTCTTCGAAAGGGTAAAATGTTTCGAGATGCATTTTTACTTTATCCATGATGATCCGAATTGGCATCTTTAGCAGTCCACAAAGTTTATATATAATTTCATAGATCATCAATAATTTTTTGAGAAGTTACTTAGGTCCTATTTCTAAGATAGTAACTCAAGAAACAAGAAACAGCCTCAGTCAATAGACTCTTTCCCTCCCCCTCTCCTCCTGGTTGAAAGAGGTATTTATGGCAAATTCTAAATTAAAGACTACTTTAGTTTCTATAGAGTATACAAATTTATGCATTTTTATATCTCAAGTTCTATAATAAGTGAGTGCAGAGGAGTTAATTTGACTGTCTTGATGGTAAACTTTTTCAATTTAAGATGATCTTGTACATTTCGTTTCTATTGAAATTAATTTGTTGAGATGCAATTTATTACATCTCTTGCCATGAGGGGGTGGGGGGAAGAGAGTGTGATTGGAGGTTTAGGTGAAAAGTTAATTTGGTTGGAATGTTTTTGATAACTTGTATATTTTTGTTTATTTTAATGATAAATTTGGCATCATATTATTAAGGGAGAATGCCATTAGATGATTATAAATATTCTCTATTACCTCTTCTTAAGATTTATGCTTTTGTGCTTGTTTAATAGCGAATATCGAAGGATGTTCTTTCTTCATTTGAGGAATATGACGATATTGATGATGACAATGAAAATGGTCATGCATTTGAAGAAGAAAATGCCGAAGAAGTTGATGATCAAGAACAAAATGATGAGCCATAGTTTGAGTTCTCTTATATGGTTAACTTTTATCTTGACTTATCTTTTAGGTAGACCAAGTAATGTTTATGAGTTTGCACTTATAGTTTGGACTTTAATTTCAATGGAAGCAATTGTTAGAATTATGTACTTATTTGCTATGAACTTTTAGTGAATGCATAGCGTTTTTGAAAACTTTTAAATAACATTGTGCTTTTGTTTGGGTTGATTCTTCTATTGTGGATAGATATTGTACCTACAGGTTTGATTTTGTGTAGATGTATTTGTTGGAAAAAAATAGTTCCCACTTGAATGGATGGACTATTGGCAGTAGATGTTTCAGATCATAAGGTGTGGGAAGGAACAAAATTACCAATAGATTGCAGCTTGATGAAAATTCTTTTTTGGCGGTATATAGTAGTACCAACAGATCTTCTTGTTGGACAAGATTAAAAAGGCGAGAAAAAGAAAGAATTACCAACAGATACAGTACATTGGTAAATAATTTATGCCGCCAGTTGATTTAGTATTAACAGAAGTATCTGTTGGTAACACTTGCCATCACTAACATATTATGTCTCTGTTGGTAACACGATGGCATTCACCCACGGATTCATTCTGTTGGTACTAAAGAGAAATTGCGGCGGATTACAATATTTGTTGTTAAAACTAATACCATCACCTCTTTTTACCAACATTCTAGCAACAGACCAATATCTATTGGTATAAGGTTTTACCAATAGCAAATGTACTTATTGTAACAGAACTATCCATGTTGGTAAAAAACACTTTTTTTTGTAGTGATGGTTGTGGTTGGAAATGTTCCTTTGGGTTTAGAGATCCCTTAAGATGTGTCTTGGGTTTATAAGTTCTTATGCTACATAATCTAAGTCATCGGTCCTCTTTGAGAGTTATTAGGGTCTTATGTGTGTTGACTCATTTGACTTTTATTAGCCTGTAATCGCAAAATTACAAAGATTGAATTTTTATAGATTCAATTGAATGAATTTGGGTACAATCTCTATAAATACAAAATCCTCTGATTCTCTCTCTTTTAAGGATGAATTTTCCAACCTTTGAATAAAGGGAGGTAGGGGCTTATTTATAGGAAAGTCTTCCCCTTGAAAGTCAAGATGGGCCTTGACTTGGGTTTTGGGTCTTGACCTGCATTTTGGGCCTTTCAATCAGCCCTTACCCTAGACTGCTTTGACTTTCGTTTGTTTTGACTTTGACTTTGACTTGGGAGTCTCCCGGCCTTGGGTCGAGCATTGACTTGGAAGTCGCCTCGAGCTTTGACCGGACGTTGACTTTAGAGTCGATGTAGGTCTTGACCTTTGACTTTGACTTTGACCGTGCCTTAACTTGGACGTCGTTCGGGCTTTAGGTCCTGACTTAACTTGGTAGTCGTCTTGAGCCTCGGTTTGGGCTTTGACTTGAATTTTGACTGAGCTTGGACTTGGAAGTCATTTGGGCTTCATCTTGGGCCTGACTTGTGAGTCTTTTCCTTACATGGGCTAGCCGAGCTATCTTCACTTAAAAGTCATGTGAGGGGCACGTGACCCTCCGCCCTTTTTCTTTGTTCTTTCACGAGCCTGGACCGGCCCTTAGTTCCTTTCATCCTTTTTTTTTTTGCAGCCTTCCCGTGTGGGCTTGGGCTCGCCTTCTTCCTTTCCTTGAGGGCTGGACCGGCCATTACTTCCCTTCTTCTTTTAAAACCCCAGCCCAACTTCTTTTTTCTTTACTCAAACTACGCACCTCACTCACGTGCTCGAGGGGAACTGTTCCCCTTTCTTCCTCCCTTGCCGTCTTCGCAACCAGCCCCCAGAACTGTTGCCCTATTCGCTATTTGCTGCAAATCGAGCACACAACCCTTCTTCTTCCCTTTCCTTGACACCAAGAATCCATAACACCGTTGTTGTACGCCGCCACTATTCACGATCATTGTGGGCTTCGTGCCGCTATGCACACTGCCAGTGTTGCTAGTGAGCTTCAAAGCTTGATCTTTACACCATTCCTGATCATCGTGGTCGTGAAAGGTGTCTCCTTCCCAAGCTTTCTTCTTTTGCTTATTCATTTACACCATTTCTTTTGTTTAAAGGCACCACCTTTTACACCATTTCTTTTGCTCATTCAAAGGTGTCATCGTGGTCATCAAAGGTAATCATCGAGTCTCTGCCCACACCCTCTGTTCGGTTCTGGCGCAAGCCCATGTCACCAGCGTGATTCAGGTCATCTTGAGCCTGCTTTGGGAGGTAAAATTTTCCTTTTTTTTTGTTTATACCTATTGAATAGATAGATGTATGCATACTCAGAGCGTATTTTGGTGCTTGATTTGTTTTTTGTTTTTTGTTTTTTTTTTGGAGGTATAAACTTGGGCTGGTTCTTCATGACGGTTTTAGATATATGAGTTTTGATGGGTTGGTTTTTTTTTTTTTTTTTTTGATTTTGAAACCTAGGGTTGAGTATGTATTCAAGCTTGATGAATGCTGATTTTGGTTTTTTTTATATGGGTTAAGAGTCTGTATTTTCTTTTTCTTTCCCTACGGGTAGGCTTAGGAGCTATCCATAAGGGCCCCTTTTTTTTCACTTGGTGTGGGTGAGTGGATTGAAGAGAGAGAAAAGTGGGATGGAGGCCAAGATAATCTGGGCATGTGAGCAAAAAGATTCAGGGTTGGCCATTGACAAGGTCATTATTTCCTTTGGCAAAGAATCCCAACATGCCCTTCTCTTTCCTGATACAAAACAAAGACAACGCATGTCTTACGGTTTTTTTTTTGCAGAATTGTTTTTTGGTAAATTACTCCAACGTGTCAAACCCTTTCTTGTTTGCATGTTGGTATTCTTGCTGCTTTGTACAG
Source organism: Selenicereus undatus (assembly GCA_017589665.1). Classification (NCBI taxonomy): domain Eukaryota; kingdom Viridiplantae; phylum Streptophyta; class Magnoliopsida; order Caryophyllales; family Cactaceae; genus Selenicereus; species Selenicereus undatus. Next base: position 22,548,803 of record JACYFF010031958.1, on the reverse strand, counting down.
GCTTCATACTTTGGCCTTGATTTTCTTTGAATAAGAAAGTCAAGTCTCTTTCCCTTTTCTTTTTTTTGGATTGGATAGGTTGAATAAATCAAAGTACCTATCCTTAGGAATAAGAATTTTTTTCTGTGTGGCCAAATTATGTGTAAAAGGTTTTTTTTTTCATTCATGCTCATTGAGTCATGGATTGTTTGCAACTTGTCCTATTATTGAAATTCGAAATACCATGCCTTGGTCTTGAAAGACTTGCTATTTTTTTTTATAACCATGAATACTGAAGGTAGTAAGTTTGACTAAAATGAGTCTGAAGGAAGCCACTTCATTAGTCTGAAAGCCTTTGCATGTCTGCTTGTGCCGTTCTAATGTCGCATTCATTTATTGTCGCACTTTTCGCATATCGGGACGTCATGCTCACTTGCTGGAAGGTCGCATTTTTTTTTTGTTGCTTATGCTTATTATTATTATTATTATTATTATTATTATTATTATTATTATTATTATTATTATTATTATTATTATTATTATTATTATTATTATTATTATTATTTTTAATGCCGAGACCCCCTTTTTTGGTTGCGCTTGTATTGTTGCTTGTGCAGGTTAAGGAGCCATTTGAAGAACTACTTGCGATACGGTTCGCCGCTAGGCCATGTGCCTAGAATAGATACCGATATGCATGAAAGTAGTATGAAGACTTGAAGAACCACTTGCGACACGGTTCGCCGCTTGGCCACGGGCCTTGAACGGGTACCGATATGCATGAAAGTAGTATGAAGACTTGAACAACCACTTGCGACATCGTTCGCCACTTGGCCACAGGCCTTGAAGCTTAGCCATGGGCCTTGAACGGATACCGATACGCATAAAAGTGGTATAAAGACTTGAAGAACCACTTGCGACACGGTTCGCCGCTTGGCTCTGGGCCTTGAATGGATACCGATACGCATGAAAGTGGTATGAAGACTTGAAGAACCACTTGCGATATGGTTCGCCGCTTGGCCATGGGCCTTGAACGGATACCGACACGCATGCAGGTGGTATGAAGACTTAAAGAACCACTTGCACCACGGTTCATCACTTGGCCATGGGCCTTGAACGGATATCGATACGCATGAAAGTGGTATGAAGGCTTGAAGAATGACTTGCGATACAGTTCGCCGCTTGGCCATAGGCCTTGAACTGATACCGATACGCATGAAAGTGGTATGAAGACTTGAAGACCCACTTACGACACGGTTCGCCGCTTGACCATGAGCCTTGAACGGACACCAATACGCATGAAAGTGGTACAAGTAGCGAGGAGCACTGGTGCGGCAGATAGCCAATATTTTGATTGATTTTTCTTCACGCTTCACCCTTCTTTAGTATTCATTTTGTCTAGACGCCACTTTGTTTACTGATTTCTTTCCTGAAAAAGAAACTAAGTTTGTGTTTACTTCTATTTTTAGGTGATTTATAATGGTGCATCTTAAGGAGTTTCAGCGTGATGGCAGACTTCTTCTTTCCGTCGTGGATAAGGAAGATTAAAATCCCAAGTCAAGGAGCTGCTTCCGAATCTACTGTTCTTTGAGGAGGCTGAGAGCCAATCAGGCACCTCTTATAGAGTCATCATCCTTTCCTTCTAAATTCTCCATCCGAGTGGAAAAGGGCACAGAAGATCGTTCAGTCGGGTACTTTCTGCAGAGCACATATCATGACAAATCAAGCCTTTTCACTGAATTCCCTATGCTCGAGCGCCATATTATATCCGGGCAGTCCAGATGGGGCACAAACATGCTTCTCTACAGCGACTTCGGCTACATTTCCTTGTACTAGGAATGGACAAAGCATGCGCTCTCTTGTTATGAGGCACGCCTGCGGAGATGCGCTTTATATGAGGCGGTGTATGCCTCGCTCTACTCCTACAGTCGCGACATGCATGTCGTGCGCGCCTTTTGTGAGAGTTGATGTCCTACCACCAACACTCTTCACATGATATCTGGAGAAATGTCTATCTCATTATGGGATTTGCACAAGCCTAGCAGACTCCCAATCAATGGCAAGATCTATGCTGAGACCATCCCTTACCTCCAAGCTTTTGAGCACTGGGACAAGTCGAATCTGAGGACTATGCCATCGTCCAGCAAGTTACTGTTCGCTGCTTTTAGATGTTTGGAAAAGATGTCTGTCTGTGAGAAAGGCGTTAGTGCTAAAGCTTGGATTGATTTCTGGTTCAAGAAGAAGTTCATCCACAACCCGCCAACGCGATGTCGCCCTCTTAGCTTGACTCCCATAAGGACGCAAAATCCAAGTGGTCAGATTCAGCCCCAAGATCCTTGTTGGAGTCGTGATGAGTTAGAAGTCTTCAAAAGCTTGGGGATTCCCAAAGAAATGAGGGAAAGCACCTATCTTGTTGCGTACCTATCATGTTGGCTATGCGTTTTTGCGCTTCCTGAGACCGGGGAGAAGCTCATTTGCCCGGGCACTTTTGAGGCTGCCAGCCTGATGGCGTCTAGTACTATCTTCAGTCTAGCAGTCCCTGTGCTAGCCAGCATTTACCATGGCCTTAATGGGATTACTACGGCTGCGAAGCCCTCCCATTCAGAGTCATTCTTTCCCTAGCACCATCTTCATGGATGGCTCGCCCATTATTTCAAGACTCACCATGTCTCGCAGCCTCCCCCTCCGGGCCCTTTGATGATGCGCTATTCTGGGTCACATATGATGCGCAGCGACCTTGGGGATGCTTGCGAGCTTACACATGAGGGTAGAGTATCTGACATGGGTTGTCTAATGCTAGGAAGAAACCAATCAGAGACCCTTATCGACGATGAAAATTTGGATTCAGATAAGTTAGGCTACCTTATCTCTCTTCGAGATGGTTGCCTTCCTATTCGTCAGGGCGCGATCTTTTATGTCGAACCTTACAACCCGCATCGGTTCGGCAGGCAATTTGGGTTTTTCCAGGGGATCCCTTGAGTACTTCTCGAGAATCTTTACACCCGGGAGGTGTCATATGAGAATGCCCTTCTATATTGGAAACGACTCCTCTTCTTGGGGACTGCGCCTCAAGGCGTTCTTCCCTGTCGTTCCTTGGCCTTGAGTCAACACATCTCCTCAGCTTACAAGATTTGGTGGCCCAAGGTGACCATTAGTGACCTTCGATCCAACGCTTCTGTCCTGCAGAAGAGTATGGAAGCAAGTTCACCCAGGCAAGACAAGAATGCAAAGGTTGGCTCATCGAAGAAGGTCAAGGGGAAGAAAAGAAAGGATCATGTCGTCGATTTAGATGTTAAGGGCCCGGAGTCTGGTGATGACGCTCATGGGTCGCCGAGAGTTTACCTCGCTGAAAGAAAGCGAGGTCCAGCGCCGGACAGTGACAACGAGCTAGAGTCTAAGGCGAACTTCAGACATGGGAGGCGAACTTCAGACATGGGGGGCGCACTTGGGGCACGACCGTGACCCCCAAGGATGCCAGAGTCAACCTTGGGGATGACTTTTTTTATGACGTCTAGAGCTGCTCAGGTGAGCCAACCAATCTTGACGACGTATGCACCATTCCTTCGCCTTTTACTGTCATTTTCTTTTGCTTTATTGCTTTAGTTTTGATCAGCATAGAATGATTCCATACTTATCTTGTTTCACCCCTTTTCTTTTTTTTATTTGGATTGGGGAGTTTGACCTAGCACAGGAGTTGACACCCATTGTCGACGAGCAGTTACTCGAGTATGTTAGTCGTGCTGCTAAATCTTCTGCCCCCAAGGCAACCCAGGGCATTGGTAAGGGCATTGAGATTATGAGGAGGCCAACATCCCCTCACAAGGTTGGGAGTTCAGCTTCCGGGGAAATAGAGGCCTTGCGCGCATTAGCTACTCAGAGTCATCACTTAGTTAATAGACCTAACTCTCTTGAGGTAGCCACTAGGGGGTTGCTCTCTGCTGACGTTGATGTTGGCACTCCTGGGGGTTTGAAAGGGAGACTTTCATGTGCAGCTGCTCCCTCCACTACTTCTTTCTGTCCCGGACACAACTCTCAAAGTATCTTCACCGTCATCATTCGAGTGATGGGGTCCGAGTACTTGACCAGTTTGAAAAATGTAAAATTTGATGAAGTAGAGGGAAAACTTCAAGGTGCGCCAATGATCTACAAGGGGATTAAGCAGCTTTATGGAGACCCGACCCCTTTGAAGAAGAAGGTGGAGGATTATGGGAGCGTCGTGTCAACCTTCTTATCATTAAAGAAAGCAGCTTCCTCATGTCACCACCCAGATGATGTGGTGAAAGAGAAGGCACTGTGTATCGAGCAGGTCGATCTTACGTGCTCACGCCTTGCCACTGCACCTGTAGATCTTGGTGTCATGACAGAGAAACTCAAGGGGGTGGCGCAGAGGATTGTTGATTTGAAGGACGCGCTTCGCCTTGCCCGGGAAGAGGAGCGCCAGCTTAAGGGCAACGTCCAGGTCCAATCTTCCCTATTGGAGGCTGCTGAGCAGGAAGTTGATGTGAGATCCAAAGATCTTGCCGACCTTAAGATGGTACCCACTCTTTCCCCTGATGATGCCAAGGAGTTGGAGAGGCATGAGCAGGTCATGCTAGCACTACAATCCTCACTCAACCCCAACACTTGGATAGACACCGATTGATGTATCGCTCAGCTTGTCTTGTTCTTTTCTTTCTTTTTTTTTCCTTTCGTAACAAACACCTGTAATGGACTTTGTGTCCTCCTTTATATAAAATTTGATTGCCCCCCTACTGTCCCTCTTTTATTATGTTTAACTGAACTTGGTATTTTATTTACCAAGCTGCCTACATACTTATGGAAATATTACAATTTCCATTAAGATCAAGTCATCACATAGTTCAACAAAATAAATTTTGTATATATTTGTTTTCCCTGCATAGTTTATACTCTTGCGGGCCAAGAGTATTACAACGAAATTTTTTTTTTGTTTGAGTTTCTTTTTACCATTCACAGTTTATACTCTTGCGGGCCAGGAGTGTTACAACAAAATTTAACTAGAAAGAACAAGCAGTTTAGGCTCTTACTTAGGAGCATGGCAATATCCTATATCAAGGGTAGTAGCGCTTCAAGAACTTGCCATTTATGGGTCCTACCCGAACCCCTTGTCCATCTACTATCTTGTAGGCGCCATTTGAGTAAACCTCACAGACAACATAATGTCCTTCCCATTTCAGGGCGAATTTGCTTCCTGTCTTGTGGGTCATGATGATTGGCCTTTTCAGCACAAGCACCTGATCCCTAACTTGAAACGAGCACGGCCGAACCTTATTGTTGAACGCTCTTGCTGGTGTTGTGCTTGAAGTCTCTTCTCATCAAGGGCCTCCAGCTCAGTTAAGCGAAGCTTGTGATTTTCTTCTTCTGTCAAACCTTCTTGTATGGCGATTTGCAGTGACGGGATTTGGAGCTCTAATGGTAGTATGGCTTCAACTCCATACACCAAAGCGAAGGGGGTCAACTGTGTCAGCGTCTTGTATGTGGTTTGATATGCCCAAAGAGCATCCCCTAGTCTGTCGTGCCAATCGCTTTTAGACTTTGAGACAACTTGTTTGAGTAAGTTGCAAAGTGTTTTATTAAAGGCTTCTACCAGGCCGTTTGCACGGGCATGGTACATGGAAGACCTATACTAGGCGAACTTAAACTTCTCACATAGGCTGGTCAACAGGCCATTGACCAAGAGCTTACCATTATCAGTGATAATGTACCTCGGCACACTATATCAATAAATAATGTGCGTCCTTATGAAGTCGACCACATTTTCTTTTTTAACCTCCCTTAATGGAATTGCTTCCTCCCATTTAGAGAAGTGATCAGTGGCAGCCATGATGTAGGAGTGACCAGCCGATGATTTAGGCATGATTGATCCGACGACATCAAGGCCCTATACGTCAAAGGGCCAGGATGCAACCGTTGGGTAAAGAGGTTCTGAAGGTTGATGTATGAAGTTAGCATGGAACTGGCGAGCATCACACCTCTTTGCATAATCTATGCAATCTTGCACCATAGTGGGCCAATAGTAATCCATCCTTTTAATACGATCGTGTAGCCTAGGCCTTGATTGGTGCGTTCCACACACACCTGAATGAGCTTCCGCCATCGCTTGCTTTGCCTATTCCAAGTCCAAACATCGTAACCAAAGGCCAGGAAAAGAGCGTCCATAGAGCGTCGCGTTGCAGTAAAGGAAGCTCGGAGCTCTCCGCTGTATTTCTATCTTATGCCTTGGGTCACTAGGAAGTTTTCAGTGTTCTAAGTACTCAATTATAGGTTAGCGCCAGTCTTCTGTATCTAGTTCAAGAACACAGATCATGTTGACGTCTTCATCTGAGTCTTCATCATCGGGCGGAACAACCCAACAACTACATACTGGAATTGTCATTCCTTCTTCTGCCCCCAGTGCTAGAGTGGCTATGAGGCTTGCTAGTGCATCAGCCATCTTGTTGGCACTCCTTGGCATGTGCTCTAACTTGATCATGTCCAACTTATTTAGCAAGTATAATGCTTGCTTGTGATATGGGACAAGGTCCTCTTTCTTAACCTAGTATTCGTCAAGTACTTGATTGATGACCAACTGCGAGTCACCATATATGTTGAGGTCGGTGATCCCCATCTCAATAGCCATTTCAAGACCCAAGCATAACTGAGTGAGCATAACTGAATGAGCACAAATGAATACAGGAGAATGTGCTTTTTGGGGGAGACGAAGACCACTCCTGCACCAGCACCATCATGCCTAGCTGCACCATCGAAATACATTTCCCAATGAGGGAGGATATCGATGTAGAACACGCCTTCTCCTGGCAAATCATCATTTAGCTCCCAATCATCGGGAATGGGATGATCTGCTAAGAAATCCACCAATGCTTGTCCCTTAACTGCTCTTTAGGGTACATAGACAAGGTCGCACTGTTTTAAGATGACCGCCTATTTGGCCAGTCGCCCATTTAAGATTAGTCCAGACAAGATGTACTTGATAGGATCAGCTTTGGAGATCACTTGCACTGTATAGGCCTGCATGTAATGCTTGAGTTTCTGGATGGTAAAGACGAGCGACAAGCACATCTTTTCAATAGGAGAGTACTTCAATTCAGCGCCAACCAATGTACGACTAAAGTAGTACAGGGCGACTTCTTTCCCTTCCTCGTTTTCCTATATACATAATGCTCCTAAGGATTTTTCCTCAGCTGCAATGTACAGTCGAAGAGGCTTGCCAGGGATTAGTGCCCCAAACACCGGAGGATGGGACAAATATTCCTTTATTTTCTTAAAAGCCGCTCGACATGAGTCGTCCCATTCAAACGGTGCTCCCTTTTTCATAAGGTGGTTGAAGGGGTGGCAACGTCCTGTAAGATTTGAGATGAATCTTCGAATGTATGCCAAGCGACCTTGAAGTCCGCAAAGCTCTCTGAGATTCTTCGGCTCAGGCATCTCTTGAATTGCCTTGATCTTCTATTGGTTGTTCTCAATTCCCTGATGGTGAAGCCCAAGAATTTTCCAGAGGTGACAACAAACGCGCACTTGAGTAGGTTCATCTTCAATTGGCATCTCCATAATCACTCAAAGATTAGACGAAGATCTGGTAAGTGGTCTTCCCTCTTCTTGGACGTGACCATCAAATCATCGATGTAGCACTCAACTTTTTTATGAAGCATATCGTCGAAAATTGTTTGCATTGCCCTTTGGTAAGTTGCTCTTGCATTCTTAAGTCCGAAGGGCATCACCTTATAGCAAAAGATGCTTTTAGGTGTACGAAAGTTGTGGCCTCTTTATTCTCTAGCACCACCAGAATCTGATTGTATCCTACGGTACAATCCATGAATGACAATGCTTCATGCCCTGTGGTTGAGTCGATCATGAGTTCTGTGATAGGTAATAAGAAATTATCTTTTGGATAAGTATCATTGAGATCCCGAAAGTCCACACAAATACGAAGTTGCCCATTTTTCTTCTTGACGGGCACGATGTTTGCGATCCATGTTGGGTATTTGACCTCGCGAATGAATCCTGCCTCTATGAGTTTGTTGAACTCTTTTTTAATTTTCGGTACAAACTTCGGGCGAAAACGTCGTTGAGGTTGCATCTTAGGCGAAATACCTCTTTTGATAGATAGGCGATGGACTGCAACTTTCGGATCCAACCCGAGCATTTCTTTATAGCTCCAGGCAAATACATCCTTGTACTCGGACAGGAGTTCCAAGTACTATTTTTCCTCCTCGGGTGTAAGTGATGAGCTTACGTAGATAGGATGAGGCTCTTTATTGCTCCCAAGATTCAACTCTTTCAACTCATCAACTATAGCCTGCCCCCCATCTTCAAAAGTCTCTAGAGTTTTGGCCAGCTTTATCTCTAAGTCTGAGTCATCACATTTATGGGTTGTGATATGATTGGAAGAAACAACTTCTTCTTCCTCCGCCTCATTGCTAGAGTTAGAGTTGTTTTGTTGACCGGTGAAGATCATAGTACGCCTCTTTACTCTTAATGAACCATCCATCTTCACATCCAAGCTAGAGAAATGCTTCATACAAAAAGGATAGAGCTCTGAACTTCATTTATCACTCCCAAGCGGCTAAACGCAGAACTTTTCTCCTGCTAAAGCCATGAGCTTGAAGACTCTTCAGCAATTTTTATCCTGGCAAATAATGAACGCCTTGGCTGGGGAACATCTTTGATTCTGTTAAAAACAGAGATTTTGTGGCCTTACTCTTTCCCTATTCGGGTGAACATTAACGGACGTTTTCTCAGAGCAGGCGATTGCAGCCTATCAAACACAGAGGGTTTTGGGTTAGGTGAAGCACTTTCCTCTTCACTCTCATCCACCTATTCAGTTGAGATGTGTTGAGTCGCCACCTTCTTGTCCTTTCGTCGACCCGAGATTCTAACTAGCTGCGGTGGCGTGAAACCCAGTCTAATTTTTGGGATGCCTATTAAGCCTCCCTGCTCTTGGATTTTTTTTTCTGAGTTTCATTAAGTCCATGAGGCTTGACCTCGAGTACCTTTCCTAAGGTAGATGGGTTTTGAAAGTCATAGCCAACCTTTTCCATAAGCTTATAGGCATTGCGATCAAATCCTTCTTTAGTCTGCACGCTTGGCAAGTCATCATTTTTCTTAGAAGAGACGACAAACCCCAGAATAAGGGGCCAACTCACCTTAGCCTACCACATTTTAAGGGTTGGAATTGTTACACTCCCTTTTAGGGAAGTTATGCTAGCCGCATCACCCTTAGTAGCTTTGGTCTCATTGTTATGGCCTGTGCACTTGCCAAAGGGTGATTTGCCCTCTTTGCAACCAGACCTAGAAGTGCACCTTAAAATTGGTAGTATTGATCCCATTGAAGTGGCAACTGGCTTAGCAACTTGCTCAACACAAAAAGTGGTCCTACCTTGCTTGCTTGCTTCTTTCTCGAGTTGCTGCTTAGGAGCATCATATTTTGTTGCTCGAGGGGCCTTCTTTGCGACATCTTTGCCTATGGAAGAAATGGTTGATGGCATGGTTTCTTTAGGTGCACCACCTTCTTCAAAGAACCTTGCGTCTGCAAATGAGACTCAACCTTAGTGAATGGCTTGACATCCCTATTTATTTTCTTCTCTCCATCTCGATAATACTTAAGGCACTGGCGTAAAGTGGAAGCCACTATTCCATGCTCATGAAGTCATGGTCGCCCAAGTAATAACCTGTAGGAAGTCTTAGCATCGATTATATGAAAGATGGAGGATGTCGTTAAATCTCCTATTATCAGTTCAACGCGAATCATGCCGATTGCACGCGCGGCCTTCAAGGTTAAAGCCTTGAATCATCGTTCGGCTCTTAGATAGTTCTTCCACTATGATGCCTAAGTCGTTTATTGTAAACTTGGGCATGATGTTGACGACTGACCCTCCATCCACGAGAATACGCCTAACTTTCTACTCCCTAATGTAACCAGTCACAAACAAAGGACGATTATGGGGATCCCTACAACAAATCATCGTCGGTGAAAGTGACTATGGTGTTGCAAGAAGCACACTGAATAGGGCCTTTTGTTGATGCTCCCACATCCTTGATTTTATCAGCGTAAAGGTCTGGGTGTTGTAAGGCAACAACAACATGTTGGCGCATCTCGTCATGCAAACAAAAGATTTACCCTTAGCCAATGTGAGCTGGCAAAGCCTCCAAGATAGTTGAGGTCTTATCAGCTACTCTAGGAGACTCCTTTTGTCTGTCGCTTTCTTCGTCTTCCTCTTCTTCGAGCTCAGAACAAGAGGTCACGTTGACTATAACCTTCTCAAAGAAACCTGTTGGGAAAAACTCTTCAAGTGTGATAGGGACAAGCGGCTCCTGCTCAAGGAGGTCAATAGGCAGAATTTCGTGCCTTTTGATGTTCTTGGACTTCTTCTTCCCTTTGGAATGACGAGGGCTCTTCCTTTTTCCTTGTCTCTTCCTATGGCGGATAGGTGGCGATTGCGCTTGGCTTTGCTTCCTTGGCCTCCGGCGAGTGACAAGAGTCCATCCCTCTTCATCAACATCAGCTTTATCAGAGGCATCCACAAAAGGAGCAGTCTCTGTCAAGGGTCCTTTAGATTCAATTGGAGCCACCATAGGCTCCAAACTTTCAAATTGAATTGTAATTAATTTCTCTCCAAGGGAGGAAATCAATTCAGTGTTTACTCTACCAAGAGGTTGAGTATGCTTTGGCTTCCAGGGCGATGAGGAACACTCCAGCTAAGTGGAGATATGATTTGTCTCAACAGTGTCGTCCAAATCCGATATTATCTTCCCATCCCTAGCAAGTTGCATAATACGCTCCTTGAGTGTAATGCATTTCTCAAGAGGGTGACGAACCACCCTATGATATCGACAATATTTTGGGTCTGTAACCATTCCAGCTTTTTCAGGGCATTTTGGCTCTTGAAGCTCAATAACCCTATTTTGAAGGAGATCGTCGAGCATTCCTGACAAGTCTGAGTCAGGGAAGGGGTATTTCTTCTTCTCCTGCAATTCCTTCAATGTAGGACGCTTATTCCCAGTATCCTTGGAGAATCCACTTTTCTTGTTTTCATACTTAGGCTTTCCGAAGATTCGAACCGGTTCCCTGATTGAAACAACCATGGATTCTTTGTTTGAGGACTTTGAGGACTTGGGATTTTTCTTGAATTCACCCTACTCCTTTCTAGAGTCAGGTAAGGAAGAAGACTTGCTATGGCAACTTGCAATTTTCATCTCCATATCATGAGCCTTTATTGCCAATTCGTGGAAAGTCTTTGGCTTACTCATCTGCAAGACATACAGTAAATCCCACTCCATACCCTGCGCACACATTTCAACAACTGAAGCTTCTGACAGACGGTCCTTGCACTCAAGACTAAGGAATCTCCAGTTATTGATATAATCAAGCACTGGCTTGTCCTTCCATTGTTTGGTGTTCATTAGCTCTGTCATGCTAACGACACATTGATTGCTGCAGAACTGATTTAGGAAGTCCTGCTCCATTTGTTGCCAGCTATCAATAGACCCTGGCTCCAAGTCTGTGTACCAATCGAACGCAATCCCTTTTAAAGTGCGGACAAACTGCTTCACCAGTCAGTCTCCCTCTATGCCAGCATTACTGCACATCTCAATGAAGTGTACGACATGTTGTTTGGGGTTACCCTTGCCATCGAACTGGTTGAACTTGGGAGGCTGATAGCCATGGGGCATGCGCAGCACGTCAATCCTCGTTGTATAAGGCTTTGTGTAGAAGTGGATCTTGTGAGACCCTCCTCCTAGCTGAGCCTTAACTGCGTTCGCTAACAAGCTCTGAATCTGCTCAACCGACATTAAGCCTAAGGAGCAGTCCTTCTTCGCTTTGCGGTCGTTGTCAGATTTCTCGATGTGGTGCGACTCTTTGTCAGAGTCTTCAGCGCCCGAACCCTTGTTAGAAGCTTCAGAGAACTTCTTTTCCAGCCTCTTTGTCAGTTCGGCAATTTCGTCATTCTGGTGCTTGATTTGGGCGTCCTTCTATGCACTCTCTTTAGAGAGCCTATCCAAGGTAGCCTTCATACTTGCCAGCTGCTCTTCAAGGTTAGCAGCCCCTGTCATCATGACTAGCATGATGACAGTGTCAGAAGATTCATCTTCAGTCTCTGACATGTGCGCCCCCTTTGGTGAGGACGAAGAAGAGTTACTGCTATAGTAGTCTTCAACCTCGTAGACTTGAGATTGAAGGCTAAGTTTTTTAATTTCATCCATCCAGGATGACGCCTTATGTTGCGTCTTTGAGTCTTGGAATTTGGATGGGGACGGCACAGTCTGCCTAGCAGTGGTTAACGGAGCAGCTTTTGCCATGCTCTTGGTCTTCATTGTATGAGCGCGTTAGAAGTGACGCTCGCTAGAAGTGATGTTCGCTTCACAGGATCTAAGAGAGAAAGATCCCGTGTTCTTCTTCTTTGAAGCTTGCGCGACGACGTTCTTTGTAGCCATTTCTTCGTTGAAGACGATGTTCTTGTGACTTGAAAGTCTTGATGTTTAAGAGAAAGAGATGAGAGGTAGAGATTGCCCCACCGAGCGTGCCAAATTTCGTAATCGCAAAATTACAAAGATTGAATTTTTATAGATTCAATTGAATGAATTTGGGTACAATCTCTATGAATACAAAATCCTTTGATTCTCTCTCTTTTAAGGACGGATTTTCCAACCTTTGAATTTGAATAAAGGGGGGTAGAGCCCTATTTATAGGAAAGTCTCCCCCTTAAAAGTCAACATGGGCCTTGAGTTGGGTTTTGGGCCTTTCAATCAAACCTTATCCTAGACTGTTTTGACTTTTGTTTGTTTTGACTTTGACTTTGACTTGGGAGTCTCCCGGGCTTGGGCCGAGCATTGACTTGGAAGTTGCATCGAGCTTTGATCGGACGTTGACTTGAGAGTCGTTTTGACGTTTGACTTGTGAGTCGATGTAGGTCTTGACATTTGACTTTAACTTTGACTTTAACTTTGACCCCGACTTGACTTGGACGTCGTTCGGGCTTTAGGTCGTGACTGGACTTAGTAGTCCTCTTAAGGCTCGGTTTGAGTTTTGACTTGAATTTTGATTGAGCCTGGACTTGGAAGTCATTTGGGCTTCATCTTGGGCCTGACTTGTGAGTCTTTTGGCCTGATTAAATTAATTAAAAGGGTTGGCCCAATTAACTTATTTAATTTAATTTGGATACGACATGAATAAATTTTTAGTGTCTACATAGCCTTCAAAACTTCTTTGTGGTTATTAGGGTCCTTCTTAATCTTTCTTGTCTTATTTTAGAGTGCCTTTAGAGAAAAAGAAGCCTCGTGTGCATAAGGTCATAGTATCAGAAGAAGACACATCTCGAAATGATACTTTATTGCTTAATCCCTAAGAGGTAATGCTTAATTTTTTGCAAGACTTCTTAGCTTTTGTTTGCCAACAGCAGCAACAACAACAACAACAATAACAATAGAGTACCCCGTGCATGGATAGTTTGTATCTTTTTCAACTAAGGGGTTGGTCGATTTCTTAAAGATACCTCTTAGCCTTTCTTTAGGACTACAAACCCGGTAGAGGCAAGATACTAGATTGATGAGATGGAGAAGGCCTTCCAGAGCTCTCAGCGCTTAAAGAAGGGGAAAATTGACTATGTTGTTTACTTATCGTGGGATAGTGCCCATTATTTGTGGAAGCCTATATAGCGCAATCGTGTAAAGGATGAAGATCCCTTCACTCAAGATCGTAGAATCGTCAATGAATATAAAGCAGAATTTGATCAACTTTCTAGGTTTGTCCCGACACTTATTGTTTGATGAGCAAAGCAAGATAAAGAGATTTGAGGAAGGCTTGAATGACAATGTTCAGAGGCTATTTGCTTGTGTTCACCTGATAGTTTTGTAGACCCTATTCATAAACCTAAGAATGTCTATTTTATTTTGAAGGAGATAAAGGAACTTAAATTTGGTGATTGTATGAAGAAGGTTAGAGATTTTAATACATCTGTTAAGCGTAGAGATGTAAATTTTTGAAGCACTTGGTCTTTTAATAAGCCCCCTCTTGATGGATTTTCACATCAAGGGAATGGCTCTGTTGGCTCACAAGCAAAGTTCCTACAATGGGATGGTCATTCGCCAAACCTTCATGGTCGATACTTAAATCAAGGATCATAAAGGTGGAACAATACACAAGATAAGCCCTTAAGTGGGCCCTAGGGAGGATCTCACCTGATAAATGATTGCAAATGGCTAAGTGGTAGTTACTTTAAGAGCGGCCGCCAAACTGATTGCAAGATTGCTTAGTGTACCCATGACAATGAGTCAGGCTTTGTGATAAAGTCCCAAGCACCTCATTTTGTTGCATGACATGCCACTTCGAGTCAAACTCAGACAATGCAGGCTCCAAACAGCACCCATAGAAAAGGATGACCTCACACAACAGGACGAATTTTCACCGTGGTTGAGGATGATGCAGAAGTCTCTAACAATGCTATTTCATATGTTCTGGTAGTTAACTCAGCATTTGCTCATGTTCTTTTCGATCTAGGTTCTTTTCATTATTTCATATCATCAACTTTTGCACAAAAGTACAACTTCCCCTATGTTCCATTAGAGGAAGGGCTATGTGTTAGTCCCTCAACTGATAGAAAGATCATTGTGGATAGAAAGTGCATGACTTGTCATATAACAATTGAGCATAGGAGCTCTTAGCCAACCTACTTATTTTGGGTATTTGAGACTTCGATGTTACGCTAGATTGGTTATATTCACATTATGCCACACTAGATTGTTAGAAGAAACTTGTGAACTTTTGAATACCTAGCCATCCGGACTTTAACTTTGTCGAGGTTGGAGCTCATGTATTCCACCTTGAAAGCCACCAAGTTGATTAAGAAAGGGTACCAAGCTTTTTTTGTTTTGATCACTGACACTTAGAAAAATATCAGAAAATTGAGGATATGTGTTCCCTGAAGATCTTCATGGGATACCTCCTGATAAAGAGGTTGAATTCTCTATTGATTTAGTTCCTACAATTGCACCTATTTCTAAGGCCCTTTATGGAATAACACCAACTGAATTGAAAGAGCACAATGAGCAACTAGAGGAACTACTCAATAATGGCTTTATTAGGCATAGTGCATCTCCTTGGGGTACACCAGTACTCTCCGTGAAGAAGAAAGCTGGCTCTTTGCCACTATGCAGAGATTATCAAGAGCTGAATAAGGCGACTATGAAGAACAAATACCCTCTACCATGAATTGATGATATGTAAAATCAAGTTTAAGGTGCTCAAGTGTTTTCTAAGGTTGATCTACAGTCTGGGTCTCGCTAATTGAAGATCAAGGTGGATGATATACCTAAAATAGCTTCCAAACAAGATGTGGCCACTATCAGTTCTTAGTAATACCTTTTGTGCTGACCAATACCCCTGTTCCATTTATGAATCTCATGAATAGGGGTTTTGGGTTTTACTTGGACAAATTTATCATAGTTTTAATTGATGAACATTTTGGTGTACTCTAAAAGTCATGACGAACAAAAGCAACACTTAAGGCATTTATTAGAGAGCTTGAGGCGAGAACATCTCTTTGGAAAGCTTGAGCATATGGTGAATAAAGACGAGATTTCTATTGAACCTAAAAAGGTTGAGGCAGATGTGAATCGAAGTAAGCTGAACAACATCTTAAAGATATGTGGTTTCTTGGGCTTAGCTGCTATTACAGGAGATTTGTATAAGGTTTTTGTCTTCTAATTGTACCATTGACTCATTTGACTTAGAAGGGAATTCGATTTGAGTGGTCAGAGGAATGTAAAATAAGCTTTCAAGAATTGAAGACGTGTTTGGAATCCACTCCTGTCCTCTTTGGAATCTACTCCTGTCCTCACCCTTCCAACTGGTGGAGAAGGATTTACAATCTACAATAATGCTTTGAAAAAGAGTTAGGGTGTGTGGTCATGCGAGGAGGCAAGGTTATTGCTTATGCATCTCAACAATTGAAGCCCTATAAGCGAAAGTACCCTCCACATAACTTAGAGTTAGCAGCTATTGTTTTTGCTTTGATTTGGAGTCACTATTATATGGAGAGAGATGTGAGGTTTATAATGATCATAAAAGTTTAAAATATTTGTTTACACAAAAAGAGTTGAATAGGAGGCAGTGTAGATGGCTTGAGTTATTAAAGGACTATGATTGATGATTAATTACCACCCTAGGAAAGCTAACGTGGTTGCAGATGCCTCGAGTAGGAAATCATGCAATGTGACCTATTTGACTACTTCTCAGAGACATATATTAGAGTATTTGCATAGGATCAATATCGAGGTCTACTTGCATGGTGCTAGCTTACAAATTAGAGAACTTACGAGTTCACCTCACTCTCATTTATGCAATCAAGGCAACCCAAGAGAAGACTCCAATCTCCAAAAGATTAGAGCTTATGCTAAAGTGGACATTGAGCTTAAATTCAAGATTCATGAAGATGGCTCTTTCAGGTTTGAAAATATTGCATGTGTCCCACATGATGACAAATTAGAGAAGAAAATCTTGAAAGAATGTCATTACACGAGTTACATAGTTCATCTAGGAGTATTAAGATGTGCAAAGAACTAAAAAGTATCTTTTGGTGGAATGACATGAAGCACGAGATAGGTCAATATGTAGCCTAATGTCTAATATAACACCAAGTTAAGAGTGAACACTAAGATATAATGGATTACTACAACCTCTACCTATTCCTAACTGGAAGTGGAAACATATTACCTTTGATTTCATATCTACATTACCTTGTACTCCTAAAGAAAATAATAATGTTCAATTGATAATGGGCAGGTCAACTAAGCTTACCCACTTTTTGCCTATGTAAACTTGTATGACCTTGGAAGAGTTGGTGGAATTATACATCAGGGAGACTATAAGACAACAGAAGGTCTTTGTTTCCATCATGTCTGCAGGGATGTATACTTTGTTGCAATGTTCTTAAAATGTTTTCATAAAACTTTGGTGACTACACTTAACTTCAATATTGCCTAGTATCCTTGGACCGACAGGTAATTTAAGGAAATGATTCAGAATTAGAGGATATGTTAAGGGCTTGTTCCTTGGATATGAAACATTCTTAGAAGAGATACTTATGATTCGTAGAATTTGCTCACAATAGTTATCAGGCCAATATCCAAATGGCTCCTTATGAGGCCTTGTATGGAAGGAAGTGCAGGTCACTGATTTGCTGAGGCGATATCGGTAAGAGGAAGCTCTCAGGACCTAAGACCATACACTTGATGAGGGAAATGGTTCATCTCATTAGAGGACACCTTCGAGTGGCACAAAGTTGACGAAATAACTATGTAGAAAATAGAAGATGAAAGTTGGATTTTATTGTGGGTGACCATGTGTTTATGGAAGTATCACTAGTTAAGGGAGCCATGTGACTTGGCATGGGTTGGAAGCTTAACCCTCAATTTGTTGGACCTTTTGAGATATTTGAGAGATATTAGAGAGAATAGGAACCGTGGCATAGCGATCAGCACTCATACCATCACTAGCAGATGTACATAATGTGTTCCATGTTTGTATGTATAGAAAATGTGTTCATGATCCAAGTCATGTTCTATAAGTAGCTTCGATAGAGCTCCAAAAGATACGTCATATGTAGAGCAACCTCTACAAATTGTTGATCGGAAGTTCCAAATTCTAGGGAGGTGTACGATTATGTACATTAAGGTGCAGTGGACCAACCATATGGAGACTTAGGAATTGGAAGAAAATACGAGGAATAAATACCCTATTTATATTTGATGATTTGAAAAGCTTTAGGGACAAAAATTTTTAAAGGGGAGGATGCAGTACCCGATTCCTAAAAGAAACAAAACAAAAGAGAGAAGAAAAAAGGAAGTCTCTAATTTTTTAGTAAATAATTTTTTAGCGCTTTTCATTCTCTAGAAGATTCCTCTTTGTCGAGTTGTTGACTACGTAACCCTAACCCTAGTCCTTTCTGTTTATTAATATCTTCTCATAAAACAATGTAACTTCCAGAACTCTCAGTCAAAGAGGAAGAGAGGAGAGAGGGCGTAAGGGAAATTTATCTTCGAGGAACCCTGAGGTAGTTACCAATTTCTCTCTCATTTTGGTCATTGTAAAATATATCTTAATCATGTTATGATCTTTTAATCATGCTATTAGTAAATGTTATACCACATGATTGTGATAACTCTTAACCCGTTCGTTCAATTCTAGGAGCCCAACATATGCTATAATTAGCTTCCAAAAGTCATGATCATGTTTGCGGTTTTATTTAAATTATTTTCGCCATTATGGAGGACACATGTCTTCATTGACTTTGTGATTCACTCTTTTTGGCTTTGATACAGTTGTTGCTTAGATCACCACCCTCCCAATTGTTCAACTTCAAGCTCTTATATTTATTGTGGTCTTCGTACCTTTATATTTTACTTATTCTTTATTTTAATGATTTATGAGGTAATTGATATTTTACTTGATTGGCCGACTACAATGCTCTGACATTGCCTTTGCTCAAAAAACTTGATTGCTTGTTTAAATCTTTACTTAATGCTCATGTCTACAAACCTTGAATTACGTTACTACTAAGCCCTAATTTGAAAAGCAATTTGTTTTTAAATTAATTAGTCAACCCTAAAAACTAAAATTGTTTACATCATATTTGACCATGAAGAAAAGCTAATGTTTGATTCATAATTTAATATCTTTTCAATCCTAACTACTTAAACTCCATGGTTTTGAACTTATGTTCAATATCACTAGAGTTGTGGCCTATATTTTGTACTCCTACAAATCTTCTGTTTCAAGAGGGCAATCAGCTAGTGAGTTTTTACATCTAGTTGTAGCTGGGCTCTGTACATATAGGTTATTATTATTATTATTGGAAGTCCTAATTAGTTGTAAGAGCTTATGTTTTGATCACTTTTTCATTGTGCATATAGATGTTAATTCTTATACCTAATGTCTATTACAGCAACCTCTTAAGTCATTGGAATAGTCTAGCCAACTTACATTTTCCATAAGTGGTGTAATATTCTTTTAATATTCCATGGCCAAAGTAGTATTTGTTAAATCAGTATGTAAACTGATTTCGTTAATCGGGTTGATATGCTACAATTTGAATCAAATTATATTTGAACACGTATTGTAAGTGTGTCATTTTGCTATGCTTTGATCTTTGTGTTTCCAAAGTAGCTCGTTTGAATGTCAATCTCATTAAGACGTGATTATATTTGGCGTTTGTCGAACAAAAGTGATTTTGTTATGTTTTTACCTTATTATTTACGAAAGTAGCCCTTTTTGAATGATATACTTTTCACCAAGTTGATTGACTGTTACGCTTTTATTGTTTGAAGTGTTTGGCTTTTCTTATGATAAATTACTCGTGCGATTTGCTATTTATCACTGTTTGTTAACTTTAATCGACTAGTTATCATTTTGCATGATTTGAGATATCGGTTTTTTTTCTTGGGCTATGTCTTTTCCCTTATCCAGTGGAGGTATGCACTAGACCTACTGATTAACTTGTGGCATTAGTGCTATTTTGTATTGTAATTCTAATATGTATATATGTGATCTATTGGGGCCTTCTATTCTTTGATATCGATTATGGCAATCTGATTATGTGACTCTCTGTTGCCTATGCCACTGTACGAATAATGGCCTTAGCCCCAAAAGTGCTATTCTAATAGATTTGATTTGATGGTGATGCAATTTCGTATACTTGTAAGTTTTGAATAAGGTTGTAAAAATTATTCATCTTCAAAAACCCAGTCAAGCTTTATTAATATGATTTTACTATTATAAATGGTCCAGCCTGTGTTTTACTTGCATGCCTAAACCAGGGGAAAAGGAGTGTTAGGCTACTTATTGAGCTCATCCCTTCATCTTCCTATATTTTATAGGTCTTACTTCTGTGGGTGTCTTGAGTCAGAAAGTAGAGATTAGTTGCTGTCAAGGTCATTATGGATCTTAGAAGCTTGGTTCATTAGCTAAAGGACCAGTATTACATTATTTTGCATAAAGGGTTCATATCCTATTAAGTTACAAACTTACTACTTGGTTGTAAAACATTTTAATTTATGTTAACTCTTAGCCCTCTTTTTTATTATTATGGTTGGTTTAAACTCCAATGTCACTCTCTATGTGGGAAATAAGATCAATATTTGGCATCTATAGTTCATTTCATCTTTTGAGCCTTGCATACTTATGGGACTCCTAGTAATACAAGTGCGCCGCATTGCAAAGACCACGAGTCGAGGCCTAGGTGTAGTCCCCCATGAATGCCTAGACCTACCTATTAGGTGTATTTTCGTATGACTTTGAAATCTGATTTGGTTCAAGATAGACAAATAAGAAGTCGAGCTAGTGCAAGAACATGACATGCTCGAGGCCCAGGAACACGGATGGGCTCCTAGCCAGGAGACCAATTGTCCCTGTTTGTGCCAAAAATATGATATTTTTACGATACTTTTATACTCGATTTATACTCGTAATAATTGTTATTTTTATATTTTATTTGATTTTATATTGTTTTTAGGCATTGAATAAATTCGAGAAAGAAAAGGGGGAAAAGATGAAGAGATGCCGAAAATAAGGAACTAGGCCAAATTGATTCAAACCCAAACCCTTTTATCCATCAACAAAAAGAAAAAAAGAAAAAAAAATAAAAAATTTACCCAACCCCCCCACACGTGCTGGTTACGTGACACCCTTACCCACCTTTATCCCTCTTCTTCTCTCTTCTCTATTGGTCCATCAGACCAGACCTCTGGACACCCCCCTTTTCTCCTTTTTCGTCTTCGGTTCTTACGCACTTTCCATCTTCTGATCTCCATCTCTCTCTCTCGATCTCGCATAGCACCACACCACACCATCTTCATCCTCATCCGCCAGCACAACGCTCATCTACACCATCTAGGCGTGAATCAAGGGGCGAGATTGAACGGGTTAGGTATCAAATTAGGTTTAGTTTTACACTTTTTTGGTTTAATTTTAGGTTGTTCTTCGTTTTAATTTCAGTACTAGTAATTTAGGGTTTGCTCCCGTTTCATCTATTTCGAATTTAGATCCATTTTCAGCTTTCAAACACTTGTAATTAGGCTTCATTTCGTTAATTTGGAGTCGATAAACATGATTTCCAACTTGCAATTGTGATGTCTTGGGCTCAAGTTTGATTGATTTTAATCTTTCCCCTCCCCTGTTTTTCGTCCTGTTGAAGTTATGGTAATGGCGATTTTGCCATTTTTAATGGACTTTGAAGTGTGTTTCTGGGTTGTTCTTTGCTAGAATATCCAAGATTCCTCATCCCCTGCTCCTAGATCGAGCTATGTGCTAGGACACCCGATGATACATCTTGCCCTGCTACCTTTTTAGTGCTCTGTTTTGCTTGTTCTGTTTTCTTGGACTAGGCAGTGTTGATCCTTATTGCTATTGAATTTTAGTTTAGGAGACGTTGGTTTAATCCATTGTGTGAGCTTGGATTCCAGTTTAGGAGATGCTACCTCATGTATTCCGTTTTCAAAGTTTAAGTTACTTATTTCATTTGCTATACCTTCATTCTTGCTCTCTTAGTCACTTGATCGCTTCACTTATCTCGTTTATTTAGATAATGTGATTAGGGCCATTTAAGTCTGCTTTATCTTAATTTGAAGCTAATTAGGGCTAATGAAATCTTGTGAATGGTTGTAATCTATAGCTTTATTTGTCAATTAGTTTATAATGATGCTAAATTAGTTTAATTTCATACTCAGTGACCTTAATATCTTCCATCGTCCCTGAGGAGATGACCCTTAAGTACTATGACAATAGTCGTATACTTGCAGCATTTATTTACACTCAAAAGTCCCCATTGTGCCTTACACCAAAGACTAGTTTTTTCTTAATTTAAGTAAATTAATAAGTATAGAGTCTCCATAAGAAAAAAACTAACAAAAAATAATTGTACTTCTTTTACTGACCTTTAAACCAAAGAAACAACCGAAAGGGATTCAGGTCTAGTAAAATAAGGTTATCCAAAAGGAGTATCTGGTATGGGGATCATTTAACTCTGTTGGCCTAAAATAAAAAAATCCAAATTCAGAGGTGAAGTTACAACATTAGGATGGAGTGCACCCTAATACCTCATGTTATCATTGATGATCTCTACCAATCACATAGGGAAATAAAACTGTCACATTAAAAGAAAACAAGCATGCAACATTATTAAGTACAATGATACAAAATTAAAACATTAATTAGAAAAAAAGGAAAAGATAAAATTAAATATTTACAATGGGCAGGGACTAATTAATTACCAAAAATTACATGTTTGAAACTAACTGAAGCTATACATGAGAAAGAAAGAAAGGAAAAAAGAGAAAGGTATGTTTGAAAGATTAGTGCCCTCATGTTACGTACCTAAGTGACTTAAAGAACCCAAGGATCAAGAATACCTAGCCTTGACTTATGCCTTAATGGGTTTTGAGGCTAGGTAAGGTGTTAAACCTCTTAGTATTATCTCATAGTTTTCTGATGTTCTGGTTGTGTGCTTGAAGGCTAGGTGAGGTGTTGAATTTATAGTTGTATGAAGCAAGGGCTTCCTAGGGTTTCTCGAGAGTAGGTGCCACGTGACCTAGGGTTTCTTTCTAGTTTGAATTGGTAGCTATGGTTTCTGAAAGATGGGTCAGAAAGAGTGAGATGCATCGAGCTCTACTAAGTAAGAACTCGTCCATGTTCTGAGTGTTTATTTCAACCATAACTTTCACATTTGACCTCTATTTTGAATTATTCTTTTTTTTCTAGAATCTTATTGAGTCTAGTCACCAAGGAATGTTATTTCATGATTTTTGAAAATGTGTGGAAGAGGACATAGCTAAAATGGTGAAAAGGTGTCATTTTCATTGCACATCTCAATAATCGAGTTATATCCTTCCTATGATTATTGGACTTTTTATGCATAATATGTCATTAGAAGAATTATTCAATACAAAATATTAATATCTAAACTTGATAATTTTATGCACCCTAGAGTGGGGTGAAAATAAGAAATGAATCTCAACTAGAAGTCGAACACCGTTAATTTGGGCCTATTTGAGCTTTTTGGGCTCGTATAGCATTTTGTGGGCATCTTTGTGTTAGGATGTGTGGGTTAAGAGATGTTGGCACATTTTAAGGTTCTTTATTTCAATATTAGGGGTCCCTAAGTCTTATTCGAATGATTTATCATCATCGGATATTTTATAAAAATAAGACACAGTTAGGTATCTATAGGAATCTATTATTCCTTGGTTCAGGGCATGATAGAACCATTTGTCCATTGTAAAGTCGGAATTCAATTACAGTTGACACTCCGTATGTGGTCTTTGAAGTCTGAAGATTATCTCACTTGATGGAACGACACTCGAACAGCTTGTCTCATTTTTTTATTATTCTTCTCCTTTTATTTGCTTTGGATGGGACCGTTTGGTTCAAACTCTTTTTTTTTTACTACTAATTTTTGAATTGTCACCCATGACACACTCCCAATCCCTAGTTAAGTCAAACTCTTTCTTTGTTACTAATTTTCATTTGAGGGCTCAGAGGGGTTTCTATTGGTAACTTATCAGGTTTGACTAAGGTATTAATTAATGCAGGTTATCAAGGGAGGCCTGCTATCCTAGACATGTCCTTCAAAGCTCTATGACTTGTTGGAAAGAAATTTCTGATGCTTCCCCTTTCCTAGGTGATTGATCGAAATCCTTAGTGCTTTATTTAATTTTATTTCTCTCCCTCTCCTTCTGCCTTGCTTGTGTTGTGAGGTTTTCAAATAGCCCCTCCTTTTTCCTTTTTTAAAATTTTTTAACCCTAGATCCATCATCTGACAAGTGCATTCTTCTAAGGAATAGTGAAAAAATGGAATAGGTTTAGGAAGTGTGAAAGTATTGAAGTTTCAGGACTTGGGCTCAAAAAATGGGAGAGCTAATCGATAAGTGAAGGGACTCTCTAACTCAAGTTACGAATGAAAGTTCAAGGGGTTGGTGGTGCTCTTTAGATCCCCTAGTGTGGAGGTATATAGTGAACTTAGTAGTGAAAGCCTAACATTAAAAGGATTACTAATATGTTTAGTCTCCTATATCAGTATCTTAGCCGAATGGGAGAACTTTTTTAGATGATTGTGTAAGCTTCATTTTAAGATCTTGGGTCTAGCCTTAAAGATGAGCCTAAGCTGGAGCCATTTAGCTTGACTTAAAGTGGCATTTTTTTATCTTTTTTTTTTTTTAGAATTTGTGGTAAATCCCTGAATGATCTAACACAATTTTTAAGCTTAGGCTTCTTAACACTTTGTCTAAGGTCCATATGTTGAGTCTTGTGCTCATCAAATTTTGCAATCACTTCCGCAAGATGATTATTGACTTGTTTTTGGGTTTGCCATTGGGAGTAATCTTGATTAGCTTTCATTTAAGCACCATCTCTCTCATCTTCCTATCCTAAGCAATAAGGTGATAATTTGAAAGGAGAACTGTAATAGAGATGGGTAATAGAAGGGAAAGATTAATGGTCATGGACATAGGTTAAGGGAAATGTCAAGTCAAAACGGGAGGATGGATTAGTGGGCTTGGAGGTTTAGTCTAGGCTAGAAGGAATAGGGTCAAGATGTTGGATTTAGGCTACTGGTTTTAGATGCAATCGGGTCTTACCTTAGACTGGGTTATAAGCTGGACTTAGACAGTTGACATGTGGGACTATGCTGGGTCTAAGTCTACCTTAGATGAATCATGGACCTATAGTGGGCCTAAGCATGACTTTTGTTTGGTTTGCCTATAATGGGTCAGTTTATATATATTGATGTATGATACATAGACCATGGGTTTGTGAATGGATTAGATATCTAGGTCTTAATTGAACTTATGCATTATGAATATGATCCATTATTAGATAGCCTAGAATGGACTAGGACTCTAAAGATCTAGTGGGCTGCATTATGGACTTTGGGCATGGTTAGATCCATGAATTATGCATGATAAGGTCATATTATGCATGATTCTTTGGGCCTATGTAGCTTACAATCAATACATTATGGCCTAACAATGAACTTCAAATTTTCCAAATCATGTAATGAGATTTGCAAGTTCATGACTTAAAGTGACATGGAAATAGACTAATGATATCGACCTCATATTATGATGCATGCACGACCTACAAACTAAATGATTTCTACTAATCCTCTCCTAATGCCAAACCTAAACACTTGGACTTAACCTAATCTAAGAGGTCTAAAACCTTACCATAGCCTCAACTGGGTCAGACTTAATATTTTCCTACCCTGAGCGCCTAGACACAATGATGACTTTATGAGCCCTAAAGCATCAATACATGTGTCTTTGGGTAGAGGTCAATCTTGGACATTCCACTAAACTTGTAAGCATTCATAGAATCATGTAGGCACCTGAATTCCAACCTATTCCAAAATTATAAGTTATAAGTGGTTTAGGTAAGGTTTGGAACAATCCTCTAACAAGCCGAACGCTTCGTCTGCCATGGGATGCATGGAAAGACTAGAGTGTTTGGTTGTTTTCCATATATCATGTGGATTAAGGAAAGTGTGCAAGAGTGGGTCAAACTGTTGCCTGCTCGGTTGGAAGTCTAATGGATCCACCAAGTAACCAACTATTTTTTCGAGAAGGTAGTGACGAGGTTAACCCTAAAGGCATTGTTAGTCCCAGCAAGGCAACACCTATAATGTAGTATGCCTAATACAAGGGTTGAGCAAGAGCGGGTACCTGATCCATTTTCTTGGAACCGTCCTAGTCCCGATTGGATCGGGTCTAGGAATTTTAGAACTGGTCTCGATTACGGTTGGACCGGTTCCAAGATTCCTAGACCCGGTCCCAAAACCGGTCAAGACCGATTCCAACACCGGATACTCAATTCTTGTTATGGTTTGATTAAGAAACCCTAACCTCAAATAAATGAAAGAAACTCAAACACAAAACCCTAACATCAAATATTATATGAATTCTGGAAAAAAAAAAGTGAAAGAAGAACCAATGAACAAACACAAAACCCACAAATACAAAACAAGAACAACGAGAAACAGGAAGGAATAGTAGGATTGAATCTCCTAGAAGAAGGAGACTAGATACTTGGCCAACCTTCGCTCAACCAGATAGACAAACCACAACATGCTTTTCATGCTAAAAAGTACAATTCTCTCTCTCTCTCTCTCTCTCTCTCTCTCTCTCTCTCACTCTCCCTCTCAACAATCATCGGCTACAACTGCTTCAAGGTCAAACTTTCTCTCTCCTCACCCTCTACTGGCTGCCATGGATGAGACTGCTACTACTACTGATAGTGTATCTTAACAAGCATCGCTAATTTTTATCAACACCAAGAAAAAAAAGTTGAAACTCTCCTCGAATAGTCGAAGACGCGCACAGTCGGAGAAGAGAATAGGCACAGTGGTCAGACAGTCGAAGAAGAGACATACACAACCTCTATTGATTGTTGGCCGGAGAAGAATGTCGTCTAGAACAACCAAAGAGCGAGATTGTGAGTGACAATGGAGAGTGAGTGTTTGGATGAAGAGAGCCAGAGAGGGAGAGGGACAGCCGCAAGTTTAGGGGAGTTGTAAATGAAGGTTTCTCATTTCTAGAATTAGGGTTTCAGCTTATATACCTCAGCCGGTTTTTTAATAAAAAAAAAACCACTCTTGGACTGGGTAGCTGGGTAATAGGTCCGGTTTCGGTTCCAAGTTTCAGGATCCGAACCTGGCCCTAGTTGTTACCAGGTCCAAGAATGTGAAACTAGTCCCAATCCTAGTTTGATTGGGTCCGACTCCGGAACCGGGTACCTGGATTTTTTGCTCGGCCCTAATCATAATGGATGGAACATGGGATGCTACCTCAGATAAGGCAACAATTGCATGGTTGGTAGACTTAAATGCTCATAAGTTGTCATGAGGTACTACAACAACACAAACCTAATTTTCACTACAGGTAGACTTTCTAACAATTGAAGTAGCTCTTAGGGAGGCCCCATTAAAGGGGTTATGAGGATCACAACATGAACATACTCTATGCTAGTCATCACGAAATTAAGAGGGAGTTCGCTAGGATCCAAAGAAAATAGTGCCCTTAGGCTAGTATCCTTCACGTGTGTTTCTTTATTCCAATTTGTTTGCATTATTAAGGTTTGAAGGTCGTTAATTCAAGAGGCCTATTTCTTGACTATGAAATCTAAGAAGAGATTGTGTCTATAATCCTATATTTCCTTGTGCTTTGCCTCTTTTGCCAAGGGAAAAAAAATAGAGATTAGATATTAGATAAAATGACTAGATGAGCACAGCTACACAGGAGAGAGAAGGTATTACGCATTATTTCAAACTTATTGTTTATTTGAGGTAAAGATGTAAATTGGCAGAAGTTGTGTTGTATTAAGTTTTAGGAATGTGGTATAATGATTATTTTAACGTAATTTTGTTGATACTGTACAGTATCTATAATACTTATTCTTTTCCTTACTAGTACTACTACTACTACCACCACCACCAACACGACTAGTACAACCACCACCTTCCTATTCTATCAAATGTAATACTTTCTTAACTCTATACCTAACACAATAGTGCTCTATCTTTATCAGCGTATTCTGTCAAGTGCACTGTTTGGCCTTATATCGAAGGCTTTGCTTATTTGGTGATTAAAACGACATTAAGCAGTAAGGAGTTGTTATGAATAATAAGGAATAATAAAGAGAAGTTCAAAGTTGTGAAAAGTTTTACGAATTGCAGTAAACAGTAAGAGCAGTAAGAAGTCGTATGAAAAGGCGCGGAGAAATTAATGAGTAAACAATTGTTAACAGTTGAAATGAACGAGCCCCAAATCTCCACATGTGGCAAAGGTCCATTTGGTCAATCACTAGTCA
This sequence comes from Selenicereus undatus, assembly GCA_017589665.1. NCBI lineage: Eukaryota > Viridiplantae > Streptophyta > Magnoliopsida > Caryophyllales > Cactaceae > Selenicereus > Selenicereus undatus. Next base: position 22,520,962 of record JACYFF010031958.1, on the reverse strand, counting down.
CTACGAGCACAAGTTGTAAATACTGAGAGCTTCCTCACCCACTGGCACATGTTCCAATGGGGGGCCAAGTTCTTTAATAATCGAAACTTTGCAATTCCAACGCATGGTATACACGGGGCAAAACGCGGTGCAACACGTTCAGGTGTCCCCCTTCTCCTTCCACTTTTTCTTTGTCGTTTTTTAATTTTTTATTTGTTTTTCTTTTTTCAATAAAAAAATATTATTTGGATAGTTAAAAAAAGGTTGTTTATTATGAGGTGGGTCTTAAAAAATATTATATTAGGTGATTTAAGTTGGAGTTCTATTGGTTGGAGAAATGATAAAATGCAAATTTCAGAAAGTTGAAACTTTTACTGATGTGACAGATCTGAGTTCCAAAGGCAAAAAATGCTCTGAAAGCGACCGACTTTTATCATCACAACGTGATGTTATCATACAAAATACCAAATGCCTGAACCTTCACAATCGTCTCTAAAATAGAGTTGGGACCTGAGCCGATTCAAGCCAGACCCATCCGTACCCGGCCCGCGTCAAACCCAGCCCAGCCCACATTGAACGGGTTTTGGGGCTAGCCGACCTGCCCCATTTTGTCTGGCGGTGCAGGACATGCTTCAACTTAAATAAATTTCAATAATGTTACAATATAATTATAACGGTTAACCCGTTCAACTTGCAACTCAACCGGTGACTTGCCCCATCTCGTATACTAAAACAAGTGGTGTGGTTCAATGAGTTTCGACCCATCCACCCGTAATTCAACAGGGCAGGTTGGGAAAAATCTTAGACACAAATGTATGTATCTAGCATAGTACACACTCTGAAGTTGTGTAATGAACGCGCGCTTGATATGTTGTAGCGAATTGTTTTTTTCCTGCAGTAGTGTATCTTTTCTATTTTATAGTGTACCTTTTTCTTCCTGCAGTGTACCCTTTACTTTTTGCAATGTATCGTTTTTTGTCCATAATGTATCATTTCTTGTCAGCAGTGTATCTTTAGTTCGCTATAATGTATCATTTTCTAGTTGGCTGGACTGTAGAATTACAAAAATAATTGTTAAGTTGAGGAAAATGATATAAAAATTTGACCCAATTATATGATATCTCTTATATAAATATGTACCTAAATATGGTACATAAAATATGTACCTTAGAATTACTAGGGGCAAGTTGCCTTCGTACGGTCCGTGTCCCACCTCTGCTCCGAAGTACCCGTTTCTCATCCCATCGGGTGGAAGTGATGAATTATACTATTTGAAACCAGCAAAGACACTTTGTTAGAAACAAAGTGCCAAGTTCTCGACTTCTCTCTCTGTTCTACTTCTCTCTCTGTTCTGAGGGTCGAAATGATCTCGAAGGTTCCCTCTGCAATGGCCTTCCTCCCCAGTTCTAGGGTTTGTTTCTCTTTCCTCCCCCTTAACCTTAGTTATCAAATTTGACCCATCAAAAGTTTCTTTGTTTTTTTAATGTGTCCTTTTGATTATTCTCAGTTATTAGTTGATATATTTAGAATATTTTCTCTTTTTCTACATGTTGGGTACTAGTCAAAAGTCATTTGTATTTTCTTCTGGGTCTCGCTTAGTCTGATTTGTTGGGAAATTACAAGCATATGGCTTGATACCCGGGGGGGGGGGGTTATATGTGTTTGTGTGTGTAATTAAAAAAATAAATATATAATGCAAAAATGTATTCAGTAGGTTTAAAAACTCTGGAATTTATTTCCCTCCAAATGCAGTAAGTACTGCTGCAAGAATCATATCGGTAGTTCTCTGGTGAACTGCTGCACCTTTGGACCATCAATAGCCTTTTAATGTCCTGCAATTTCTGAACTTGGATGGAGAGTCCATATGCTCCTGGCGCAGAATGCAGCATTTGATGGCTAAAAAGGTAGGAGGAAACCAAATGTGCATGGCCATTCTCCTCGTTATGACGCAAACAGCATACTGAGTCAATCACAGATGTGTTCATTCTTTGCAGGGTATCGTTAGTGTTCGATCTTCCAGCCATGCTCTCCATTGATGGCCTCTCAATCCGGCAGCAGCCTTTCCCTTCAGTTTATGAATTTTCTTCAGTACCAAGAGGAATCTTGGACTGGTTGATATCCCCCTTTGACCCCCTTTACGTAAACCACATGCACCACTCAATCCAGAATCAATACTTTCAGCTGCAATATACTATTATCTGTCACATTAGCTGCTAAATTCCTATTGCCCCAATCTTTAATAGCTAACCCACTACCCTTTTTTTTGGCAAACACAGCCTATCCCAAGCAATTTGTGTTCTAGAGAAGGGGGGGGGGGGGAGGTTTATAGCATATTCACGGATCTGTCCACAGAAAATTCATACAAATACTCTGAATACTTTTAGTAACTGTTTCTGGTGGGATAAATGGGAAGGTATGTGGTGAAAACAAAATTGAATACATTAGCTGAATCCTATCAGCATAAGGTAGATGTCTAGTGTCCACCTTGTGATTCTTTCCACAGTCTTCTCAGTCAATATGTTGCAATCAGCTAAGTGTAAGGAACAACTAGATATTGTCTCCTTGCCTGAAACCATTGGTGGCTAGAATATGCTCTCTCACATAGTCTGAAACCCCTGCAACATATGCTTGAGATTTTTGTTGATTGGTAATCAAACCTGTAGCTTGTGAGAAATGAGTAAAAGTCCCCATTATTACCTTGACTGTAGTAATGTAGCCTTTTCAAAAAATCATAAGAGCATCTGCAATATATGAATGGATAAACTTGATGGACTTGCATTGTGGATGAAATCTGAGCTGATAAAATTGTGATTTCTTTGGGATAGGGAAGTCTTTGTAGATTTAGTGGTTTCGTGGTCTGCAGCCTTTCAACTTGATCAAATTCTGTGTTTTTCTTTTTTTTTGATAAGGAAAAGATAATATATTGATAATTATAAGAGATGTCACAAGAATGGATGCCTAAAAAGCATCCTACTAAATCTAATTGCAGCCCATAAAAAGGATATACACAAAATTGATTACATCAATCGGAGAGGGACAAAAAACCTCCTCTTTCTAAAAGAATAAGGTGTTGTGCCATTTGTCTTTTAATTCCTCAATTGAGGTTTCAAGTTTCAACCCCATCAAAACCTATCTTATTTCCCTCCATCCACAACAACCAAAAGGTGGCATGGGAAATGGCTCTAAAAACTTTATACGTGACCCTCCTTACAAAAAAACCTTCCCATGCCCATCACTGCTGATGTCTCATAGAATTTGGCATCACCTAACGAAGGCCCAAACAACTCAAAGCCAGCTACCAAAATTTTCTAGCAATCGGGTAATGGAGTAAGTGGTATGTAGATTCAAAATCATGTTTGCACATGAAGCACCAATTGACCAATATTTTACCCCTCTTTTGTAAGTTGTCGCAAGTTAAAAGGTTGCCTTGAAAAGCTTCCCACAGAAAGGACACTTTCAAAGGGGTTGGAGACTTCTAAATGATATTCCAAGGAAATCGACAATTTGAAAGCGAAGATGACGGATTTCCAGGAAGGGAAGAGAGGTGAAGGAAAAAAGATTTAACAATGAATTTCCCGGTGGCAGTAAGGCACCTTCTAATCATGTCAAGGGAGAAATCCTTCGGAGAAGGCCCATCAAGCATGCTGAAAAAAAGTTCGTCTAATATTTTTTCCCCCCTAAAGAAGGGAGAATTCAGAATAGTGCAATTTGCATTTTGTGGGGGTTTGCTTGTATTAACTAGGAGTTTTTCGTGAAGAGCTTTTATCTGTTGCTAAAAAGTTATTTTGGTGGTTAAGAGAATCCTAACTTGGTGAAATTGCAGGTGAGCGGTGCGATTAGTGTATGGCCCGGCATGAGGCAACTATGCCTGAGGAAAGGCCTCCTGCGTGGATTCATGCGCTGCTTGTCAATACCATATAAGACCTTGCGAGGAGCTCGGCCGTCCCTTCCAATAAGAAGATTGTTGTGCAATGTTTCCTGTGTGTCTTCTACATTGCAAATTGAATTGGTGAGTTGGTTTTTGTAATTATTGTTCTGTTTTTGTGGCAGAAGACGACGCACCATCTTGATTCATGATAACTGATGGGCTTCAATAGCTTGTAATATCTCCTTTCTTAGATGATTTGTCCAAAGTAACACTTTGCTAATTCTCTTTTTAAGGGTTTGTTGTTGAGCTTACAACATTTTGGGAGAGTTAAAAATTGATTATTTGAGGGACAGTCTGGACAGAACAATGAGGAAGAATGTAATTTTATTGGTGAGAGATGGCTTTGCACAATAATGATAAGATTGCCTTTTGAGTTCCTAGACAGGTGTGAAAGTAGCACCCAAGCAGCTAAATTATTTGGAATGGTGATGCTGGTGCTCTCCTGGCATTGGTCCATGTTTCAACATATATTTTCACTGTTTTGTGAACATAGGGCTGTCAAATAGGAATGCTTGCCTTAGTGCAAGTTTTTTGTGCTGCTAAATTTCTGTGCTATGATTTAGAGCGACATAACTGATTCATCTGCTGTGACTATTGTTGAGATTAATGTTGAAAGACCGAAGCATTTATCTCTAACTGACCAGCAGCCAATGTGCTGTTGATCATTACTGGTTTGGGCCTAAATGGTTGTGGCATCTGAAATGTGTATGCAACTATGTAATAGAACCCTTATCGGACCAAGTTGGCACGTGTTCCATTGAGAAAAGGGAGCACATAGGGCATGTCAGGAAAGAGAGAACAGTGCTAGGCTCAATGTGTTGCATTATTCAATAAGAAAAAGGAGAAAGTACAAGAGTTGTTAGAAGGTGACTTTAGCAATGGCCTTTTCTGGTCCTATGGTATTCATCATTGTTGCTATGCTTGTAGTGGTATTCTTTCATTTATCAGGGTTAAAAGAATCATGGACACTTTTGTTAACCACCTAAATGCTTGCTGTTCAATGTGATTTTTTTTTTCCCTGCTGCCTTCGACGTAATCCAACGTACTTTGATGGAATGGTTGAAGTTTTCCTGAAAGTTCCTCCTTTTCTGTAATGCAAACCGGCTATTCAAATAAGTCTTCCCCAGGAGTAAGCTATCCTCCATCATGCCCATCTTGTCATATCTACATTACCATTTTTGCTGAACTCATACTACATCCTTGTAGCTGCAAAGCTTGAGCCCCATCTATCTTTTTTTTTTTTTCTTTTTTTTTTTGGGTGAAAGGTAAGCTCATATGTTCACACTCAATATCAAGACATCACAGTATAACTCAGGACATACCCTGAGAGCCTTTTAGCCATTTACAATCTTCTAAGTCGTCTACCAAATATCATTCTTCCACAATCCTTTATCACTTGAAAACAGTCTGTTTACAAGATTTGAAATATATGCTTGTTTCTTTCTAGCCAGCACTGATATAAAATAACTGTTAAAGCCATGAAAAGTCTGTCTTGCTGCCTCCAACTACCAGTAAGCTTTAGAGCGTGTTCCTGCTTATCCCCCTATTTTGCCGTATCAAATCTTACCTGTAGCACTTCACTGAGTGTATGCTCTAGCACAGTCCTTGTGTAACAACATTCAAAGAGAATGCTAGTATGTTCATTTTCTATTTGACATAGTACACACTGCAAGCAGTTAACACCAAACTGTTGCAGTCTGTCTCTGGTAAGCAATTTCTGTTGCAAAGCTAGCCACGTTATGAATGCACATTTGGGTTTTCTTGTTTTGTGCCACACAAGTCTATACCGGGAGACCTTTGCAATCTTAGCCGTCAGCCAATTATAGTCACTTGCCTGAAGTGACTGTATAATGCCATCAATGGAGTGAATCTACTTTTGGTTATCCCTGCAGAAACCTTCTTGTGTCACGTTCTTAGCTTGCAGGATCTTCCTCCTGCACCAACTATCCTTTTGCTGTTTCATCTCATTCCCAAATGGTCCCCCTTAGGTAATAATGGTTAAACCACTTAATCCAAAGTCCATCAGCCTTAGGAGCAATATTCCAAACCAATTTATTCACAAAAGCCACATTCCACTTGGAAACATCTCTCACAACCATTCCACCCTCCTTTTTGGGCAAACATAGTGTGTCCTAAGCCTACTGTTGGCCTTCTTTTATCCTGACCTGGCTGACCATAGCCCCATAGAAAAGCCCTACAACTTTGAGTAACTTGTCCCAAGACAGATTTTGTGAGTATAAAGTGCTGGCTCCAATACATGAACGTATAATAAGACATTTTGTGGCTGACATGCTCTGACTCTAGCTGTGATTCTATCAACTAACCCCTGACAATCCAATCTATTCAATTTCTGAGGTTTAATGGATACTCCCAGGTACTTGAAAGGTAATTCAGCTTCCTGAAAACCAGTTCAAGCGATTATTTTTGCACTAGTTTCCTTGTCAATCCCAGCATTTACCAACTGTTATTTGGCAACAATTGCTTCTAAACCAGAACAATCTGAAAAGTGCTTAAAAGCAGTAATCATGATTCTCACTCTCCGAAGGTCAGCTTTGCAGAAGAAAAGGAGATCATCAGCAAAGCTAAGCATACATAACTTTAATCCATGACAGCCTGGATGAAACCTAAACCCTTTTTGCATAACCGCAACCTTTAATGCCCTATTCAAGTACTTCATTACCGATACAAACCTTTTGCTGCCAAAAAAACCATGGCTCATACCATTGAATCTGATGGAAAACATAGCAGTAGAGATGCAACTTATAATTCTTCTGACAAAGCCATCAGGGAAACCATAACCAATTAACAAACCCTCAATAAAATCCCATCTCACTGTATCATAGGCATTTTTGAGGCCAATTTTCATGATAAGTCTTGGGGATGCATAGTTCCTGCATACAGTTTCACCAAATCTTCCAGATCAGAATATTGTGCAATATTGACCTGCCCTCTACAAAGTCCCTTTGAGATGCATCCACTAAGATACCATCTCTCATCTTTCTTCATTTTTCATAGTTGCAATCAACCTTTATTGGATTACCCAGTCAAAAACTGTTGTTTGCATATAATAGTACTAGGAGATATCATCTATAATATTATGTTGTCTGTTTATTCATTCTGTGGATAAAAGCAGTTGGAGTTAAGCCTTGGTATACCCTAGTTTGTACATTAAAAAGTCTTAACTCATTGTGTCGTCTATAGGTCCGCAAAAGATTTGTCTTGGTTTGTGTTATATGCTGTCTCCAAATCAAATGAATATAATAAATAAGTCTTTTCTATCTCTTATAAGTTGTTTCAGCACATCCTTATCAAAAAAAGAAAAAAGAAGGTTGTTTCACCACATGAAATGTTTCTACATTTGATTTCCTTAACCAAATTGGTCTGATTCATGTAGATATGCTTCCTTGGCCTCTTATTGACCTTTCTTTCAATGTCATGGTGTTACCAATTTTCTCAATCTCAATGTGGTTGGCTCAAGTGAGGTCTGGATATGCCCTGTTTTCATAGTATGGGTATCACTATGCTATTCTTCTGCTCATCTTGAGTTTCAAGATCACACTGAAGAGGCATATTATTTGCAAACAACCTCACCTGTCAGGCTTAAGGCCAAATACATCTTACTCATCTCAAAATGTGCCTCAATGGGACATATGGGTTTTGTATTGAAAAGTTATAGGTTTTTATCTCAAAGAAAATGCCAAAGTTACTGTCGTGTGGCTGTATCTCCTTTCGGTTGCTAACTTGCTATAGTCTTTAGTGCCTTTGCATTTATTGGCTTTTTGAAACATCAATGGAGTCTGTTCTTTTTGTCTCTCATAAGATATCATGCTCTCATCCCTTCCCCCTTAGAAATTATGTAAGATGACTTATCCATTATCTGTCAACATCCTTCTATTTGACTTCCCGGTTCTCACCTTTGGCCGTCCTTAATAGGTATCCCTTGTGTAAGTCTCTAGTTTTTCTTTATCTAGCTTTTGTTATCGTGAAAATATTCTATTCTTTATACTATAGAAAAGTTCAGACACATCATTCTGTAATGACTATCATAATAGTCTTCAGCTGGTGTCGAAAATGTATTAGATTGATATTATCTTCCTGAGTAATTTCAAACTTGATTCTTTCAATGATGTGGTCCGGTACTCGTAAATTATTATTTTCAAGAGCAACACATTCATATCTCAGCTTCACATGCTTTAGGAGCCAGTTATGGTAAGGATGTTCCTGTCCCCCTTTTTGAGCACCTAAATAAGTTAGTTTTGGCTATATTTCTAATGAAAGAAGTCACTTTTGAGCACCTAAAGAAATCACTTTCAATTAGTGTTGACTTGAACAAAATGCATCACTAAACCTACTCCTCTTCTTTGGGGCTATGGTTGACTTAAAATGCATCAGCAGCACCAGCATCACTAAACTTCCTCTACTTCTTTTGTCGTAGAGTGGAAGGTAGTGAATGCTGTTCATCTAGGGTTCAACAGTATTAGCCTCTTTTGGTTTTTTTTTTTCTTGTTTTGTTGGGGGTGGGGGGGGCATGGATTTTTATCTTCTAGTGTGGGTATGGGCCTTCAATCATCACAGAAAGTGTATGTTGTTCAAGGCATGCTTAGGAATATTGCTGCAGTACTTTTTTATGCGTTCCCAAACAGGGGAAAAGTTGGTTGTACCAAAAAATGGAAAAAGCCAGGAGCAGTTATTCTTAGGTGGCTTTTTGTGTGTTGGTTGTTATTGGGACAACAATCATATCGCTTAATAAGTGGCTTACTATGTAATGAATAATGCTGCACTAAGTTTAGAGTGAAGGTGCCTTAACACTAGGTCATTTCCATGGGTGAAATCAGAGTTGTGGGAATCGTTGTATGCTGGATATTGACTAGGCTGTCAGGATGGTACATAATTGCCCTGAGATTTCAGGTGGAATGCATTTGAGATGAGCCCACTATATAGATGTCGAAAACAAAAACAATAAACAGAAAAGTCCCAAACTCCCAATGCTGATCTTGTCTATGAGTGGTCACTGGAGTACTGTGAAAACTGAAAAACAAAGATGCAGTTTCATAGGTGTCTAAAACAAATGTTTAAAATGTTGTCCGTATGTCCTATGCTGTAATCCTTACCCTGCTCATTTTTCTGGCAGAACTGGGAGGTGTAGCCATCTTGTTTATCTATTGTGCCTTGGTACAAGGGAATCAACTGTGATTCGTGCATAGCATCTAACCTATTCACCTCTATTAAGCTATCCAATAGGTCATGCTTTTGTATTTTTGGTCTCTCTTTCCTCAGGTACCATGTCTTAAGGACAACTATGCATATCTCTTGCTTGATGAGAATACTGGTACTGTTGGTGTGGTTGATCCATCTGAAGCGGTGCCTGTTATTGATGCCTTGGCCCAAAAAAATAGAAACCTGAATTACATACTAAATACTCATCATCACTATGATCACACTGGTGGGAATATTGAGTTGAAAGAAAGGTACGGAGCAAAGGTATGATGTATGATTTTTTTTTTTTCCTTTCTTTTGATGACCTATTAGACAGCAATTCAAATTTCAGCTTCTGAAAAGTTTATACTATACCTGCTCACAAATTCAAGTAGCACTTTTTTTACTCAAAAAAGGGTAAAGTAGTCGTTACTCTGTCCCATCCGGCACTCATGGCATTGCCCTTTATTCAACAATTTTGAGCATGAAATTCGTCTTTTTTCCTAAATTTCAACTGCCCAACTCCATGATGCGTGTGAAGTGTGTGGCCTTCTGTTTTTCTCATAGGTTATTGGCTCCAGGAGAGATAGACAGAGAATTCCTGGGATTGATATGGCTCTGAATGGCGGTGATCGATGGATGTTTGCAGGCCATGAAGTTCATGTGTTCGAAACACCTGGGCATACAAGAGGCACCATCTTGCTTAATCTCTCCTTTTTCAACTTATTTATCTATTTGCTGATTTATTTTATGTTGTGTCTTTTGGCATTACGTTGCACTTGCATGTTCGACTGTGAGCGTTAACGTTAAAAATATGCGTGAACACCTACTGCCATTGATCCTGCGCTCACATACATCACATCACATTATGGGTGATGGCTTTGTAGTTCACACTTAATCATGGCTGGCAGTGGTGAATTTCGGAGTTTTTATTAGATTGGAACTTTGCTTGGTTCCAGGATTGTTGTCTTGAACTTCTTAAAAAAGATCGTCCTTTTTTTTCTTTGTTTTTCTCTCTCTTTTTTTTTGGGGGTTGGGGGGAAGGGGGTGTGCTTGAGAACTTTATTTTCAACAGCTTCATCAGCATCTCATGGCACTAGTGGCCGTAAGGCCTTTGAGTTTTGCATATCTTCTATCATGAAACTATTTTGTCCTGGTAGTGGATTCAAGTGACACGGCACTGTTTAGTGGTACCGAAGCATGCCATCTGTGACGTGTTGAATGGCTTTGAACTTTACTCTAGGAGTCCTTCTATTTAGGTCTTTGTCAAGTTTTTGATGGCCTCTTGTGTAGTTGAATTAAAGGAATGTGTGGACTAATGCTTTTTTGGGGGCGATATTTTGACTTAAGTGAAACAAGACCAAAAATTCAGATGCATGTTCTGTACTAATATCATTGTTGAGATTTCTATGTGCTGCTAGGTAACTTTACTCCCATTTATGAGTTCTTCAATTTTCATCTCAAGCAGGGCACATTTGCTTCTATTTTCCTGGATCTGGTGTCATTTTCACTGGAGACACACTCTTCAGTTTATCTTGCGGGAAACTTTTTGAAGGAACCCCTGAGGAGGTGACTTTTGGGCTTCTGGTTGTTTCAAACATTATTTGAACTTTATATCAAGATAACAGTCAAAAGTTTTGGGGTTGGCTCTGACCAAATTAACAGTTGCCTCAGTGCCTAGGTAGTAACTTTTTTTTTTTTTTTTGAAACAGCCTAACTAGTAACTTTGAGAGTGATTTATGTTGCATTTGAGATTACAAAGACAATCTACATTTAAGATCATTTTCTTTTTGGCCATAACCTTTTTAATGCGGATAAGATAGAGGTTCTGTGTCACTATTTTTTCAATAGAATTTTTGTCTCTATTTCAGATGCTAGCTTCTCTTAAGAAGATCATGTCCTTAACAGATGAGACAAGTGTGTATTGCGGGCATGAATACACCCTGGTGAGTTCTATCTTCATCCTTTCATTTTTGTGGAATCTATTGATTATGCGACATCTGGTGGAGTTAAATATTGAGATTACATATCCGCAGAGTAATTCAAAGTTTGCATTATCCATAGAGCCAAATAATGAAGCACTTTGGTCGTATGCATCCCGCGTAGCTCATTTACGCAACAAAGGCTTACCAACGGTAACTTCTTGACCTTGTTAGCATTGATTTAAGTTTTAGATTGTTTTGACAGTTAGCTTCAGACGTTTTTTTCTCAAGTTACCTGTGTCCGTTGTTTTTACTATAGCCAGATATGGACTAAAATTGAAGTTGGATGTTTATGTGAATATTACATCAAAATTTATACGGGAGAGTAGTTTCTTAACTGTACAGGAGTATGGAGGCTACATCAGCTTGATCTCTTGGTCCGTTAAATAGATCCAAGCCAAGGTCCAACCTATCCTTTCTCTATACAACCTGGGTCTTACATAACTTTACTCAAAGTTTTTTTGAAGCTTTTTGACTTTAGAAACACTTTGCACTCCTAATTCAAAGAAAAGTGACACATATGCTACATTATTTATCAATCCATGAAAAAGAAGCAAAGAAATGAGCTTAAATTGAGCAGAGCCGAGCCGGGATTTGCTTGGGCATTGCTTGATAAGCTAAGCTTCTAGGGTGGCTTTGAATATAGTTGACTTCTGATCAAAGTGAGCTGTTTTGGCTTACTTAGGGATGGGAATTTGTACCCTTTAGATGGGTACCCACTGTTACCCATCCAAATTGGGTGGGTAATACCCATTAAGAATGAATATTGAATATGAGATGGATAATTATCCATAGTTGAGATGGGTATTTGGTGGATAGTAGGGTATCCACATATTCACTAATGATGAATAATTAAAATTACAATGAACCACTTTTTTAATCTCTTTGTAGACACTAAAAGAATAATGAAAAGTGTTACATAATAAAATTAATATAAATTAATCATTTCGAGTTAGCCTATTTAATTAATTAAATTTATTTTAAGAAATTGGGCTGAATGGATTACCAAGTCATAATGCAAACGACTAAAAAGTCAACGGTCAAATTGACTACCAAATCGTCAGTTAAATGTACTAACAAGTCAAATGCCCAATCAATGGCCCAAGAAGGTGAATAAGTCGCAAACTCTACTAAGGGAAGGAGGATTCTTTCCCTATAAACAGAGCACCACTCTCTCCCACTCAGGGCGGTCGAAAATTTGTTCACTCCGAATGCATTCTGAAGACTCTAATTGATTGATTGAGATCAAAGAAAACTCGTCTTGATTGAGATCAAAGAAAACTCATCTTAATTGAGATGAAGCCTCTTAGGCCCTCGCTCATGATCAAATTCATTGAAGTTCATTCAAATGAAGTCAAATCAATCAATTTGATCGAGATTCAAGTCAATCGGTCCTCTTTCAAGTACAAATTGGAGATCGAACCAGAAGAATTGTTTGTTTGTTGATCTTGTGACAAATTTACGGAGATTGTACCCATATCTTTCGAAATCAATGCAAATGAACTTTGTCCATATTTCTTGTCTTATTTAATTTTAAACTCGAAATTTGTGTTTACACTCTTCCTAAATGATACTGCCGCTCAGAATTTATGAGCAAACTTCAACTTCAACCGTTCGGATCGAAACTTGACTATTTGATTTGAAATATTAAAAGTAGGTCAAATTTAAATTTTGAGTTCAACATTCTTTCGTTTGGCCAACATTTATCTCTATCACGATAACTCAGTCGATATTTTTCCTTACTATTCAGTTGATATTTTTAGCCAATAAAACAATTTCAACGCTTTAGATCGAAACTTGATTATTGCATGGGTAAAATTAAAATAAATTCAAATTCAGATTTTGAACTCAACATTCCTTCATTTGGTAAACACTCTTCTCCGCCACAAAAATTCAATTGACATTTATGACAATTGTTGTAGTAAGGATACATGTTAATCAAATGAAAGAATTTAGAGCTCAAAATTTATATTTGAATTTTATTTAATCTTTCTCACTAGATAATCAAGTTTCAATCCAAACCATTGAAAATGTTTTAATTGCTAAAAATGTGTTTTAGTAGCAAAAAATATTAACTGAATTATCGTAGTGGAGATAAATGTTAAAGAAATGAATGAATTCGAAACTCAAAATCTAGATTTGAACTTTTTTTAATATTTTTTATCAAATATTCAAATCTTGATGCGAACCATTGAAGTTGAATTTTCCTCCTAAATTTCAAGAGACCATATCGTCTATTCCTTGCAGTTATGAGTATTGTGATGCACCAATGGAGGAGCAACAAGGTGAGCGGCAATCCAATCTTCTAAAAAAAGACATCAAGGGGGTTGCCCATCTTATGCAAGAGTTTAGCCTAGGTATGATTTCTGATTCGTACCCACACAAGGCTAGACTTTGTTACCTTGTGTCTTGACTTTTGTTTAGCCATTAAGGTTTAATTGTAAGCCAAGTATTTTGTTTAATTGTCAACCAAGTATTTTGCTTAATTGTAAGCCTAGTATTTTGCTTAATTGTAAGCCTAGTATTTTGCTTAATTGTAAGCCAAGTATTTTGCTTAATTACTAGCCAAGTATTCTCTCTTGTATATGCCTATATAAAGGCCACTATTCACTTGTACATCTCAAGTTGGTGAAGTAAAGAAGGTTGAGTTTACTCCCTCAAGTGTCTCTCTCTCTTGCTTATCTTTGAGTTGGTTTCTCAAGGTGGTGATCAAGAGTCCTTTCCTTGATTATTGAGTGGTGTTACTTATCTCATTAATTCAAGAAAGGGAAACCCTAAGTAGCTTGGTGGTGTTACTTATCCAAGGTACTTAGCCTCATTTGTTTGTCTTCTCATTTAGCCACAAATCACCCTTTTCCATTCAAT
>JACYFF010031958.1:22487968-22507002 GCA_017589665.1 Selenicereus undatus | reverse complement strand
TTAGATATTAAGATCCCTCCTTGGTTTGAGGCCATAGAGGTGCATCATATTGGGTCGTAAATATTCAAACTCATGGATACCTAAGGATAATAACTCATATGGATAGTACCCATATGGATAGAACCCATATGAATAGCAAGGGCTATGAGTTGGGTGTGGATTGGATAACAATATTTTTGGGTAACATGTGGGTATGTGCATACCCAACCCATACCCTCCTGACACCCATCCCTAGGCTCGCTGTTAACCCTTGTCCAGTTGGATAGCCCCTTCAAGCCTAGGGTGGTCAAAGACCAGGCGGCTAACCTAGAGAATAACTAGTCTAAGGGCCTGTTTTTTTCGTTGGTAAATATCAATTTATCAACTTCAACCCATTTCAAGCAACTTCAATAAAAAATTTCAACTTCAATCCACTTCAATCAACTTCAACCCACTTCAACATATTTCAGCCAACTTCTACCCATCATATAAAAAAAAATACTAACTTTTTCCAACTTCAAGCCACTTCAACCTGTATCAACCCATTTCACAAAAAAAAAACCTCACTTTAAGCCACTTTTATCAATCTCAACCAACTTTACCTATTTTTCAACCTATATTTTTCAACTGAAAGGACAAGCCCTAAGTGGGGAAACTACCAAGTCTGAGGCACAATTCAGAACTGAAGCAAGTGGTTATTTTTTTGGCATTGGAAAAATTTATTATTGCTGTTGAGAAGAGAGTAGACTTGAAGTCATGATCACTAGGAGAGGTGAAGGTTTCTAAGCAGACGCACAACCCAATTCTTGATGATGTCATTTATATTTCTACATCACAAAATAATAGCCTTTCAATTTGACAGATCTCGTTCAACCCAATCTGATAGGCTAGCCTGTAAAGCTTACTTCCCTAGCGGCCCTCTCATTGATCCTTGCAGCATCCATTTTCTAGGTCATTCATGTTCGCTGGCATCCCTTACTCCTTTGATATGTGCCTACAGAAGCTTCTTGCTCAAGTGGGGTCCTTACTGGGTGCAATATCATGTTGATGAGCAAGTAGTCCACTGATAAATCTCAGTTGTCCATTCTCTGAGGTGCTTTATGTCAGATTGGGCATTGGACAAACCAATCTGTGTACTCCCAAAAAAGTATTTTGATTGAAATTTAGGTGCAGATGAGGGATAGACCTTGGCCCTAGAACGCTTGATAGATTCTTTTTGCTTCCAAAAGTACTGTCTGAGTATGAACTTGTCAAATACTAGTACCCTTTTAGCTGAAATTCAGTTGCATAATTGCTTGGCAATTAATGAACTGAACAACTATGTAGTTTAGATACGAGGCAACCCAATTAAGCCAAGCTCATAATTGATCTGGGTCAAGTTGAACTCAATGAAATATTCCTTGCCCAAATGGAAATGGAAATTTCAGGGGATTTTCGAGCAGCTTAAAGAAGAGGGGCGGGGGACACAATAGACAAAAGGTGATTCTAATAGAAAAGAAGCAGATTTATCTGATCTGAACTTGTCTCAGCTGACCTGAAATTTACCCCTACCTGAGCGACCTGTTTGAGGGAGACTGTTGAATAGTTCACTGCTCATAGTTGGTCTAGTGGTAGTGGTTCCAGCTCATAACGGATAAAATCATGCTTTCTAGGTTTGTAGCTGCTTTACTGTCTTGCTATGTAATTGCAAACTCCATTGCATTCATAGGCCATCCTGCTTGAGAGCTTAGGACATCATATTCACTATCTTGTCTTCCCTGTATTCTTGTTCTAATTCGACCTTGGAACATTTTTTGTGCAGATACCAACGACACTGAAACTAGAGAAGGCATGCAATCCTTTCCTGCGATTATCAAGCCCCGAGATCCGGCAATCGTTAAACATTCTACCCACAGCTGATGATGCTGAAGCCTTGCGTATCATACGCCAGGCAAAAGATAACTTTTAGCAGCGTCTTCATGTATATGCAATAAATCGGGCATTAGATTTGGATGAATTGTCCCACTATCTGGGTTTTTGTTTTTTTTTTGAACAGGAATCTGCTGAGTGTTTTTACAATATTGTACTGGGATGTGGAATATTGTATGTTGTACATGAGATGTTGGATGTTGCCCTTTTTGGCTACAAGATAATTTATGGCAGGTCCTGCTCAAATATTTTTGGGAAGGGCTGGCTCATCTGCCATTTTCTATATTATTTCCTTTCCATTATTATGTTTTTTTTAAGTTGAGTAATCTTTAAGGCTGTTTTGTTCATCCAATACGCTATTTTATGCTGTCATGTTCATCCAATAAGACAATTAAGATCAACTAGTATCTTAGACTCAAAAAAGACTCGAACTTATATGTGAGCTGACGAAAAGAGAATGTGCTCAGATCAACAAAAATCCAAACTATGGAATCAACTCGACAGGATCGTTGCAAAACTTTGTCAAATCAGTTATTGTTTTCAAATCAGTTATTATTATTATTATTATTATTATTATTATTATTATTATTATTATTACCTGTGAATTTTTTGCCAATACATGAGGAAAACCTTCATTTCCATACATGAATCAACATTTCATTAGATCCCAGATGAACAAGCCCTTTCGTCAGTGAGAGAATAATACCCAAATTCAGGAGTAAACAAGCTTCTGTTTATCTCCAGGCCATTGTCGTGTACATTTTCTGAGCAGACACGTTCTACAAAAAAATAATCAAGGGCACAAAAACCTGTGGCTTTTAACTTCACGTCCCAAATTGAGGGGACAATATAAATTACGACAGCTCCACCTATACCTTCGATATGAATGGGAAAAGGAGGGGAAACAAAGGGGACAGGGGGGGGGGGGGTTTCACTATACAAAAGAACTTGAAATTTCATAACATTACAAATAGCTTCCTGCTGTTGGCCATGCTGAACTTCACTCAACTGAAATCTGAATAAAGGGGAGAAATTTTATCTTCGTCCTTTTGTTTCCACTGTCCTAACAGACGGCAATGATTGTGAACCACTCCCAAGCGCAGCAGCAGCTGACTCGACATGAGTGAGAAGATACTCATATATCTTCTTTCTCAACCTGTCAATTGTTTCACTCGAAACATGAGCTCTTTCTTCCTTCTCTTCATCATCTTCTACATCTTCTCCCTCCTCTTTTAAGGACCCACCTCCGATCTCATCCAACCAATCATTCACGCTCTTGAGTTGGGTCAACATCCCAGCGATTTGATTGTTGTCTGACAATGCTGAAGTGTCTACGTCAACATCCAAGAATCGTTCCATGAATCCCAAGAACCAATTTTGTGACTCGGTCTGTAGCTTCTCGGCCAAGTCCATGAACTCATCAAGTCCATTTCCTCGTGCCCATTCTGAAGGAGGTGAGGCCCGCACCTTTTGGGCTGGTCCGTCCCCAACCCGACGTGGGGCGCCTGGGGAAGCACCCTTAGAGCTAACTGATAAGCGAGGTTTCATGGATACGGGTTTGGCCTTGCTAGAGTTTTCGAGAACCAAGATGGGTTGACTTCCGGCATTATGTTTTTGAATTTGTAATGGTAAGGCAGCATGCAAAGAAGCTAGTGTGTGTTGACCACTATATACTGAGAAGGGTGATAAATCAGTGGCCAAAGCAGCATTCACCCAAGAAGCTGCCTGTTTACGTCTTTCTGATATGACTTTTATTGTGTCTTCTGACAAAGGTGCTTCACTTTCTGGAGATGAACCAAGAGAAGTAGTTTTAGATAGGGAATTGAGTATGAGAAGGGCACTCTTCAAGCTTGCGTGTAGAGCCAGGAACTGCTCTACAGCTGGTCGAGGATCATCCTCCTTCGCTGATGTACTTAGCTCAGAGTACTTGCTGCAAGAGGGGCAAAAAAAGAACTTTCAGCTTTGACAATCTGACTCATCAGATTCAGAATATCTCCAATATTTTTGTTTTTTTTTTTTTGGGGGGGGGGGGGGGGGACATTCATATTCTTCAATAGACTGAGTTAACATTAGCAGCAGTAATGGGAACTTGACACTTCAACATGGCATGAGTTGACTTGAAGAGTTCAAGCAACAAGAAATTAAAAAAAAGGCAGAACCAATTCCAAGTACTTCACGCTCCAACATCAGGATAGCTGAATCCAAGCAAAACTCTCTCTTCAAGACACAACAATAGAAATTACAAGAAAGAAACTAAGCTTTCTAAGCAAACTTCAGCATATTAAAAAATGGGTGTACCAATCATGAAGTAACTTGTGGTTATCGGAAATCCCAGCCAATGGCTCAACCCAATCTAACCAGTCTAGGTAGTTAGCCGGGAACTTGCTGCATAAACTGGGTTGTGTCGACCAAGCCAATTCTAACAACATTGGTGACTTGTCTTCTACCGCTTGGTAGGAAACAATTCAATACACAACAAGAGATGAAAATGGCAGACCTCTATCCTCTGGATAAAAGTGCCAGACAAAGAAATAGGACAAGGAACCATTGACCGACTAATCAAGGCTATGATGATAAGAAGCTACGAAGCAACCATGCCCACAAAGTATAGTAGTGCGTTCAGCTAATTTAGTCCTCGATCATATTAATGAAGATTGGGAATAATGCTCTCTAGTCTTGGATTCTCTAGCTACCCCCCCCCCCCCGGTCCTTTTCTGGATACTGCGAGCATTGTCCAAGGAAAAGCAATAACTTCTCAACCACTAGCACCCTGTCACTCTATGATTCATCTCCCTCCAACATTTTCCAGCCAAGATCATTTTACTTCCACTCTGAATATTTTTGTAGTTGCTGTAGAGTTGAAAGTATGCAATGTTAATGTTCCCAAATCCCACCGATAACTAACCTGGCCACAGGCCAGTTGACAATTTGATCTGGTATTGCTCCGCATAAAGAGGAATTACAGTTGTCAAACAGACCAAATATCAACGAGTCACAGCACCACAGACCAAAGTCTTCAGCACTTTTGGCATTTTGGAACAATGATGTAAGCAGCAAATGAGACATATAAGGCATTTCTTAATGAACAGTTCCCCTTGAAATCTTAGCTATTGGCAAAACTACTGTTAGTCTATTGGAGATAGTAAATGAGTCACTGCCATTGGGTTCAAACTGGATGTCCTTGGCCAGGTCACAACAGCTCCAGGCCATGTTTAACCAAATCAGTTCTAATTAAGTCATTCCGGGTTCATGCAAGTTTCTAGTAACATTCCTCGCTGGGTTCACGAGGGATGAGAATATCAGATTTGAAATGCTTCATTGACCTTGATTTGCATAAAGCCTACTGCCATAGGTCATTATTGGGACGGTACAGACCATCATTGATTATACCAACATCTTTCTAAGGTCTCAGGCTGAAATCAGTTTACCTTATTCATGTAGAACTTTGGGTTTTGGGTAGAGTTACTATAGATATATTTCACATGATCAAGAACATTCTCTCTGATATGCAGAATGGTTCTAGTATAACATCTTATAACTTCCCTTACATTTCGCCCCATGCAACAGTTATGCAAGTACTCTAGAGCCTATACTGATTTCAAAATGTTCAAATCCTCTTCATTTATCAAGTTCTGTCCGCAAAGAGAAATGCATTGAACCATGAGGCAAACATAATGTTGACCACATAGGTGCCAGTCTTGGGTCTATGTGACGAGCCAATCAAAAGATCTGCAAGAGAAGAACTAATCTCATGGACCAAACAAAATGCACTGGAGGCACTACAGGTGAAATGCTGGTCTGAAAGCTTAAACTCTCTTATTATATGGTACAGCCTACTGACTTTAAAAAGAGCTTGCACACGTTCACTAACTCTTTCCAGTTTCTGCATTTCTGTGTAGCTAGATCTAATTAACTGGAAAAGGCTGGTCCAGATTCATGGAAAAATGATTCACAAAATGTACTTCAATAGATCATACAATGCCTGATAGGCTAAAAGCAGTAAACAATGGCTTAATGTGTCTCCCTTTCACAGTCACTGATAGCAAGGGACTCTCAGCAAGGACAAACATTTTGAAATCCACAGATAGCTATAGTTTGAGTATTCTTAATCCAGTCACCCTTCTCAGACTACATCCTAGGCTCCTACGCCTATATCACTTGCAACTACAACCTCTGTTATAACCTGAAATGTGAAATCCAAAGAGCCCATATTTGTGCCGTTGCCCAATGGGATCCTATATTCAGTGCCAAAGCAACAGAGAAGCAAGCAGGGTTGAATAAGCAACTGCAGGTTCAGGTGCACGAACCCTGCTGGTTGATGTGTTGTTCCAGTAACAGTTAAAAGGTTGATCTCCCAACGTTATGTACATGTTTGTAGAACCAATACAAACATATTCTCAGCCAAAACACTACTCTCTGCATCCCATTTTTATCTGCCAAATCAACAACTATTCTTGTCCCAAAATAATCTTCCTAAATTGGCCCCCTTTTGTCTCATTAATATTTTTATAAAAAAATATCCCTAAATGCTCATTAAATGGTCTGCTGAGTAATAGCTGCATGGCTTCCGCCAAACCAATCATCTACTGGCTAATATTCAACCGTTTTAAAATTTGTGCACGTGCGCATGCGTGTGTGTTCCCCTTTTAGGAAAACAAAAAGGGACAGGGGGTATTGAAGTAACCTTAACACAGTAGTATCCACTAGCAAGTAGCAATTCTCAGCTTGTTCCCATAATAACCAACCAAAGAATGCTTCAAGGAACTGATATTATCGAGAAAATACGAAAATCAACCTCAATATCACCTTTGAAAGTAAGTGTGCTCGCAATAAAGCACTAATTCAGACATACAACAGGAATCATACAGAATTATTCATTATCTAACATATAACAAAGATAAAGGATAGCTGAGCTATAAAATATTCCCGCAAGATCACATATATTAATATATGTTACAATGATAAAATGATAAATACCTCAAACACCGAAGAATACTTTCTGCAGCTGATGCTTCTTGCATTGCCTCAATAGCAGCAATTTGTGCTGAATCTCTAAGCTTTAGAACTTCCTGAATTCAAAGGGATCACAAAGTAAACAACTGAATCAAGAAAAAGGACTACAATGTAATATTGAACATTTTAGAAGTATAAATCTGCACCATTAAGTAGATAAACCACAAGGGATGGAAAAAGATAATAAACTAATTCTATTAAAGTCAGCAAAATGAGATGAAAATCATTATTCACATTCAGGAAAAGTAAATGAAACGATACTGCAAGATGGATTAGTGATTTGCTCGCAAGGATTCCACATGATCCTGACAACAGCTCATGAAATACCTTTCCAAGCTTTGTAATAGAGGAGGGAAGAGAGGTCCACAAAACACTAGTGTCTATCAACCTCCTACTAGTGCCAGGGACCTTCACCAAATTGCCAGGCAACCCATTATTAGAATTATCTACAGATTTCCTCCCAACAGAAATTCTCGGTTTACTCGATTTATCAAGACTGTCCAATGTTCCATTTGCAGCCGCATTTGTCGCAGGTATCTGACCTTTGGTTTCCTCTTTTGACAACTTTGTAGGTTTTTGGACTTTACTATCTGCTTTGGTTTGTTGCCGCTCATCTGCTGGGTTTCTCTTAGGCACCTGAACAATAAAGGATAATAGTTTACAAAGACAGATAAATCAGTTAAAAGCACTGTAAGTCTACAAACAACAGAGTTGGCTCTGTGTGGGGACTCAGGACAGCACTATGACCATCATTAATAGAAAGTGATTGGGAGTCTGTCAGACAACTGTGGGACCATCAGAGCTCTCACACCAGAGGACCGAGAACAATCCTCCACTACATAAAGTCTAAAGCGCCGAAGGTCCAACAATGTATCAGGAGCCGTTAATCACACTCTGCTCACACGGTCGAGATTCATCCACCGACTTGGTTTACCGTCTCTTTAGAACTCAAGGAAACGGGGGTAAAAACCAACAGAACATTTCCCGTTCAAAAAAGGTCATAGCTTCTAGTTTAGGTATTGGAGAAACCATAAAATGCAATGGGCAATGAGGGAATCTTCACACCAAAATTATACCAAAAAAGGCGAGCACATCATATATCAGGTTCTTCAAGGCTTGAATACAGAGTCCATATGAAAAATGTTCGCATAAAAGATAAAAACCTTCCACTAGATGCAATTTGAATTAACTCCAAAAAGCTTCGCTTGATCAATCTTTCCACATGTCTAAGCATGACCTAGCATCCCAAACGTTCTTTTTTTGATCAGGAACATCCCAAACGTTCTTGACTCACATTCTCAAACCATTTGCAAGCCAATGAATTTTGGTTCACTTTGTTTGGGTTTTTCTTGGGGGGGATGGGGGGAGGGACAAAGCCAAGGGAGATAAACAAAGACTTACCGATGAACTTCGATTTCCAGAGACCACATGCTTGCTGGCCTTCACTTTCACATTATCTCTTCCTTTTGTATCCATGTTGCCTTCCCAGCTCCTCCTGAGAGCCTTTGGACCCATGTCAATCACGTGAGCCGGTTTTTTAGGTGTACTCACTGCAGGCTGCTTCTTCTTCAAGGGACTTGCCCCATGCTCCAAATTAGCCTTTTCCACCAATCTCAATTTAGCAGAAACCTTTTCCATTAAACCCAATTTTGGGGTCCCTCTATCACTCTTGATCTTTGCCTGCTGCTTTACCCCACTAGCAAACTTCTCAAATGAAGTGGGAAGTGAATAGCAACTAGTCGGAGATGACGGTATGGATTGAGAACTTGAGGTCTTTGACTTTCCCAAAGACTCCTTTCTATCCAACAAATTCCCTGCGGATTTTGATGATATAGACTTCGATCGAGTAATGGGTGATGCTTTTTTATCTGAATGCTCAACTTTGACATTGATGCTCAACTTAGAGGGGGGAGATTTCTCCTTCCTACTTGACAACGACTTTGTAGAAGATTTTGACTTTTCACGAGGTTTTGATACAGGAGAACAATTATTCAGGAAACCAAGAGAATGAGTTGCCACAATATCTTCTGGGGTACCAACACAGGGATGCCTCCCAGGAATGAGCTTCACACCCCGAAGGATGGGCACTGGGGAGGCAGCTTCAAGCCTCTCAACATGAATGTATTGACCCAATTGAATTTTATCAGTAAGAATCAAATCATCTTGTTCATCGGGAAGAGCAACATAAGTAGCATGAGACGAATCTGAAACCTTCAAATAAAACCCTTGGCTTTGAAAGAGATCACCACCTGCTAGTGCAGGAACAATACTCACAACTTGCAACAGCGAAGACCTATGCTCACCAGCAACCTTGACATCTGTGTTCATATGCTGAAGAAGCTTTAACAAAATACCAGGTACTAAAGTAGCCATTGTTGAGATCTTCAATGGGCATCACTCTAAAAAATGCCTAAAACTTTCTAAACTGCAAGATTTGAGAGCATGCAAACCTGACCTAAAGATTCCAAAATAGGAAGAATCATGATTAAGACCAACCCAGATTGAGACAATTATTCACAAATATGAACACTAAGAGAAATACAAAATATCATATCAAGAATTTATTTTATTCCCCATTTAGTGTTGGTTATGTTACCAAATCAACATCAACCATAGGAAATGAAACAGTGAATACCACAGATTTCTGTAAAGTCCAGATAGAGACATAACCGAAGACTAATAAAAATCACCACAAGAATCGATGGGAAAGCACGGAGCCCAGAACCCCAGATTAAGAAGATGGATCCTGGATATGAAAATTGCCAGAAGCACATAGAAAAATTGACAACACACAGAAAACCCACATGAGAAATGATATTAAAACAACTCTAGAAACGATCAATCACAAAACCCACTTAGCAAAAGCCTGAAAATTTACCAATACAAAACCCCTAAAAACAGGAAAAAGAAGAGATGAAGTCCTCACCAATAAACAGAGAGATGAGTGAAAAATTGGCCCTCTCTTTTAATGGGTAATCGACTAGTACAGTTCACCACAAAACGAGTAGAGATAGAGAGAGAAACTCAGATGAAAAAAGTGCAGGGGAGAGTGAGACTTAAATGTTGGGGGAAATGACCAAAGAGAAGGAAGTACAGATTGATTCAACACAGATATACAATTGTTGGTGCAAGAAGCCAACTTTGAGAGGCTGAAAATGAGATTCTGAGGGACCTTGCTTCAGATTTCAGAAGCCTCTGAACATATGCACAGATTTCTGGGTTTTTTGCAGAGAAAAGGATGGGGGAAGGGGAAGGTAGAGAGAGATTGAAGAATTAACAAGTAAGTGGGTTTTCTATGAACAACTTTGGACACAGAAGGAAAGATGATGGTGTATTAATTCTTAAGAACCCAGAAGCAGACACAAAATTAAGATCACAACAACATTTGAGAGTTGGGGGAGATGTCCCCACCCCACCTTTTAAGTTCTGATCTTGAGTCCTTTTCCCTATAAGCCAATGAAGCAGGAGCTTCATGACTCATGACCATTCCACAGAAATTACAGTATTAATTGTTTTTTCTGCGGCAGAACCTGAAATTCCTAAATTTTCCCGCATTACTATTCCGGTTATTTCATTTTATTTTATTTTTTTGCCAGAAGGATATGTTTTTATTTTGATGGTATTTTTATTTGTATTTGTTTGCAAGCTTACATTGAAGATCGAGATCGTTTTGTATTTTCTGTTGGGTTTTAAAGCAGAGCTCCTTTGCTTGAAAACAAATTAAAGAAAAGCAAGATATTCCAATCAATACAAGACATAGTTTTGAGCCTAAACACCAGCTGAAGCTCTAAAGATTTTTAAAATGTTATCATAACAATTTAAAATAAAAGAAATTTGGTTAATTAGTAAATCTATGGAGAAAAGCAATTATTTTTTATCAATTAAATAAATACTTACTTGTTAACCACAAAAGAAGGTAAAAATTAGCTTATTTAATGACATGTATATATCGGCCCATGTTAGATATTGAGCCCTCCCATTGACTTTTATACAGGAGACAAATTGGTATTGAATTTCATTTTCATGTACTTTGTCATGCTATGCTCCTCAACTAATAATGGTTTCAATGGGAAAAAACAGTTACCAACGGTTGGACAAATTAATTAAAGTTCATTAATATTAAATGCACAAATTAAAACACTCCTATTTGTGTATCACTTTGTAACTATTGATCTAAAATAGGAACAATACTATTTACATTCAATGGTCTATGTGCAATGCATTTTATGAAATTATTTGAGACTATGATCCATATGCAATGTATTTTATGAAATTATTTGAGACTATAATCCATATTTCATAATTGGTATTTCTTTCTCGGACGTGATAGAATGATTGAAAAGAAAAATCCAAAAACTATAAACATGATATTGCAATGTTATTAAGAAACATACCAAAATAATATCTAATTATAAGTACATTTTCTATTTAAGTTTCAAAGATCTGACGAAAAATTCAGACAAAAAAATTTAAAAATATATTATTTCTTTTTTACTTAATTTAAATATGATATAGGATGATAAAATTCGAATTTTTGATAAAATTTCTACAACTTTTTTTATCCACGCACAAAAGCTCCACAAAGAATCATAATATTAAGAATTTTTAAAGTATAATCCAAAATTTTGCGATTGAATTTGTTTTGCTATCTCTAAAATCAACTTTTTAATACCACAAAAGTGTGGGAACATAAATATAGATATAAATACAATATAATATAGCTAACATATAAAATTCAAGAGGTGCAACTGGGTGCATGTGGAAGGCAGAGAAGTGTGTCGGTCATTTGGAATTAGAGTTGAAGCGGCGGACTGTTTTGTTGGGGTTGTCAACACAAGAAACTTTTTCTTCCCTTCTCATCCTATATATAGGATCATAGAAAAATGCACATGTTCTGTGAATTTTCACATGCCAATATCATGATGGAAAGGAGTTATCCATATTTCGTACCCTACAAATAATTCATTTTAGCATTTGTATTTTAGGTTTGTGCCTACTCCAAATACAATTTTGTAATACCAATAGTATAATTGTGTTGTACTTTGTGACATGTTATTATTTGGATTAGGAATTGGGGATCACAGTATAGTCTTTTTTCCGTCTTTTATTAATGTGTGGTTTTTAAAGTAGAAATTGAAAATCTAACAAATTTTTATATTTGATAAGTGGAAGTTTTAAAATAGGACATGTTCTTTTCAACTTATCATCCATATTCAGCACCGATCAGCATCAATCAACACTAATCAGCGTTTATCACCTTATTATATTTCGTACTCATAATTTTTAATGTTGATCAATATTGACCAGCACTCATCAACATGAATAAGCATTTATCAGCACTCATCAGTATTGATCATCAATAAATTACTTATGATGAGCTGAAAAGAACAAGACCTAGATCGAGTCGTAGTTATTTAAAATAAAAGGCTCTAATTTCAACAAGTTATTAACATATGCATTTATGTTCTAGACGATGTTAATTTGAAAGAAGGTATATGGGATAAGAAATTACCAGTTTCCATTCCAATTGTTTAACCATCTTTTACTTTGATAATTTTTCATGTATGAACCGCCTCGTGAAATGTCATGGATTAGCCTTCGGTCAATGGTTTAACTGTACCTTAACGTTTTATGTATCTAGAATTTTGTGTTTTTTATGTTATTTATTGTCATTACTATACTCTCGTCATAGTAAATATAATAACAACCACCTCTCAATGTGGATCGCGCTTGACAGGGTCTTGAAAGATATAGATGTAAGTGGTCTTACTTTTACAGATTTTACTATTTACAGAGAGGTTGATTCCCATTAGACTCTCGTCACAATAATTACTCTTGTATTTATTTAATTATCAAAAAAATCTTAAGCTGTACATTAACATCTGACAATCGATATTAATCTACCATATTACTAACCCTACCAACCCCATCATTGACGCCAATAACTACTGGAACAGTTAAGTTGTTGCCCATTTGACCAATACTCAACAAGTCCTGATCTAGGATGGCTAGTCATCAACTAGTCTGAGCACTTAAACATTACCATTTAAATTATAATTAATGGCTGAATAATATTTCTAAATAAGTACTCCCTCCATCTCATATTTATTGTCAAAATATTATAATATCTAGTCCCATATCATTGTTAATGTTTACTTTTACAAAAGCTTAACATTATTTTTATTGGTTGAAAAATCATTTCAATAATGTAAATGCAATTAATATTAATTTTTGCACATTTTCTAGACTTGCCTATCAATATGGAATCGAGAGAGCAAAACAATAAATACTAAACTACTGTGTTATATTCTGTCATTACTTTACTTTCTTTATAGTAATATTTAAGCTTTTATTTATTCAGTTATTAAGAAAATCTTAACCATTATATTAAGATCCAGCAATCAATATTAATATATTTTTAACCCTAACCACTAGGGATGTGCAAAACTGGTTAACTGGAATTTCGATTAACCGAAAATCAGTTAACCGGTTTTTCGGTTCAAAAAAATAATGAACCATAACTGAATTGAAAATTTCGGTTAACCGTTTTTCGGTTAACCAAAAATTTTGGTTCATCCAAAACCCGAACCATAACCGAACAAAAGATGTCGGTTAACCAGTTTTCGGTTCAGTTAACTGATTTTTCAGTTCAGTTACGGTTCAGTGTTCACCGTTCACAAATAATAAAAAACATATATTTTCTTACCTACATTTTTCATTTTTTATTTTAATTTTTTTTATAAAAATTAAACCTTTGTTAACATTTATAAACAATTAAAAAAATGCACTTTCTTGCCTAAGTTTTTTATTTTCTATGTATAATTTTTTTAAAAAATAAAAATATTTTCAACTTAGTTAACTGCCATCTACCAATTAACCGGGTTTTCAAATCGTTTGAACCGTAACCCAACTTTTTTGTTTTCGGTTCAGTAAACCGAATCGATGTTTTTGAAAAAATTTATTTAGTTAATCGATTTTTCTGTTCGATTTTTTTAATTTTTGATTTTAAATTTTTTTACACACTCCTACTAGTAACCACCCCATCCTTGACACCAATAACTACTTGAATATTGAAGCTGATGCCCATTTAACCTGCGCTCGACAAGTCCTGATTTAGGATGGCTCCAACTAGTTTAGTCACTTGAACGTTAATATTTAAATTACAATTAATGGCTCACTGATATTTCAGAATGACTGAAAAATATTTCGAAAAGGAAAATAAATGTAACAAAATATTGCGCAGTACTCATAATTAATTCTACTTTGGATCAGCAATTTGTACCAAATTCTTACGTGATAATGACCAATCAGCTCATGACTACTAGGCCACTAGCTAGAACCCACCCTACTGAAAATGAGCACGGCCTATACTTCGCTTTTAGAGCTGGTGCAACGGTG
Source organism: Selenicereus undatus (assembly GCA_017589665.1). Taxonomy (NCBI): domain Eukaryota; kingdom Viridiplantae; phylum Streptophyta; class Magnoliopsida; order Caryophyllales; family Cactaceae; genus Selenicereus; species Selenicereus undatus. Next base: position 22,492,704 of record JACYFF010031958.1, on the reverse strand, counting down.
CGTCCGTGGGGGAGAAAAATAGGGGAGCGAGCAGAATAATGACTGTCTTGCTTACATCAGTTGGCTTGGGGGGTTGGCCTGTGGGATGGTTGTGGGCGGTAGTAGTGGATTCAGACATTTAAAATAGAGGTGTCTATAAATTAATATCGTTACTAATATATATTATTTTATTTTTTTTAAGGGTGTCCATAAACCAATATCGTTACTAAATTAACCTATTTTAAAATAGAATTATTTTTTTTGTGGAGCTTAGAGGTGTCCATGGACACCCCTAAGCACAACATGGATCCGCTACTGGCGGGCGTAAAGCCTTCCCCCTTTCCTTTTTTTTTATTTTTTAAAGTTTAATTGATTTTTTGGTTTTTTTTGGATTTTTAAAAGTAATTGTGTGTTAATGTGTGGGTCTGTAGGTATTATTTTATTTGGTGAGTCAAAGTGGTGAGCCAACCATTGAAGAGGATAAGACTTGTGATGCAAAAAATTAAAGAGAAGATTGACGTGGCAGTGATAAACTCCCACCAGTGAGCCAAAAATTTGAGTCACCATTGCTCACGCTCTTAAGACTCTGAAATTTCTCAAAAACAACGTGCGATTTTTCCTGCTATTGTGTTTGTTTACTCTGCATTGTACAATTAATTAAAACCAATGAAGATGGCTGTATTATAACTACCATCTAAATTAGGTGATGTTATTATAATATTGCAGTAACTGTTGATCACCGCCAGTACATTTAGGTACTCCTAGATGTAGTAAGTAATAGAAAAGGCAAGTCATTAGTTAGAACATGCTTTTCTTATTAGTTTACTATGACAGGATCATATTGAATTAGCTATTTATTATAATCTGCTCCAATATACTCTAATATGCTCAAGTATATTAATTGCTAGGCCCTATTTTTTTTTGTTGGTAAAATTCAAATTTATCAAATTCAGCCAACTTCAACTCACTTTACGAACTTCAATAACAAATGTAAATTTTAACCCACTTCAACCCATTTCCAACTATTTTAAACAACTCCTACCCATCATACAAAAAAATTTAGCCCACCTTAACCAACTTCAACCTATTTCAACCAATTTCAACCCACTTCAACAAAAAAATAGCAACTTCAACCCACTTCTACCAATATCAGCCAACTTCACCAATTTATCAATCCATATTTTCCAACGAAAAGAACATGCTAGTCAAATTTGCTTCAACTTGCTTAAACCCACTCCAACCATTCACGAACCTATTTCCAAACTGCTCTACTCTGCTAATTGCTGATCAAACATGCTCCAACCTACTCAAACTTGCTCCAACATGCTTTCTGCTGATCAAATCTGCTCAAATTTGCTCTAATATGCTCTAACATGTTCCAACCCGCTAATTGCTCCCCCAATGACTTCATAATGAACTAGCCTTAAGAATTAGAAGTAATAAAATATTTTTTGATAAAATTAATTGTTTTAGCAATGGTTAATGATTAATTATCTCATATATTAAATTTCACTAACTATTGACATGTTTTATGATTAATTGTTCAATATAGATTTTCTAATTAAAACTCACCAGTTAACATAATTACTAAGGTAGTGAATTGTAGTAAGGTTAACACAAAATGACACCCAGAAAAAGATTTTGGTGAAACAGAAAGGACAGGTATAAACTTACAAGTACAACATATAGTTAAGGATTCTTAATAGTTACATTTTTATAAGGTTTTTTTTATATAAAAAAAAAGGTTTTGGCAGCCCAAGCAATGCACGGAATGCCATTTAGTATTTTCTAATTTTTAACTATTAGTTTGTACTTGTGCTCTTGCACGGGTTATTTAAATTTTAAAATATAACTTAGGTATAATTAGTTATAAAATGAAAAATAAATAATTTGATAGTCTAAATAATTAATTTTAGTTCACAATGTAAGTAGTGAAAAATTGTTCTTATCATAATCTTCTATTTCAATAGAAAAAGTAACATATTCAATCCCTTAAAAGCACATTAGGAGGATATTAGGTATGAATTTGGATAGAGATATTGCAAATTTCAAAAAATACATAATGTATAGCAATGATAATATGATAAAATTATACAATAAAAAATACGATATAGATAATTAAATATATACATAGAGCAAAATATTAAGAAAGATTAGAATTAAAATGAAACAATGCACCATAACTAATACCCAAAAAGAGTAAAACATTAAATATTTTATTATAAATTTAACACTTATCTTCTTAAAATTTGAAACTATTTTTTTTCCTTATATCTTATTTTTAAAGCTCGGAAGAGTTAAAAAGACTATCATCAATATGGTCCTATACTTTATCTTTTTAAAAATTTGCATGCAAAGCTATGTTAGGGTGTGGACCTCAAGGGTTTTAAGGTTTACGGTTGGTTTGAATACTTATAGTTTGTGGGTTTAAGACTATTGCTTTGGGTTCAGGGTCTAATGTGCTCTTTGATTTAATATTTATATATTTATCAAGATTTTAAACTGCTCATACTGACATGTAGTTTAATACTTACACGAGTTGAAATATAAGATAAACGTTTGAACTATTCGTCTTCCGCAACACTAGGGACCAAAATTTATACATTGGAATTTCTAAAATCCTAATGTTAGAAGTTTCAAGAGTCTATCATCTTTGTGTAATGCAATTCTATTGATCAATAATGTAATTGTATACATTGTTATGTAATCTTCATGTAATATATTTTAGTTATTTTTATTATAAAAATTCACAGAATAAGTACTATAGATAGCTATTATTTTCTCTTCTCTAGAAATAAAATATTTAAAATTAATTATCTCCTTTTCTTCTTTTTTTTAATAGGAAAATAATCCTATGTTATTGTCAAAAAAAAAAGAAATTATGAGTTGAATAATAAAAGCAAGTCATATCTTGTATTACAAATAATTAAACTTAATATTTAAATATTAAAACTATTTAAAATCATCATTTAGAATATAGCGGTGAACTCCAAACAAATAAAATGTACTTTCTAATTTTTACTATATATACTATTTATAAATTATTTTACTTTTGATTATTAGGATTCATAGATATCTTGATTATTAGGATTCATAGATATCTTTATATAATAAATTAATTATGTTATCTTCATGTAACATGTTGTAGGTATTTTTATTATAAAAATTCACAGAATAAGTACTATAGATAGCTATTATTTTCTCTTCTTTATAAATAAAATATTTAAAATTAATTATCTCATTTTTTTTCTTTTTTTTAATAGGAACACAATCCTATGTTATTATGAAAAAAAAGACTTATGAGTTGAATAATAAAAGTAAGTCATATATTGTATTACAAATAATTAATCTTAAAATTTAAATATTAAAACTAATTAAAATCATTATTTAGAATATAGTAGTGAACTCCAAACAAATAAAACATATCTTATAATTTTTACTATATATAATACTTATAAATTATTTTACTTTTTATTATTAGGATTCATAGATATAACTTATAATGTAGCTAAAGTTTTCTATCCTCCACAAAATAATTTAAACATAATTACTTACTCTTTTTAGGAATGAACTTCATTATTATCTTTCTAATATATGCATAAAAATTGATTTTGATGTTTTCAATGTTGAATATGGTTTGTTTTTATAATTTTGTCTGCAAACAATATTTATTTCTGAAAATGTTAACATTTTCAACTTTATATATAATTTATTGGGTGATCTATTATTTTTTTAAATTTAATTAGATGACCTATTGGCCTATGAAAATTAATGAAATAAAAAATAGCTATGGGTGGTGCAACAACAGTTAAATTGAATAAACGGGTTTACGAGAATTGTGATGTCGAGACAAGTATGGGATTGGATTTTTTTTCCCCCAAAAAAACAAAAAATAATCTGAACAGTAAGATTTATGGTTTTTTTTTTTGTTTCGAATGAGCCATGAAAGTAGTACAATACAATAAGGGAAGGAAGAATCGAACCTAAGACCTAATGTACTCTGGACCCCCAATGGCTAAGATTTATGTTGTAGAATGATTAACAGTTTATAAGCATTATTGCTTGAGATTTTAGAATTGGAGGAGAGAAGTTTCCTCAATCTCTTATACATCTTTACATTTACTATATAAAGATTTCAGAAGTTAATTACAATAGTTGAACGAAAGCTATAAATAATTTTATTGAAATTTAAAAATATGCTATGATTGACTTAATAAGAAAAAATAAAAACAATTACATAATAGTATATTTATGTTACAGTATTTTTGGTAGTAAAATCATACTAAATATCATATTCGTGGTAGTGTTTGTATTTGTTTTTCTTGATAAATAGTTACTCCATATTAATTTTAGTAAGGGTGGTAAACTCATACCAAAAAGTCATATAACTTCAGCTGATTAACAATATCATTGTTTTATAAATCTCAGTATTTATCTGGACCAAAAAAGTATTAAAGCTAATTTCTCACCATATTAGGGGTTACCAAATATCAGTAGTTTGTCAAAAAAGATTAGATAGACTTTGAAACTTTGTGTCTTAGCTATGCTTTAATTCTCGTATACATGAATGAGCCCTGTAAAAATTGAATTATAAAAATTAATAATAATTAGTCTTTTATACTAAAAAACGAAGAGAATCTATTTCCGTTTTATGGTTATACACACACAAATAAAAACACACACACACACAAATATATATATATATATATATATATATATATATATATATATATATATATATATATATACACATACAT
>JACYFF010031958.1:22433194-22452968 GCA_017589665.1 Selenicereus undatus | reverse complement strand
ATATATATATATATATACATACATACATACATACATACATACATACATACATATACACACACACACACGCACACACACACACACACATACACACACACACACACACACACACACACACACACATATATAAATATATATATGTGTGTGTGCGTGCGTGTGTGTGTATATATATATATGTATGTATATATGTGTGTATATATATAGATATACGACTCGGGAGGGGTCGGGCCGTTACAGATGGTATCAGAGCCGGCCCGTGACTGTGAGCTGCGCTTATAGAGAGGAGAACCCTGGGTAGTTGGCTAGTGGGGCAGAGATACTGGGATGGGCCGCCGGTCAAGAGGAAGAGGACTTGTATGTCGGTCCGTTAGTGAGGCACAATGATGACGTTGTACGCTTCAAGTGGGGGTGATTGTAACACTTTGAGTGTGACATAGAAGAATTTGAAGTAACTACTTATATTACTAAAGGTGCACCTTTCTTTTTAGGAAGCCCACTGTTAAGAACTCCACAATTAAGCGTGCTTACTGTGGGGAAATCTTTGGGTGAGTGACCTCATGGGAAGTTTTCGAGGTAGTGTGTGAGCGAGGACAAAACATACTGAAAAGACCAATGGTGATTTGTGGGGTCAGTCGACGATCCTTAAGCCGTTCCTAGTAATGTTTGCAACCCGAGAGGGGGTCGGGCCATTACACTATAATATCTTGTACACAATATGGCAAGAGTACACTAGAGCCATGCTGACAGATAAAGCTCTTACAAGGCACTCTGACATACCATACTCCTAGAGCTTACACACTCTTAGGAGAAAACACTCTCAATACACCAGTAGTGACTCACATTCACTCGTATTAGACGAATAATACAGAGAATTGAATTGTATGACATGACTACAATGGTTGTAAGTTTAATACAATGTGCTTGTTTTCTTTTCAAGTGTTATAACCTTTTATCTTCAATTTTGTTCTACTATTTATAGATCCTCCTTACATTATTTGAATTGTTGGAAGTAAGTGATATGGTCGTTGTCAATTCTGATCTCTGTCCTTCATCTTAGGTTGTACAATTGTTTCAGTTTTTTTTTTTAGGAGTCTGATCCTTTCCTTCTTTGGCAAATCCTCTTGATTTATGCTTAATCAACTTCTTCCTTAAAGGGAGTAATATGCTATCACCTCTCTCATGAAAGTAGTCAATGAAGTAGACATTGCACATTAATCTTCTGTTTAGTTAGCTGTGGTCAACTTAGCTAGAGGACCTGACAGAAAAGCGTCCTGGCAACATTACATGTATGATATTGCAATTGATGGTTAGTTGTTTTCACAGCTTTGAATTTGAAGTTGCTTGGTGACTAGTGGATGAGTTTCTTTCATGGCTTGGTGTATGAACTTCCCTAAGCATGATCAAGGGTAATTATGTGAGAAATCTTTGAGAATTATGATAAGAAAAAGATTAAGTAAAATTAATCTTATTAAATAGTAAATTGCATCGACAATGAGGTATAGATTGCTTGTATATGTCACAGAATATTTTGCATCAAAGAACAAAGGCAATATGCATCAAAGAATGTCAAAGAATATTTTGCATCAAACAACGAGTGCAATATGCAATATTCAATGTAAGTTGAGTGTAAATAACTGATCCTGCAATATTGCACCGAGCATTTTACGGTGACTTTGTTTTGATAAGATTAGTTGGAATTATTCATTCCAGCATGGAACTATAATTGCATTTACCAGATGCACTATATTTTCTGTTTCTCTGGTATCGCGTCTCACATGGCCACTCTGACTGGACTCAGACTTAGCTTATTGTCTTTCATTAAAACTGGGGTCTAGCTTTTTGGCTCTGACGAGTCCCAACAAATAGAGAATTACTTGAATCAACCTCCATTGGTCAATCCATATTATGACTAGCTGAAATGATAACAGTTAATAGAATATAGTTGTTCAAGAACTATTTCGACAAAAGTTTTAGTTGATAGTTGAAGACTCAGGAATAGGATTTATATTCTAACACTCATCTCGCCTGAATGCTCTTTGGTCATGAAGTGTTGGATGCTGCAAAGACTCCCTCCACCGTGCACAATGATCCAATATAAGGGCTGTTGAGATTCGCATTTGAGAACTCTGGCTTAAGAAGGCTTTGATATCATGTTTAAGAACTATCTCAACCAAAAGTTTAAGCCGATGGTTGAAGGTTCAATAATAAAATTTATGCTCCAATAATAGTATTAACAACAATAGCATTAACTTTTTCTTTTTTTCCTTTTGACAAGTTGAGTTAAGGTTACTGGGGTGGGAGTGTAAGCCTGCGACATAAAAACAATGCTTTCAAAGACATCGCTTTCTTTCTGAGGGTTGGAACTGGTGGGCATGTATGGGCCATCTTCTGTTTTTCACAATGAAATGAGAGGAAATATTTGCAAGAAGGAAAAATATTATGTACTAACATAGTGAAATTTACGACTACTACGGCATTGTAGGTGTTAACTAGTACATGATAAAATCTTTAGAAGTTGTTGCCAAAAATCTAGGCGTTATCTGCCCATATTGGTCTTTATATATACAAAAAAAAAAGGACAGTTTTAACTGGTTGAACTTATTTGCAAGTAAATGAAGATCTAATAAATTAATCATGCCACATAATCATTTAAAAATAAAATTTTATCCAATATGAAACTGATCACAATTATTACGGGAAGAAACTAATATCTCTATAAAAAAAAGGTTGAAAGAAACACGAATATAGGGCAAGACTAATTTTAATTATTAGAAGAAAAGCTATCAATAATATGTTTGCTAACATACAATCAAATAAGTCAAGATTTCTACTACAGATAACGATAGCCAATAACAAAAAGAATAGGGGTTCAGTTTTCATGGAAGGATAATTAGGATGGATAAGGATGGACTTGAATAGAATGGTTTCCAAAGAAAAATAAAAGTAACAAAAATGTTATCTGCATACAGATAATTCTAATTCTAGTTTGGATGATAATTCATACAAAAGTCTTGCATAACAACTAATCACTTCATAAATAAATGAGTTTAGCCAACACTTTGCTTCTTTGACCCTAAAATTTCTCTAAATTTTAACATGAGATTTTCTGCCTCCTCCTGTGTTTGTTTAATGAACATCATATACTTAGTTAAAAATTAATAAACTTGGATGTGTTGTAACTACCATTGAAACTTGGAACTATTGTAAAATTGAAATGACTGTTAATTGTGGCACTAACTACCATTGATAATCTAGGATAATCCAATCTAAAACAGCGTCAATGAACATCTTTTTCCATGACATAGGGACAGATAAGATCTCATGGCTCATATATTCTCTTAAAGCTAGTTAGTACTTTGTATGAGCATGTATTCAAATTGGGCACAAGCTATGGTAGGCTTGCTTCACCCTTCCTCTGGTCCGTATCTAACCTATTGGACTGCCCTACATGAAAAACCTACTATAACTAACACATTGGTCTATTAACCAATCAAAGAAGAACACTTTAAGTACCACTAAAAAATGCTCAAGCAACCCCCCCCCCCCCCAAAAAAAAGACTAAGGAAGAAAGACGAGTAAAGCCTGTAAGGTGTTGCATCTCTCCTTTTCTCAATAATTAATAGCCAAAAAGTCGCATCAAAACCACAAAGTAACTAGGGAGCCTATGGAAAAAAAAAAAAAACTAAAAAGTAACAAACTACACCAGATGTTATACCTCCCTCACTATTAGTCATTAATCATAAGAAGCAAGAAAGGCAATAAGCGACAGTGATGGCCATCAAGGTTATATATGGTTCAATTAGATGCAACTTGATTTAACTATTGATGGGGTAGCTCATTTTTTACACAAACTGCTTTGGTTGTATTGTGGAATATAAATGGACATAGGATGAAACATATTAATATGAGTCAATTTGAACGGTCATTAACTAATATACAACTAGTGTGAAATCAAATATTGATCCACCACCTATGTTGATTTTTAACATAAATAATAAATAAGTAGGCAACAGCCTTCAAACAATAACAGAGATTTTCTCTAACATAACAATAGAAGTCTGTGTCCTTCCAAAACAAAAATGAAAAGGGCAAAAAGATGCCCTCAAAAAAGTCACAGTCCAAAGGCATCCTTTCCCCCCCCCCCCCCCGGCACATATTGAAATTAAACACGTGACTGGCGCCAGCTTTTTTTGACTTTAGCATGGATGGCAGTTGGAAGTGAGTGCGAGGATAAATTAGCATCAAATTGGCATGTGGCAACCAAATAAGCAAATAGTAAATGATTGCGATTAGAGTATGAAAGTAAGTATTATTTTATATTGATAAAATTTAATAAATATAAAAGTAGGTGTTGTCTAACATTGATAGAGTTAAGGAGTTTGAGCATATATATAAGCTTGTGAGTTATTTCACCGATTGCCAATTGATTTTGGGTTGAAAACTCATTTGAGTTTATATGTATGACTCTTTGTTAATGACCCAATTGATATAAAAAATTTAACGACAGCTGCTACATAGTCAAATCTTCTTTAACGACAGCTGCTACATAGTCAAATCTGCTTTAATATGCTCTAATCTGTTCAAATATAGTAACTACTTGTCAAATCTGCTTTAACATGCTCTAATCTACTTCAACCCATTCCATCCCGCTTCAAACTATTCAAACAAAAACTAGAAGATAGAATCTATTTGAGCTAGTGGAGGCTTCACTTGGTTTCACTGGATAAGCAACATCGAGGCAAACACGAGCTGAGCTTCGACCAAGTCAGATTGGACTGAGCCGTGCTCACTTGTCGAACCGTTACATTACTTTGTAATAAAGTATCATATAATTTTTAGTACTGTAATTTTAAAAATATATAATACCACTAACTGTCTAATATTTAGTGATTTAACTTTACTATTTGATATATATATTCCAACATTAAAAACTTATGTATATCTTATACACTGTAGTATACCTAGGTCTTCATTCTAGTCTAACATCGAGGGAATGTTTGGACTATTAAAGAAGACCTGAAAGATCTTAAAGGACAGAATGTCTAAAGTGAGTAGACAACGATAAATTGATATAATCATATCATGTTCCACGTTGCACGTCTTCATCTGAATGCGTGAAAAAGGGATGTCAATTTTACCAAGGGCAGCAAACATTACAATAATATCCAACATTGAGTTGTATGATGTGCGAAACAAAGAAGCAACAAATACATTTAGAGATTCAATAGCTGATATGATCTCGACATCGAAAAACAACAATTAAACTTTTAATATATGTTATTTTTTATTATAAAGAAAGGTATATGATTATCATAGACTAATATTTACTAATGTCTTACAACATCATTCAACTCTTCTTTTGCATTATTTTCGTAAATCTATTATGAACTGATGTTACAAAAATGTAAAATATTCCACATAATAAACATCCATAATCATAATATTCAAAGAATCACTACAAAAGTGCTCCAACCCACTTCTAGTTTGCTCCAACCAGCTCTAACCTGCTCCGACTTGCTTAAACTTGCTCCTACTTATTGTTTCTAGCCAAACCTACTACAAACTACTCCAATATGTTTCAATATGTTCCAACCTATCCACTGCTCCTCCAAAATGATGAAACGAGCAACCTAAAACATAAACAGAAATTAATCGAAAGGTTGTCTAACTAATTATGCATTAGATTGTCACATTTATAGTTTGACCCATTTTATAGTAGAAGTGATTTTTCTTCTTATGTGTATATTTTTCTTCTAAGGAGTACAAAAATAATTATAAGCGATATTTGTAACTGAGTTAAATTTTGATAATAAGTCCAGATATTTTTACTAATAGCATTGCGAAACTAAGCCAACTTGATAATCACTACATTTTTTTTAAGTTTTTGTAAACTTACATATAAATATACGAAGGTTAAACTCTAATAAAAAAGACATTTCATTTTGACCCACCACAATCTTAGCTAAAACATTGCCCAAAACTGACTCATTCAGTTGTCCAACAAATTAGGTGTCGAAATTGGTTGACGTTTAATGATACTGCCAATCATAAAATATGAACATGTATCCAAGTGGATTTCCTCCACTGATCAAGTTCATACATAGTTTCTTACCCATTGTGACACTTTAAATACGGTATAGTGACGCTTTAGCTTTTTCCTCCATTTTGTGTACGCAACAACAACAAGAGAGAGAGGGAGAGAGAAAAAATGAGACATTAACAATCATGAATTGGTGAGGATAATTAAAGCGTTCTACATAATATTTATAATAGTAGGTACGTTAGTTATGCAATTTTGAGGTTTTTGTATGATCCGTCACCAAAACAACAATAATTTTTAATGCAAGCTTTGTTTTTGTAAAGTTTGGAAACATTAAGAGATAGATTATCTTTTACAGACATTCATGTAAGTTTTAACACTTATAAGGATTTTTTCATAAATTTCAAAAAGATTGCTTAGTTAGATTTGCCGCAGAAAGTTACGTCGTGATCATCATTGTGGCCCTTAGATGGTAGAAACATAATCAAACGTCTCCAAATCAAGATTAAAAAATGATCTCCGGTTCAAAGAACACTAATAACTTTATAAAGATTCTTATAAATCACTCAACATTAATTTAAACCGACAAAACAAAATCAAAGACATATTCCTTCTTAACATTGTTGCCAACTATGTTAACTACTTCGATGGACACTAAAATCCCTATATGCATTAGCTGTTAGTCTAACACTTAATTGATCATAGGTGACTTTCTAAATAGATTTTCTCATCACAAGCCTTTTAGCAAAGCATAGGCTGTAAAGTGAGCTGATGGCTACTTTTTTAAATGTGAGCTTTCCATTCTAGATCACAATCATAAGATAAGCACCATGTCCATACACTAATACCATCAAAAGTGAGCAATATGGGCAACCTAATGATGGGAGTATCCCAACCAACTCAATGCTTGTGTTTTATGATATTACATTATTTATTAACTATTTCCAACTCCCCTTTTTAGTTTCCAGCTAGACCTCTATTGGTGAATGCTAGGCAAGGCCAAAATGCCAAACCATAGGGTACAATTTTGCCAAAATAGATGACCTTTGTCTGGAGGACACCCTGCCGGGGGTCTATTCTAGTATGATCTTATTCAACTAGCTTTGCTTTTTGTAGAGAGGTACATAAATTAGTTTAAACAGGATTGATTTTAGTCTCTGTTAATATTTTTAAAATTTTAGACATACTATTCAATCCTTTTTTTATGAAAATGTTTATTGTTTAATTATGTATATAGACTTACAAGGATACTCTTATTTTTATTCACATGTATAAAAAAAATTTAAAAATAAATATTATTTCTCTTGTTTTCATTAAACGTATTTCATTACCAATTATTTATAGAATAATAAAATTAATTATGCATCACATTATGGTACTTAGTAGACCTTAGGCATGAGAATGGGGAGGGAGCACTTATTATAACCCGTATTGTCATTAAGGGGATTTTCCATGTGCTATTGGCCTAATCATAGCTAATTTTAAGCTCCTTTTACTTTCATTTCTTCAATCGATTTAATATCTATTGCTATTGTTGTTTTCATCGAATAAATTTTTCTCTCATTCTTATGAGAGTCACGGTTTCTCCCTCTGTCGTGAGAGTTAAAGTCCCTTCCTAGATTTGTTTCTCACCTTTTATGCAAGTTATCCTCTTGTCTTTTATGCTAGCTTTATTAATTAGGTTTGCAATTCAGTTAGTGATATTTTTACTGTAACTTTATCAATTACTTTTATTGGTTTTGATTAAGAATAATGGAAGTTCATATGACTCAAAAAAGATATGTTTCTTTCAAGTGGAATCTACATCACACAAATGTTTGTTTTATGAAATTATATTATTGCTCACCAATATTCAAAAAAAACATATTGAAGTTGAAGGACGCAATCTGTGGCCAAAATGACGTTACAAGCATAGATTCTTTCTTGTTTGAAAATTTTCAATGTAAACGTCATATGTGTTTAATACATTAATGAAATTTCTTTTGCTATTAAAAAAAAGGCTGTAATTCCATATTTATTAGTCCCCAAATTACTTCTTCGGTATCGCAAATCATTGAAACAAGTAAAAAAAAAAACAAAATTGATAATACCAATTAGTTTTTATGGGATTCCGCGCAAAAGGATTGGAAATTTTTAATATAAAATTTTAATTTTTTTTCTTATTAACGGGTCCCCTCTGGCCTTGTTCACCTAAATCGGCATTTGTTCTTTGTTCGAACTTTGTAACTTTGTTAAACTGAGACTACCCTAGTTGGAGTTTGACCCTGCCAAGTTAAATCAGCGTAATTAGATTGAGTTAACTAATATTTGATTGGTGTTAATTAGTTCAATGGGTGAAGTTTTTCAAAATTGTTATCAAAATCTGAATTTAAGCATCTATATCGACTTCTGCACTTTCCTTTACACTAAAAAAATAAAATAAAAGAGGATCAAGTTGAGCAATATTCAATTTAAAAGTCAAACGGAGCAAAGTGTGAAATGTTGTTCCATTATAAAAATTTATTAGCGATTTTAAAAATAGTTTCATTTAACATGTTCAAATTTACTTAAAAAAACTTTTCTACTCTTTTGTATAGTTTGGAAATTTTAATTGGACCTTGAAAATTTTAATATATAGAGCTTAGACAATAGATATTAGAGTTATAAAATATTTAAGAAAGATTGAAGTTCTAAACAAGTATTTTCTAGACCCTAATCTAAAATTTCAACAGAGTTATGAAATCTGTAGAGTTCAAAATAGTTTCAAAAACATTGTAGGGGATGTAAAAAGATGAGATAAAAACAGTCACGGTATTTAAATTTCAATAATTATACTAACATAGATTGATTCAAATTGTTTCACATTTATCCGTCTCAAATAAAGTATTGGATTCGAGTCTTGTGAATGGAGAAAATCTGTGATATGAAGATTTGACTTCTCTTATCGATCAACGGTAATTCGACTCTAATAAAACAGAAGTCCAAAGACCAAAACGATTTCAATAATTATTGATAATTTGTTATGGAAAAAAATAATTCTTGATAATTTGTCTTTTATAGAGTTCCCCACAGTGGGCCATAACCAAATCATTAAGTGCTGCAAAATTTTTGGGATACGAATTAGAAAAAGATAGCTATGAGAAATGTCGGTTGCCCACAAGAAAAAGGAATCGTAGAAATGAATAGGGGACGCAGTGCTGACAAAAATAGGTTGTACCAATTATTCAAATTTATTTGATCCAAAATAATTGGCTCTGGTCACAAATTTTCTATCCAAATTTCAAATTGAGACAATCATTTATGTTAGAATTAAAATTTAGGTCAAATTCGGTTGACACAATTTGGTTTTGGGTTGTCATTTTGTGACCAATTTAGGTTCAAACAAATTCGAACATTGGTTAATATAGTTTGATGATTAGACAATTCGGTTTAGGTATAATTAATATCTCTCTAAGCTATCCTGAATTTTCAATCAATAATTTGGACAATCGGATTCAGACATCGAAAATTAGGGTTTGAATTCGAACATATACATAATTTTAGTCAAACTTCCCCAAGGTCAATCACAAATTTGGACATCCAAATAATAGGGGCCAAACATATGACATTAGACTTCAAGTTTGGATCCGCTCAGAGTGACAATCTAGACAGAGTTCAAGGTATGGTGTTTTTGATTGAATGTTTGATTTGTCCAAACTCGGATTGACGTGAACCGACACTTTCACCAGCGCTAAACAAATATTTGCATGGCTGTCATGGATTAAGCATTTAAGAAGATACGATCTGCGGGGGAGGGTGGAGGAGGAAAAAGGATGTGTAACCAAATTAAGTGTTGATCAGGAAAGTTGAAATTAACTAACTTAGTTAATGAAACTTACACCTCGAGATTATGTGAATCCGAGCTGCATATTTATTATTTTTTTCTTTAATTGAACAAAAAGGAAAATATGTTAAAATTCATGATAATCCGATGCTTAACCTGAATCTCTGTCCAACATTATGAAGTTAAATAGTTGATAATTGATCGCCACAATATTAATGATAAATTAACTATACCCAAAAATATAAGTATACCATCTTTTTAAAGGTGAAGGTACTTAGTGATGATAATATGTTATGAATGTACAAACTAAATGCGGTATAATTTATAAATATTACGAGTATAAAATTATTCATGAAGAAAGACAAAAGTATACAATTCTGATTTTATTTCCGACATACATATGGTCTCTGAAGAATATTGATGATTGATTATGAAAATCTAGTCATTTATAAGGGAAGAAATTAAATAAGTGTATTTTCCTATCCCAACATTACAATGAAGCTCCCTGACCTCATCTTTTAGGCTTAGATGAACAAGAAAATGTTTAAAAATCAACTATGAACTTATTCCTTGTAAATGTGAACAATAAACGGATGGATCAAGTACAATGTAACTTTCATTCTTAAGAAAGATCACACTAGTTTTCCTTTTTCTGCTTGATTTTTGCACAAAGAGACTTGACAAGATTTGTTTTGTTAAGTGGTTCCTTATAATATAGGGTTGTTTTTCCAGCATGTGTCGTAGGGGTGGTTGGCAAATAGTTTTTTTTTTTTAGAGTTTTTTTGCCAAAAAGAGCCTTTTTTTTAACCAAGATTAGCTGTTTGATCAAGTAAAAAAACTAATTTAGATGTTTGGTGAAAAGACTTTCTAGAAGGGCTTTTTGAGTCCAAAAAACTAATTTAAAAAAGATAATTCCATAAGCTTTTTAAAATAGCTTTTTGAAGAATTAGGCTTTTGTCGCACAACTTTATCACAAACAATTAATTTTACCAAATAGTTTTTCAACAAATAACTAATTCAAACAACTAACAGCTAATAATTAATACAAACAGTTAACAGCTTTTTGTCAAACAAAGTCTTAGTGTATCGCTGCTTTGATCTCCATAACATGACTAAAATCATAGAATTTCTTCATTCAAAAAAAAAAGTAACAGAAAGAGATTGATAGGCAACATTTTTGAGGGGTAAGTGGGTTCGACCCACTAGGCCCCTATCTCAAAGTACCTAGTGGACCGCAATAGGTTAGGGAAAGGATATCAAAGACTAAGCAGCAGTCCAGAAACACAAGCCTTCCACACAAATTCATGCACAAAGCTGAATTTATGCCCCGGGATCGAACCTGGGGGGGATGGCAAATGATAGTGCTGACCAGTTGGTCAACACTGCTTCAGACAACTGTTGGGCGACATTGAGAATACCAGGCTAAGGTCGTACAACATGCATGGGCAGATTAATTGCAACGAAAGGGGGGGGGGGGGGACACAAAAAGCGGAAACAGAAAGACAGGAAAAACAAGCCAAGAATTCAAGATGTGAATTGTGAAAAGATGTAAATTGCAATAAAACGTGAATCAAACTCAACCCATCATTATCAACGTGAAACCACCGATGCAAAGGAAAACATAAAAACCTATATCAAGAGAAACACCAACAAATAAAATAAAATTAAATAGAAAATAAATAGCATAATCAACAAGCAAGCATGTGGAGCACAACGCATTTTATGCCTTTTTCAAAGTCCCAATTCCTAGTTTAATTTTAATTTTAATTTTTTGTATTAAAAGAATCATGGGTCCTCCAAATTCAATGGGAATTCGATGCTCAACATGTGTGGTTGATTATTGGTTTAGGTGTGTTGGGGTTGGGGTTGGGGTCTTCTCTATGTAAACCGACCCCCCCTACCAACTCTTTGCTTTCAATCATTCTTACAATGGATTGAGAAAGAGCAACTCTTCTTCATTCTTCTCTAATCTTCCGATCACTCTTATTGGCTTATCTTCATTTTTCTCTAATTGTTTAGTGAATACAAGGCATCAAATATATTGACAATACAATTACTCATCATCTTCAAATGACACGACTAAAATGAAATTATAGAACATCAAAACAGCATAAGATCTACAACTTCTAAAATCGATAATTCATAATTTAGATTGGATTTAGTGTGGAATAATTTAAAATCATGTTAGAAATTCAATTGACAACATAATTCGGCTATAGGATATTTATTTACTATTTATTTGCTCAACAACTTAACTAAACATTTTAAAAAAAAAAAAAAAAAAAAACCCAAAGGAATCAACGTATGATCAGATAACTTTCATACTTAGCTCAATTGGATTGCATTTGAAATGGATGAAAATTGAATTAATTTATTATAATGTAAATCGAATCTAATTTTGGATTGGATTTGAAATTAATCAAAGTTGAGTTACCGTATTCTAATATAAACCGAATCTAGTTTCTTATCACAGCCAAATAATTGGAAGTAAATTAACTCCAAGAGATCTATAACTATGAGCACAATTTCCACAACAAAACAAAAGGTAAAACCCAATGTGCAGTTGTTTGACCATGATGACTGAAAAGACTGGCACACCCTGAGATGGGAAAGAACGTTCCATAGCTTCAACAATCAATCATTATCATTCAGCAGTGCCAGAAACTTCAGCAAACTGGCTACAGCAGATTCTAGCTGCTAAGAGATGGGACCAAAAAGCTTTGTTCAATTATTATAGGCATCTCAACGGTGGAAAAATACTGTTGATTTCATGAAACACCACCACACTGCAGCAGATTGAACTGGATATTCCCACAGGGGACACAAAAGAAAACCCAACTCAATAATTCTGGGTCCCTCAGCAGCCGGGGGGCCCCCCCCCCCCCCCAAAAAAAACCAAAAAAAGAACAGAAAACAACCAAAAAAAAAGTGTCCTGACGTAATGATATTCACTGGTTTCGATAGCTAACAAATATTGAGATTTGTTGACTGCATTAGGACGCACGATCTAGGCAGATGATATCAACAGCAGTAAGGATACTTGTTTCCTTACAGCAATCTGCTCAGTGACTTAATAAGCAGCTTCAAGTTCCGTCTGGTGGCCTCGTCTCCTGTGAAACCCAAAATGTCCGAACTAATACTCTGCAGAAGAGTTATAGTGGACTAAAGTCAACGCCAAAAATCATTTTGGATTTAATAGCAGAAAGACAATTATCTCTGATGAAGTGCTGCTTCTCAAATCTCAAGTTCTGCCAGATCCTTAGGAGTATGTAGGGCACAATTGGGACAAGTTGGATTTGATAACTAGATGATAAGTAAAACTTTTGAATCTGACATACCTCAATGTTCTTCAATGTGAATATTAGAGTGTAAATTGACTTCTGAATCATTTCAGTGTTTTCTGGGGTCAAAATAGATGATTGCACACGTCTGCAGCACAACAGCTACATTCAGAATCGAATCCAATATAATTTCATTGGATAGTTTAGTCTAGTATCATGTGAAAGGAAAGTTTCAACTTGATTATCAATTAACAGAGGAAGATAGAGATCAAGGTACATGTTACAAATTAGAAAGAAATTTGAAAGGCTATTGCATTGATCAGTTGGTCATCTGTGTGGATAATTGGGTGACAGTTTCTTTCATAAACCAGCATAGTTCAGAAATTTGCAGGACACCCCTGATGCACATTAACACAAGTTTACACCACAAAGCTGAGTAGCTGACAAGCACACAGCACAAACAATGGCTTGGCACACCAAACACATACAATGATCCCACTTAACAGAAATGAACAGAAAAGGAACCTATCATCAAAATATCTAACAGCTATACTTCCAAGTTGATGTTAGCTTAAGCTTTTTTATTTTGATTTTAAAGGTTAAACTACGTTTAAATCTTCTTCACATATACCACCACGACTTGTTTTTGACTTTTCGGTTATGCATGAATCGGTTTTTCTTGGTGCAGGGTGGCTTTTAGATTGGGTAAAGTTTGTTATAACCACCTGTCTTCTAAGTATTTTCTAGCTACTTGTTAGTCCTACTTTTTATTCTCCTTACCCCCACCCCATTATCCGTTTCATTTATACATGTTCTTAGCTACGTAGTATTGGTTGGTGTTGTTTGACTTGCATACTAGGTAATAATGTGATCCTATCGGCTTACTCGCATTCAATGTGTTGCACCTGGTTTCCTAACTGTTTATTTATGTAGTATTTGACATATATTGTTGCTTGATTTTAATTTTTAATGCTTCTATAAAGTTTTTAACGTGACAAAATGTCTTCTAAAAATTTTTTTGTGCGTATCTTTAATCGGTCTCTTTGATTGCATTAGTGCTTGTAGAGATAAGGCTAACATCTGAATCTCCCGATACCCACAAAAGTGGCACACTAGGAGTTGTTATTGTTGTTCGCTAGCTTCAGCACCCATCTATACATCTGACACGGTCCTGCCACAGGTGATACAATTTTGTCAATCAACTACCAATAATTTCTTTTTTTCCTTTTTGGATGGCTAATTAGTAACCTTTAGTTTTAAGGTGGTTAAAACAGCTGAAAATAAAGTGCCTTTACATATAATACCTGCATAGATAATTGAATAAAGAAGAAGAGGTTTTTGGGGGGAGGGGGGTGGGGGGGACAAGCACCGTATGCAACTTTGAAACAAGATTACATTACAGCTCTATGCCCACAAAGCTCTGTAGAACCGCAATGAGCACTTCACCCGTAGTGTGTGCTAATATATTGATCCAGTATCATAGAAAATATAAGTTTAGGAATTTAGGAATTATTTTTTAATAGTAGAATATCTTTTCATTATCTTTTTTAGCAAGAAACAATATCTTTTTTTATTACGTTATCTCTTAGTTTCCTTAATGTTTAAGTCTTTTTTCTATTTAAACTCCCAATTATGCATGAGGGTTGAATGAAATTGAACTGAAATATTTGAGAATTCTCGTGCGAATTTTTCCGTAGGAATTGCTCTGAGAGCGTCCTACACCAATTATTCCCCTTGGTAAGAATGCTCTTAGAACATCGTACATCAAATTTGGCACACAATTTTTCCCACTGCCAGTGTTTCCTTTTTCTCACATTTTCCCCCTCACATTGAAAAACAAAAAAATCACCCAAACCCAAAAAGAAAACCAAAACCCTAACTTGCACCTACCACGACTTAGGTTCGCCACCCAAAAGCCGTTGGCCACCACCATCCCAGTTGTTACCCCAGTCCGACCGCCACCACACACTCGCCACCATTGTCCATCGATCGCCGTAACCCTAGAACTTCAATTCACAAACGCTAGGCTGCAAAGTCCCAAATTTTCAAACCTTGGCATCTCAATTTGCCATCAATCCATCAAGAACTCCCAAAATTGACCTTACCCCTTGATTACCTATGGAATTTCGCCCAAAATAATTGAAGTAAATTGCATCAAATTTGGCTTCGATTGATTGGGTGGCAAACCGCAAATCCTAGATTGC
This sequence comes from Selenicereus undatus, assembly GCA_017589665.1. Taxonomy (NCBI): domain Eukaryota; kingdom Viridiplantae; phylum Streptophyta; class Magnoliopsida; order Caryophyllales; family Cactaceae; genus Selenicereus; species Selenicereus undatus. Next base: position 22,437,641 of record JACYFF010031958.1, on the reverse strand, counting down.
ACGAACAGCTCTTTGTTAGCAATTGAAGGCTTTGTGCCTTCAGTCCTTGACAGAGGGGTCGAAAACCTCTGGGTCGTGCTGTCACCCCTTCGCCGGCTCCTCCACTCACTGGAAAATGCCCTCGCAAGGTTGTTTCCTAGCATAGCATTTTGCCGCAACTGTTCGACCAAGTCCGCTGTTTGTTGTTCCTGTTCCTGTGACGAAGTCCCTGTTCCTGTGGTGCTGTGGTTGAATTGTTGTCACCTTCACTACACCGAAGACTGCCGGCTTGCTTCCAACATTCTCAAAGCACTCAGCGCTGCTACTGTGGAAGGGTTGGGTCTTAGACCAATACTTGTGAATCGCTAAGAGTTATAAGGAACTCAAAAAATTACTTTGTTGATTATATGGATTTTCTACTAAGAAAATTCTATTAATATATGAAAACTTGGGTTTTCAAGCACTTACATTAATCCTGATTTTTCTGTTCTAATTTCCTTGTTACATTTGAGGCATATCAATAATCCATATCAGTTTTTGTGCTCAGCGGTATGCATATTGATTAATTATTTCTGCCATTATTATTGAATCTAGATTAATCTCAACGCGTGCATTCATTGTTGCATTTAACATGTCATCATCCTCCAAACAGCTCCACCAATCCCAGATTGATGCCCTTTGTAAAAGACTTGACCATCAGGATGAGAGGTTTGACCAGCTAGAGGCTAATATTGACAAACTGACCCAAGCATTTGAAGAAGTGCTCATTTTGATCGATCTCAAACCCCACTAAAAGATTCCCCTGAACTTCTTATGCAGGGAAGTGAGCGCCGTAAGTGGGTCGTCTATAAGTCGGGTCGGGCTAATGACTTTGAGGAGAGGCAACCCGAACAACCCCTTCACTCTAGCTGTCAAGAGCGAGGGCAGAGAAGTGGTCGGAGACATGGTCAAGGAGATCGTAGATTTAACGACCCTAAAGACAACAGGAGGCCAATTAGCTATTAGCTAATAATAACTATAGGGAACTTAGATATGCGGAACTTGAACCTGACCATACGAATGTGTATGAGGGTCATTCAGACATTACCCAAAAGGTCAAGGTTGACGTACCCACATATGATGGTAGGTTAGATGTGTTGATGCCAACACCTTTTCAAACTGGTTAATTGCCATGAAGGACTATTTTGATCGACATGGGATGCCTGACATTGAGTGTGTTCATTTTGCTAAAATGAAACTTGTGGGTCCCACTAGGAAGTTTTGCCAGACACTCACCACTCACCTTGAGCGTATGCAACAGCCGCCCATTACCCAATGGGCAATTATGAAGGATAGGTTGAAAGAAAAGTACCCTTAGATTAAAAAAGCCCGAGGCGCAAAAAAGCGCAAAGGGTCTTAGGGCTCTGAGCGCGGGTTTTTTAGACGCAACGCGCACTTTTACTATAAAAAAAAAATGCTTGAAAATCATTCCAAAACCATATCTTCTAAAATCAGCTAGATAATGGCATCAAATAAATGATTTTCACCAGAAAAAAAGAGAATCAATTAAACACAACAAAATACAGTTAAAGCATTAAACATAACTCAATTAGATTACTATAAATTGAACCCCAAAAACATAACACATTCTGCCAGCATGTCAGGAAGAAAGAGAGAGAATCCAAGAGAGAGAATCCAAGAGAGATAGAAAGGGAGAAAGATTAAGAAGCGGGGAAAAATAAAGACAGGGGCTCGGTACCATTGTAGCACTGGAAGAGGCATTATTTTCGACGTCCTTGAAGCCCCAAAAAATACAAAAGAAAACAAAGAAAAATCTTCCATGGTTGTCCAATAACAGAGGAGAAGGATGAAGACAGGGGCTTTGGGTCTTGGTTTGAAGCCCAAAAAAGCACAGGCTTTAAGAATGGACTAAGCTTGACCGATTCCAAGGCTCAAGAGAGTGGGCTTCGAGCTTTTGTGAGCCTAGGCGCGCTTTTTTAAACACAGAAAGTACCCCCCTTCTTTCATAGAGCTCACCTAGTGAACCAAATGCTTGATCTTCAGCATTCTAGTTCTTGTGTGTCAGACTATATTAATGCCTTTGAGGAGTTGATTTAACGTTGTGAGTTGGTGGAAGACCCATCCATTACTATAGCCCAATTTATCCGTGGCCTACGACCCGATCTCAGACAAGATGTGATTTTTTCTTCTCCTTTCATACTAGATGAGGCCTATCGTAAAGCATTAGAAATTGAAATACTCAATAAGGTTGTTCCTATGAGGCATTCCACCCTCCCGACTAGGCCTCCCACCCAACGCGTCTCTAAAGCAACACAATTTTCAACGAGTTCTTCTAATACAAAGGCCTCTAGTCTTCCAGTTTCCTCTAAATCACCCTTGTCTGCTAGTGCTAGTGCTTCTCGAACCCCTGCTGATTATGTCGTGCAGTGTTTTAGTTATTATGCTTCCGAGTGTCCCCATCACACCCTTGCCTTAGAACATGAGCCCACTATGTGTGACGATGAGACTGTGGAACCTGAGGGGAGTTACCAGGATCTTGTCACCGTAAAAAATAGTCTACCTTCCGGGTGATTTTCATCTTGGTGTTGTTAAATGTCTCTTGTCCAAACCAGTTTTAAATCATAAGTAAAAGCGTACCATCATCTTTTATACTCTTGTTAAGAGCGGTGACACTTCAATGAAAATGGTCATAGATGGTGGAAGCACCATGAATATGGTAGTCCAGTCCACCATTAAGTGCTAGTTCACTATTAAGTGTTGTAATCTAAAAGTTGAGCTCCACCTTCATCCCTTTAAGGTAGCTTGCCCATAGATGTAAGGTCCCCACCTAGATTGGAAGTTATAAGGATGAGATCGTACGCAATGCCCTCCCCATGGATGTTATTCACATTTTATTAGGGCAACATTGGCTATCCGATCGGAATGTCACTCATCATGATAAGGAAAATACCCACACCTTTATGTTTCAAAACAAGAACATTATTCTCACCCCTTATCGGCCTAAAGAGTTGCTTTCTTCTCTAAGCCCAAAGCCTTCACCGACCTTGTCCTCGCCTGTGACTTCCTACAGTTTACCTCCAAGGGAACCATCTCTCTTCTTCATCATAACCCCTTTGAGAGATTAAGGAACTTTTACCAGTCAACGGGTCAGAGTCCTTTTGAGATTGTCCATGGATATTCCCAACGCACCCCCATTGACCTTATTCCCCTCCCTCCTGGTACTGAAGTCTCCAAACCTGCCTCACATTTGCCAGCATATTCATGATTTGCATGTTGAGATTCGTCGTAAAATTGCAATGAGTAATGACAGTTATAAACTTTCAGCTAATGTGCATTGCAAGGACACTTATTTTGAGGTGGGTGATTTTGTTATGACTCGTGTTTGACCTGAACGACTACCCAAACATTTCCACAAAAAGCTCCACACTCAAGCTATGGGTCCTTCCCAGATTATCAGAAAGTTGGGATGTAATGCTTATGTGCTTGATTTTCCGAAAAACTTAGGTATTAGTCATATTTTCAAAGTGCAAGATCTAACCCTTCACCAAGGTACTTTTGAGCCTCCTTATCTTCCGTTGGGTGCTTCACTAGGGGAGCCCCAAAGCTCCCTCCTTTTCCACTTCCGCATACTGACGTTGGTTGAGTTGGATGACGAGTTTGCAGCGTCTTTTAACGGCAGTTTATGGCAGTTCTTTCGTGCATGGTCAAGCCTCCCATGATTTGATGGTCGTGTATTTCCATGAATGAGTTCCGCACCTGGGATCTTGCATCGGGTAACTACACCAATTATTCAGCTTGGTAGGAATTGCTTTTAGAGTGTCCTACACCAATTATTTCCCTTGGTAGGAATTGCTCTTAAAGCGTCCTACATTACATATTTACCCTTATTAAGCGGAGAAGGGCTTACTGTCCAATCTAACACTTGTCAGCACCAGCCGCACTCCAAATTCCCATTCATGGAGCGACAAACCTCCATGTCGATGGCTATAATTTTCTCCACAGCCCATCTTTACTCACCTTCTTTATCTAAACCTCACACTTGATGCATTGTTCACATAAGCGTCTTTTAGGGGGGGGGGGTTGTAGTGAAGGCAATTACTAACCGCTTTTTTTATGGGTCTTTAGGCCTCTATTTTACCAAAGTTGAGCTATTGTTGGTCCAAAAAGGGGCAGAGTTCTCTAATCACATATTTTCTCCATTTACAAGACTCGAACTAGAGACCTTGCTTAAGGTTTGACACTTAAACCAACCTGTATTAGTGGCAATTAGTGACCTCTAATAACAGAGGGTTCAACTTTTAAAGTAGGAGGGGAACAAGCCAGACAGGGAAAGAACACATAGGAGTTTGATTACGATATAGGGCAGGGTAGGCAGCGGAAGGATATAGGATAAGGACAATTGGACAAGGACAAGGAAAAGCCACTAACAAACAATCCCCTCGCCTTCTCAAAAGGTGGTAGGGTCAAA
>JACYFF010031958.1:22343624-22426163 GCA_017589665.1 Selenicereus undatus | reverse complement strand
ATCTTGGGCACAACCATATTGCTGGTCTTTCTTTCCCAATACAGTGGAAATTACTTACATCTTGTTCAATTATAAGCCTCACACACCTTCTTGTTTAATTACAAGCCAACCTGCTGCTAGACAGTGGCGTAGTCAGGATCGAAAGCAAGGAGGGTCGAAATTAAAATACACATAACATAAACTTCAACATAAGTTCTGAAAATGAAGTGCATAACTAGTACATTCAAGAAAATTATCGACGGTCATAAATTCTGAAGACCCTAATTTCTTAATTCATGAATAAATAGCTAAATTAACCATTTATCTAACACAAATTTAACTAAAGTTAGTATATTAAACATAAACAAGCAACCAATAACAAACCAAATTAGCCCAACGGCCTCAACCAAATTAGGCAAAAACCGTCATTTTTCAATTCATGAGTAATCACTAAATTAATCAATTATTTAATATGAAACTAACTAAAATCACTAAAGTAAATATAATTATTATAACATAATTATAAACTAAAATTGGGACGTTATACCTCAAATTTTTAGGGCAATCGATGAAGGAAGGTGAAGGTGGAGGTATGTAGCAGCGGTAGCCAGAAGCTCCACCGTCGGGCGGAAGCGCGGTGGCGTCAGTGGGCAGTCGCAGTAACAGGGCTGGCCGGGGAGTAATCAAGAGAGAGAGACCGTGGGGTGAGGGGCTTTTGGGCAGAGCCCTCTGAGAGTGCCAGAGGTGTCGTGAGTCGTCTGGGAAGGGGGAAATATAATGAACTGAACTCGCGAAATTTATAAAATTCAAAAAAAACAAAAACACTTCAACGGTCTCATGCTCAGAATCGAACACACGGCGCACACCCTCATTTGTTTTGAAAGGGTTCTTCGCATATAAAAATTAGTTATTCGATGAACATGTTTTCATCTAGTTTTTTTTTTTTTTTTGTTCATTGATGTAACGCCCCCAAATTAAACATATTTTACTGTTCGTATTTTTCTTAATAAATTCCTTAATTATAATATAGACAACCCAATGATAAGGGCATTGCCGTCATCCAAAAGGACAAGGCTTGAAACATGAGTGCTATAAATAACACAATTAAACATAACTTCAATCATACACATACACACCTGATCAATCCATATAGAATCAACTGCTAACCAACATAAGGTTTTTACACTATAGTAAAAACCATTCACCATGTAATCTGCACCTCCATCCACTGAAGATTTCAATATATAGCTCTAAGAATATGCATATACTGTATCAGTGTTGATCCATCTAGATTCCCTTCCTCAACTTATTCTTTTCCGCTGGTTTACTAGCATAAAGATGATTCTCCGAGCATTTGCCTAAAACAAAACATGAAAAACATTTCGAACTGTGAGCCGAAACTCAGTACATGCATTCCTGAATTGTTAAATGATCATTGAAACACTTATTGGACCCGCTTTGCAATTCATTCAAGGTCAAAACAGGGAATGAGATGAATATAAAAGTGCATTGTTAATTATTATCTGATAGTGAGCCCCTTAATACTGTTATGATCTATGGATAGGTGTACACCTGCCAAGCCGATTGGGGGACATGGCCTGAAGCCGCTCGGGTAAATGATGGGCTAACGCCATATAGATGATAACTGACAGGATCACAAATAAAATGACAAATCACTGTATAAACTGATTCATTGAAAAGCTCATTAAGAGTTGTAATTTGATAAACATGATCTGCTTTCTGAAGATACAGGCAATGGACGTACCTAAAGTCTTTAAAATGCAATTTCACTTGGTAATACGTATGCACAATGGAAAATGATAGACTATGCCCTATTTCTGTTTTAGAAATGTAATTATAGATAAATATAGTTAGTAAACCATGTTCACTGACATAATTTATAACTTTAATGGAAATTGATTAATTAAAAGGTTTCTACAATTCCAATGATTCAATATAAGGCAAGTTAAACCAAGATGATCTGAAAAAATAAATCAATTAGGGTTATTAAACTTGAAATACAACAAATTGAAACAAAATAGATCATATTGGAATGATTGAGCTGATAATAAAAAGATTTCAATTGAAATAAACGAAATATGAGTTTATGATGTTTCTGAAATGGATAATGGAAAGTATAATGCTTCTGAAATGGATAATAGAAGGTTTAATACTTCTGAAATGGATAATAGAAGGTTTAATACTTCTGAAATGGATGACAAATGGTTTTATGCCATTAGGGGTGCTGTGGGGTTCATAAAAGCTCATATAACACCCCAACTTGGTCCAATGGACACTGATTTTGAGTTATTACTCTGCTCACTTCCCAAATTTCATTTTCATACTTATTTAACTCGGTTTTCAACCCAAGTAAGCTTTTGTACATAGTCAAACTTGTTGAACTCACTAAATTTTGTAATTTCCTTGTAATACCCATAATTATATAGAAACTTCTGAAAATACTTCCAAATATCATGATTTTTGTATTCACCCATACTACCGTTTGATGGTTTGCATTAGAAAATTCATATCTTTCACTCCCGACCTCCAAATAAGATGTAAAACCCAAATATGAAAATCTCATAATGTCCACTAAAACTTTTATTCGGGACACAAAGCATGATTCACATAGTAAGGTCCCTAAAATTAGGGTAGAACACATACATACACAATTTCAGTTCAATTTGCGCAGTCGTAGCAAAACGATCATAACTTTTTTCACAGAACTCGGATTAAGGTGATTCAAAAGGCATGTGAAAGATAACTCATTGATATATCCCCACACAAAAGAATCACAAATTTTCAATGAGCCAGTCAATACCAGTTTTTTCGTAAAGTCCACTGTTCAAAACTGCTCCTAGTTTTAATGTATTCTGTGCAATCTTCAGTAAATTAATCATAAATTTGTCCACACAACTCGAAATCAAGTACTTCTAGAGCCTATTGAAAGCTAACTCATTGAGCTATCAATCCACCAAAAATCATAATTTTTTCATGCACAAATTATTACCAGTTTATTCGTAAACCCACCCCTATTTTGGGGTCTGTTTATAGCATAACAGCCCATATTGCAATCTTTTCTTGACATAATAAATCCCCACTAAAATTAGTCTTTCACTCATCCAAATCCACACCAACATTACCATAATTATTTATAATGATAAGGATTGCAAAATCAAACACAAAATAATTCAAATCCATCACTTCCAACTTAACTAGCATGATCATGAACAATCTCAACTCCCGCATGCTTTTATGCTTAATCAGCACTTAAACACTTCAAAGATAGCTCTGATTCTTATGAAAATGGCATGATCAACAATAAAAACTAACAAAAACAAGATTAAGAATCAAAAATCAGCATGATAGGGATTGGAGTTTACTCACTTGATGCTTGAAAAAGGAGGTGTGAATGATGTTTGATGCTTGAGCGGGTGGGGGGGATGGCTGGTGACTGATCTGGTGGTGGGCTGGTGGCTATCCTGGTGGATGACTAGCGGTAGAAAGGTGGCTGAAACTGGGCTGGCCGTAGGGGCTGTGGAGGAAAGAGGAAGGAGAAGACTAGCTTTACTTTACTTGGTTGAGAATGATTTTGATTGTATCTTAATTTACTTGGCTGATTTTATACCTAGCAAAGATAACCTAAACCAATGGAAAATAAACACATGTAATGGTGCTTAGCCAAGTAAAATGGAGTAATAACTTGTCGGGCCGGAATTGGGCCTAAATGAGCTTGAGCCCGAAAAATATACCTTATGCGATTGAAATGGTTTTGTAGCTCGAAATTAAATTTTTGTGATGTTATGAAAAAAATAATTTCATTCTTTTTTTTAAAAAATCGTGATTATCGAGGCCTACTATCCATTTTCCCAAAATTTTTCGGTAAATGAACTCGAATTGCAAAGTGGAGCCCAAAATGAATTTTTCCAACCGGGATGATTAAATGAGACAAATAAATCTAAAAGATTAATAACATGACTTAATTAAATAAATAAACATGATTTAGGATCGGGTTGTTACAATTGAGGGGTGGTTTTTCTCAAGGTTTACATTGACCTTGAAAAAAATCTTGGAAGTCTAAAAATCCATGGAATTGATGATATCAATTTTTCTAGTACTTGCAGTCACTTACGGGGGAAAACTTAAAAAAGTTGTGATTATAGATTATTGATTAGGTGCACTTTTTATCGCAATTTTCCTTTTGTTATATATGCAATGTATTTGTTCATCTATGTAAGCTCATTTATTAATCTTATTAAGTTATATTAAAAATACACTGTTGTTGACAATGAGATTTTTTTAATTAAAATTTTATGTTGATGTATCTCATTTTTTAATAAAATAATCTTATTTATTAAAAGTTCACATTTTTATTAGTTAGGAGTGATACTGACTATACTTAGGGGGAATCACAATATTTTTTCATTGGTTAAAGTCTTTGATCCATATTTTGATGTATATTTGTTGAGACTCTTTAACATGAGGATATTGTTAAAAATCGTATGAATTTAATCATTTGTATGACGTTGTTCATTCATCATAGCAAGTCAGTTTACTCTTATTAATTACGCAGTTCTTTGCCCTAGTTACGTTTGGAGATTGTGTCAATTGACATTCATCAATTTGTTTACATGTATTCCGTTAATTTTTGGAATGTGTTGTATTGGACCACAAAATTTACAGAGACTGTAATACTCACCCCTCCCCCCCCCAAAAATGACAAACCAGAGACTGTAATGAGGTCATAGAATTGTACAACATATCCTTCTCAGGACTGAAAGTTAATACACCCTATCGAATTAATAGTTAATCTACCCGGTCACTTTAACTAGGGCATCAGTCCAACTAGGGACCCATGAGACACTGTGTTTAAAAAAGCACGCTCGGAGTGTGCATAGGCTCACAAAAGGCCTAAACTCACCCTCTTGCACCTTGGAATGGGTCAAGCTCAGCCCATTCTTAAAGCCCGCGCTTTTTTGGGCTTTAGACTGAGGCCCAAAGCCTACCAAGCCCATGCTTTATAGATCATAACAGACCATTTGGAAAAAAAAAAAGAAAAAAAACTTTAAGGGGCTTCGACCCGTTTTTTTGTATGTGGAAGCCTTTCAATCAAGATGCTACTATAAGTAAACAAAGCATATTGTTACTACTAAACATGAGTTTGAAGCTGAAAACCCTAACCCTGGTGACAACAATCTAGTACCTGCTTTGTTCTCTTGTCTTCTTTTGGATTTCCTTCTTCATCCTCCTCCTCTATTATTGGACAGCCATGGAAGGCTTTTCTTTGTTTCGTTTTGTTTTTTTGGGGCTTCAAGGAGGTCGAAAATGGTGCCTCCTCCAGTGCTACAATGGTACCGAGCCCTTGTTTTTTTTTTTTTGGTGCTTCTTAATCTCTCTCTCTCTCTCTTTCTCTTTCTCCCTCCCTCCCTCTCTCTCTCTCTCTATCTTTCTTCCTGGCATGCTAGCAGCATGTGTTATGTTTTTGGGGTTCAATTTATAGTAATCTAATTAAGCTATGTTTATTGTTTAATACTTTAATTAATTGTATTTTGCTGTGTTTAATTGATTCTCTTTTTTTCTGATGAAAATCATTTATTTGATGCCATTATGTAGCTGATTTTAGAACAAACATGGTTTTGGAATGATTTTCAAGCATTTTTTAGTACAAGTGCGCCTCATGTCTAAAAAGCTCGCGCCTTTGCCTCGAATCCCGTGCCCGGGGCCCTAACACCCTTTGCGCTTTTTTGCGCCTCGGGCTTTTTTAATCTAAGATGAGACATACCCCGTAGTCAAAGGTGACCACAATCTTCCAAGTGCACTGGACAATCCCAATCATTTCACCAAAGAAGAAATCCCAATGAGAAAATGACAACACATTGCTTTCTCTGAACTCTTTGGTAACATAGAGCATAAATCATCTCATTCAAAATAACTGACTTGTTGAGCTACTTCTTGAAAACACATCCCTTCTGAGAGATACTCGAACTCACTTTTCATAAACCATCTTCTCTCCAAGAACATTTGTAAAGAATTAAGACAATATTAAGTTGAAACACCTCAGATCTTACCAATGCAATTAACAAATATGCTCGTTTACACCAAACTTGATGAAGATAGCAAATTACAACATCTCACATAAGGGTTCTTACTGGTTAACACACTAACCAAGTTAAACAACTCGCCAATGTCCCTTTTCATAGGAACTTCTAATTGCACATATAAACTTTTCATCCCGAACATCATTTTTCGTCATTTTCCACATGTTCTACAGGGGTAACAGCCCCCCCCCCCCCAAAAAAAATAAAATACACTAAAGATAGTAACAGCCCAAGATGGGGGTCCACTGAACGGGCCCAGCTCAACAGTGCTGAGCAGCTTCCAATAGAGCAATCCCAGCGGTGGCCTCGCTAGGAAGCAAAGGAAGAGAGAGAGAATGTTGAGGCAAGGAAGAATTTGCAATGATAGACTCGTGCCTCACGCCTCACAGGGAGGCTCACACCAGTGAGCTCCCTTGTGAGTTTATTTTATTTTTTAAAATATTTTTTTATTAATTTTTTTTTAAAAAATTTTAAAATTAAAGTTGTGTGTTATAGAGTGGGTTTATAGGTATTATTTTATTATTAGATGTAGGATCCATAGGTATTATTTTATTTGGTGAGGAAAAGTGGTGAGTCTGCCATTGTAGAGAGTGAGGATTGTGAAGTAAAAAGTTGGAGAGATGACTGATGTGGCAGCGGTAGGACCCGACTAATTAGCCAAAAAATGGCTCACCAATGTTTTTGCTCTGAACTTGGCAGCAGCTGCTCTGCTGCTGCTATTACCAGGCAGTGACTGCTCTCTGCTGGCAGTAGCAACAGCCGCCCCCTCCCCCTCTCCTCTTCCCCTTTCTTTTGGGCAACATTCCATCCCTTATAGTTTCATGTTCAATTCACTAATGATCCAATCTCCTCGAAACCAATAAACATCACATACATAATGACACCACCAGCCAATTTGTAATGACACATCACAATCAATAAAATACGTTTGTTTTAGACATCATTAGATCTTAGGGGGATCTTGAACAACAAGTGTTGAACAGAAAAGATAGCCTCTTCAATTGAACTGGAGATCTTCTCCCTTCAATTGGATGTACCATATTTAGGTGAGAAGTTCTGTTGAAGATGGATGATAGGAGTTGAATTTGTCTTGTTGACCCTCATGCTCGCAAGGAGAAGAAGATTTAAGACTTGATTTTTTTGCCTCATTCTTCTGATGATCTCCCTTTCTCAGTCTGCTCTCTCTCCCTCTGTTTCTTCTTTATTTGCTATGGCTACTGATTAGGTTAGAGGAAGGCAAAGTGAACAAAGTCTCTAGGCTTCTTTTTTTGGCCGTCTAATTATCATGCAAAAAATGAAAATGAAGGGAAATGACTCCCTTCTTTTCCTCTTGAGCCTCGAAAGTCTATACAAGAGTAAGAGGTAGTAATCTGAAGGCTTTACCAGTGGTTAATTAAACTATAAGTAGACAAAAGTTAAAACACCTGGCTTTGTCACCCCCCCCCCCAACGCCACCCAAAACAAAAATAATAATCGAACACAAATTAGTGATTGGCTAATTAATGTCATTGTTAAGCTGCCTTCACATGTTACATTACCAATAAATCAGTGGTTAATTAAGCTATAAGTAGACAAAACTTAGGGTCTGTTCTTGTTCACGATAAGATGCAACTATAAGCGGTAAAAAAAATATAAGGAGTATTAAGGAGGTATAAGAACTATAAAGAAGTTGTAAGAAGATGTAAGATGATGTAAGGACTAAGGAGATGTAAGGATAGATATAAGAAGTTGTTAAATTATTACAAAGCTATATAGTATAAATTTTAGACATTTATGTATAATTATTGGTCTTTAATGTATGAATTATGGAAAAAAAAATTTCATGAAAGTAAATTACGCATATCTCTGATATGTATGGAATAAATTTTATAGCATCACGAAACACATTATATTTTAACATTACAGAAAAAGGTTATTTTTCTACAATTATCATTTTTGATGATAAAAAAATATTAAAATAATATAATTAATGAAAATAAACCTTTAAACAAGCCGATTAAATAAAAATAAGATAAATTTAAGTCAACAAATATGTCAAACAAAACATGTTCTACACTTGAGGTGGTTTTTTGATATTAACATTAGTTGCACCTCCCTATTAATTCACATCATTAAATTCTGTTTTTATGTTTATACAAACGTTATATTCTTAAAAAGAAGTTGTAAGATTTTTCATATTTGTAGTATATAAAAAACATATATACTTCTATAAATATTAGGAAAAATAGATGACAGGTTGAATGTCATAAAAAAAATGTATAAAGAGATTCAAGAAGATGTACGCAAATGCAAGGAGATGTAAGAAACCATAAAAATTTAGTTTAAGATGTAATAAGTTGTAAGAAGTTATAAGCTAAATTCTCCAAATCGCAGAAAAGAATATGGCCTTAGACCACCCAATGACCCAACTTTGTAACAAATAATAATCAAATGCAAAATGAGAAGGTAAAATGCACATGCATACCTATGGACTTAGAATTCACACAACCATTCCTTAAATAATTTTTTAGCTCCATTTACTTTTATAGATCAACAAAAACAACACCACCACCACCTCCTAGTGTGGGTGTTATTGTTGTTGTTGTTGATCCGTAAAAGTAAATGTAGCTAAAAATTTATTTGAGGAATGATTCCAATCTCATGACAACAGTGTGAGATAAGATGATAGTAAACTACCTCATATAATTAGCAATTGTAAGTAAATCTTGCTCATGTCTGTATGTAATATAACATAGAAGTGTATCAAGTAAATTGTTTAACTACCCTTTTGAGTACCCTTTTTTTAAGCTTCTTAATATTTTCCCATGTAAACACATCAATTATTACGCTCATCCATGTCCTCAAGTACTTTGAAATGACATAAGGGAGTCATCCAAGTGTTGTTGGTTTCAACTAACTCATTGACTTGCTATCAACTAGTATCTATATAATTATATATAAAATTGAGTGACTTCACACATTTTTGCCAAGTGCCATAAGTTTATTGGCTAGCATATTAATTAGTATTTTAATTCATTTTGTGTCTTTTATCATCCATACAATTCTTTTTTTAGTTTTTCTTCACATACTTTAGTAGATCTTTCACCTTCTCCATAATCAGTTTTTTAGAAATATGATTAATAAACATTTGGGATCACAACGGTTAACTTAGAGATTCCTATAACATATTAGAATAATAATAGCATCACATAGCACCACAGAGCAACATTTAAGTATAATAGCATCGCATAGAATCAGCAATTTTGCATTCTCAAGTCTAGGAGTTGTAATCAACATGAAACCGTCAATTATGAATATAGCAAGCAATTTACAAAAGGAAAACATATGCACTAGCATTCCTATGTTTGTACATCAATCCCAGCTAACTTTTGGGTCTTTCATTCATGACAACTTACTTAGGACGGGTCAGATTCGTATGAAGGCAGTTAGCTTAGTCAGGTTCATTCAAAGGCATGAAGAAATCAGGTCACTCTAAGGTAAAATCAATTGGTCAGGAAGCTACCACATCGCACCTAAGCAGTAGAGACATCATATTACATCACATTGACAATGAAGGAACTTGGAGTAACACTCGATTTCACATTGACATCATGTAGGGTCTACAACAGAGCACTAAAGATGAAGAATCAAGAATAACATGAACTAGCATAACATGTCAATAGGAACAACTTGAGAAGAGAATGCTACGGCAAGAATACGTGGATACAAACAACGAGTCAGAGGTCATGTCATGTCGTGTATTACGAAACTTCATTCGTCTGGATAATCAAGTCACCTACCAAACCAAACTCAAGTCAAGCATGGATTGCACAAAGGCAAACAAAGGTGAAGATAGACATCTAAGGTCACCACATCACACATTAAGTGCATATGTATATAGTTGTTCAAACCATATCGTGAGATAATAGAACTTGTGGAGTGCAAGTAATAACTCAACGATCGTATAACCAATGGTTCGCATAGGTTAAATCACTTAGCCAATCCAGCCATTACGCAACCAAAGTTCATGATAAGCAACTCCAATGAAGTGTATTTACTGTACCATTCACTCATAAAACACAAAACTGGTCATCAATCAACTAGCAGGGGTAAGAACAACGATGTTTTTGATCTTATCGGTATGTGTTGAGGTCTTACGAGGTACACCTATCCCATAGGTGATCATATGAGGACTGTAGTTCACTTACCTTAGTAAGGATCATTTACTATGTACAATTCCAAAGTTTGCTAGGTTCTTCCACCCTTTCACTGTCTAAGTGTATTAGGGTTCGTTCAAGCTAAAACATTGTCACCCCATTCACGAATAACAATCCATATAATAGAAAGCAAGTAATGCACGACTTAGGCAACAATGGCAAGAAAGGGGAACAGTAGGTACACTTAAACAATGTTTAATGAGATCCTACCACTAGCATTTAGTTTTTCAAGCATGCAATATCCCCTAATTTGACTCAGGCAATTCAAAATTCACAGCAACAAGGTACCATTTAGTAGGATTATCAATCATGGCGACTAATTTCCCATCATTCCTTTCTTAGTTACAAAGGATTATATCGATGTACACATCTTAGCACATACACATTTACAAGCAACATTTAATATGCATAAGGGAGCGTATTCGTGGGTCTGAACTCCCTCATTATCACTAACGGAAAGCTAATCCTTTGGTGTAAGATAAACTTGGCTCGACAGTCAAAACGACGTTACCATCTCAAAATCTTGAGTTTCAAAGGATGAAAAATAGCTTATCTATTTCGAATCTCTTTGTTTTTAATAAAAGGATGGTCAACTGGTTCTAACTCTCTCTCTACCAACCTTCGAGTACATCTGCTCACTCCATTACGGGGCCCAAGGAGCAAATCGTACTTTAGAGGCAAAGTCGAGCTTAGAAAAAGATTTTCAATTGCTCGAGTCTAAATCAACATGCTTTAACTATTGATCGTCCCATCAGAGCGCACGAAGAAAACATTTACGAATCGAATAATCACTTAGCCCACACAAGGATGTGCAAGTTAACTAGGTTCACATTCTAACACACGACTCACATACTTCCGATTGGTTTAACTGGATCACCTAAAAGTCAATCAATAAAGTCAATTAGCACGTTAGGAACATATTGCACCAATGAAGTATTCACAACATCACCTGAAGGTGTGGGGAGGGTTATTGGACACCTAAAAATCTTTAGAAATTCCCTCGTTCAAGCGAGTTCACACCCAAAACTATATTCATTTAGTTAAAATAGGCCATCATGCACTAATAATTATGGCTACTATCATTTCAAAACACGAAGTCCCTTCTTTTTCAGAACTCACCCTTATGCAAGTAAACAACTTAATGGCATAGAAAGGGTAGGGGTGCACATGTACACATTCAAACACTTTATAATTCAACTTAGCAACATGAGCCACACATAGCCTCGCAATCCACACAATTGCGGTAATCACAACCCAAGCTCCCTCCCCATAAGCACTGTACTACAAGAACCTCGAACCACTCATAGTTCTACCTCAAACCATCCAACTATCATCTTAGTTTCAATTTCACAATTTAGTATTCTAATCATCATGATATACTGAAGAGCGATATGTAAACTTGCGTAACTTATCAATGCTTAACTTACCGAACCAACAAATAACAATTAGCAATGAGCTGCAACCAATGGTTATAACCATACATACATATGTGCATATATATATATAGGCATTCACACGACCTTAACAGAAAACGAACGTTTAGTAAGCTGAGTTAAACTAGCTAACATGAAACACGATTACATTCATGTATTGTAGTTAAGGGGTAAGCGTGCTCATTTCGTCATTTGGATGTTGTTTTCAAAGCTATTTCACAAGCATAATTCAACTAAATGGACAAGTGTCGACTTGAGGCGCTCATTCATTGTTTCAAAGTTACATTTCAAGCCTAATTAAGCCATATAAGCATAATACGATTCTAGACGTTCGTTTATTACATTGAAGTCATTATTCGAATCTAAATAAGCCACTTAAACATAATACGATTCAAGGCATTCGTTATGAAGTTACTATTCAAACCTAATTAAGTCATTTAAGCATAAGTCCATTCAAGGTGTTCGTTTCTTTTTGAAGCTATTAATCGAGCATGAATTGACTACGCATACAAGCATCGATAGTTTATTTCGAAGTTGTTAACGAACATGGGTTAACTAATCGTACATATATCAATCCTAAACATTTATAGTTTACCTCGAACTTAATAAACGATTATGAATTAACTAAACGTACATACGTCGATTCTAACAAATTATAATTCATTTCGAAACTATTAAACGAACATGAATTAACTAAACTTATCCTATTTCGATTTGAATGCTAACATGATAAGTCGAAACTACTTTTTAGGCATGAATTAACTTAATATATTCGAATTGATTCTAAACATGCATAATTCACTTCGAACAAAACTTTTGGGCATGAACTAACTAAATTCACTTGAATCGATTCTAAGCCACTTTCGAGTATTAATATATTGATTCGAAGTCACTATCAGGTATAAGGTAGCTGAACTTAACATGCTTCGCAACTTAAAACATAAAACGATTTCGAAACTACTAATACTTAGGAGGCAAGAAAGACCCACCTGGACTCCAAGCTAAAGGACTCGATTTAGCGATTTTTGAAATTGATTTGGTTGCTTGAAACCAAAAACTTAACCCTTGCTACAACCACGCTCCAGACCCATGCAAATCGGGCCCCAAATCAACCAGAACTTCACTCATTAACTCGAATTTGTGATGCCTAGGGTTTCAAAACCCAACCTTGCAGCTCTCTGTCTTGGTCTCTCTGCGTTCGTGGTAACTCCCGTGTAGACGAGGTAGTTGCCGGTGTCACGCCGCCATCTGGTTGTCTTGCCGCGTTCTGGGTTCTCTTTCCCATATCACTCCCTCTCGACAGTTCTCTCTCTCCTCTAGCCGACCGAGCTCGACCTTGGCATCCAGCGGACGGATGGTGGCCGGTGTGGTGCCACCGTCGTCGTCGACCACCAGCACTTGTTCTCTCCCTCTTCCTCTCTCTTAGTGTGTTGGTTTGCCAGGGACCGAAGAAGAAGACCCCCCTTTTTCTTTTCGTGTCTTGGCTGAGAGAAGTAAGGGGCTTCAACCCCTTATTAGCTTCTTTTTTGTTGTTGTTGTTTTGGTTAATAACTCAATCAACTGAAATTGCTAATCCAATCTCGCAACCTCCTTTTCTAACTCAATCGTTAATTCGACCTTCGATCGACTACTCGTTCCCAAATACGTTAAGATCTGATTTTAATAAACTACAAACTAATTCTAAGGTTGAAAACCTAATCGTATTCAGGAAACGACTAAATAAATCGAATAACGACTAAATTAAACTATCGATATAATTAAAAGGCACAAATAGTACGAATTAACTTTAAAATCAATAATAACAATAATAAACCCTTTTTAATAAAATTATTGCTCCCATAAGCACATCAATAATAATTTAACTCATATAGTTTCTAAAATACGATTTTATAACGTAAAAGGTTAACACAGTTAGCTTAACGAAAAACAAAGAATGGGGGTCTTACATTCTTCCCCCCTTAAAAGAATTTCGTCCTCGAATTTCTAAATCTAAGTTCGGTCTTTCCTAGAATGCACGCATATAACTAGGATTTACGCGGTAGGTTTCCAAAAGGTTTCATTTTGCAATCACTGCTTCTTTTAAATCGAACAAAATGGCTTATGGTATCCAGTCTCCTACTCGTCAATCCTCTTCAAACGTCTACTCACTCTATTTAGACGCCGAGGGCAAATCGCATCGAAAAGGGGCAAATGAGTTGGCATGAAAAACCATATCGAGTTTGTTTTGAAGAATGAACAAAGATTTTTGATAATCTAGACTCAGTTTGCACGACAAGCAATAATTCTATGCATATGCATCTATAAGTGGGCATCTAAAGGCACGACAACCGGGACAATGACATCTTAAGGTCATACACTAGTAGGCTTATTCTAAAGCATGAATTCAAGTCACCTTTGGGATCACAACAGTTAACTTAGGGATTCCTATAACACATTAGAATAATAATAACGTCACATAGAACAACATAGCATCATTTAAGCATAATAGCATCACGTGGAATCAGCAATTTTGCATTCTTAAGTCTAGGAGTTGTAATCAACATGAAACCGTTAATTATGCATATAGCAAGCAATTTACAAAAGGAAAACATATGCACTAGCATTCCTATGTCTGTACATCAATCCCAGCTAACTTTTGGGTTTTTCATTCATGACAACTTAAAAATTTGATGTGGATTTTATATATAGTTTTAAAACCCTTTTTACTTGCAAATGCACAAGGTTAATTGTAGACTAGCGAGTATAGGGTGTCGATCCCACGAGGAACAATAGCGATTTTTAAAATTTACCTTTCCGATTATAAAGAATAATTTAATTTTAGAGTTGGATTATGAATATAAATTGACCAACAAAATGAAGAGCAAATAAGTAGTAAAGTAGAGAGAAATCAAATAGGAGAAAGTTCTAGGACTTTAGATTTCACCTTTGATGCCAATATTGATTTATTAATTCGAATGGGGATTCAATTTGTCTCTTGTTCAATTTAAGCTACAAGCATTAGGACATGAATTAAAAAGATGATTATAATTATAAAGTGACATAATTTATCTAGTGGTTTAGCACGAATTATTCTTTTTAGACATAACTCATCTAATTTCTAGCATAAGTTATTCAATTTAAACAATTATAATTTTAAGCCCAAATTGCATAATCATCATATTAGCCTGCAAGGTCTAATATTCATTTGAGATAGCAAATTAAACTAGTATCATCAACATGATTAAACATTAGTATTAAGATGCATAAGTAGATGATGATCAAATATAAACTCAAGATTATGCAAAAGAGACAAAAATAACCCCATAAGAAATTAGCAAAAGAATATTATTACCATGGATCCATCCTAGTCCTAGAAATGAGTAGTTTAGCTGACCATAGTTAGGGAAAACACCATTGAAATTGGTATATTTCACTTCCTATGTCCAAACCTTATACTCAATTACACAAAATTATGAAACTTAGTATAAACTCTCAAATTTGACTCATAAATGAGATGAGAAGAGAAGAGAAAAATAGCTAACAAAGCTTATTTTCTTCTTAATCCCTCAACCCAAATGATCTTGTCTTATAAAGACTTTTTCTAAAAAAAATGAAAGATGAAATGACAAGAAGATGCTTGAGTGAGTAGATGGAAGAATGAGAGTGGATATGAGTCACTTGTTCCCTCAGCCTTGGTCCCTTTTTATAGTGGAAATCAACCCCTTAGGATACCCCCAAAATTAATGAAAATCAATTACAATTAATTTGGGATGTTACATGCATGGTCATGGCTAGTCATAAGTATAATATTAATTTTGATTAATTACATTTGACTAGGTTAAGAATTAGCCATATGGGAAAAATGGAGCACTTGAGAGAAGAGGGGAGGATGAGATGGAGTGAGAGGCATGGTCAAGACTGGGCCGCTCGCTCAGGCCCAAACAAACCATTTTATGTTTTTTTTTTCTTTTTTTTGGGCTTGAACTTTAGACTTTGTACTTGTAGGCGATTTGAGTAAAATTGCACAACCTTTATCCAAATTCTTCTATTTTAGTTTTCCTGCAAGTTTAATAAAATCTGCATTATTTACTCAAAAATATATTTCAAAGACATAAAAGTAGGTAAAATGAAGAAGAAAATTGTATATAAAATATGAATTATCACTTAGGACGGGTCAGATTCGTATGAAGGCAGTTAGCTTAGTCAGGTTCATTCAAAGGCATGAAGAAATCAGGTCACTCTAAGGTAAAATCAATTGGTCAGGAAGCTACCACCTCACACTAGTAGAGACATCATATTACATCACATTGACAATGAAGGAACTTGGAGTAACACTCGAATTCACATTGACATCACGTAGGGTCTACAACAGAGCACTAAAGATGAAGAATCATGAATAACATGAACTAGCATAACATGTCAATAGGAACAACTTGAGAAGAGAATGCTAGAGTAAGAATATGTGGATGCAAACAACGAGTCAGAGGTCATGTCATGCCGTGTATTACGTAGGGTTGAGCAAAAAAACTAGTTACCCAGACCCAGACCCGGAACTGGTTCGGACCGGGCGGGTCCGGATCCGGACCTAGTCCAACCGGGACCGGGACCGGTTCCAAAATTCAGGATTCGGTGGCAACTGGTTTTGGGTCTGGTTCCTGAAAGTTTGGAAGTGGTACCAGTCCCGGTAATTGGTTACCTAGTCTAATTACTTGATGACCTTTTGCAGGCTAGTTATTAATTAAAGTTGGAGGCTTTTTCTTGTTTTTTTGTGGTGTTTGCTTAGAAATGGAAGTACTAACGTCTTTAGTGCTTAGTAGTTGTTAGGCTGATGGTGTACTTAATGGCTTGGTTTTTGATAAAAGTTAATTTTAAAATGAAATTAAAAAGTCAAAAAAAGGGCACCGGGTACCCGGTTACAGAACTGGTCCCGACCGATTCTGGGACCGGGTCCAAAAATTTTGGAACCGGTTCAACCAGGACCGGGACCGGTTCCAAAATTATTGGACTCGATCTAACCCAGACCGGGACCGGTTCCAAGAAATTGGATCGGGTACGCAGTCTTGCTCACCCCTAGTGATACGAAACTTCATTCGTCTGGATAATCAAGTCACCTACCAAACCAAACTCAAGTCAAGCATGGATTGCACAAAGGCAAACAAAGGTGAAGATAGACACCTAAGGTCACCACATCATGCATTAAGTGCATATGTATATAATTGTTCAAACCATATCATGAGATAATAGAACTTGTGGAGTGGAAGTAATGACTTAGAGATCGTACAAGCAATGGTTCGCATAGGGTAAACCACTTAACAAATCCAGCCATTACGCAACCAAAGTTCATGATAAGCAACTCCAACGAAGTGTATTTGCTGTACCATTCACTCATAAAACACAAAACTGGTCATCAATCAACTAGCAGGGGTAAGAACAACGGTGTTTTTGGTCTTATCAGTATGTGCTGAGGTCTTACGAGGTACACCTATCCCATAGGTGATCATATGAGGACTGTAATTCGCTTACCTTGGTAAGGATTGTTTACTATGTACAATTCCAAAGTTTGCTAGGTTCTTCCTCCCTTTCACTTTCTGGGTGTATTAGGGTTCGTTCAAGCTAAAACATTGTCACCCCATTCACGAATAACAATCCGTATAATAGAAAGCAAGTAATGCACGGCTTAGGCAACAATGGCAAGAAAGGGGAACATTAGGTACACTTACACAATGTTTAACGAGATCTTAACACTAGCATTTAGTTTTTCAAGCATGCATACGAAAATATCCCCTAATTTGACTCAGGCAATTCAAAATTCACAGCAGCAAGGTACCATTTAGTAGGATTATCAATCATGGCGACTAATTTCGCATCATTCCTTTCCTAGTTACGAAGGATTATATCGACGTACACATCTTAGCACATACACATTTATAAGCAATATTTGATATGCATAAGAGAGCGTATTCGTGAGTCTGAACTCCCTCATTATCACTAACGGAAAGCTAATCCTTTGGTGTAAGATAAACTTGGCTCGACAGTCAACACGACATTAACATCTCAAAATCTTGAGTTTCAAAGGATGAAAAATAGCTTATCTATTTCGAATTTCTTTGTTTTTAATAAAAGGATGGTCAACTGCTTCTAACTGTCTCTCAACCAACCTTCGAGTACATCTGCTCACTCCATTATGGGGCCCGAGGAGCAAATCGTACTTTAGGGGCAAAGTCGAGCTTAGAAAAAGATTTTCAATTGCTCGAGTCTAAATTAACATGCTTTAACTATCGATCGTCCAATCAGAGTGCACGAAGAAAACATTTACAAATCGAATCATCACTTAGCCCAGACAAGGATGTGCAAGTTAACTGGGTTCACATTCTAACACACGACTCACATACATCCGATTGGTTTAACCGAATCACCTAAAAGTTAATCAATGAAGTCAATTAGCATGTTAGGAACATATTGCACCAATGAAGTATTCGCAACATCACCTGAAGGTGTGGGGAGAGTTATTGGACTCCTATACTAACATACAACCCACCACTTTTACTCAATCAACCTTCTCGAGGCATACATAACTAGTTAAGTGCAGCAACGATCATACAAAGCTCACATTTGCACACAAAGCAGGCATGTATCATGTCATCGTGAACGCGTTCCTAGGCACCTACATGAGATGCAAGACTCAGGTCACTGCCTATGGTCACAGGACCATGCTCTGATACCATCAATGTAACACCCTCAGCCCCTAGGGTCGGAAGCGTTACGTTTTCTTAACTTTCTACTTAATTTATGGGGCGAAACGGACAGAGTTTTCCCTAAAAATTGACCGTTTTCAGGCTAAAAGCCTTACAATAAATCCATGCAAATTAACGGAAGCATAAAACATTTAAAAGAAGCTCAATGGCTACACGCCGGAGTTCATAACTCAACGAGCCACTCGCTCGAAGTACACCAAACAGAATAGTTCATGAATAAAGAAGAAATGAAGGATACAACTTAACGGTTCATACAACCGGAGTATTGGGGTTTACATCCCAAAACATAACTAAGAAGACATCTAACTAATTAGATGGTTGACTCATATGGCCATACAGAGCGACTCATAAACAATATGCATTACATGAACTAGAATACTGCTTTACAAACATTTACAAACTAAGAATACATTCTATAACATCATCAAGTGGCGAGATTACGTTACTATGGCACACTTGACTCCCTTTAAGCAAGGGAAGCTTTCGTTTTGACATGACTGACTCAACTTTTTCCTGTCATAAAGAAAACCTGGGGAAAAGGGGAAAGAGTAGTGGGATGAGCAACCACACGCTCAGTGAGTGTCCTTCGACCCCCTTAAAATCAAAACCGTTGTAGGCAATAATATCTTTAATAGTCACATCTCACATATTCATACTTTCCTATCGTATTAGGCATTAACGAAGTTATTATAGAAATATCACTAACCATAAGCTCCACTTTAACCACTCAACACATTTCTAACTCTCTAAATGACCAAACTTCTTTACTAACAAGCAGTTAAACACTTAAGCATGCAACGAGGCTACGCACAGAACTTTCTTGCATAGGTTATGTGATATAATTCGTGATTTATGCTTTATCTATCTAATTTACTCACATGAGATGCTAAACATATGAAGCAGAGCTTATGCCACAGACTTTCATTAGCTAAACATGCACATTCAAACTCATATGCTCGATGCATTACAAGGGTATG
Source organism: Selenicereus undatus (assembly GCA_017589665.1). NCBI lineage: Eukaryota > Viridiplantae > Streptophyta > Magnoliopsida > Caryophyllales > Cactaceae > Selenicereus > Selenicereus undatus. The sequence continues at coordinate 22,406,746 of JACYFF010031958.1, read as the reverse complement.
ACCAAGCTGTACATGGAATTTTATTTATTCTGCACTTAGATTCTTATTCACATGATGTGCCTAAAAATCTTTCCTTTCTTTTTCTGTAAATACTTTACTTAGCCTCTTTAGGCTCATATTCTTCATAGAATCTCTTTCATATTGGTCTCGTAATGACCCCTAAAAACTTTATTTCAGAAATACTTAAAAAGACGAAACGCTAACTGCTTTTCTTACTTATTAAGAAACTACTCTGGGCATAAGATCATCACAAAGTGCTGATTGGGAGAGATCTACACTCAATCCCAGTGAGATTAACTCACACTAAGCTCTTACTCTTGGGATGACAACTAACTTTTGGACCTTAACCCTCGTCAGGGTCTCTAGGGATTACTCCCTAGGCTATATGGATTCCTCCGTTCAAGCAGGTTCACTCCCATATATTGTCCCTAAGCACTTATCTTAGCCATTTAAACTGATCATAATCACTAATAAGTTTGCTGCCTCTCACAGTGAAATCCTTTATCGTGCAACTCACGTCTTTTGTAAAACTCTTTAGGAATTCCCTCGTTCGAGCGAGTTCACTCCCAAAACTGTATTTATTTAGTTAAAATAGGTCATCATGCACTAATAATTATGGCTACTATCATTTCAAAACACGAAGTCCCTTCTTTTTCAGAACTCACCCTTATGCAAGTAAACAACTTAATGGCATAGAAAGGGTAGGGGTGCACATGTACACATTCAAACACTTTATAATTCAACTTAGCAACATGACCCACACATAGCCTCGCAATCCACACAATTGCGATAATCACAACCCAAGCTCCCTCCCCATAAGCACTGTACTACAAGAACCTCGAACCACTCATAGTTCTACCTCAAACCATCCAACTATCATCTTAGTGTCAATTTCACAATTTAGTATTCTAATCATCATGATATACTGAAGAGTGATATGTAAACTTGCGTAACTTATCAATGCTTAACTTACCGAACAACCAAATAACAATTAGCAATGAGCTGCAACCAACGGTTATAACCATACATACATATGTGCATATATATATTTATAGGCATTCACACGACCTTAATAGAAAACGAACGTTTAGTAAGCTGAGTTAAACTAGCTAACATGAAACATGATTACATTCATGTATTGCAGTTAAGGGGTAAGCGTGCTCATTTCGTCATTTGAATGTTGTTTTCAAAGCTATTTCACAAGCATAATTCAACTAAATGGACAAGTGTCGACTCGAGGCGCTCATTCATTGTTTCAAAGTTACATTTCAAGCCTAATTAAGCCATATAAGCATAATACGATTCTAGACGTTCGTTTATTACATTGAAGTCATTATTCGAATCTAAATAAGCCACTTAAACATAATACGATTCAAGGCATTCATTATAAAGTTACTATTCAAACCTAATTAAGTCATTTAAGCATAAGTCCATTCAAGGTGTTCGTTTCTTTTCGAAGCTATTAATCGAGCATGAATTGACTACGCATACAAGCATCGATAGTTTATTTCGAAGTTATTAACGAACATGGGTTAACTAATCGTACATATATCAATCCTAAACATTTATAGTTTACCTCGAACTTAATAAACGATTATGAATTAACTAAACGTACATACGTCGATTCTAACAAATTATAATTCATTTCGAAACTATTAAAAGAACATGAATTAACTAAACTTATCCTATTTCGATTTGAATGCTAACATGATAAGTCGAAACTACTTTTTAGGCATGAATTAACTTAATATATTCGAATTGATTCTAAACATGCATAATACACTTCGAACGAAACGTTTGGGCATGAACTAACTAAATTCACTTGAATCGATTCTAAGCCACTTTCGAGTATTAATATATTGATTCAAAGTCACTATCAGGTATAAGGTAGCTGAACTTAACATGCTTCGCAACTTAAAACATAAAACAATTTCGAAACTACTAATACTTAGGAGGCGAGAAAGACCCACCTGGACTCCAAGCTAAAGGACTCGATTTAGCGATTTTTGAAATTGATTTGGTTGCTTGAAACCAAAAACTTGACCCTTGCTGCAACCACGCTCCAGACCCATGCAAATCGGGCCCCAAATCAACCAGAACTTCACTCATTAACTCGAATTTGTGATGCCTAGGGTTTCAAAACCCAACCTTGCAGCTCTCTGTCTTGGTCTCTCTGCGTTCGTGGTAACTCCCGTGTAGACGAGGTAGTTGCCGGTGTCACGCCGCCATCTGGTTGTCTTGCCGCGTTCTGGGTTCTCTTTCCCATATCACTCCCTCTCGACAGTTCTCTCTCTCCTCTAGCCGACCGAGCTCAACCTCTGCATCCAGCGGACGGATGGTGGCCGGTGTGGTGCCACCGTCGCCGTCGACCACCAGCCCCTGTTCTCTCCCTCTTCCTCTCTCTTAGTGTGTTGGTTTGCCAGGGACCGAAGAAGAAGACCCCCCTTTTTCTTTTCGTGTCTTGGCTGAGAGAAGTAAGGGGCTTCGACCCCTTATTAGCTTCTTTTTTTGTTGTTGTTGTTTTGGTTAATAACTCAATCAACTGAAATTGCTAATCCAATCTCGCAACCTCTTATTCTAACTCAATCGTTAATACGACATTCTATCGACTATTCGTTCCCAAATACGTTAAGATCCGATTTTAATAAACTACAAACTAATTCCAAGGTTGAAAATCTAATCGTACTTGGGAAACGACTAAATAAATCGAATAACAACTAAATTAAACTATCGACATAATTTAAAGGCACAAATAGCACGAATTAACTTTAAAATCAATAATAACAATAATAATCCCTTTTTAATAAAATTATTGCTCCCATAAGCACATCAATAATAATTTGACTCATATAGTTGCTAAAATACGATTTTATAACGTAAAAAGGTAATACGGTTAGCTTAACGGAAAACAAAGAATGCGGGTCTTACATATATAATATGAATTCGTCAAATTTTTAAAGTTATGTACTCATGCTCTTGCATCATAAGGCTATAACCCTATATTATATATTATGCAATATATTGTATATAATGTAGGTTTAATTCTCTTAAATATGGATTGTATTCTTTTAAAATGGATTTTAATTCATTTATAAAGTTTTAGTTTTGCATCAAAAAAAATAACTTACTTTACCTGTGGTCAAGTCTAGTAAGTAATCAAATGATATTGTTATTCCTAATTCTAGTAGTTGTATGTGCACAATTGAACAAATTTGCTTGAATCTTTGTTGATTTCTTTTCTCCTTTTTATTTTTAGTAGAGTTGTACTAGACAAGGATGGAGTTTACATGTTTTTTTTTTCTTTAAAAGAAATCCGATTTACTAGTGGCTACAATTTAAATGGGTAAAAACTGTACTTTTAATATATTCATTTACTAGTGAGCAAAGAAAGAGAGCAAAACTCCTTTAAATAGTAGGGTTACTCACCTGTGGATGTCAAGGACAGGATCCTAAATGGATCTGGGATGGGTACAGATCTGAGCCTATCCCACTTGATATTGAACCAAACTTTTAAAAAATGAACATAAAAAAACAGACCGGATCTTAACACTAATTGAGTTAGGTCATTTAATTCCAATCTAATAATAACTTGAAAAAAACTAGATGTTTTGGACTAGGACCAATTTTTGTGAAAATTAAGTCCAACCCAATTAGAAGATATCATACAAATTAAAAAGCAAAATTAAAAAGAAACAGATAGGCAAAATTAGAGGTTCTGAAGTGGTTATTAGATCATCGAGATCCTTCTTCTACTCCATAAATTCCTCAAGTTCCTTCTTCTACTCAGATTCCTCAACTTCCTCTTTCTTCTTCTTGATGCTGAGGAATCTAAGGAGTAGAAAAAGGAAGTTGAGGAATCTAAGGAGTGGAAGAAGGATGTCGATGATCTGATAACCATATGGGAGAAACGTGTAAAAAGTACCGAGTATTTTTTATCAATGTTGGTTAAAATTTGGGATTCATTTCCTGATTTACTTAGTAGGTCTTCTACTTGTTACTTGTATTATTTTAGATTTGTCATAATATATGTTTATTGTTTCAGATTTGTTCTGAAATATATTTAAATTTTCAAAATATTTTGGTGAAAATATATGTTCTTTTGGTGGGATGACGCTGCGTGGTGGACTATCCAAAAGAACATGAGAACCAGAACCAGAACCAGAACCAGAACCAGAACTAGAAGACTAGGGCTTGAAAGTCATACCAAAGAAGATATGAAGAATGGTGAAGCTGAGACCCTTATTTGGGAGTAATAAGAGGAGAGTAAGAAGGAGTAAGAGAGAGTAGGTACTTTTGCTTACCCTTATTTAGGAGTAATAAGAGGAGAGTGAGGAGGGGTAAAGACGATTAACTCTTACTCTCCCTTACTTTCCATTTCCCCCCATTTTCTTACTCTTCAATTTGGGGGTGTAAGGAGGAGTAAGTGAGGAGTAAGGAGTGTCATTTTAATTATTCGTCCCCATAAATCTAATTATAATATATTTTAATCTATTTTGTAAGGGCAAATGTATCAATTCTTCATTTACTCTTATTTACTCTCCTATTCTCTCAAATAAGGGTAAGTGCTTACTTCCCTTAAACTCCCAAACAAGGTTAAGTAACTTACTCTTATTTACTCTTCCTTACTCCTACTTCTTCTTACTTTTATTTACTCTTACTCCTCTAGCTTATTCCCCGGCAAAGAGGACCCTAAGGAAGAGAGAAACTTCAAAAGACAATGTGGGAGACCTTCTGAAGATAGGTTCTGAAGAAGCTAGGTAGTACTGAGGAAGGAGAGAAGAAGTCTGAAGCAGAAGCTAGGAAGTCCGATTCTAAAAGTGTGATTGCAACTCAAGAGGACTTCGATGAATGAGTTAAGAATGCAGCACATTTTGCACATACCTGAACAAACCTGTGTAGCTTAGGTTGAAGTCGCTTGAGTAAGCTGTTGAACTTTAGTTTGAAGTTGCTTGAGTAAGTTGTTAAACTTTAGTGAGAAGATTTTGTAAGCCATCTGAATATAAATAAGGTTTTTATGTTCATAATTTGCATAAGTTCTTGAAACTTTCCATCTGAATATAAATAAGGTTTTTGTGTTCATACTTTGCATAAGTTCTTGAAACTTGACTATAATTATACAGGACTTCATAGTGTGCATGACAACTTAACCCTCCACATAAGTTTTTGTTTTTCTACCTGGAGTATGCATTAAGCATTGTGCTTGAAAATTCTTTTTTGAAGATTTAGGCCATGTTCTTCTCGTGGGTATATTGCATGTGTAGAATGGGTGCGAGTGGAAAAGAGTGAGAATGAATGGGTCGGAGTGGGAAGAAGTGTTAGCGATTTGTGTAACATAATAATAATAAATAATTATTATTAGTTTTCTTAATTAATAATAACAACAACAATAAAAATAATAATAATCACTAATATTTTTAATATTAATACTAATATTAATGTTAATAATTAATATTAATATTAATATTAGTAGTAACTATTAATATTAATAGTAATTGTTATTATTATAATAACAATTATTATGATTAATGAATATTAGTAATAATTAGTATAATAATTACTATTGATATTAATAATTATTATTATTATTATTGTAAATAATAATTATTATTAATATAATAATAATAAAAATAAATAATTATTAATATTATTAATAATTAATTATAATAAAAATAAAAATTAATAATATAAAGAATAGTAATTATTTTTATAAATATTATTAACAAAAAATAATATTAAGAATAATTATTCAACAATTAATTAATTAAATTATCATAATAATGATTATTTTTATAAAAATCATTACTATTAATTATTTTAACTATTAATAATAATTATTAATAATTAATAAATTACTATAATGATAAAAATTGCTAATTGATAATAAAAACAATAATGAGTCATTAATAATAATTACTATTAATATGAATAATAATAATAATAATAATAATAATAATAATAATAATAATAATAATAATTAATAAAAATAATTATAATTATAATTTTTATTAATATTAATAATAATCATAATAATTATTAATATTAATATTAATAATTATTATTATTGTGAATATTAAAAATAATTACAATTAATCTAATTATTAATTAGTAATAATGATTAAAATAATAAAATTATAAATTAAAAATAAAAATAATAATTAGTCATTAATAATAATAATAATTATTATAATAATAATTATATTTAAAAATGATAGTCATAATAATTCTTAATATTAATAATAATAGTCATCAATATTAAAATTAATTTTACTGGCAATAATAGTTATTATTATAATTATAATTATTCTAATGATTATTATTACTAATGAATATTGTTAATAGTCACAATAATAATTAATAATTTTATTAATAATAATCACAATAATTACTAATATTAATATTAATTATTAGTACTAGTATTAATATCAATGTTAATATTAATAATTATTTATATTAATGAATAATAAAAATAATAAAAATTAATAATTAATGATAATATTATTAATTAGTAATAATAAAAATAATAATTAACAATATTAATAAGAATAATAAAAATATTTATTATTATTATTAATGATAATAATTAATACTTATAATAATTGATGTTAATAATTACTATTTTAAAATTTATTATATAATAATAATTAACCATTATTAATATTTTAATATTAAAAATAATTAGTTTTAAATTTATTATTAATTGATGATAATCATTAATAAAAACAATTAATAATTAACAATAGTGATTATTATAATAATGATTATTCATTAGTAATAAATTAAATAATTACTCATTAATAATAATAATTAACAATAACAATTACTGTAATTATTCCAATTACTACAAATAATAATAGTCATAATAAATTGTAATATTAAGTTAAAAGTAATATAATAGTAATAATAATTATTATGATCAGTATTGGTAATCATAATTATTATAATTATAATTATAATTTTTTTATGTAATATTTATTATTAAAGAAGATTAGAAATAATTACAATAATAATTAATATTAATATTAATAATACTCATTGTTGTTACCATAAATAAGAACAATAACTATTAATGTGAATAGTGAAAATAATTATTATTTATTTTTACAATGGTAATCATTAATTAATAATATAAGTAATAATAAAGCGTAAAGAAAACTATTGATATTGATAATAGTTAACAACAATAATTAGAACATTAATTCTCATTAATATTACTAGTATATATTAAAAGTTGGATTGAACTCATGTATGAGCGACACGTGAGATGTTACATAGGATGCTATCTAGGGTGCCACTTGAAATAAGAATGCCATGTAGGATAGCAATATAAAAGTCTTCTAGCATGTAATTAAGATGGATATAGGTTATCAATGTAATTTTAATTCAATTTAATGTTAACTTTTCTCATATGTTATGACTAATTAGTAATTGAATTTTGTCTTTAAAAACTTAAATATAGAACAAAGAAATGATTCAAAAGTTACCCAAGAAAAAACATTGAAGTGTGTTAGACATTATTTTTGAGGTAATCATATGTTGGACATATAAATCTAAATATATTTATTTTTATATATTTATTTTTGAGTGAATATATCATGAGTTGACACTTGAATGCTGATTGGGTTGCTTATTTTGCATAATGTAAAGCTTGATTTAAGCATGCCACATAATTGGATTTAGATAATATGAAATACAATAGGACCTTAATGTGATTATGGATTTCGCTTACAGCTATTTTAAGTTGGTATAATATTTAGTTTCTTTTCACATTTGTAACTTCCGTTCATGATATTAACAAAAAAGTTTCAGTGACTTATTCAATTTATATGTCACTTGAGATTATATTTTGCGCTCAAAATCACATAGTATAATTAGTTATTTTAGCAAATTTAAATTTAAATTTAATAGGTAAATTAATATATAAGAGTAGTTTGTCTATATTCCTACAATAGGCCATAATTGACTTCACCCCAAAAAAAGAATGTTAAAAGGTTTTTCTAAATTCAAATTGTACTAAATTTTTTTCATTTGCTACTAATCTCCCTTTCTTCTTTTTAAAATTTTTTCATTTTTCTTTGTCAGTTTTTTTATAAATAATTATACACCAAAGAGATAAGATTATGTTCAAACATTTATCTATCTTTTTTGTTACTACTGTCAACAATTTTTCCATACTTTGTTGATCATGAGAATAATTAATCAAATTTATTTTTATTTAAATCATGGGTCAAATAGTCGAAAGAACCATGATCACTATTAAATAATATTAAAGGTGCCATTAAACTATTGAAATAATCTGCAATGAATATATGGAGTAAGTGCATGCATAATAAATATAATTACACCAATAGGAATCTCTAGGGAAAAAAATGCACCTTTTGTGATGATTATTAGTTTTAAATGGCATGAATGACCCTACCAATTTGACATTTGATCCCACATGTGCTAACTGATCTTTTTCTAATTTATTCTTATTGGTAAATTATCTTGTTATTTAATTTGAATGTCATCCTTAATATTATATAATCAAAACCAAACTTAGTATAATATATGTTACTTTTGTAGGTTACTTAATTTGAGAACGGAAGTTGACGACTAATAGATAGCGAAGATGAAAATTTGATGCGTTATTGAACATTTTATATTAGAAATACTTTTCATATATTACATTTTACATTACCATATGATGCATATTTTAAAAATAAAGTCCAAGTTTAAGAAAGGCAACATTGAATTACTGCAAATACTATGGTTTTTCGTTGCTCCTTAACTCCCACCGTTAACATGGTTATTTCACAAAATCATTTTAAACTTAAAAAAAATTCATGCAGCAACAAACCACATAATATCTCCAAACAAAAAAAAAACAATTAAAAATTTCTTGACTAACAGGATTAAAAAGATAGACTACACATCCAAAATTTAAGTACATATAATTTGGTGACTTCAAATGAAATAAAGTTAGAAAAAAAAGGTGCTACCATCAAGTCCATAGAAATTAGTATGGTACAGCATCAACAATAACATATACAACAACATACTAAAACTTATCAACCGAGAAGTAACAGCGATCGTGCAATACACGGGTAAAAAACTAGTATAATTGAATAACTGATTCTTTAATTTTGTTCAATTGTTCTTTCAAAAAAAATTAATTGTGCATTTTAAGTGATGGAATTGGCATATGCCTGCATATTCTACATTTATGTTCACGTTTCTTTTTTAATTATGATTGGTAAGCATTTTATATCTACATGTGTAAAAACTTGCACTTAGTATAGTTCATATTCTAAATAGTGACATTTATTAGTAATTTGAGTAAGTATGACTATTATGTATAAACCAGCTCTAAGGCCACATGCGATGCAATCATTTTATTTTTATATGTGAGTATTTAATTCTTTAATCAAGAAATTTAACAATTGGCATTTGATTGAGAATCTTTTATTATCAACATCTTTATTAATAACCTTTTTTTATGTGAAAGCACGCTGCATTTAGTCTAATGATAACTTGTCCTTAAGTACATAACTCAACACTTGGATGGGACACACTCAAAGCCATAACTGCTCTAAACTGTTAGGAAGAACTCTCAATAGATTATGGACCACTGTGTTCCCATATCTCTTGACGTGGGATCAAATAGAGGACTCAAATACTACTAAAAACGACCACATCATCCATAACAACATCGAAATCCGATAAGTAAGAACAAGGGTTTTCTACCCTTTTCACAAGAGATAAACAATTTGACTCTACTACTAAATTCTTAAAAATGAAAATGCCTAGCTAGCCGTAAACCATATAGTGTCGTTTTTGCCTCTAGCAGACTAGCACCCTGGATGTCCACCATGCCCGAACTTCCTTCACTGCCAAAAATTGAAAGCCACCCACAACATTTCTTGTCATGACCCTAAGTCCCACCCATCATTCCATGGAGACAAAAGCATCAATATTCAGCTTTACTGTATTCCCATGGGGAGCACTCTTTTGAGTAGGTACCTATAGGCCTAAGGATACGTCTTACCTTCTCTTCAACTTGCATAAAGTCATGGGTAATTCTCATAGTTCTATGTCGTAGCATGCACATGGGCATGACTCTGGCGCTAAGTACTTTGTCATTTCTTGAACTACATGTGAGTCTGGGTAGAATTGCACACTTAAATTTATGGACTGATTTGAGGGACCAAATGGCCTCCAAATTGTATGAAACTTGCTTTATTTGAAAAGACACTTCATGAACTTAATGGTGAGCTTACTGAATCCCCTTTATACCCAAAATACATTTAGGAAATGAGGTTCACAATACCGGGTATCTGCAGGGATGAACTTGCAGTTTCGACCTTTAGAGATTTTTCATGGTTTTAATTACCAATTGATGTCCAATTTGAGTGATTCTTGATTTCATGGAAAGAGGGCATCTTTAAATTTGTCTTAGGTCAATTTTCAGCAATCCTCGCTTCCCCTTCCTCTTGGTGCAAGCCATTAAAGTTCAGAATGACATGCTACTGGGGTGATCGGCATGACCTCTAACTTTAGGAATCTGTAACTTCCTGCTTACTAGCTCAAAATGGTTGATTCAAAAGTAAAAAATAACTTTGGTATGTCTATTATATTATCCAATTTGAAGCAAATCAAAATCTTTTATGTGGAGAAGGGCTGTTCATCGGTCCAAGACCGGACCGACACCTTTTGGCGTTATTCAGTTAAATTACGCCCTTGCCCTTTCCCTTTTGCTTTAATATTAATGCTAAATTACTATTTTGCCCTTTCTTTTTTAATTTCTTTCACTTTAATTCTATTCGTTCCCATTATCGATGTAATAAGTTATCTAAGAGTCATTAATATTCATGTTGGGTTGAAACCATATAGTGTATTCAAAGGTGAGCTCGGTTGAAACCATATAGTGTATTCAAATGTGAGCTCTAATAAAGCTATATTATCTTTAATTAAATTTATAACAATTGGATGTACACTTTCTGGCAGAGTGATCAGATAATTTAGTCTAACTTTATAGTGATTTAATAAGTTTTGTCTTATACTTCTAGTAGTACAGTCAAAAGATCTAAGGTAATCCTAAGCTCTATCTTGTGTATAGTATTTTAAGTTTGGTAAATTAAAACTTTGATCGGGTAGATAATTACCTTCTTGGTTTAATCTAGAGTTTGATTGCAATCTGTTTTCATAACTTATAATTAAATTTTAGTGTGATTCTGATTTAATAAGTGCGGGTTTGTTGGTTAATTTTGTAGGTGGGCTCTGATACCAATTAAAGCGCGAGTTTGCTAACTTTTTGTAGAAAAGATTTAAAACTCTTCGATAAGAGATCAATATTTAAACAAAGAATAGATAAAACGGATTCCTGATTGATAAATATGGCACTCTCAGCATAATAAATTAAACTATCAGAAGTTCAAGAAATTATACCTCCTCTTTTAAAGAATCTCTTGTTGAGATACAAAATCTTTAGATCTGCTGCCATGCCATTCTCCTTGACGGGCCTTACTGGACTTACTTCAATCTTCTAATTTTTTTCCTCTCACTTCGAGCTCTTAGACAAGAAGAGATAAAATTTCAAGAGTATCTGAATAGTTCTTTTTATTAGACTGATTTTCCAAAGGGAAAGTTTAGCGCAACATTGAGAGTAGAATGCTTCTTTGAGTGATATTTTCTTCACTCAAATTGCCTCCCCTTTTTTTCTTTTCGGGTTACATATTTATACATCTTAAAAGATAGGAGATCTCCCTGCCTCTATTATTGCTTACGATATAGATTTTGACGTCAAGTTTTTTAGCAACTAGCCAACTAGCAAATAAAGACATAAAGTCATAATGCCAAACAAACTTGGCAATTGACATAATGTCATGGTCCCAGAGCTTTAATTATCCTGCTTTCTCTTTCTATAGAATTCCTTTGTCGGCACTCGGTAGCTACAATAATGGTTCACAAGTAGTTGTAAAAATTTTTGGTGACTTGAAAGATAACAAAGTAATGGCTGGCAACTTGATAGGTGGTACAATAATTGCTAGCACTTGATAACTGGCATGTGGTAATAGGATCCAATGTTTTGAGATTTCTGAAGATAAGATTCTGTAGAGATAAGGGATGTAGTTGTTGGCAAGATCTGAGCCTTACATCTGGCTTCTTTAAGCTTGGCCGTTTCTAGTAAATCTGGTTTTTCTTCTTCTTTTTTGAGTGGTTCCGAGAATTTGCTTCTAACAGTTGTTGATCCTTAGAAGTTCTCGGGTTCCAGTTGAAGAAGAAATTTTAAAAGTTCATTGTCATATTTTTCGTTTTGCATTCCTTCTTTTGTGATGAAGACATAGTCATCTCCTCGTAATAAACATTTTAGTCCAGATGCATAAAGTCGATCTCCATGACATTTAACAGCTATAGCTCTGCTAGTTCTTTGTAATTTATCCATGATTCATTAAAGCAAATCGAATCAAATTTCTTAGAAACTTCAATAGTTAGCTGAAAGTTTTATGAGATCTAACCAGCTTGAATAACACTAATTCAGAGGTAGATTATTCCAGTTTCTATATCTTTCTCAGGTGGAATAGTATGGAATTTTACAAAAATAGGACTCTGTTTGAAAGTTTGCGGGGTTTGGATTATTTCTATCGGGAAATGTGATAGTTCTATGAGCTTGGGGTTTGGATAGACAAGATTAAGATATCCAAATTCATAAAATTGGTAGATGGTAGTTGGGTTTGCTCCAGTGCAAGCTGTGAGCCGAGCAAATAAAGATTTTCCTCCACTATAAAAATTTATGGAGCTTCATTTAGTTTCCAATAGACGTGCTGAATAATCTTGTAATATCCTGAAAGGAATGGATCAAAGATATCAAAAGGAACAAATCTTTTAGATTGTGTAGTTGAGTGTATAGTTCTTTTTGATAATAGTTTGGCCTAGAATTCATTTCCTTCTCTTTTTCGAGAAATTGAGAGCTTGAACTAGGCTCAACAAAGACTGAAGTTGTAGTTTGAATAGTTGGTGAAGTTATTGGCTTCGTAGAACTAGTAGATATCAGAGATGATATAGTTGAGGAAGTCGATCTCAGAGAGTTAATAGTTTTCAGAAGTTCTGTAATGAGAGTCCGTCCCTGCTTAAGATCATTCCTCATATAATTGATAATTTCTATAGTTCCTTTAGCCAACTCGTCAATTTCAGTTCGAGTATTTGCAACAATGTCTTGAACTCTAGTTTTCAGATGCTCTAAATTCACTGTAACAGTTTTCAGGTATTTATTGAAGTCAATGGTGATGTCTTCAAGCTCTTTAAGTTTTTCTAGAGTAGTCATTGTTGAGGTATTCCACTTCTCTGGTTAAATAGTCTGCAAGAAAGTTATGGTTCCCTGAAACATGCTCATAAACTATGTTAAATTGAGATAAAAAGGTTTACCATCTATGAAGTTTTCTCATATGAGGTCCATATAGTTGCGGCTTTATTGTCAGTTAAGAGAATGCCTTGGGTAAAAGAAATAATCTCCAATTTTTAATTCCTCCTATTATAGCTAAAATTTCCTTTTCTATTGTATTATAATTTTCTTCAGTTTGAGAAAAAGTTCCGCTATGGTATCAATGTTTTTCGTTAAGATCAATTTTTAATACCGCTGAAGAGACTTTATCAGATGCATTAGTTTGTATTATCAAATTATCCTCTGGTTTAGGGAGTTTCAATTGTGGTAAATTTCTGCATTCTTCTTTAAGATTTTTAACTATTTGAGTATGATAGTTACTCCATCCTTTTGTATTATTCTTTGTCAACAAACTTTGTAAATCTTTCTTTTTCTTTACTAGGTCAAAAATATAGGCACTAGTAGGGGTGTTCATTATTCGGTCCAAACCCGGATCGGACCGAAGACCAGCCTAGACCGGACCGGACCGGACCAAATGAACTTAGTTCGGTCCACGGTCCACGAATTTTTTTTTATTCGGCCTTCGGTCCGGTCCGGACCGAGGACCAAATAAAAAAAATTTGAAAACCGACTTTTTAATTATTCAATTTTAATTTTCTTTTGCACCTTATAATTTCTCAAACGTTCAAGAATATTGATTTGTTTTTCATTGTGAAAATATGTTGAAAGTGTTCATATTGAAATAAATATAAGACGTTTATATTGTAAAAATTTGCTAGGTTGAAACCTCGGCCTGGTCTGATTTTTTTCGGTCCAGTCCCGGTCCGGTCCTTGACTTATTCGGTCCGGTCCACGGTCCATGGCCTCCTTCTTATTCGGTCCTCGGCCCAACCCGGTCCGATCCGGGTTTGGACCGATGAACACCCCTAGGCACTAGCATAATTAAGTAATCCGAAAAAATCTTGAATTTACTTTTTAGCCCTTAGTTCATTAGGATATTCCATTATTTTTCTTGAAATATGATTTTGTAAAGATATACTGTTGGATCCTAATTCAAATCCTGAGAATTTAATTTTTTCTTGTTCTATAGTAGCTTTTTCCTCACGTAGACATATATCTTCTTTTATTGCAGTTTTTGCAAATTGTTGGAGATGTTCTCGATGTTCTTCAAGTGTCGTAGAACTGATTAAAATATCATCAACATAAAGCACAAGAAAAGAGTTAAGATGTCTAAACGCATTATCCATCATTCTTTAAAAGATTCTAGGTGCATTTTTTAGTCCAAACAATATTACTATCTATTCGTAAAATCCTTGAGGAGTGCTAAAGCCTGTATATTTTATGCTATCTTCTTCCATTTTAATTTGCCAGAATCCCGATTTACAGTCAAATTTTGAGAAATATTTTTTATTTTTTACAAGATTAATTAAGACTTCTTTATTGGGTAAGAAATAATTATATGTTTTAGTGATTTGATTGAGCTTCTTGTAATTTATTGCCATTATAGCTTTATTTCTTCTTTTTTCTGCTTCATTCATAACCATAAAAGTTGGTGATGAATAGCTTCCTTTTGTTGGTCTAATTAAGCTTTTTCCTAATAATTCTTTGATTTGTATAGAAAATTCTTTTATATCTTCTGCAGGTATAGAGCATTGCTTTTTTTTTAATATAAACTACTTGAGTTAATTCTATCTGAGCTCTAGGGCGTTCTAGTTTCCAGAATTGTAAAGGATTATCTGAGTAAATTTGTTTCCACTTATTAATTAGATCTTCTTTCTTTATTATATGTACTTGAAAGGTTAGTTTTTGTAGCTAAGTTGAGAGTGCAAATTTTTTATAACCTTGTCCACCACGCATTGCGCATACTTTGTAAGGGTGTTTTAGTATTGAAATTTTAAGTGTATACCACATTTGGTGGTGAAAGACACTGTATATGGCGTTTGAGTAAATTTTGCAAATTATTTAAGGAAATCATTTCCTAGTAAAATATCATATCCTGAGTTATATTGTAATACGAGAGGAATATTGAGGATTTTATTTCCTAAAATGATTGATACCTTGCTTTGTACACATTTTAAATATGTTGTAGTGGAATGAACACCTTTAATTCTGATTTTTCTATCAGAGGGTAGTTTTTGCCATTTCAGAAGTAAGAAGTCTTGAAAAAAGGTTACTTATAAGCCTGTAGCAATTAAGGTTGTAGTTGTTGTATCTAGGTCTTTTACGGTTATATCAATACATGTAAGGATAGGAAAATGTAGTTGTTTCATATTGTATCTAGAATAATTGTATTATGATTATCAACTAAAATAATTTGATTAGGTTTGATATCATAGATGGTGAAATGATATAAGAAATTCATTCCTAGTAGTATATGATAATAATCATTATTAATAGAATTATCAATGTAACATTCATATTCTAGTAGGGTAGAATTTGACGTTTTCATCATAATCTTAGATTTCTGAGAAAGAGTAGATTTTCTTCCATCATAGGTAACGAAATTACAGTTAGTGGCAGTAAATACTAGGATAGATAAAGGTATGCAGTGACACTGAGAGGCTCTTGTATCAATTAGTATTTTATTTTCTATCCAACTTTGTCCATTAAAGTAGGCTAATTTTACTTTATAAGTTGAATTACTACTAATTGCTTTAATGCTTTCAGGTTGAAATCGAGGTAGTCGAGACGTGATGAAACTTTTTGATAGAGGGGGTTGATTAATTATCCTCATTCCTTTTTTTGTATAAGATAGTCTTGATGCTTCATAATTAGTGGACGTTTCTCCTTCTTCTACTAATTGAAAGTCTGTTAATGTAGGTAATCTTGCTTCTTGCATTGGAGGCGGCATCACCGTGCTCACAGTTGAAAAAATTGGATCTATAGTTATTTTCCCTGTTTGTTTTACTTCTTTTATAGGAAAATTAGCGTTTGAAAAAATGTATAATCCTCTGTACTAAAAGGATAATGTATCATTTTTAGGTTGTAATCCTATATCTGTTAAAAGTTTGAATTGTAAATTGAGTGTATCTTCAATATTTTTGCTTCGTAATGTAACTGAGTAATTTGGATAGCATTCAAAGATTAATTTTTTATGAATTAAGTTTCATTGTAAGGTTCTAAGATGACTATTTTGAACATTTGTAAATCTTTGATCATGAAGTGATAAGATAATGGGTGAGTTAATTCTCTCTTTAAAACATGCTTTCACATCAATTTGTATCCCCTGCAAATGAACATATTTAATTAAGTCTTGATCCCTTGAGGGAATTTCGTCAAGAAATTTTCCTATTATGTCTTGAGTCATTAGTCGTAATCTAATATTACCTTGTAAATGTTGTACATTAACAGGTTGTTCGGTTGTATATAATTTAAAGTATCGTATTAATTTTCTAGTTAGGAAATCATCTAGCTTCGCATAAAATTTCTTGGATCTTTAAGGGATATATTTATGTCAAAACAAATACAAATGTATAATTTTTGAATCAAAAATAATATTTTTAATTGAAAGATTAGTACGAATTTATTCTTTATAATGGAAAAACCAGAAATACCAGAATTAAAGATAGCTTCTCCAAATAACTGTGAATGTATCCTTAATTTATATAAAACTTACTCCGTAGAAGAAATAAAACAAAGTGAAAGATATTATATTCAAAAAATTGATTATCTTCAGTCGATTAATAGCCCAAAAGAATGAATTTGGAAACATAAGGATAGGCTAAATCTCTTAATCTATGAAGAAGAAAGAAGAGCATACCTAGACCTTATAGAAAACTTTAACCTAGACAATGACAATAATCTAGATCCATTTGATACTGAATATTGGTTTAACGACAAAGAAGAAATAATGAGTTTCCCTCAAATTGAAGCAGAGCTTAAAGAAGTAAAAACTAAAATAAAAGAAATAAATGAAACAATTAAACAACTTGTAATACAAACGCAACTAATGAATTTAATTTGAAGGAATTTTAAAGCCTAAACAAAAGAAAGAACACGAGCCATTAGAGATTAAATTCCTAGAAAAAAAAACTCCCAAAAGTAATGATGAAAAATACATTAAAAGATATCAAGAAAAACTTTTAAAGATAAACGCAGAATCATCTCAACAAATTAGTGAAAATAAGCAAGAAGAAACTACATAATGGGAGAATATAATAAATCCGTTGAAGAACTATGAAAAGAATTTGAAGATCTACAAATATCTGTAATGGTAAAGTAAGCAAATATGCAATCATGAGTGCCAACTGGTAGTTGTCGAAGCAATAACCCCTATTGCGAATAAGGAGAAAGTTCAAATCCTTTCCATTAAAAAGAAACCCATAAACCAAAAGCTAAAGGTCAAAGACATTACTACAATAACAAACGAAAGCCAATGATTAATGAAGAATTTAAACCAAAAAACCCTTTAATTCAAGAACCAATGCCATATCTTGGATATTTTCTAAATATAGATTGTGTAACTGATAAAAGAAAAACTTTAGATATGTGGAAAGCAGCAATGATATTAAATCTAATATATGAACCAATTTATGCTGACGATGATCGAGAAGTAAATGCCATTTACAACTTAATTATTAATTCATTTCAAGGAATAGTAGCTAACTGGTTTAATGGAATCTCACCTGGCATAAGGTGAGATACGAAACTTAATAGAATTAGATGTAAAACGAAACTTAGTAATTAGTATAGAAGAAGGAGTATGGTCTATGGTAAAATATCTTATTGGACAATTTGAAGGATATGAGTATGTCGAAAATCAAGACAATGCAAGAATTGAAAGAAGAAGAGAAGCACTATATAAATTAACTAATCTAAGAATTTGTAACTTGTGCAACTTTAGGAGTTTCTTTTGTGAATTTAACAAATATTATTATGAACTTTATGATTCTACATAAAATCAAGAAACCTATATACAATTACTGTTAAATAAATTTCTTAATCCATGGAATAGAGAGTTCTCTGAAAAAAAAAATTGAAAAATTTGCGAGACAACCCAAAATTTTTAGATCCGTAGCAGTAGCTCAACGATAATAACTCGATAAATGATTCGTCTTTGCCTACAAGAAAATCAAAGAAGACATATTAAAGAAGCAACTTTATGTTGTGAAGATATTAAAGAACCTGGGCAATACAGATGCGAAAACTATGCTAACTATCGACCAAAAAAGAAAAAGAACTCCAAAGAAAAATATAACTAGAGGCCCACCAAAGAAAGCACCTAAAAGAAAATTTTCTAAAAAGAACATTACCAAACCGAAGAAAACAAAATTTGATAAAGTAAAAACTGAAAGATCGGTGAATAAACCTCAAAAGAGTTGTAAGCATTTTCGACATAAAAAATTATCACAAGAAGATTTTAATCCAGAAAATAGGTATTATAAATGAAATAAAAAACCAACCTCATGTTGGAACTGTGGAAAAATTGGACATAAATCTATAGACTGTAATAAAAGAAAAGCTAATGTAGTAAAATTATTTTCAGAAGAATTTGAAGAAATTCAAGAAGAACTTTATCTAATAAATTCTAAAGAGTATGATATAATTTCGAGTTGTTACGAATCTATTAGTTCAAAGGAAGAAATGGAAACATCTGAAACCCAAAGTTATTCAGATACAGAAGATGAATACTGAAAAAATAGATACTGTACAACAACAAGAACAAGAAAGTAATGAAAACTATACAGGAGTAATTACTTTTAATCAAAAACTATATTCAAAAACAATACCAACCGATTTATCCCTTAAAGATCCAAGAAATTTTATGCGAAAACTAGATGATTTCCTAACTAGAAAATTAATATGATACTTTAAATTATATACAACCGAACAACCTGTTAATGTACAACATTTGCAAGGTAATATTAGATTACGACTAATGACTCAAGATATAATAGCAAAATTTCTTGATGAAATTCCCTCAAGGGATCGAAACTTAATTAAATATGTTCATTGGTAAGGGATACAAATTGCTGTGAAAGCATGTTTTAAAGAAGGAATTAATTCACCCATTATCTTATCACTTTATGATCAAAGATTTACAAATGTTCAAAATAGTCATCTCGGAACCTTACAATGAAACTTAATTTATAAAAAATTAATCTTTGAATGCTATCCAAATTACTCAGTTACATTATGAAGCAAAAATGTTAAAATACACTCAATTTACAATTTAAACTTTTAACAGATATAGGATTACAACACGGAAATGATGCATTATCCTTTTACTACAGAGGATTATACATCTTTTCAAATACTAATTTCCCTATAAAAGAAGTAAAACAAACAGGAAAAATAACTATAGATCTAATCTTTTCAACTATGAGCACGATTATACCATCTCCAATGTAAGAAGCAAGAATACCTGTATTAACAGACTTTCAATTAGTAGAAGAAGAAGAAATGTCCACTAATTATGAAGCACTAAGACTATCTTATACTGAAAAAGGAATGAGAATAATTAATCAATCCCCTCCGTCCAAAAGTTTCATCACGCCTCGACTACCTCAATTTCAACCTAAAAGCATTAAAGCAACTAGTAGTAATTCAACTTATAAAGTAAAATTAGCCTACTTTAATGGACAACGCTGGATAGAAAACAAAGTACTAATTGATACAGGAGCAACTCAGTGTCACTGTATACCTTTATCTAACTGTAATTTCATTACCTATAATGGAAGAAAATATACTCTTACTTAGAAATCTAAGATTATGATGCAAACGTCAAATTCTACCCTCCTAGAATATGAATGTAACATTGATAATTCTATTAATAATGATTATTATCATATACTACTAGGAATGAATTTCTTAGATCATTTCACCACCTATGATATCAAACTAATCAAATTATTTTAGTTGATAATCAGAATACAATTATTCTAGATAGAATATGAAACAATTACATTTTCCTATCCTTCAATATATTGATATAACCGTAAAAGACCTAGATACAACAACTATAGCCTTAATTGATATAGGCTTAGAAGTACCCTTTTCTCAAGACTTCTTACTTTCGAAATGGGAAAAACTACCCTCTGATAGAAAAATTAGAATTAAAGGTGTTCATCCCACTACAACATATTTAGAATGTGTACAAAGCAATGTATCAATCAGTTTAAGAAATAAAATCCTGAATATTCCTCTCATATTATAATATGACTCAGGATATAATATTTTACTAGGAAATTATTTCCTTAAACAATTTGCAAAATTTACTCAAACACCATATACAGTGTCTCTCACTACCAAATGTGGTCATGCACTTAAAATTCCAACACTAAAACACCCTTACAGCAAAGCGTGGTGGACAAGGATATGAAAAGGTTGCACTCTCAACTCAGCTACAAAAACCAACCTTTCAAGTACATATAATAAAGAAAGAAGATATGATTAATAATTTAAAACAAATTTGCTCAGATAATCCTTTATAATTCTGGAAATCAGAACGCCCCAGAGCTCAGATAGAATTAACTCAAGTAGTTTATATTAAAAAGAAACCAATGCTCTATACCTCAGAAGATATAAAAGAATTTTCTATACAAATCAAAGAATTATTAGAAAAAAGCTTAACTAGACCAGCAAAAGGAAGCTATTCATCACCAGCTTTTATGGTTATGAATGAAGCAGAAAAAAGAAGAAATAAAGCTAGAATTGTCATAAATTATAAAAAGCTCAATCAATTCACTAAAACAGATAATTATTTCTTACCAATAAAGAAGCCTTAATTAATCTTGTAAAAAATAAAAAATATTTCTCAAAATTTGACTGTAAATTAGGATTCTGGCAAATTAAATGGAAGAAGATACCATAAAATATACATGCTTTAGCACTCATCAAGGATTTTACTAATTGATAGTAATGCCGTTTGGACTAAAAAATGCACCTAGAATCTTTCAAAGAAGGATGGATAATGCGTTTAGATATCTTAACTCTTTTCTTGTGGTTTATGTTGATGATATTTTAATAAGTTCTACGACCCTTGAAGAACATCAATAACATGTCCAACAATTTGCAGAAACTGCAACAAAAGAAGGTATATGTCTAAGTAAGAAAAAAGCCACTATAGAACAAGAAAAAATTGAATTCTTAGGATTTGAATTAGGATCTAACAGTATATATTTACAAAATCATATTTCAAGAAAAATAGTGGAATATCTTGATGAATTAAGGACTAAAAAGTTAATTCAAGAATTTTTAGGATTACTTAATTATGCTAGTGCCTATATTTTTGACTTAGTAAAGAAAAAGAAAGATTTACAAAGTTTGTTAAGAAAGAATAATACAAAAGGATGGAGTAACTATCATACTTAAATAGTTAAAAATCTTAAAGAAGAATGCAAAAATTTACCACAATTGAAACTACCTGAACCAGAGGATAATTTGATAATACAAACTGATACATCTGATAAAGTCTGGTCAGCGGTATTAAAAACTTATCTTACCAAATATATTGATACCATAGTAAAACTTTTTCTCAAACTGAAGAAAATTATAATATAATGGAAAAGGAAATTTTAACTATAATCAGAGGAATTAAAAATTGGAGATTATTTCTTTTACCCAAGCCATTCAAAGTCTTAACTGACAATAAAGTCGCAACTACCTTTGTTAAACAAGCTTTAGATAATAGATCTCATATGAGAAAACTTCATAGATGATAAACTTGTTTATCTCAATTTAACGCTATTTATGAGCATGTTTTAGGAAACCATAACTTTCTTGTAGACTATTTAACCAGAGAAGTGGAATATCTCAACAATGACGACTCCATTAAAACTTAAAGAGCTTGAAGACATCACCATTGACTTCAACGAATACCTGAAAACTATTACTGTGAATTTAGAGCATTTGGAAACTAGAGTTCAAGATGTTGTTGCAAATATTCGAACTGAAGTTAACGAATTGACTAAAGGAACTACAGAAATTATCAGTGATATGAGGAATGATCTTGAGCAGGGACGGACTCTCATTACAGAACTTATGAAAACTATTAGCTCTATGAGATCTACTTCCTCAACTGTATCACCTCTGATATCTAATAGTTCTGCGAAGCCAATAACTTCACCAACTATTCAAACTACAACTTCAGCCTCTACTGAGCCTAGTTCAGGCTATCCATTTCTCGAAAAAGAGAAGAAAATGCTAGAATTCAAGGGCAAACTATTATCAAAAAGAACTATACACCCAACTACACAAACTAAAAGATTTGTTCCTTTTGATGTCTTTGATCTATTCCTTTCAGGGTATTACAAGATTACTTAGCAAGTCTACTGGACACTAAATGAAGCTCCACAAATCTTTTACAATGGAGAAAAATCTTTATTTGCTCGACTCACAGCTTGCACTGGAGCAAACCAAACTACCATTTGCCAATTTTATGAATTTAGATATATTGATCTTGTATATCCAGACCCCTAGCTCACAGAACTATCACACTTCCCGATAGACATAATCCAAACTTTGAAAACTTTCAAACATGGTCCTATTTTTGTAAAATTCCATACTATCCCGCCTGAGAAAGATGTAGAAACTGAAATAATCTACCTTTGAAATCAACATTATTCAAGTTGGTTACATCTCAGAAAACTTTCAGCTAATTATTGAAGCTTCTAAGAAATTTGATCCGATTCGCTTTAATGAATCATGGATAAACTACAGAAGAACTAGCGGAGCTATAGCTGTTAAATGTCATGGAGATCGACTTTATGCATCCGGACTAAAATGTTTATGACGAGGAGCTGACTATGTCCTCATCACAAAAAAAGGAATGCAAGACGGATAATATGACAATGAACTTTTAAAATTTCTTCTTCAACTAGAACCCGAGAACTTCCAAGGATCAATAATTGTTAGAAGCAAATTCGCAGAACTGCTCAAAAAAGAAGAAGAAAAACTAGCTTTACTACAAACGACCAAGATTTTGCCTTAAAGAAGCCAGATGTAAGGCTCAGTTCTTGCCGACAACCACACCCCTTATCTCTATGGAATCTTATCTTCATAAATCTCAAAACTCTGGATCCTATTGCCATGTGCCAACTATCAAGTGCTAGCAATTATTGTACCACCTATCAAGTTGCCAACTATTACTTTGTTATCTGCCAAGTCACCAGAAATTAGTACAACTACTTGTGAACCATTATTGCACTTGTCGAGTGCCGACCAAAGAATTCTACAGAAAGAGAAAGCAGGATAATCAAAGCGTTGGGACCACGACATTATGTCAATTGCCAAGTTTGTTTGACATTATGATTTTATGTCTTTATTCGCTAGTTGGCTAGTTGCTGGAAAACTTGACGTCAAAATCTGTATCGTAAGCAATAATAGAGGTAGGGAGATCTTCTATCTTTTAAGCTGTATAAATATGTAACCCGAAAAGGAAAAAGGGGGGAGACAATTTGAGCGAAGAAAAGATCACTCAAAGAAGCATTCTGCTCTCAATGTTGTTCTAAACTTTCTCTTTAGAAAATCAGCCTAATAAAAAAAAAACTATTCAGATACTCTTGATATTTTATCTCTTCTTGTCTAAGAGCTCAAAGTGAAAGGAAAAAAAATTAGAAGATCGAAGTAAGTCCAATAAGGCCCATGAAGGAAAAGGGTGTGGCGACAGATCTAAAGATTTCATATCTCAACTAGAGATTCTTCAAAAGAGGATGCATAATTTCTTGAATTTCTAACAGCTTAATTTATTATGCAGAAAGTACCATGTTTATCAATCGGGAATCTGTTTTATCTATTCTTTATTCAAATATTGATATCTCATCAAAGAGTTTTAAATTTTTTCCACAAAAAGTTACCAAACTCATGTTTTAATTGGTATAAGAGCCCACCCACAAAATTAACCAACAAACCCGCGCCTATTAAATCAGAATCACACTAAAATTTAATTATGAGTTATAAAAATAGACTGCAATAAAACCCTAGATTAAACCAAGAAGGTGATTATCTACCCAGTCAAAGTTTTAATTTACCAAACTTAAAATACTATGCGCAAGATAGATTTTGAGATTACCTTAGATCTTTTGACTGTACTACTAGAAGTATAAGACAAAACTTATAAAATTACTATAAAGCTAGATTAAATCATCCGATCACTCTACCAGAAAGTGTACATCCAATTACTCTAAATTTAATTAAAGATAATATAGTTTTATTAGAGCTCATCTTTGAATACACTATATGGTTTCAAGCCAACATGAATATTAATAACTCTTAGATAACTTATTACACCGATGACGCGAACGGATAAAACTAACGTGAAAGAAATTAAAAAAGAAAAGGCAAACTAGCAATTTAGCGTTAATATTAAAACAAAAGGAAAAAGGCAAGAGCGTAATTTAACCGAATAACGCCAAAAGGTGTCAGTTTGGCCTTGGACCGATGAACAACCTTAATGTGGAGGGAGAACTAGCTACCTAAGTGAGGTGATATTTTCTGGTGCTGAAACTAGCAGCATGGGAACAATGCTCCTTTCCTCCTGCCAACTCTTACCTTGTACTGAAGTACTTATATGAGTATAAAAACTTCCTAAGTTTTCATATGACTATTCATACACCCAAAATGAAGCACCCTAGCTAGGGACACTATTTACACCAAAATTGACATGACAAACTGGACACACGGACAAAACTGATACTTTAACTTCTATGGTTTATTTTGACAACTACAACTTGACTGGGGTCGAAATAAATTATACGACCTAAAAATAGACTTTATTATCTTTCTAAAAAGGTAACTTTTAGCTTTCTAAATGCATCTGATATTGAGATTAAGAGCTACACAAGACCAAACAGAATCAGAACTGACTTGGTCTGATCTCAAGCTCAATTCTCTCTTTTTGAAATGGCATTTTGAAGTTCAAGTAAAACTCCATAAAGTGTCTTTTACATTGGAATTCAAACAATGGAGAGGAAAAAAGATCTTACCAAACTTCAATTTGAAATGAAGTTACCTTAAAGGATTTGATGAACAAGGTTGTATGTAATATTTTAGGAGATATACATCAGCTTGGCACTCTAATTTTGGAGGGCTTGAACTGTAAGGGGATTGCCACTCCCTCTACAGTTCTAGCACAAAATTCTCGTGGTTGTTGGCGGGGGTAGCTCACTCCAGCTTGATCCTTAAAGACAAACACTTATAAACTATTCAGCACCTCCCCTTGCCTTGCTCTCTTTCCACCCTCATTTGTTGCCTCCATTTTTGCGTCAAAATCACTACCCGACTTCACAAAGTGGGCGTTCGACTTTCTTCCCACTTACCCATTACTGCTAGCAGCCCGCTCTAACCGCCTCCATTTACCCTTCTTCTCCCCCCAAACCAATTTGAGAAGTCAGTGGTTGAACCTGTGGTGAGATAGGTTTTGCTCAGGCAAATTTTTACTTTCCTTATGCCCTGTTCTTTTCGTGGATCAATTTTAAAATACTAATCTCAACCTATTTCAACTTATTTCAACCTATTTCAACCCACTTTAACCCATTTCTACTATTTTAACCAAGTTCAATTTATCACATAAAAACAATTCAACCCACTTCAACCTATTTTAACCCACCTTAACCTACCCCAACCTATTTTACCATTCTACCCACTTCAATTTACCTACAAAAAGAAAAGACCTTAGAAGGTAGAATTTTTAAATTCAGAGCGGTTATCTAAAGGCGCTTATGGGAAAGTTTAGTATTGTAAAATTTGACTTTTTGAGTGTAGTGGAGTATCTTGAACAAGTGGGATAAGCGGTATGATCTTCCGTGGCAAAAGCTTCCTAAGTGGGTACCAGGACGAGTGCAGTTTCACTATGGGATTTTGCGATATTTGTTGTTTTTTTAAACTTGAAAGGCACATGTAATAATATTAGAGGTATCAAAAAAGGAATTAAAATAATATTTTAAGATTCTTCTAATAATAGAGATTAAAAAAATAAAAAGCAAACTATGCAAGAGTGATGTGGTAATCGAAGAAAATAGTTTGCTTTGTTTTAATATATTCACGTAGAGTTTACTAGTGACTAATCATGAAGGGTGTATTGAACCCAAACAAAAAAAGAATCGGAACGACTAAAAACTGAAGTGCCCAATTACTATTAGTTAGCTCATAACAGAACTTGTCAAGCCAAATCTTAGTGCATGTAAAACTTACTTGATTCTAGATCGGGAAAAATTGGAAGATATGAAATACAGGTATTAAAATTAGAGATTTATAAAGATATTAAAGTTTCTTATTTTCGCAGTAACAAATGAGTATTTCTATTTTTTCCTGATTTATAATGATAGTGGGTCCTGCCAAGGAAGCTTGCGTACCATTCCTAAAAAGAAAATTGTTAATTCTGTGCGTGATATAAGAGCTATAAAAGCAAAAAGAATTATGCACTCAAGTTCATCATACATCACTGAAAATTATGCATATATCCCAACAGCACCCATCTAGGTCCCATCCTCACTTTCATCAGATGACATCAGGTCGCCATAGCAGCACAGCAAAAGGAAACGCTTGGGGGGGGGGGGATAAGCCGGTAATAAGTATATAGTTTGTAGCTGCATTATTTTGTTTATTTTGCATGAGGGACTGCCAGTATATGTGAACGAATTATTATCATAAAGCCCCCATGAGTTTTATGTTAATCATTTTTAAACCCCTCACCTTTCTGTCTAATTATGTAAAGTACATTATTGTGTGAGAAAGTGTCAAGTAAGTACATATTCCAGTGAGATGTGGGTAAAGGTCAAAGGTACCCTTAGTGTCCTTAAAGCCTAATATTTTTAAAAAGGGAAATGATGTTAAAAGTGATCTCTCTCTCTCTCTCTCTCTCTCTCTCACTTCGTGTATCTGTTCGTCCATGTCTCCCTCATGTTCCTCCCCCTCACTCTTCATCTCTCTGTTATTCCTCTGCGTTCATTCATATGGTTTCGCCATTTTTGTTCCTTTTGTGACCTGTCTGAATTTATCGAGGAGCTCTGCTACTCCTGCGCAAAGGAAGAAGGTTAACTGAACTCTATTCCTTTGTTTCTGAAGGTGAGCTTCACCTATCTTGAACTGAAAACCCTAAGTTACAGTTCAGAAGTTGTTGATTAATGATATGGAAGTGTTGGGCAAATTCTGGTTTGGAGGTGGGAATTGAATGCAAAATATTCATAACGACATTAATATTGTGATACTTATTGTACCTTGTATCTAATTTGTTCATCCATGGATGGGAGTTCAAGCTATGGCTCTCACCATGTTTCAAAATGAAAGGTTCACTGTCCCAAATGTAGAGGACCATCTGAAATGGAGTATCGTGTTTCTAGATCTGACAAAAGGTTCATGAGGCCATACTATGGTTGTGTGAACTGTTGGCCTTTCTTGTTGTGGGCAGAGGAAGAAGGGAATGTGTTTGGAAGAGTTGCAAGAGGAAGACAAAGAAGCAATGAGCAAGTTAAGCAAGATGAACAACTAACAAGAATTGATGAATTGAATGTTGTGAAGGAGCAGCTAGCAAGCATGTACAAGGAGATAGCAGAAGGAAGGAAAGAGTTGAAAGCAACCTTAGGAAAGATATACGATGCAGTTAGGGTGATTATATTGTTAGGCATAGGAATCTTATTTGTGTTAGTTGTTACTTTAGCAACCAATGCTTGAGATGGAAAAGGAACCATGTAATGAGGGGGAGTGTTTTAGAAGAAGATGAAGATGAAATGGAGGGTTGGTATTTGAAGATGTGAATGTAATCTCAAAAGGGATGTACTGCTTGTCATTGTAATGAATGGGAAGTTGTATTTAATGTGAAATACAACATAACCTCTATAGGTTCAATGTTAATTAAATGAGTGTATGTTGTAGTTATTAGCAAGCAAGCTTATATGAAGCCTTGTAGATTCAG
The DNA here is from genome assembly GCA_017589665.1 of Selenicereus undatus. NCBI lineage: Eukaryota > Viridiplantae > Streptophyta > Magnoliopsida > Caryophyllales > Cactaceae > Selenicereus > Selenicereus undatus. The sequence goes on along the minus strand of JACYFF010031958.1, from coordinate 22,378,538 downwards.
TAACAGTGTTAATAGTAGCTAACATACTTAAAAGAAGAGGAAGCATTCATACATTACAAACTGGAGCAATAGTCACTAAGTACATGCTATCAGATGCTTTACAAGTAGTGGAAGCTACTTAAATACATACAACATTGGCAGCCACAAAAACATACAACATTAACAGCCACCAAAAGTTTGTTGTTACAAGCTATCGTACCAACCTGACCAAGGCATGTCATCTCCTCCCCAAAAAACACATCATTAACAACCACCAAAAGTATGCAAAGTAGTCAAATTGTAGATTAATCCACAATATACAAAAAGTCTTAATGTTGATTCCTCTCTGAAAATAATCAAGTCAAAGACCTGATTCTTTCCTGAATCAGGGCAATCCTCTTCCTTGGATTCAACTTTTGACTGGAAGTACCTTGCTAGCTTAACTAATATGCACTACCTGTATGTGTTGCATTTGTTCTGTGCTCTGCAGTGGCACTGGACAGGGGTTGTGATGGAGAAGGAGTTGTAGTGTTGGGAGAGGAGTCTCTGTTGGTTAGAGGAGGTTGAGAAAGACTTTGACCTGTTCTTTGCTTCTTGGCCTTTGATTTTTGAGGTTGAAGCAACAGCTGTATGGTGAATCTTCTTGGGGAGGTGGAGGTAGTTGTTACTGTTGTGGGTTGTGAATTAGAAGGCCCAGCCCCAAGGTCAGTTGACTCCCTGCCTTGTGATGTTGAAGGCCCAACTTCAGATGTGACAACTTGCTTCCTTGGCTTGCCTTTTTTGTTCTTTGAATTGGGTCTAGGCTTTCTCATCCCAAGTTTTTTCCCTAACAGTGGACAGCTAGCTGAATTGTGGCCCAACTCTATACAGTTTTGGCATCTAACTGTTGCTGATCTTTTCCTTTTCCTACTCTCATCCCATCCTCTCCTTCTATCCTTGGGTGGCCTGCCTCTCTTCTTAGGAATTGGTGGGGGTATTAGTGAGGGAAGATTAAGCAAATCAGGCCTGAATTTGGGGTCTTGAACCGGGTAAATTTCTAACTCATAAGCAGCCCTAAACTTTTCTATGGTGTAAGCTTCATGCACCCAATCTTCCAAATTCTCCTTCAAATACATTAGAGCCCTAACCCCATATTTGCATGGAATCCCTGTGATCTGCCAATACTTGCAGTCACATGTCAATGAATCTTGTTTCCCCCTTAGTTATGGCGAATACCCCCTCTGAACATACTTGCATAGAGAAGCCCTAACAATCCTACTGAAAATTGGCTAATGTATGCTTCACACTAGGAACTACCCTCCCTTTCTAGTTAGCAGCTAACTTTCTTTTATCACAAAACCATTCAGTCAAGGTTCATGAAGTTTCCTCAAGCAGATTATAGATAGGCTTATCTCTTGCCATGTTGAGTACTTTGTTCAAAGTCTCCACAAAGTTGGTTGTGTTGTCATCAGACTTTGTGAATGTTGGAAACAGATGCATGCAGTAATTTACAAGTACATGTGTATGAATGTTGTTCGTGCAATCTTAATTGGCAAAGCAAATTCAGTGTAAGCAACAATGATAATTCCTTACCTACACCAATGCTCCTTAGGTTCATCAAGCAGCCAGTTATGAGCTGCTAGGCTTAGCTTATGTAAAGCTTCCATGGCCTTCCTGTGAGTCATGCATTGCAGGCTCTCATCATCAATGCTTTGAGCTTTAGACCTTGAAAGGCTTTCACAAAGTTTCTTTGAAAGTGGACCACACAAATCCTCCTGCAAGATCTTGGAAACATGGTCTCAATTGTAGCAATTATGCCCTGAAATCAAATCAGATTACGGGCAATAAATACCAAAATTTGTTATATAATGCATGGATTGAGTTCAATGAACATAATTTCATACCTTGCATCTATCTGCTATGAAAGTGTAATCACTCATGCAGTCATCACCAAGTACTCTTCTTAGAGCAGTGAGGAAGTAGACCCAATTATCTTTACTTTCTTGATCAACCACAACAAATGCAATTTGAAAACAATGATTGTCTCTATCTAAACCACAAGCTAATAGTAGTGTTCCTTGGTAAGGTCCCTTCAAATGACATCCATCCAGTCCAATCAATTTCCTACAACCCTTCAAAAATCCCTCCTTGCAAGCATTGTAACACATGAACAACCTCTGGAAAAATGGTTTTTGTCCAACCTTCTCTGGTTGCTACCATTTAATGAATGTCATTGATCCTGGGTTTGCAGCCTTCAACATTTCCAAATACTTTGGCAAGTTCTCATAACCTTCCTCATGTTTCCCCTCAATCATGTTCAGTATTATCCTCCTAGCCCTCCTCATAACCTGTAGGTCTCTCAGTACTCCATGCCTTATCATCAGCAACTTAGCCATAGACTTTACTGGCATTGAAGGATAAGCCCTAACATCCTCATACAGCTTTTTAGCTATCCAAGCAGCTGAGGCAGCAGGATTGTATTGAGTCTTAGCACATGAATGCTTTTTAGATATAGACTTAGTCATGTAAGTAAGACCATCTTGTAAAGGAGAAGCATGAATTCTCCATTTGCAATTATCCCCGCTACAGACAGCAGTGAATCTTTTTCTTTTATTTTTAATATAGTTCACATAAATGCCGTCCTGAACAAATAGTCGTTAAATACATCAAGAAACTGTTTTTTTATCTTCAAACATGTCACCATCCTTCAAAACCACTTCCCCATCACCTTCTGCCTCCCACATTGTGCCACCAGCATACATCCTCTCATACCTGTCTATTTCATCCTCACTACTATGCTCAAATAATTCATCCTCATCAACTACACTGCAATTATTATCCTCTTCATAATCAAAGGAAAAGTCATCTTTAAAACTATCATCATCACTATCTGTGCCCCCATCTGGGAACATTATTCTCTTCCCCTTGTGTATGTGCTCATCCTCAATCTTAATCCCCTTCCCTTTATTAATCTTTGTTGTAGTTTTAGTAACCCTATCAGTTTGTACAGCAGGTGGGATTGGGTTACAAACAGCATCAATCGACTGCCCCTTATCTATATTGAGCACAACCTCCAATGATGGGAATGAATTGCACTTGTTTCTCAACTCACCTACAGCCTGGACCTCATCAGTTGAAGCCACTATATCATCCCACAAGCTGTCTTCATGATCTATAGAATGCCCTTTAATCAAATCAGCTACCATAGCAACACCCCTTGCCCATTCCTATCCCTATTTCCATCCACATTCCCATCCCTATCAAGTTCTTCCATTATTTGCCCAATAGCAGTGGGCTTGTCCAAAACCAACAATGAAAAAAGAAATTTGTTCCCTTCCAGATATTTGCCACTTATCACACAACTCTAACAACTGGTTTCCACAATTTATAGGCAACCTCTGTTTTGAGTTATCTGGAGGGTGTGTGAAAATGGAGAAATACCTAGGACATCTTTCACCTATTTGTCCTTTCTCAAAGAACTCTTTAGCATCCGTCACCAACTCAATCATCCCATACTGATCTCTATCCCTCCATTGACCAACGTACCTCCACTGTTTATATCTAAATATTACTTGAAACTCAGTGTCCATCTACCAAAGTAGGGCTACAATCCAAATCCCCAAAAAAAACCAAATTAGATACATTTTACAGCCAATCAATAACATCAGCTTTCAAAATCAGTCCACATTTAAAAACAATTGGGAACCATACTTATGCCCTAAACTCACCACAACAGAGGAAACCATGCAACTGACCAACACACAATTTTATACGTATTTGTTTTTACATATTTTCACATACACTTCATTTTCCAAACAAATTCAAACTTCACCATTCAAAAGCCTTACACTTAAAAATTTCAAAATGTGCACATTACCTGGAAGGCCACGAATCACCAATTGTTCAACTTCAATGCCCTTCAACACAACAACACTTTATTTTCCTCCCATTCCTCCAAAAATTTCACACTTTGCTTACCGAGTTCCCCCTTACCCAAATTTTAGGGTTTTCACACACTTTTGAAGGATGAAGACCCCAGGTATCCAAAAATGGTGTGATGGGAGAGAGACAGAGAGACAGAGAGATAGAGATCAAGAGTGAAATAGAGTTGCTTTTTAGCTATTGAATGCAATGGTCAGCACTGAAGCCGCCAAAGTTAAGTCCTCCCATCCCTTTCCTCAAAAAGTAAGGGTAATTTTGTCCATCTACTATTGTCCGGTCAGGTTGTTAAATTTTTCTTACAGATGATCAATTCTTACCAACTAAAGTAAGTCAAATAATGACAAAAAAACGGTGAGGGGCATAAATAAAATTTACTTTAAATTCAGGGGGGTATATGATAACAATTCATATATGAACTACTAGTATTATCCAGTCACACCTATGCCATAGTTTGGAGCAGGGTTTTAAAACTCGGCCATTCTGTCCCGGAACGACCATTGTGACACGGAAATGAACTTTAATGAACCAAAATACATCGCAAAATCAGTGTGACAAATGGGTCACAGACGCATTACTCGTGACGTAGAGTGTCACGGGCAAATTACTCGGCCTCAATTCAACAGAACACACACATAGGACAGATGTTTGACATGAAAGATGATTCCAATTTCGCAATAAAGAAACCAAAGCATCAGACAACGACCAACAAGATGGGGGACGACGAACCACAAAATCTCAAGCATATATTTTGAGACAGAAAAATGTTCTCTAGACAAACACACAAGACAAAGAAGCATGAGTGGGGAAAATAATACATCAATACACCAAGGCCATTATAAATTCACTAATTTCGTTACAAATGGGAAGAAAGCTAGAGGAAGAAATTAGATCTAGAAGTGGTAAGCAAAATTAATAGTGTCAATCTGTGAACCATCAGCCATGGAAGAAACACATACCTCATTCACGCTATTTCCCTTTTTTTTGCAGCAGCCAAGTTTTATGAAGGAGCAACCGTCAAAGAAATCAGATCTGGGCTGCGGCATCGGCATAGTTCTAGCAAGTGGGTGGCTTAGAAGGAAATTGGGTGCTGGAATCTGAGCCGACGATGCCGGTGAAAGGGTAGGTGACAGAGCGAGAGAGGAGAAGGGTTCACCGTAGGCGAAGGTGGAAGGTCGTGGAGGAGCCGAAGAGTGAGGGTGAGCAGTAAGGATAGGCGATCGAGGGTGAGGACGGTGGAGGGTTCTAGATGCCTTAAATATCAGGGTTTTAATTTGTTTGAATTTGGAACAAAATAAAGGGGGGCCCATTAAAAAAATTAAATTGTTGAAATTTAATTATATTTATGTTATTTATGTTAATACTTAATTATATTATTGTTATCATTATTTTTTGCTAATTGGGCCCTTTTTATGTTGGTTACGTTAATTATGTGATTTTTTAGTTATGCTTATATTAATTATTAAGTTAATTATATATATGCTATTTATGTTAAATATGTTAGCATAATCATGTTTTCTATTAATTATGTTACCTTTGTATTATTTATGATCAGATTACATTTGTCTGAATTAGGAAAGTTGTATGTCACTTTATGTTAATTATGACGATTTTATGTTAAATTTAAAATCAATTTATGATATTTATATTAAATATGTAATTTTTATGATAATTGACATTAATTATTATATTTATACGTTACTTACGATCATGCTACCTTCATGTTAATTAAGTTATTGTTTCATTTTTTTGTTCCCTATATTTTATGTAGGTCGAGTAAATGTTTGGGCACAGTAGTCGATCAACTGAAAACATGGGATGAAATTTTGGTACTGCAGTTGATGGTAACAAAAAGCAAGTGCAGTGCAAATTTTGTGAGAAGATAATAAAAGGCGGGATCACACGTTTAAAGCAACACTTAGCACACAAGACGGGCGATGTTGCACCTTATCTTGAAGTGTTTGCTGAGGTTAAAAGAGATATGAATAAGTTACTGCAAGAATTTAAGGAGAAAAAGAAAGACAAGTTTAGAAGGACTAGAGACTTGGAACAAGAAATCGCAGGATCAAGTAACCGAATTGATGTTGATGAAGACAATGATGAGGACGACGATCAGCTAGCATTTGCTAGATTCCAAAGTCTAGAACAACACCAACTCGATCATGACCAATAGGTGTTCAGAGCAAGCAGGGGTAGGTTTTATAATGACGGAGGAAACAGTTAAGCACCAATGCGTCGATATGCTACAGTGCGGGAAGGAGGCTCTAGAGGAAAAGGGGCTATGGCATTTACACCTCTGTCAACCCCTGCGGAGAGATTGAAGGCAATGGAAATTGATTAAGATCGAACCAAAACCAAACAATCAAAAGTGAACGCTAGTTGGATGAAAACTCCAAAGAAAAAGTTAATCAAAGCATTTGGAATTTGGGTAATTGACAACAACCCACTATTCATAGTTGTTGATTCCATATATACCAATCCACTCCTTGACACCATTCGTGAAGTTGGTCGGGATGTCAGGGCTCCGCGTTCTTATGAACTCGTAGAAATATATCTACCCGAGGCCTGTCAGGAGATAAAGCAATGGATATCAACATTTGCCAACATGTGGTAGGAAACGGGTGTCACTATTATGTGTGACGGCTGGTTGAGTATGACTAGGTGTAACATAATCAATTTTCTCATCTACTCGAATGGCATTACTATTTATCACAAATCAGTTGATGCATCATATGTCACATGCAAAGATGTTGATTATTACTTAAGGCTGATGAAGAAATTTGTTGAAGAGGTTGGCGCAGAGAAAGTCGTGCAAATAGTGACGGACAATGCATCCGCAATGAAGGCTGCAAGGATAAGATTAATGGATGAGTATCCCACTTTGTATTGGGCGTCGTGTGTAGCTCATTGCCTGGATCTTATTTTGGAGGTCCTTGCTGGGAAGACGAACATAGGTAAAGTTATAGAGACTGCGAGGAAGATTTCCAACTATATAGACAAGTACGATTGGGCTGTGAATTATATGAAGAAGTTCACCAATGGTCGAGATATTGTCAGAGTTGGCATAACGCAGTTTGCTACTAGTTTCGTGTCTTTGGAGAATGTAGTTAAACGTAAAATACTCTAGGAAACATGTGGGAATCATCTAAGTGGAAAAACTCCAGATGGGGAAAAGCGAATAATGCAAATGCCAAAGAAGTGCGTGAACTTATTCTATCATCCACGCCTGAAGCTTTGAAATTTTGGAGAAATGCAGACGACGTTCTCAAAGTTCATGAACCTTTAGTAAGGGTTTTGAGATTCGTTGATGGAGATGATAAGTCTACGATGGGCTATATATATGAGGCCATGGTTCGGGCTAAGCATGCTATAAAGGAAAATTGCAGATATTATCAAAGGTATTGGGACATAATCGACAGGAGATGGAACATTTAGTTACACTCCGATCTACATGCTGCCGGCAAAACTAAGTTGTCATTGTTTTTCAATTATTCATTTGTTGTTTATTATTGATTAACTAATTATTACACTGCATATGGATTGTTTATATCATTCATTAATGTGTATTGCGGCTATTGCCTTTTTTCAGGATATTATTTCAATCCTGAAGACATGTATCGAGATCATCAACAAGGCGTCAATGACGCGGAGGAAAGGGCCGGTATGCAAAGAGTGATAATAAGGTTGGAGCCAAATATTAAAATACAAATAACAGCAATGAATCAGGTAAGGCTCCAGCAAATACATGTTCACAACTCTAACATGGTGTGTGAGAGATGTACATACCAATAACGTGAATATGGATACGTAGCTTTTCTTGTATAGTCAAGGCCAAGACACTTTTGGAACACCTTTTGCTCAAAGGGCAGTGAAGAACACAATGTCAGGTGGTTACATACTTAACCACAATCGTAGTTATATTGCATATGAGGGACTTGAAATATTTAACTTATTTTTGTAATTTGTGTAATGCAGCTGAATGGTGGATAACTCATGGCGGTTGTGCACCTGAACTGCAACGCATTGGAGTATGTTTAGTCAAGTGCATACCAAAATACAAAATATATTGACTTACAAAAAGCTCAATCTAATTGTCTACCTCCGTTATAACCAGAAGTTGAAACTGCGAAGTATAGGAAGAAGAAGTCAAGAGCAACTCATTGATTCTTTCACTCCTATTGATCTGGACAACATCTTCGACGATAGTGATCCAATAAATCTTTGGTTGTTAGAAAAGGAGCGACCCGTTTTTGAAGGTGATGATTTGCACTGGTTGGATGTAGATGGCCAAGAAGAGGATGATATTATGAACATTGACGATGATGAGGATCAACAATTGGGCGTCTCTCCTCCATTTTGTTACAGTATAGATCAACAATCTGAAGGTACTCACAATAGTGGGTCCGAAGGCGATTTAAGTCCTCTAAACACTGATGATGGAAGTGGAGATGGAGGGAATGGAGGCAATCGAGGTGCCAATGATATTGGTACTTCTCAATCCTCTAGACCGTCTTCAAGAGACGTTAATCCTACTATGTTTGATTATAATAGCAGAAGAGGTGAAGAGTATGAGGAAGAGACAATTGCACATACTTACCGTCGCCTCAAAAAGGCCAAAGATAAAGCAACCAAAGCTCCACCTTATTATGACAACAAGGTCGCGTATAGGTATGTAGATGAACAACAAATGTCTTCCACTTTTACAGCACCTGCTTACTGTAATTGGTCATGTGGTTCTGACAATCATGATGGTGGTCCATATAACTATGGATATAATCAAACAAATGCACATTGCGGTACATCATCTGACCAATCTTACCCCTCTTATCCAGATAGTGAACCACATTTTACTCAATCCAATCCACCTATCCAAAATCATGACAATTTTAAGGTTTTCAACCACGGAACTATCAATTACGGCAACCATCATTATTACTGCCCGACAATTCATGGCGGAGAGGCAAGTTCAACTTGTCAATCTTGGATGGTCACAATGTCGTCATACTTTTTCCAACAACAAGGGACAAATAGAGGTTATACAGAAGACCAAAATGAGGAAACCAATTATCAATAGTCTGCTTGCCGTTCGTTCTAGTGGTGATTATTTCTATTTCAATTATGCAGTTGTATAATTTGAATGTATAAAATAAAGCATAATTGCTACCATGTTGTTTCATTTGAATGTGCCTTTGTTTAGTTTAAATAAACTATTCCAATGTTGTACCATCTTTATTATTCTATAACCTTACAATTTGCGTCAAAGCTTTTATTATTTACTTTGTTTGACTATTGTCAAAATTTACCCATTGTAATATAGTTAAATAACTATGCTACAAACAACACTACTTGGTGAATTGTGGTACTAAAACACAAATACAGATGACAATCAAATATGTGAACCTTATCACGCCGCGATGGACGCAATCCGTTCCGCAACCAACGTATCCAAACGATCCCGTGTCAATGCGACCGAAACCGCAAATGCGCCCGCATCCGCGTATTAAATCCTTGGTATGGAGCACCCAACATGGGTCAACGAGTCAGGACCAACCAGCTTTGGAAATCTTGGATGTTTTCAATGTAAAAACGGAAGGATCAGGTACCTATAGCCATGTCAAGTGTCGCCCCAACACAAGTATTTGAGGTGAAATGAAGAGATCCGAAATATGGATTTGAACAAACGGAAAGGAACCAACACTGTAGTTTCAATCCAAATCAAAGGGCGATTCTAGTCATGCCTCCTTCCCCGCTTAAACATAAAGATGATTGAGACATAGACTATGCAATTCATGGATTCAAAATACGGCCTTTCCACAACGAACTGGATGCATCAAAAAAGAGTTGAAGTTCAGCGAATTGTGATTTCACCCCACGAACGACCACGATATGCTATGCAATTGATGCATTACAGCAATTTTGGAATACCACAACCGAAACCACATTTTGAATTTGCGACGTGACTGCCAAACCTGCAGACAAATAGAGTGCAAAAGAAAGAGCAAAAAAAAAATAACAATAAGCAAATTTGTGCCGGTAATCTAGAAATAGAACCTCTAGTAAAAAAACAAATACCAAACGTTCTCGGACAAGTCCAACCCTGCAGCATAGGTCAGTCACGTGCTAAAAGCTACAGAATAAGTTCAAATCGCTTAACTGGAATCAAGATGCATGGATGGCGTAAACGGCATCAATGCCTCCATTTCTTTGAATGGCCATCCTCCATGTACGGCTCTAGAAATCCTATGAACTGAAGGAAAATGTAATCCATGAGATGTCAAACTAAGCTTTGTTGCAAAGATTAACCTAAATTATTAGATATTTGAGCGTCCACACGAAGTAAAAGCCAATACCACAAAGTTAATCGAAATTGCTTCTTTTGGTAACAAATGATGGCAGGACAATCTAGAAATCAAAATTGTTTACTGAAGCAACTTTGATAAGAAAACAACAGCGAAATATCACCTTCAATATCTGCCTGTTAAAGTACCACACAATCTCTTATAAATATCTGATGACTAGTAATGTCATTTGGGAAAATTGTACATTAGATTGTAATGTTCATAACTCAAAAAAAGGATCTTCAGATGCACGAGAAAACAAGTGCATAGAATCTTACCTTGGTCCCATCTTTAGACCACCGGGCTCCATATCCTTCAGCAACCCGTATTTCAAACACAGCATCATGTGGTTGAACAATATGCACATTCATCCAGCAACAATGAAGAATGATGCAGGTTATAACTTCCAATGCAAGATGGTTTTTAGCGGAATCTGGATGCACAGAGAAGGAAGGCATACACTTTTGAACTGTTTGCGAGAGATTAGTGCACAATAACTAATAACTCCGTCAGATATTACCTATGACTTGATGGGTCTAATTAAAAGCTCAACCTTGTAACTCAAGCATATAGACACATGCAAGAAATTAAATGCGCAAGCACTCAAGGCCACATGCTAATGAAGTCAGAACACAGAACTGAGAACATTATATTACCGCCACCCTAAAACAGCCAAGCAAGTATATATTTAGATGCAAGTGCCATGAATGGAACATTCAAGAGGAACTGAAAACCTCGCTTCTATAAAGACCCCTGATCCGAAATCAGGCTGCTGAAAATGGATTTTATGTTTTTCTACACTACAGTCAATGATCCATCAGCAAAGTTCTTTCTGATAACGAATGATCCATCAGCAAAGTTATGTAGCAAATTAGACTAGTTGTGCCATGAATGTCAGGAATTGCTGCAGAACCATGATTTACCCTTTGCAGCATCTCAGAGTTACCTATTAATAGTTGCTTACAGTCTAACCAATCCAGAAAGAAAACAACAATCTTGAAAGCTAACAAGAACAATAATGCACGGCTGAAGAAGTGATGTTTCCACGAGACTCGGCAAATGAATTGGAATATCTGAATAATTATGCCCCAAAACTCTCACCAAGAACCCACATAAAAAAAAAAAAAATCAAATGAAAATTTTATGTTTGAAAGAAAGAAAAGCATGTGAAGCTTGACACACGTATCAGCAAAGCAATTTTTAATTGCAATGACTGGTAAGGTGACCAACAAAAGACATCATTTAGGAGTTAGCAATTCAATCCCCGAAAATTTCCAAATAAGCAGTATGCAACTAAAATGTGGCTGGAGTTCTGTTTTCTGGGTGCTAGTGAAAGATCTTGAATGCTAGAAGCCTAATAAAATCAAATGGAAACATAGGTACATGATGTACTTACCATTGCCTTCAAATATGCCCCAATAATTGCTGCTACATCTATTGACATGCTTAGCCAATGCCCTCGCACCATCAGTCAAACCACAACCTTTAACCTGCAGCCAAAGTGAAACAAAATCCAATGATTAACAGACTCTACAGGGGAGACTTAAGGTTTAGAAAATAGCACCATCAAGCAAGCCACGAACTTTCAAGTGATGATAGAAATATAATTATCAGGCTTGTTTGCTTAACAAAATCAAGGAGCTCAAGCTTCAACTATAAGATTGATTCGATTTTCTATCTCCATGTTGAATACAACAAGAGGCTTTCCAAACTCATTCTACTCTATAGGATCCAATAGATGGTTGCTAAAAGGAAGAAGTTAATCTTTCCATTTTTAAAAGGTCCATTGTCCACAACCATATGTAAGTTGGGTCACTTTGTCCAGCAACATTCAACTAGTTCAAACTCCAGCAGCAACCGCAAAAAGTTTGGTTAATCAATTCTGTAAGTTGGGTCACTTTGTCCAGCTTCCATGTCCATGAACAACATCTGTTATGTTTATCCAATCGCGTTTGGCTTCTATTAGAGTAGTCCTGAACAATGGAACACGTAACAAGAAGCTAAAAACTTAATAGGATGCGCATTTTTATATTCTGGAATATGGGTGAAAGAAAAGAAAAGGTTCTATCGTACCTCATGCTTATGTGGCAGTGTAAATGATGAAAGTAGAGTTGATCTTGGTGGAGGTAACATCTGTGGAATCGTTCCCATAGTTTGCTTAAGCCCCAAGAGGCTCTGAATGCCCCTGTAACCAAGTCCCTGGATCACAATTAAAGAAAGAAGAGTAGTTGGATCAACATAGCTTGCCCAAAAACAAAGGAAAGTCGGATCACTATCTTTAAAGCTTAAAATCTAATAAGGAATGTTATTGTTCCTATGAGTGGCGAGGGCATTTTTGTCCAGTTCCCAAAACCTTAGTGTGTAACTTTGTAATTTTGACGGTATTAGCCTATCTTTTTCCTACCATCTTTCCATTTCCCTCCCTTATTTACTTCTCTCATTTACAATCTTGCTTTAGTTAAATTATGTTGAATTAATAAAATGAGTGTAAAATATCAAAATTATCAAACTTTTATAATTAAGTAAGAAACTCCCCATTTTTTGTAAAATAATACCGAAAATAAGAAGCTCCCTCATTTATAACCCTCTTGATTTCCAATGATGCCATAAGTAAGAAACTCCCTCATTTTCCATAAAATTATAAAATTAATAGAAAAAGAAGAGTTTTCAACAGTTCACTTTTGTATGTTGTGAAAGTGTCTTATTCTTTTGATGAGATGTAAAATATCATAAATCAAAATCTTTATAAGTTTTATAGATTGCACAACTTAATAAATTTATTATAAGTTATGCAAAGCTTTTATACATATACAACATCAATATCATAATCATCGCAATAATCTAAGCTCGACTATAACTACCTTTTGTATGTATATATACACACGCACACACACACACACACTATATATATATAGAGAGAGTACTGCAATATTTTCAAAAGAAATTATTATACTTTCGTTATTTTTTTACTTTTATATTTATTGTTAATGTTGTACGTACATTTTTAAGTGATTACATGTTCTTCTCCACTCTCAAAAGAAACATAGCATAGCATGATAGGGCACGAAAAAGGGAAAAAAATACACTGTCATATTAAAACATACTAAAATGCATTCGTATCATAATAGGAACCTAGATGTACAGTCGTGTTTCACTTAGTTTTTTTAACCAAGAAAACAATCCTAATTTTGTACCAGTTCACCAATGTCCCTTACTAGCTTTCTATTTTTTCATGAGCCCTAACTTGCCCGTGCACTGCATACTTGGTTTTCACACTGAGTCACTTAGAAAAGCCAAGATATAGTATTACTTCTACTGACATGACATCTAAGGTATGAAAAACTTATAAAATTGCATCAACACAGATTCTTAAGAACAACTAATTGAAATACTCACAATAACAGTCATGTTATACAGGAGATTAATGATCTAAGAAGAGAAACTTAAGCCTTGCTGTTTTGCTCCTAGTCAGCAAAATCATCTTCCTAGTAACTAGCGCAACATGGCATGAATGTAAAATAATTGTTCTAAATAGGATGATTTGATCTATTTTCAGGTCTCATTCGGCCTTTGTGCCTACATTGGCCTTGGGCCCTTAATCCCCCCCCCCCCCCCAAGAAAAAAAAATGCTGAGGTCCCAGCATTGCACAGATAACTTGCATTTAGAAGACTATTTTGGTTAAAGGATTCTTCCTCCTGCAACATAGTTCAATTTCAACTTTTTCTCTAGATAGACAAAAGCTGGAGCCAACTTCAAAAGCAGCTATAAATACATGACAGTGCCTGTGCCTCTGAATGGATGTAGCCATATCCTAAGGCCTTGTCCTCAGATAGATGTGCTCGCTTACTACTCACAATGGGATTGATAATCCATCTTATCCTAACTCTTCTTCAATTGATCATCTGAAGGGGGAACAGCTTGCCGGTTACATATTATCAAAAGCTTTCACTGATGTCTGGCTGATATGAAGCACAAATGTACCAACTACTGAGTATTGTTTCTGGCCGAACAATCTCAATATGCATAATTGAGAAGTTCTAATACCAAATTCACATCCACATGATCACATTCACCCCAAAGAAATTGTACTATTTCTATCTTAAGAACATTATAGAGATACTTGTAAATAACTAAAACTTGTTCTTGACTTCACATTGTATCAATCTTGAAAAGCATTTTTCAGAAATTAGAACTATACTTCCTGGAACGGTAGTTTTAATTTACCAAAGACAGTATACACTTAACTAGCATGACTTTCCCTTTAGAAAATAGCAGATAAAACAGACAAAAAGAGAACGCAGTTAAAAGGACAAAATGCTTACTGCGATAATATCAGATAACATACTATATGGCTGAGAAGCTGGTCTGCCAACACATATCGCAAGAACACCATTCAACTGCTCCTTTTCCTTGGTGTAGAACCTCCTGTAGACACGCTCGCCTAAAAACGGCACAGCTAGATCTGAGTATTAAACATATCGATGAATGCACCCATGCAATAGACTCCCTCCATCCTATAATTTTTGTCCTGCCTAGGTAATATAAGTTTTTAATGGAACATCATTTGATGTTGTGTTTTATATCATTTTTAGAAGAGAGAAAATTCTTGGTGCCAATAATATTAAAAAGGGATTTTATTTTGGGACTTCCATAAAAAGAAAGAGGGACAAAAATTATGGGACGAATCGAGTAATATGCAGAACCATATCCAAAGGCAGTTTAGAGGCGTTTGATGTTCAAGTAGAAATTAGACTCTTTCCTCCCTTCGGTAAGCTTTGCGATATCAGTCCAGTGACTCTCTGGATCATTAGATAACTGCATATACGTCCCCTCATTCTGGCATGGTAGTTTTTCCTCAAAGCCCACATGCAGCCTAGGCTGTTAAAAAGCTGCTGGTTATAAGGCAGCTCAAGACAAGAGGAACCAGATCCTAGAGTCTACAGCGAAGGCACAACAAAGCAGATGACACATTAATGCAGATAACTGCAAATATCGAGCTTGCTTGGGAAATTTATTTAATTTTTTAGGTTCATGAAGTATGATACACTACAGTAGACAAACAGTCAAGAAGGGATAGAATTTGTTAAGTGTACGCACGGTTGCCACGGACAGCCTTCACATGTATATTTACGAAGTGGATGCATAAGGATGACAGCAATAAAGACAACTCAGCAGAAGGAGGTGGACGAGGATCATCTACGTATCATGTAGAGCTCAATTTAGCTTATAGCTTGTCTTAGGTGAGACTGCCTCCCCATGGGAAAGAATGTCTTATCAAAGAGAGAAGATGAACACTATAGGAGTAACTTGTAATATTTTTGAGGGGGTGATAGATATTGGGTAGAGAAAAAGGGAACAAGGGAGAAATTTAGAGAGAATGAGGGAAGAAAGGGATTGGCATCTTTGTGCTCAAATCAATATTCATTCAATATTGAATAGTGCATGATCGATGATAATCACCTTAGACAAAGCATCTATTTATAATAGCCTATAGACTTAGAATACTATTAGGAAACTACCTAAACCAAACCTATATAGAATATGAAACTCAATATTATCTAAACACTCCTAAATATCCTTATTTTGGCTTATCTAAAATAGCCTATAAATAAATCTACGAAAATTACATAAAAATATCAAAATACCATAGGTTTCCAACTATTAGAATATATCCTAGAATCCTAATGTTAGCAGATTCCCTTTCTGCTTCATCTGCATCAGGGGGATTGATCATCTGAACACAAGAAAAGTTAATCAAAATAATCTATTGGTCACCCTAAAATTCAAAAAAAAGCCCCCCCTAAAATAACTAACTAATCATCCCCAAAACTTCTAAATGTTGCCTCTACAAATATCCATCTCACCAATATTTCTTGTGTGAGACGGTCTCACTCAGAAGTTTACGTCTACGTTATCAGCACATATCACTGAAGTGATATGATTCGGTCAAACAAGATAAAGGTGAGGGAATTCTTTCTTAAGTTTGAAGAATACAAATGAGATTCACAATTGCACATGTTCTAGGAATAATGGAATATGCCAACCCCCCCCTTTTTGAAAAAGGGCTTTCTCGGTACTTTCTTTTTCCCACTCCGTACCCCTAGAGCCATTTTGACTTATACCAAAATAAGAGTTCCACAAAAATATCTTACTCATCCTACCAATCTCATCCTCGTCCGAGGCAATGGATACTTACCTACATATATGCAAGTTTATGTTGCGCAAAGAATTTTCAAGAAATTTAGACAGGAGAGAGAGAGAGACAGACAGACAGAGAGAGAGAGAGAGAAGTTTCTACAAATTATCACCTTCTTCAATGGACAGGACCCCTGGAAGCACTTTCTCCAAACTTTCTGCTTCCAACATCTCCACAAATGAAGCATAATGATGCACATCCTGAAGACCTTTTTTTTTTTTCAGAAGAAAGTTCTTATTTAAAAACACAAAAAAAATATAGCAAAGATAATCACCTGAACCTCGAGCATCAAGCAATTGTTGGCGAGAATCAAATCTCCTGATTGCATTCTGGATCATGAGGTGAACACAATGATGCAAACAAAGCCCAAGAGGGAATACTTATTAGATTACCAAAATCTTGCTCAATTTACAAACACACGATTTGCAAACAGAAATGACAAGGGTGATTGTCTATTGGAAATCTAGATGGGATAATGCACCGTCAGTCTCTTCACATTGACTGGCGCATTCATACTAGTAATACGAGCAGAGTCAACAAGTAATAAAAGAGGCCGTGTTATGTTCAGCAGGCTAGGGGGTATAAACTACAAAGAAAGATAAATGATTTGTTCATATAACTAAAGAAGACGAGACCAAGAGTTGCATACCGAGTATAATCCCCAGTTGCACACCTTCCTTCAACTATTTTTTGGCCAACTGCACCAATTAAAATATACACAATAACAACTGATAGAACCCAAAAGCTTCATGATAGATCACAAGCACAAATATCTAAGAAGATTTGGAAATTAAGATAGCTCTGCAGCTCAAACTTGTTATATTGCACATTATTCTATAATTCCTCAAAGGTGAGCACTATTACCTTTCAACTGTGAAAAGAATGGCTCCTGGACATGAAGTCTAAATTTGATACTCTTCAACATCTAAGGCAAGGAGAAAAATCAGAACCAAAAAAAAAAAAAAGAGAGTTATGTTAGGCCATGTCCATCATAAATATGGAGGATCTATACAAGCATACGAAATCACTTCTGACCACATACAGTTACTAATTCAGACCCCTTTTGTGAAACTAACTCATTCCATTTATCTTTTATAGGTTTCAATGAATCATCTTCACCGATAGGCAGTGCATTCTCACATGGTGAGAAGAATGATCCAGATACTATCCAGTGTTTTAAAGCAGAAGCCAAATGCTTGTACAGTGGATATAATGGCACCCCCTCAGAAAGATCTGCAACATCCAGCAACAGAAAGAAACATTTATTGCCAACAACTTAGAGACATATTGTGACAACAAATACCAAGTCCAAGCGTATGAATCAATGTGTAAGGTTGCTTGTTACATTCTGCTATCGAAAGGCATTACATCCAGTCATGTTCCATTATAGAGTTGAGAAATGACTTTATAGATGTTAAAGACTAGTCATTCTATCATAAAATAACAACAGGACATGAGCATGATATAGAATCACGTGAGCCATAATTGCTCTATTCGTTTCACCTTATAACTGATAAGAAGATATTGTATGATATTTGGAGCAAATTGAAAGCTCCTGTAAAAAAGTCGTAGCTCAACTAAAAACTTTTTAAGTCTCCACAAATTTTAAGGCTCAGCTAAAAATGTCAAAGCTCCCACTAAGAATTTTAGAGCTCCACTAAAATTCCAAGACCCCCTTACAATTTTGGAAGCAGATCTTACATTCCTCATTTCCTCCCAAGTGAAACAAAGTGGACTTAAGCCAATACAAACCTAAAAAGTTCCAGTTTTGTTTCGTGTTGAAGGACATGATTCTAGGCTTTCTGGGTTGAACTGGCTCTCAGTTGGTTCATTTAAGAGACGGTGAAAGTGTGCTTCTCCTAATTGGGTCTGTTCAACTTCCAATTGAACTGATCAAACTGGCTTCTCTACCCTAATTTTGACGACATTTTTCCTAACAGTGAACCTCCCATGTGATAAAAGATGCATAAATAGCCGATTCGCCATCTCAAACGCTCTTAGTTCGAGAGCACGTATCAACAAGGACGTGACAAAAGCAAGTGAGATAATGAAACTTATAAGAGTCCCACATGTGGATGGCCTATATTGACGAAACAAATTTTGCACTTAATTTTACCTGTAAACATTTGAGAAATTTTGAACCAAACTAGTACCAGCGTGGAATTTTACTTCGCCCTATTTTCAATTTGGTGCCTTAGAATTGGTCTATCTGCTTGGACTAGGCTAAGACCATACACATATGGGTCTCCAAACTTGTTCATGGGAACCTATGCTAGGTGGTCATGGTATTGATGCAAACTTGGTGTCTTGGCAAGGTCAACAAACTACGTCAGTGACAAATTTGTTCAAGTTGAGTCATGGCTGATGCACTAAAAAGTTGGGGCAGATCGAGCTTTCCATGTGAGTTAATGGCTCGGGTTGGGTTTTGGCCACTTGACCGAACCACATCTAATTTCGACAAGGCTTAACTTAGTGTGAACCACACAAAAAGCTCCTATATATTAATCATCACTATAAATAAATTGCTAGTTGTAATCTCAGCCAAGGCTGTCCATTGATGAACTGTCATTGATCTGACCAGCTAACCAAAAACTGTCGACCCATCCAACTGGATGGGTATCCAAGCCATTGGATCCGGCCGGGTTAGGTTCAACCACCTAACAAAGTGGGCCAGACTGGGACATGGACAACCCATTGATGGAGTGAGTTGAGTTGAGCTTTTCATGTAAATAAATGGGATGGTTGGGGCGACCTATGGCGCTTTTGGTCCATTTTAAGATGGACCAAACTTGCACAAAAACTTCTATATATAACCATTGTTACATATATAAGGTGCTAGTAATAAACCTAACCAAGTGTAGTTTGTAAATTAACGTAGCAAGTAAGCTGACAAAACTATAAAGTCCTTAAACAGGTCATGAATGGGCTGAAGCAGCCCGACCCATTAATATGATTTAAAAGGGCTCGCAAGTTATTGATTCTATTTAAAACAGGCCTACCCGATGGGGGCCCAACCCATTGCCCATGCCTAAGTGTTCTCTTATGCTTTACTAACAACAACTTGCATGAATTAGTCATGTTTGTGATCTATAACCCTGGATTTAATCTTGTCCAGTTCAGCATGGTTTAGCTCCAGAAAAATAACCTTAGTTATATCACATAATCGCTCCTCTGATCCCATATCAACATGGAAAATCGTAATACTTAACTGCAAAGTTTCAGACAATGATCACCAGATTCCACACTACGCACGTACTCATAGGTGAATGCCCTAACATTGTGGTACTACTTTGTCCAACTTATTAGAAAAGTGAAGCCACAAACAAACTATCACCAAGTTTACATCGATAACTCAATTAACATAATCTAGAAGAGCGCCTGAAATTCTGCTTTCTACTTACCAGATTGAGTAGAGGATTGGGAATTAGAAGATTGAACACCATCATCAACAACTTCATCTTCATCTCTGAGAAGGCCGGAGCAAAATTCATCCGACAAACCGAGGTCGACGCCATTGATGGAGCACTGAAGCACGAATTTGACGAGGTCTTCAATACAGCTACTGAGTTGAACTGGGGAAAACTCAGGAGAAGGTGGGCTGACTCCATTTTCTTCCATTTCTCTCTTTGATTGAAGATCTGATTGGCACTAGGGTTGATCAAATTTGTTGGATGGATGTCGAATCCTTCTCTTGGTGCGAGAACATCCACTGTTAGCCGGAAATCGCTAGTCAGAAGCGGTTCTTCTTGACTTTATGTCTTGTTTGCAAATGCAAACTTGTAGTGTGGGGAGTGGCCCAGCGGGTAGGCCACCTCATGTGTTTTCCTTCGGCCAAGGTAACATAACAAATGATGAGTCAATTTTTTGACTCATCAGTTAGACATGTTATTATCATATCAATTTTCTTTCTAATTGTTTAATTTACAATCTTCACTCTTTTCAATACAAGGTTTACTATTTTGGCTCACCAAATACAATAATATATATGAACCCCACATCTAATCATATTTAATTATTTAGTTTTTTTGTTTTGGTTTGTTATTTAGCTTTATTATTTATGTAAAAAATAATTTGCACATAATAATTTAATAACACAAGTAATTAAAGACGCATAATTTATTTTTTTTCAAAACAACATAAGAGTATGAATTTTAAAAAAAAATTACACATGCTTAAACGTAAAAATTACAATAGTTCAACAATTAAAAAAAGATACATTAATTGACAAAGAAAAAAATTACAATAGGTCAACAATTCAAGCAAAGTTGTAAAAAAAAAGCTGTCAAAAATTCAAGCAAAGCTGTCAAAAAATGGCTCTTTCCCTTAGCATCATATTTTTCCTTTTTTTAAAAAAAAATTCAAGCAAAGCACTCCAAAAAAAAAAAAGTTGTTGTATGAGACAAAACGACCAAAAATAAATAAATAAAGGCGATACCCCGGGCTTGTTGTTGTAGCTTCATGCGCGGCCTGAGCGCTCACTCTCCAATTTTCGGCCCGCGAGCTATCCATTGGACCTGCTCTTATAAACTCCAAATACGTTAATCTGATTGATGTGGATGTTAATTAGGACAATTAGTATGGACCCATGCTAGAGGTTTTGGGGAAAAAATACCTTTGCAAGAAAGAGTATTAAGGTCCTATTCTCTTCGGCTTACTTTTTGAAGAATAAGTTTAGATAAGTTCAGTCCAAAATAAGTTCTACAAATAAGTTTAGAATAAGCTCAGTTCGAAATAAATTCAGAAAATTGTTCAGAATAAATTTAGAATAAGCTCAGTAAACAAGTTCAAAATAAGTTTAGAATAAGTTCAGCAAATAAGTTTAGAATAAATTCAAAATAATGCCCTATTCTCTTCGACTTATTTTTTTAAGAATAAGTTCAGATAAGTTCAGTTTAGAGTAAGTTCAAAATAATTTTAGTAAATAAGTTCATAATAAGTTTAGTAAATAAGTTTGGAATAAGTTCAAAATAAATTTCGTAAATAAGTTCATAAATCTTTTCTTAATAAGTTTAGAATAAGTTTAGAATAAGTTCAGTAAATAAGTTCACAATAAGTTCATCAAATAAGTTTAGATAAGTTCAGTTTAGAACAAGTCGAAGAGAACATGACCTAAGTTCAATTTAGAATAAATACAGACAAAATAAGTCAAAGAGAATAGGGTTTAATTTTTTTATTTAGAATATTATATGCTCTTGCAAATTTTGAATATTTTTGTCTTAAAAATAGAAACTAACATATTTTGATCAACCTTTTTCAAGAACTACTTTTCAGGTTGGGTATTATCTTCGCAGAGAAGTGAAACAACTAGAAATGGAAGTCCTAGCGAACCATTCACTGAATTAAAGAAATTGGATTAGAGAAGATTGAGTCAAAAATCCCGATCAAGATCATGCTTTGTAAAGGACTACTCTCTATCAAGAAGATTGAGGGCAACAACAAACCTTTGGGACGTCTATAACATATTTTGTAAGGTTGTCTCAAAATTAATGGAGGCAAAATGAGAATGGGAAACATATTTGAACATGGTCTCTCCATCTACATTATAGATCTACTCAAACACGGTGTCCCTATCTACACTATAGAAGCTTACAACATATTTGAACAATAACTGATAGATGGAGCTTCATGCAAATATGAAGAAGTTCAAGGTAACAATATATGGAGAATGTTTTGAGTGTGCCCTACAAGAGAAAATCTCTTTCATCACATTGTCATATACAACAAAGGACAAGGTCTGATCAAAAGCTACAAAATGTTCATAGAAATTGGAATATTATGTAAACATTATTCATTAGTTATGCACGTATGTTGTGGTGATGACATTGTAGGGAAGTACATCATGAAGAAATGGTGTAAAACCATAGAAGAATGACAAAGCAAGAAGCTCAAAGCAAAAGTTTCTACAAAAGAAGATATTCAATGCTCATCCATTTGGAAAATGCAAATTATTAAAAAAATGAACATACTTGCCACAACAGCCAAGTGATCACACAAAGGAAAGAGCTCATTGTGAGGACTACTTTAACTAATTGAAGGAGTTGGTTGAACAAGAGGTGGGATCAATATATGTTAAGGAAAATACAACATTAAAGCAAGTTGCCTCCTTCGGAAACATCCTAAACCCCGTCAGTTCTAAGCCAAAAGGAGAAAGAAACAAGACCAAAAAAAAAAGCATACAAACAGGAACAACTCCTATTGTGGATCTCGCTTTTACATGTCTGAGGTTATCCCAATATAGGCAACCTTGCCTTTAAAGACATCTTTATTCATAAAGAGACCGGATTCAAAAGACCCACAGAAAAAATGTTTTAGAAAACATTTTGTTAATAAAAATATTTTGATAAACGAAACATAATAAACGCATGTAATATTCAATTCAAATACTCTAGAATGTGGGAAAACAATACTGGAGAGATAAGTGTGGTATCTTAATCAATAAGAGGCGAGAGATGAAAAGCTCAATCGAGAGTATCCTACTATTATCAATCTAAAGTGAATTAGCTAACACAAGATAAAATAATAGTCTATACAACACAACAACCCCCTACGCTTTCAAAAGCCAAAGGGAAAAGATGAAGCAAGCTATCAATTTTCCACGACCTTAATTGTAGACTTTCACAGACTTCTATCCTAAGCCATGTCCTCAATAAGTTGCAAATAATTCAATTCATGTTTGATTACTTCATTCCAACTCTTTTGTGGTCTTCCTCTACCTTTACATTCTAGAAGGTTAGTCATTTCATGTCTCCTAACAGGTGCATCGACATTTCTCGTCTTCACGTGACCAAGCCATCTAAGTTTATTTTCTCTTATGCTATCTTCTATAGGTGCCACTCTTACTCTGTCTCTAAACGCTTCATCCATAAACTCATCCCTTCTTGTATGACCACACATCCACCCAATTATCCTTATCTCTACGACCATCAATCTTTGGATTTGAGTCTTCTTAATAGGTCAATGGTCTAAGCCATACAACAACATTGATTTGATTACCATACGGTAATACAGTAAACTGTCTTTTAATTCTACTGGAACTTTCCTATCTCATGGCACATCTAAAGCATTCTTCCACTTTTTTCATTCGACTCTAGTACATTGGTCAATGCCTTCATCAATATCCCCCTTCTTCTTGGTATCGCCACCCCCTCAATAGTGATTTCTTGTTCACCACTCTCTTCCTTTCCACTAAATCCACATTTTAGGTAATCAGTCTTAGAATGGGAACAACCTAAAAGGAAGCTAAAAAACTATCATTGAAAAAAAAATACAAACAAACTAAAAGCAAGAAAAGTTGATTGTAAGACTTCAAAGAGTAACACTACTAATAGAGGATAACATAGGATTCTGTATGCCAAAAATATGTAATTATTTTTGTAAACCCTAACTGTACACACTAATATAAATATAGGATCCGACTCCCTAATTGTGGTGGGTTAGTTCATTATTAATTTTCTCTCTTGGTATCAGAGCTGACTAATTCCCTTTAAAAAATTTTCTTAATTTTTCCTCATTTTTTCTCTTCCATGCACTTTCAGCAATGTTACCCTAGTTTTCCTACCACCACTAGCCTTATCGAAAACTATGGCCCCACCACCGTCATTCCCACTGTCGTCCTGCTTCGATCTTGAGGCCTCCATGGTCTCCACCAATGCCACAATGCCATCCACCTTGGTTCGGCTTTTGCGCGGTCCACCTTTACTTGAGGACCCAGTTGCCGTCTCGGCCTTTGCGCAGTCAATCCCGTCACCGCTGACCTCCGTACTGCCCACGCTGATTCCTGACCCTCTACTGTTGGCATCTCAAATCTATCCCGGTGCTCTCCCTTTCTCACAAACTGGCCCAGCTGTCGTGCCCTTGGTAGTGTTGCACTGGGCGCATCCCTCTAGCAGCACTGTCCTCTTTCCGCCCTCAGCCATGGAATTCAGCAGCAGCTACACCGAGCCATCCTCAAGCCTTACCCGTGGGCCTCAACAACAATCGGCCGTGCATCTCGGTGGCCCGCCTCCTCCCTCGCTGCCCCTCTATCACTCTTTGCCGACCGTCCCCACCAATATTAACATCACAAGTTTAGTTACGTTGCCTCTTACCTCCATTGATGACAATCTCATGTGGCAGACTCAATTTACCGCCTTTCTGATCTCCTACAATCTCGTTGGCCTTATTGATGGCTTTACTCCACGACCATCTTCCACTATCTATGATGCCAATGGGCGGCTCGTGATTAACCCATTATTTTCCTAATGACTTCGGGTTGATAAGCTACTACGCTTGCTCCTTTTTGCCACTATCTCTGGCGACATGCTTGTTGAGGTTTGTGACTTGGTTCACTCTTACTAGATCTGGGATAATTTACATAAGCAGTTTTAAGCCACAAGTCTTGCAAAAACCTTGGAATTACATCATTGCCTTACTAACTTGAAGAAGCCAGCATCCCAGACCATGGGCTCTTTTCTTCGCGAGATCAAACACATATCAGACTCTCTTGTTGCCATTAATTTGCCTCTAACTGATCAGGAACTAGTTCAGTATACCCTTGATGGCCTGGATGATCAGTATGGGGTGTTTGCAACAGCTGCTACATACTTTGGGGGTCATCTCACTTTTGACGAACTTCGCATGAAACTCGTTATGTATGAACCTCGAGTTAATCACCTCCTTGAGTCCTCTTCCACTCCATCTTCTCACCGGTCCCTTACCACTAGTACTACTCCTACAGCCACGGGTACTTCTCGTAATGTCATCGCCTTGAGCACCTTTGGTCGACATTAGCGTGACGATTGTTCTCACAGGGTCACAATGGTGGTCGAGGTCGAGAATTTATCTCTACCGGAGGTCGTGGGGCACAGCATCACACCACCACTTCTGGTGGACAGGGTTCCCTTACTTTAGGTATATCTTCTAGTTCTACTCAGTATTCTGGCCCTCCCATTTCGACACTTTTGTCTCGTCAGTTAGTATGTCTCCGGAAGTTTGTGCTAACGTGCCCCCCTTCCCAAGTCGCTTGTCAACTTTGTTTTGCCTCAGGCTAAATTGTTATCCTCATCTTACTTTTATATGTGGATGATATTATTTTCACTGGCAGCTCTGCCTCACTTTGGCACCACATTATATATCTCCTTTCCACTCAGTTCCCCATGAAAGATCTTGGGGATCTCCATTATTTTCTAGGGTTCAAGTTAAGCAAACTCCTGACATGCTCTTCCTCACTCAACACAAATATCTTCAGGATCTCCTTACCAATTTCCACGTTCACAAATACAAGCCTGTCTGCACCCCCTTCCCTCACGGATTACGTTATCACTTATTGATGGAGACTTATTATTGAACCCTAATAAATATCGTAGTATGGTTGGGGCCTTATAATATCTGACTGTGACTAGACCTGATATATCCTATGCAGTGAATCTTGTTTTCCAGTTTATGTATGCCCCTCATACTACTCATCTCTCTATGGTGTAGCGTATTTTTTGCTATTTGCAGAGAACCGCTGATCATGGTCTTACACTCATATAGGTAACATCCCTCTCTGTCGTACTTGCTTATTCTGATGCTGATTGGGCAGGGTGTCCAGATTCTTCACGCTCTACCATAGGGTATGCCAGCTTCTTAGGTCTAATTTGATCTCTTGGCGCTCTAAAAAGCAGCTAATGGTGTCAAAATCCTCTACTGAAGCCGAATACCGCGCGATTGGTATACTGTTACGGAGACTTTATGCATATGCTATCTTCTAGCTGAGTTAGGCATCCTCCTATGTACTCCTATAAAAGTTCTTTGTGACAACATCTTTGCCGCATACATCACTGCTAATCCTGTCCTCTACGATCACAGTAAGCACATCAAGGTCGACTATCACTTTGTTCGTAAACATGTCTCTCACGACGATCTTGTTGTCACCTATGTTCCTACTTAGCTTCAGTTAGTTGATATCTTCACCAAAGCTCTCCCTGTACAACGCTTTTTATTTTTAAAATCCAATTTGTGTGCGGATCCCCCCATCCAAATAAGAGGGCATAGTAGAGGATTTCGTATACCAAAAATATGTAATTATTTTTGTAAACTCTAATTATACACACTAATATAAATATAGGACCCGACTCCCTAATTATGGTGGGTTAGTTCATCATTAATTTTCTCTCAACTACCTTAGGTAAGCAATGCACAATTCCATCATCAACGTTTAATATAAACTTTATAATATAAATAAAAATATAAGGAGCTAGAGTGTGACACTTGTTGAGATAAGCGAGAAAATAAAGTTTTCGACATCAAGTTGTCTTCAAAAATCCCGTAGGTAACTAGTTTAAACTATGAGTCTATATCTAATCATTCGTTTATACGAATGCATTGACATTTTTTTTGAGTGTTTTTTTTTGGCTACCTACAGAACTCAATAGCTATTATCTTATAAGTCATCAAATGAGGTAACTACTACTCTAACATTCTCTCTGATAAAAATTACAAATGTAAACTACTGTTGTATCGTATTGAACAACTCATTACATTTTAAAAAATATTGTACAAACTGTATGGGCACATAAACAATTAAAAAACTCTTACATGATATTTTGTCCTCTACAATGGAAACAAGATTCTATCATGTTACATCCATAATATATGCAAAGAAGCAGCCATGAATGCATTACATCTTCCACATGCTGTAAGATATTTTCCCTAAGTGTTTCCACTGGTGTTCTCTCAGGTAATGTTGTTGCGTAAGTATATATCTTTTGCATCTAATGATTTTTTTTGGATAACGATGTGTATTAGCCAAGCTCAGGACCAATAAACACATCATTTACAATCATGTACATCCTCATATGATCACCCAAATAAAATCAATCTAACTAATGAAATATAACTAAATTTAGCAATTTCAAAAAAAATTAGCCTCGTCATGAAATATTACTTTCATTTCAGGGGCGAATGCCGTCAAGATCATACCCTGTACAATACTTTGTTCGTCCAATAAGGGCAAGAATAGCATTTATGCAAATAATCATTCATCCTTAGATCCAAACATTTCCAATAATTGGGGTGGATAAATAATTTTCTAGCACAAAATAAGGAGTTTAAGAGCATCGAGTGAAATTGGATACGTGTGCATATTTATATGTCCACCATGTTTTAATTTGAGTTATGTCCATTTTTTTATTCACTATTAAACAATTTTCTTTTTTTTGGGTTATAAAACATTTCAATAATTTTCTCTTTTATGATTAAATAATATTTGTAATTCAATTGAATGGAATTCCATTAACTTATTGAAATAACATATATGGACCATAGACCACATCATTGATAAATATTACATTTAATGTTGAAATATCATATCTTCATACTTAAATTGAAAATTATTTGTATTCAAAATACTTTAGTTAACTAATAATAGCAAGTTGCATTCATTTTTTAGCAATGTTGAGTATGGAGATGAACAAACCTCGCATTAGATATGAACAATTTAAGAGAACTATGAATTTTTATGAACAAGCAATCAAGGATTTGATTAAAAAAAGTGTAAAACATCTACATATTTTACTCATCATTAATATTTGTGGTGGAGCACCACACATACTTAATTCGAGTGATCTAAGAACCCAAATAAGAGTTTTCCAATAACAAAAATTTTATTTTTAAACAATATTATGATTAAAGATGAATCGTATTTGAATTTGTTATGAAGGATTAAAAGGAATGACTAGTAATTTATTTACTATTTTACTCATGGATATCATTCCTATTTTCTTGTAAAATTCAATAATATTGAATAGAGTTGTTGGAAATATTTTAATCATTTAGATTAATATTGAATAGTAATTTCTTGTGCCCTGTGTTGCTTGTGGCCAATTGAATAGAAAGGTCAATATTTCATCAATTTGTTTTACTTACCACCAATATGTATTAGTATCAGGTGGATGTTCAGCAAGATAGTTACCTAAGTTTGCTCATGAGCAACATTATTCATGGCACAACATATATAATTTAAATTGAGCTAATTCATTTACTTACTAAAATTATCACTATGAGAACATAACACATTGCTTTTCAACGTACTTAAAAATTCAATGGTAACTTTGTGACCACCAACAATGATGGAAACTAGAGCAAATATACATCACTTGAAAAAAGCTTCCCTTCAAAATGGGTATCTTACAATACTGATTAATATTATTTGTAATATCTGATGTAGGCATTTATTAAAGTACAGAAAGTGATGTCCATTTTGGTTTTCTTAATTGTTAGTCTTCTTCAAAGTTAATTAATCTTGAGAAAAGTAAGAATCACAATGTAACATTGTGTGAGATAGGAGGGACGGGGGACGAGGGGGAAGGCAGGGGGAGAGTGGGGGAGAGGGAGGGAAGGAGCAAGAGACGAAAGCACCCCATGGCACATCTTAATTTCTTTTTACTAAAGCTAATATCCCAATTACCATACTATCGTTGGTAAATTTCCCTTTCATGCTTCACAAAAATATCGCCATCATAGGCATTCACATCATCTTGGCAATGTTGGAGTAATGGCACCCCAAAAGGGTGTTCACTTACTCTCTCTATCTCTTTTTTTGTCACACATAGAACTTTTGGGAGTGGTTTGAAGAGTTTATATATCCCACTCTCATTGTACTTGTTGAATAACTAGAAGCCATGTTTTAAGGGGGTTAAGGGGACTTGGGCTGCCACACACGCACGCGCACCGCCAATGCCCGCCCGTCCGGTCCGGGCTGGCCGCGGGCTTCGGCCTTACTGATTATATTTTTGGAGGAATTTTCTTCGGATTGTTTGCATATAAGCTGTCGTAAACCGAACGGCTAGCTTGACTGAGTCTTCCTCCATTATTACTTCAGTTACCATGATCCTCTCCCTATCCCGAATTTCCACCCCCAATTTACTCACTTTTTAATACTATTCAACATCTCTTTTCTTAATCAGACTATTATATAAAGAGCCCTTCTGCAACTGTGAAACACACACAGAAAAATAGAAACCTTCTCTCCTCTTCTCTTCCTCCTTTTCTTTTTGGGCAACAGACTGTTATACTCCATAGCTTCTCCCTCGAGTGCACGAGTGAGAAGCTTGCTGTGTTAATCCTTGGGAAGCTTTTTCGCCTTATTGATTTGCACCTGAGTCGAGTGAATTTAGCTTTCAGGTCAGTGGTCTCACCCACGACATAACTTTTTCTCTATCATCACAGCAGCCGTTACACCAATTATTCTAACAATCTAAAAGCTAAATTCAATGGCTGCAACACCAAAAACTCTCCCAGAACTCTACAAAATTGAACCCCTTGATGGAACCAATTACAAACGTTGGTCGTAAAAACTGCTCCTCTGTTTTGAGCAACTTGAGATCGATTATGTTCTCACTACTGACCTTCTTGACGAAATAACAACTGATGTTGAACCTTCTACTCCTGCTGCTCCTAAAACACCTTTCATCCCACTTGATGGCGCTTCCAAGAAGAAACTTGAAAAGGACAACAAATTAGCTCGTAGCTATTTACTGAACAATATGTCCAACCCACTATTTGATCTATTTGTGATCTTCAAATCTGCGAAGGCCATATGGACCAAACTAGAAGTGAAATATAGTTCAGACGACGCAGGAAAGAAAAAGCACGTTGTTGGCAAATGGCTGCAATTCTAGATTGTGGATGATAAACCAATCATGGAACAAGTTCACACCAACGAGAATCTATGTGCTGAGGTTCTGGCAGAATGTATGAAGATGTGCGAAATTCTTCAAGCCAACGTGTTGATTGAAATGTTTCATCCACCTTGGAGCTATTATAGAAACCATCTCAAGTATAAGAAGAAGGATAGGGATGGGAGTTGCACCCGAACCCGAAAAACCCGCCCCGAACCCGCCCCATTTATAGCAGGTATGGGTACGAAATTTTGGGAAAAAATGGGTATGGGGCGGGTATGGGGATTGCGTTTGAAAATGGGTATGGGTATGGGTATGGATTCTTAAAACCCGTACCCGATTGTGTACCCGATTTGCTAGTAAAACGGGACCAAAATACGGTAAAATTCAAAAATAAATATTTGGCATGAAACTCTAAGTGTATATTATTTATTTATGTAGAATTGAAGAATTAAGTTTTTTTACATTTTTAACTTTTATGAGTTTATCCGACATAAACTTTAGTAGCATCGCTTGAAATTGCCAATCAAACATACCGTGTATGCAAATATGGATTGAATATGGGTGACACTTTGCGCACTCTACATATACCCGAATAAAACCCGTAAACCCGAAAAATCCGATGGGTATGGGTATGGGTACAACCATCCAAAACCCGATGGGTATGGGTATGGGTATGGGTATGACTTTTGAAAATGGGTATGGGTACGGGTATAGCTCAACCCGCCCCGAACCCGCCCCACGCCCATCCCTAAAGAAGGACATCACGCTGCAGGAGCTAATCTGCCACATGTGAACTGAAGATGCAAATCGGCTGAAAGATAAGATGTCATCCCTTTCATTGAATTATGTTAACTCTAACTTAGTTGAATCTGCTATGCCAATGAACAAAGACAGGTTCAAAGGCAAAGGAAAGAAATTTCAAAAGTCAAATCATAATCTCAGAAACCAGAATGCTGTTAATAAGAAAATTCAGAAGCCCAAGGTAGTGTGTTATGTGTGCGACAAGCCTAGACATAAGGCCTATCAATGCAATTAGTGAAAAGGGTCAGTTCAAGCCAAGCAGAAGTCCACACCACCTACTGCCAACATTGCTGAAACCGAGGACAATGAAATCATATGTGCAGTTACCACCTTGGCGGCAAATCTATTACACAACCTTACAGAATGGATTCTGGATTCTGGAGCTTCAAGACACTTCTACGCCAACAGAGAACTCATGGTCGACTTTGAAGATGTTGCTGATGGACGATGCGTCTACATGGGTAACTCATCTACAGCTGCTGTCAAGGGTAAAGGGAAGGTTCTACTTAAGTTTTCTTCTAGAAAACTGTTGTCTTTAAGTAATGTCTTATTTGTCCCTTCCCTTCGTAGAAATTTAATCTCTAGTACCCTTCTTGATATTGCTGGCCTAAAGATTGTGCAAGAAGCTGGTAAAGTTGTTATCATGCAGAATGGGGACTTTGTTGGGAAGGGGTATTGTAGTGGGGGGCTACTTGTTCTGAATGCTGCTGCACAAGTTAATAATGAAACTGCTATCAATTCTGTTTATATTGCTGAGCGTGTTGATATGTGGCATGGTAGGCTTGGGCACGTTAATTTTGCTTCATTCAAAAGGCTTAGAAACTTGCAATTAATTCCGAATGTGAATACTGAAAACTATTCTAAGTGTCCTGTCTGTGTTAAAGCAAAATCCGCCAAGAAACTGTTTAAATCAGTAACTACTAGAAAAACAGATTTGTTAGAACTTATGCATTCAAACTTAGCAGACTTTAAGAACACAATGAGTAAGGGTGGAAAGAAATGGTGTATCACTTTTGTAGATGACTACTCCAGGAATACCAAGGTCTACCTTCTTAAGTCTAAAAATGAGACTGAGGAAATGTTCTTAAAGTACAAAGCTGAAGTTGAAAACCAGTTAGACCGAAAAATCAAGAAATTTAGGTCTGACAGAGGTGGAGAATATGACACCAATTCCTTGACTGCTTTTTTTGATAAAAATGGGATAATACATGAAACTATGCCCCCTACACGCCTCAGCAAAATGGTGTTGCTGAACGAAAAATCCGTACCCTTAAAAAGATATGAAGAATGCCATGCTTATAAGTTCTGGATTATCTGAAAATATGTGGAGGGAAGCTGTCATGACTGCTTGTTTTATACTCAATAGAGTTTTCCATAAGAAGTTAGATCTGACCCCATATGAGTTATGGAAAGGATATGCTCCTAATATAAATTATCTGAAAGTGTGGGAGTGCTTGGCCAAAGTTGCATTGCCTAGTCATAAACGTTTGAACATTGGCCCCAAGACCTTTGATGCTGTTTTCGTTGGTTATGCACAAAACAGTGTTGCACACAGATTTATGTCATCATCTGATTTCTCTTTTTCTGAGTATAGGGATGCTAAATTTTTTGAGCATATTTTTTTCCCTTTGAACAAGGATGTGCCACATGTTGTGTCTAATGTCATGCCTGAACATGTGAACTTGCCTACTTCTAGCTCTAGTGTTAGAGACTTGGTAACTGAACCTAGAAGAAGTAAGAGACAGAGTACTGAAACTAGTTTTGGCCCTGATTTTATCACTTCCCTTTTAGTCGAAGTCCTTGAGAGCTTTGATGTTGATGCATTAACTGATGAGTTCGTGTCTCTATTCTTACTTGAGGAAGATCCTAAAACCTACCAAGAGGCTATGAGGTCTATAGATGCTACCTTTTGGAAAGAAGCCATTAAGAGTGAAATAGATTCTCTTGAGTCAAACAAAACTTAGGAGCTGACCGACTTGCCTAAGGGATGTAGACCTATTAGTAGTAAATGGATCTTCAAGAAGAAACTTAGGACGGATGGCTCTATTGAAATGTACAAAGCTAGATTAGTTATTAGAGGCTTTGACCAAAAGAAGGGAATTGATTTCTTTGATACATATTCCCCTGTGACTAAAATTACAACGATAAGAACTCTAGTTGCTTTAGCTTCTATTCATGATCTTGTTGTGCATCAGAAGGATGTTAAAATAGCTTTTCTCAATGGTGACTTAGATGAACAGATTTATATGTCACAACCTTAGGGGTGTGAGGTTCCCGGTCAGGAGAACAAGGTATTTAAACTAAGAACATCTCTTTGTGGTCTAAAGCAAGCCTCCAAACATGCCGCGATAGCCGCAATATGGAACGCGATTGCCGTATTAGAGTGATTTTGCTGTACCGCTACTGAAACCGAAATCGCGATTGAAACCGCATTTTGAATCCTTGGCTATGGCCTGAAATATGAGATCATGATCATGGTTGGTTTTGTTTCGTATTGTCTGATGTTTGTGATCTGTTACTTTTCCTTTTTATTATGTTTCAAGCTCAAGGGTTTATGATATATGGATTAATGCTGCAATGCACTGTTGTTGAAATTTGGTGGATTTGTGGAATCATTTACTTGAAGAAATGATGCATGTAGGTGTGGCAAACAATTAGATTGGGCATGGAATATATGCTTGGTTGAGATCTTGTATTTTGATGTGGGCAAAGAAAGTGGTGATTTTATTTCTTTATTTCATAAATAGATTCAAATACTTTGGATTATTGTTTTTGAACTCTGACCTAGAAAGAGGATAAAAGATGTAGAATTGCAGACGATGATGTCTGAATTTGAAAACTTGAAACATGTTGGTTGTTTTTGGGACCAACCTTAATATGTAGGTGACTTTCAGAAAACAAGCTCTTCTAGCTATCTTCAGTCAAAGTTGACTGTGTTAGGCGATAATTTGTCGCATTTTACATGCCTTCTTCACCCACTTTTAGCTCGTTTAATAACTTAATCTTTAGAATTTTTACTTTTTTTATTTATGTTTTGTAGGAAATAATGTCAAATCAAGCAAACGCCGCGAAAAGGAGCGAAGACGGGACAAAGCGAAGAAAAACAGCAAAAACCGGCAAAAAAAGGACGAACCGGGGACCGAACCACCGTGCCAGAGGAATGGCACGGTGGGGCCGTGCTATGTGGCACGGTCGTGCCACCCTGGCACGGTGTGACCGTGCCACGTGGCACGGTCGTGTCCCCTAGGTCCCGTCGTCCGGCTTCGCGATTTTCTATAAAAGGCCCCTTCGGGCGTTTTTGCGGGTGGTCGTTGGGGATTCGCTTAGGTCTTCTCCCTGGCGATTTCTAGGGTAGTTTAGTTTAGGTTTTAGCCAATAAAACCTCCATTGAGGAGATTAGATTAGGATTGTATTGAATTAATTCTGGGTTCAAGCAAACGGATTTCAAGTTCCGCTTCAATTCATGAGTCTTCTTCTTCTCTTTCTCTCTATTTCTTGTTTGGTTCTTGTTTTAGATTTTGTTAATTTAGTTCATATGTTTGGTTTTGATTTGATTTAATCGTTTAGTTTTTATGTTTAATTCATGTTTGATTTCTTGTTAGAATTAGTTTATAGTTTCATGCCTCTTTTCTTTGTTTTGTTCTTCAAGTTTTTGTTCTTGTTTGTTAGTTTAGGTTTTGATGTGTTTGTGATAATTAGTTGTTAGATTTTGTGGGCTTGGATTGTGATTAGCCTCTTGATGGCTAATTAGTCTTGTATGTGGCCTAACCATACCCAATCTATGCCTAGAACCTAGAGTTTTTCCTCACGCCCGTCAAGTGTTCGATGAAATGCTTGAGAGAACTTTCATCCATATTTTTGGGCGATTGACTTATGCTGAGAGCTGAGGTCAATTAGCTAGTGTGGGAGAGGGAATAGCCAAGTTCGGGACATGAAAATAGTATCCGAATCGAGCTAGGTCCGGGGTTGCTAGTTTTGTGGTTTAATTAGGCTAACCCCATGAAAATAGGTGGTTAGGCTAATTAGACTAGCTCATGA
>JACYFF010031958.1:22258933-22333624 GCA_017589665.1 Selenicereus undatus | reverse complement strand
ATATTCTGGAAGTGAAATAATAGCCGTAGGATCGGATAAATCTCCACTGTCCATTGAGAAGGTGGAAGTTGTATATATACCCCAAAGGGGGTCTATTTGTAATCAAGCCATAAAAAGCCATTGTAAACATTAAAGGGCAATACAAAGAGCATTCTCCCAAACTCTCTACTCTTTTAAAGCTTCCCTTTGTGTACTTGCTTACTTAGCTTCCTCCAATCCTAAGTTAAGCATCTTGTAAGGCTTACTAGCAAACCAAGCTAAGGGTTCCAAGCAAGTTTGCTAGGCCGCACGGGTTTTTAGTTTGAGTGAATTATCATCCCGTGACATTTGGGACTGCTTGTATTGGCTTTTTATAGCTACATCTTATATATTCTTGCATTTACTACAAACTTTGAAGTAGTGTTTCATAGTTGAAATTTGCGGACTTCCAGGAATTGTGGCTTCTAGGATGGAAATGCGCTAATCTTAGTCCAACTTGTGTAGATGTGTGCTAGCAATTTACACTGGACCTTGAAGACGATTGAATTGAATTTCTGTTTGCACATCATATGTTCTTCGTACTTCGTACTTCAATCAAAGCAAGCCGGTCCGTCACGGGAAAGTCGCTCAAGGAGGGTTATTATAATTAGATCTACAGAACCTATCCTTCCATATAGATACTCGCCTTCGTGCAAGATATCACCTAGCTAACAGGCTGTCGTACTGTCCAGATTAACCAATTTGACTAACTTCAGTCCACTTAAGAATAGGGGCATGCTTTTTTGGACTTATAAGAACTACTTATTAGTGCTTGTTGCTGAAGGTTGTTAATACATGCTAAGTTGTGCTGAATTGGTTTATATTACTAGAGACTAATTATACTGAACTGTACTGAATGATGCTGAATTATGTTAAATGATATGAAATTGTTCTTAAAGTTGCTGAATACTGTTGATAAGTTGAGAAGACATGCTAGGTTACCCAGCTTCCCCGAACTTGAAGTTACCCATTGCAAGTTGAGCCAACCTATGTACACAACTTAGCATCTCATATTTTATATAACCTCAAAGCTGTTATCCGAGCAGGCTGGGAGTTTACTCTTAACCCCATGGACCGATGTGAATGACCTGTATCCAAACCCGACCATATGTGAAACAAGGTGCCCTAAACTTTGACCTGAACTTGAAGCATCCCTATCCAGACTAAATCAACCAGAAATGTAGCTGACTAAAATCGAACGCAATTGTTGACGACTCTAACCGAGAAACAAATAAGACCCCAATCATGAACCTGAAATAAACTGATCTGAACTCAACGTCACTCAAAATTTTCATTAATCCAGTTTGACTTGACTGGAAATTAGCCTGTCCTGAATGACTCATTTTCTGGGTCTTCATGCAGTATGGTTTAGATGTTAGAGGACCCATGTGGAAAAAACCAAGTGCTTGATTTGGGATCATCTTTAATACTGGACCAATGATATAACATATCTAAAATCATGGTTGCAGCAACCTACGGGGCCATCTGTTTTACAGAATGGAGGCAGTTCAAATTGAGGTGTTAGCTCAAAGTTCTGCGTCATAGCTACTCCACTCACAGATTCTTTATGTTGTACTGAAGTTAGCTACGAAGAGTGACTTAGACTTCTTAGAACTGTAACACGTTATGAAATATGGTCTTCCTTTTGCTGATGATATTTTCTGGATAATTTGTCCAATACAAGGGATACTTTTACTTTCTTCCATGTTATGATTCCTGTGTATGTTCTTTCCTGCCTTCTTGGTTGTTTAAGTGTCAAAATTTAATGAGGTTGAGAATTGCACAGTGTTCAAATTCTTTGTCCTCTTATTTCTTTGCAAGCCACTGTTTTATATTTCACTTGCCACCCCTCTCTGCCTCTCAAAAAAAAAAAGAAAAAAGGAAAAAGGAAAAAGGAAAAAACTGAAATCTCTTTCACTTCAACCTTATTGGCATAAAAAAAGGGTCGGGTAAAGTGTTTCTCTGCTTATGATGGTATTTATATTCCATTAAATTTGAAAGAAGCATTGAACTAATTTGCCTTGTATTGGAGGTTTTTGCTTAGATGTATGTCTTCATCCTTCATGTGTTGTTTGCTACGCGTGAGCCTGTCATGTACGTCAACCTTTTTCCAGTAAAAAATTAAGTTTATTTTGCTTGAAACAATGGATTGTCTATTATCATACTGTGATCTGCGGAATGAATGCACCAATTTTTCCCAAATTCTGCAGCACAAGGTTTTCCAACAATCCTCTGGCCCTTCCATCCTCTATAAAAGATAGAGTTTCACTAAACTGTGCTTCCCCGAAACTGGGATAGCTCTCTTAAAACTATTCAATAGGAATACAATTGCTTGGTGAACATATTCTGTTTCTGTAATGGGGTTGGTCCCCTTCTTTTCCTGTACAGTTTACAATGCTGCATTCTGTAAATTAGAACAATAATTCTGCAACTACAAAAATGTTGCAAGTCAAAGTATACTAATTCCTTACTTTCTAGATTGTATATATTCTGTCCGTCATGTCCGTCATCCGTGCGCCCCTCTGCTGTACAAAGTTTGTATCCTTGTGTAGTGTGGATAGCTCTCTTTAGCTGACTATTTCTGTTTTATTCTTGTGAGTCACCCTGCTGAATCTAATGTTTGATAGTTGCTTTAGCTACGTCAGGATCCAGGTTAATTGCTTAGGTGGCATTTGGCTTCACAGAGCCATCTGCAAAATGACGTTTCTGCTCGTGATGTGTGGTGCTTACCCATAACAGGACTATAAGCAACATCATCAATGAAAGTGATAACACTGCGATCCATGTCATTTTTACATATCTCTTTAAGGGCTTGCAGTGATTGACCAGGATATCTGAGAAAGCATTCTTCACTAGCTGACAGTCTACCAGAGATTCCATTTCTGGGTATCCATCTAACAGGCTTTGTATTGAAGTTGTGTAGGCTTCTATAACATTATACTCGCTAGTGGTTATGAATTCTCCTTGCTTGCAGCCTGTTCCACTGGTGTCTGAACAAGTAAACAACTTCAATACCTACAAAATGGAGCAATATCATTATTCATTCACTCAACTTGCTTTTGGAAAAAAACAACAAAAAAAATCTTTGCATCCTAGATGTGTGATGAACTGATCATTGGCGACCAGCTTACCTGTGGGATATCTCCTATCTGAACTGTATCAGGTGGACATTTCTCTGGCTGATACAAATAATCAGGCGGTCCGGAGAAAGGATTGCATACAAACTCAAGTTCTGGAAACGAATTACTCCTTAGAAGAGAGATGTTTACATTTACCTGTCATACATTATATTTCATAGTCAAGAAAATGTCTGAATAGAAAGAAGTGTGGAATTTCAGACACTGCACAACTTTGCCCAAAATAAGATGGATCATATCTAACTCTGATTATTTTCGCCTATTTTCTAGTGAATATGTCTGTGATCGGTTTCCCTTTCTTGTCTGAAACGGTACCTGGTCAACAATGTCATATACTCCCACACTGATGTCTAATAGGATCGATTTTGCTGAAAGCAATCCGTCACAGGGAAGAATGGAGCTCAGGCTGCTGTTTTCAGGGTTTTGTTGGAAGTCCTGAAGAGCTGTGCATGTATCACCAGAGAACCTGCATATGTACCCAATTGATGTCTCTGATTAGCCATCTGATGATCTTGAGGATTAATGCAGCAATAAAGTAAGATCGGCATAAGCTTTACTTTTCAAGGAAGAAGTATGCTCCAAAGAATAGCCAACAGAAACTTGTCAGGAGCCAGCATAGTATGATTAGCCTGTGAAAGATGGCAGAGTTACCGAAGTCATGTTTGCAAGGCTGATTTTTACAATTAAGTGTTAAAATGTGAGGTTTACTTACATGTGGATTATGCGTCGAAATCTCAGTATGCCAAAAACTGCAACAGGAAAAGGACAATTTAGTGTGAGAGATTAAGCTTGTGTGTAGAAGCATGTTGTTTAGTTGTACGTGTTACCCTGTATCCCCATTTAGTAGACCTAAAATTAAGACCTGAACTTAAGATGTACCGAGTAGGCCAACTCAAGCAATTGTAAAATAGATCCATCATAGTTTAATGAAAGGCATGCTGAATTTTAACCTGAAGTCAGGTTGACTTACAACAGGCCTGAATGTGACCCCAGACCCAAACCCTTCCTGAACTCGATCTGACCTGTAACTGTAAGTATTCCACTAATTCTTTTTGACCCAGTACAAAAATAACCTAGTCTGCGCTTGTACCAACAACCCATTTGCCAGTTCGACAATTTAGCTTGGAGATATGTCCATTACCAGAAAGTGCAATTGCAGCAGCCAAGTTCAGGGATATGTTGATGGTGGTCAGAAGGTACCTACAACCCAGAACATACATGCAAGGATGAGAAACCAGGCAGAGGTCATAGTGGACTTATGAAAGAGCAAAAGGGGATAGCATGGAGCAGATAGGATAGTGAGAGAACTAGGCAGGAGGCGAGAGAGGAGAGAGAATTACAGTATTGCCAGACCCTTGCCAACTAGGTGCCTGTTCTTCCGAGCTTGTCTCTCTATATCAACAGCTTCATCATCAAGCTTGTCAGAGGTAGAAGCCAAGAAGCTAGCAGCATCAGCGCCATAATCACCAACGCCATTGCTTGATTGTAAGGTTTCGCTGATCTTCTTAATTGCTCCAGTTGCATTGTGTATGGTATGAGATGCCTGATCTGCAGTGTCGATTATAATGCTGACAATTGTCTTTGCTCTTGAGTGAAATTTAGCAGTCCCACCCAAAGCAGCCCCTGATCCAATTCTGCATGTGTTTCAGATTATATCGACATAGCATTGAAAATATCCCCTTGTCAGTTGCAATACTTGCAAAGTAGTCTTAATCATATTTTGGATGTGCCGGAAGTTTGAGCAGCTTACATTGTTAGGATTGCAAAAACTGTGGTGAGAATGAGGGGACAGAGAAAACAATGCTTGTGACAAGGTCTTCTCTTTCTTAGCTTTTTGTTCTTGTTCCTATTGCAGGAAGCCGTTGCCAGCAGATAAAGGGAGTATACAGTGCCGACGATGAGACATAACAGCCCAATGGCATACCCGTATATGCCTGTGAATATCACGGACTGCCAGATGTTCTACCAGAGTTAGCGACAGACCGAACACGGGGTAGGGAGAGAGAGTGATGGGGGAGGCTTACACTCCAGTAGTGCTTGTTTGTGATGTCATATCCTCCTGTATATTTCTTGAAGTACTGCAGTGGATCTACCCTAGTGATGTCATCTAGCTGTGATGTGGGGTTGGAGGTGTCTTGTGTTTGTAGCAATCTTCTTCCTGTCAGAACCATGACTGTTGTCTGATGAGTTTTTGTGATAAACAATTTGTATGCAGGTAAGAACAAGTTGGGGTTGTATAATATGTTATCCCTCGACTAAATTCCAGTTTGCAAGACCCTTCACTATATGTAGTCTAGACTAACACTCTACTCCATTCGCATCTCTAGCAAACGAACTCTTGACTAAGTTACCCAATGTTTTCATCTTTTCCAAGAGAAATTGTTGGTGTTCTTTTTAAGAATAGCAGAATCAATAGTTCTCTTGTAGATGATCAAATTTGCTATATTATTAACTTCTCAAAAATATATTTAATTTTATTTTGCAAAAATATGAATGTCTAAAAGAACGTGGGGGAAAAACAAATGGCTTGTTTGGTTCTATGTAATCG
Source organism: Selenicereus undatus (assembly GCA_017589665.1). Taxonomy (NCBI): domain Eukaryota; kingdom Viridiplantae; phylum Streptophyta; class Magnoliopsida; order Caryophyllales; family Cactaceae; genus Selenicereus; species Selenicereus undatus. The sequence continues at coordinate 22,327,921 of JACYFF010031958.1, read as the reverse complement.
AAGTGGTAATGCAATCAAAATGGTAATGGTGATTCCATTATCATGTTTGGTTACTATTAAGTAATGTAATCAAGATTGCATTGTAATTACATTTACCTCAATCTATGTAATTACAATTACTTGACTTTTCCTAAACAATTTTGATTGCATACCTTTGAATCAAAATCTATCTAACTATAAGTTATTATATTTAGGAACTTTCTCTCTCTTATCTCCATTGTCTCTCCTCTACTTCCCCTCTCTTATTAGTTTGACACCATTTTTTTAAAGGTTTGAAGTTCCACTCACCCCTCTCTCTCTCTTGTCCGTATTGGACAAAATTTAACTTAGACCATGATCGTATTATTGTAACTGTATTTTTGTACCTTCTAGACATCATGTCTCTCTCTCTCTCTCTCACGTCGTCGTCATCATCATCATTTTCTCTCTACTTGGTAAACTTGAACAATATTACATTATTGTAATCTATAAGAAATAGAGTGATGTAAATCTCATACGAAATATCGTAATCATGATGATAAAATATTTGATGATATTTATCAACGAAACTACAAATAATTAAAATAGGCAAAAATAAAATGCGAATTGAATTGCAAGTACTTCACGTTGCGTGAAAAATTAAGTATTGTTTGTACATGAATTCATTCCATTACACTTGTAAAGACTTTGTAACCAAACATTGTAATGCAATTATTATCCCATTTCATTACATTAACAATTGCATTACATGGTTGATTCCATTGCATAGTGATTGCATTACTTTCAACCAAACGCTACAAAAGAGCTTGAGACTAATACTTGTCCAATGAACTCCTAAACAAAACATTTTTGGGCTTTGTTTTTTTGAAGCATCATTTCTGTATCCTACTTAAAAAGTAATAAGATTGGCCTACCTTAATCAGCTAGTAACTGGACTTTTTGTGCAACCACATGGTATTTTTGGTACAGTAGGTGGAGTAAATGTAGCATATAATATTAATTGTTCCAACTGTAAACCGTCATGATAACTTCCCATCATAGCAAAATTTGCCACTCTTGAAGAAAGCAAGGACTAGCTAATCAGCTATTCACCCAAACAGATTTTAAGTTGGAATCCCCTCATTTGTTCTACTGAATTCATATTTGTGTCTCATTTGTTCTACTGAATTCATATTTATAACTCATTTAAACGAGTTTTTAACTACTCAAGTATGCAACAATAATTCCTTTTAAACAAGGTTTAAGTTCGAGTCAATGCATGTAGAATACTGCGAGGATAGCTTCATCTTATAGGGTGACAGTTAACCTGACCACTATCCCCTCGGGGGGTTTGGGTTTAATGAAATATGTGAGAAAGAAAATCCCAAACACAACGATTAAATGAAGTAGGCTTGAAACAATCTACCTTGTCGAAGACCGGTGTTCAATGAAATTGTAGCTTCAGAGAAAACCAAGTTCAAGCTGATGATCATCACAGTTAGATGCACTGCCCATCTTCTGAAATTCTTAAAACCCATCTTCATCCCTGCCCTTTTTTTTTAGCGCCCCCCCCCCCCCCCCCAAAAAAAAAGAGCCATTAAACCCAAAAATAGGACTTATTCACATATAATTATGTACCATAAATTTATTTCTTACCAGCATCAGCACCTCCTCTGTTTTGATAGAAAGAGAGAGAGAGAGAGAGGGTTCTATGAAATAAAAGCCAGGAAAGAAGGGATTTTAAGGAGTGAATTTTTGTAGCTTGAAGTGAAATCTTTTGGTTAATGATGAGAAAGGAATAATATCCTTTTTGAATGCAAATGAGGGAAAAGAAAAGGGAAGAAGAACTCAGTTTAAAAGATAAAGCTCTGCTCTGTCTTCGTTAGCTAGCTAGAGTTACAAAAACAGATCATGCACCAAACAGTGGCCATTCTTAAAAGTTATAAACCCAAAAAAGAAAGGCCAGAAAGATTTCTCTCCAAGTAAAGCACAATATTTATTTATTTATTGATTGTGTTTCTTCTCATTTCTCACTATCTTGACCCAACACACAGAAAAAAAAAAAAGACAGACCAAACAAAGAAGTGTAAAAGCAAGAAAGCCTAGGATAGGAATTTCACCAAAATACAAATATATCAACAAATTATTTAAACACTATGGGCCTGGTTTTTTCATTGGGAAATAAGGGTTTGGAAATAGGTAAAGTTGGTTGAAGTGAATATTTTTTTTTTTGAAGTCGCCTAAGTTGGTATATTTTTTATATTATGAATGAAAATTGGTTAAAATAGTGGATTGAAGTGGATTAAAGTTGGTTGAAGTGAGTTGAAATTGGTATTTTTTATTGAAGTTTGTAAAGTGCATTGAAGTTGGTTAAAGAAGATAAATTGAAATTTACCAATGAAAAAAACAAGGCCTATATGTAGATGCATGAACAAATTTAGGCGGAAGTGCGATTTTTTATATAAAATCTTGGGTAGTACTGCAATCAAAAAATATGGAGAAAAAAAAATCAAAAGTTTACCTAAATTAAAATTCTGCCCACAAAGTATGAATGATTTTTTTAAAGTTTGAATTTTGCTTTTACTTTTGCGAGAAGGGTGACCAGACTGCTGGAAAATTTTGCAGAAACTTCTTCCTGAATGCACTCCAATCCAACATAAAGCAAACTGCAAGTGTAAAGGAAAGAAGGGGGGAAATTTCAACTGCACCACTTGTGTTTTGTACAAAATTAGGTTTTTTGTTTTATTCATTGATTTACTTGGGCCTTTTGAAAAGGATGTAAAAAGCAAAAGGTATTTGAGTTAAGATTTGATTTAATTTCTTAATGTCTTAGGTTTAGTAAACTAAAGTTTCATCAGATTTTGTCATGTACTAAATCAACTTTTATTGGGGAAAAAAAATGAAATAGGTCGTGTTCAGTAACAAAGTTTTGAGTTGTGTTTAGTGTTTTTATCAAGTTAATACACGAATCATTCAATTTTTAGTATTCGGTAACCTAATGTTTTGACTAGACCTGATGGAGCGTGTGCTAATAGGCCGGAAGTAGATTGCTTGAGTTTAGTTGCAAATTTCCACTTTGATGAAGGATATGACTTGATATAAAGGCTAAGCCACCAATCAAGCCTAAGGATCCACCAAGAATTGCATAAAGGCAGTGCCACCAACAACTCTATAAAGGATTCCACTCAAGACTCGCCACCTTTGCAAAAAGGATAAAGAGAACTTAAGATTTTTGAGAGAAAATGAAAGCATAAGCTTCTTACATCAATATTCAACAACCCTTTCTACTTCCTAAGGCTTCCCCTTATATAGGAGAGCTTCACAAGGCTTCAAAATGCAGCATACAAGTGCCTTGGTCGACCATAAAGCAAAGTAGGGAACCAAAAAGCAACAAACAAAAGTGAAAAATGCTTTTTACTTTATGTCAGCACTTTTCAGTTTACATAGGTCAACTTTGAAAGGCTATATCTCCTAGGTTTGTTGGCCAAATGAGCTGCACAAGTACTTGTTGGAAAGATCTAGAAGTAAAATTTCCATAGCCTCCTCTTACAGGCAATTTGGATCACTCGTTTGGGAAATGTCATGCAAAACGTGCAGACATATCAGGCTGGGGCAGATTCTGCTGCTTGTGGAAAAAGCCTCCTCTTGACCTATGCCCTAATGCCTTCACCTAGAACTCTCTTTATGTCCTTTTAGCTGACATATGAAGGTTCCTAGAAAGTGGATTTGCAGCAAGTTAAACCCATTCTAAGCTTGGTTAATTAAGCTCACAAAATCGGGTAAAAACCGGGTAACTTTGCCGTGAAAATACAACTTGCTGTTTTGGCTTCTTTTATTATTTCCGAGGGTTTGACTTCATTTTCGATGGACCAAACCCTTTAGAAGGCCTCTTGACATTCCCAAAATAGGCGTGGCACGCATCCCAATGATTCGGGATGTGGTTGGAATTGGAGTTCCAAAACCGCACACGGGCCAAATTCCCGTTGATGGAGCTCGTGAGCATTAAGGAGGACTTGAGAGCTCTCTTGGACTTGTATGGACATGGCATCCGCTTCACCTAATCAAAATGAGGGTCGGGTCGGGTTGAGGGTCGGGTCATGAGGGTTGGCAGGTAGGATTTTCCCAACCCTGACCCTACCCGACCTTCATGCGGGTCAGCATACCCCTGACCCTGACCATGCGGGTACCCTCGGGTCATCTGGTCAGACCCGACCCTCAAACCCCCCGATATAGGAAATCGGATTTTTCACTAAGTTTTCTTTTTATTATAAAGATCAACATTAAATATCTTACAAAATAAAAAGTCAAACGATAATATAATCCTCCGATGAAGCATATCACAATTACAAACACTTTAATGCGTAAGTTAATCATTAAACCAATAGATTGATTAGTTCTCTAAAATGACTACTCAGTCTACTCCAAACATCAGAGAGAGCGTTAGAAGGTTATAAACCAGTGAGATTTGGTGAGGTGAATGGGGGGAAGATGAGAAGGAGAGATGGGAAAGTGAAAGCGAAAAAGTTTTGAACAAATGAAACTGAAAGTATCTTATTTTTATTTTAATTTTAATTTTTTTTTTAAAAGTGAGGGTCAGCGGGTCGGGTTGGCGGGTCAAAACTTTTACCCAAGCCCGACCCTCATCATAGTCGGGTACCCTCAATTTGAGGGTCGGGGCAAGTCGAAGACAAAAAAGGCTGACCCTAACCCTCATTTTTGAGGGTCGGGTTGGGCGGGTCTTCGACCTATTGATCAGGTCTAGTTTTGACTGGTCTTTCAAGTAGCGTTTAGTGTTTTACGTAGTGTTTTTAAAAAGTTAACAATATTAGCTTTTGCCATTCAGAAGTAGCGTTTCATTTTTTTTGGCCAAAAAATATCTTTTGAAAATTTTATATTTGGAAATTATCTATATCCTTTTATATCAATTTATATTAATCAGTTAATCCAATGGCTTGTTCGAAGTGAGTTATTTTTCTATAAATTTGAGTAACGAAGGATTTATTGCAATAAGGAAATTAGCATCAGTGACCTGTTGTTCTAATAAATGGATTGTTCGAAGTGAATTATTTTTGGGTCAAAAATTTAAATTATTAATTAATATTTTAATCAAAAACAAATCTAGATTTCATTTAATGTAGAAGTCAACTCAGGTTTATGTTAAAATTAAATCTCAAATCATATGACTTCGATCATAGGTCCATTTTTCAGATCATGTAAAAATGTGCAAATTTCTAGTCTTTTTCTTGGTCTCTTCTATTCATTTGCCGTCCACCTTATACAAAGTCAGGTTGAAATAATTTTTTCAACTAAGGTTTTTTACCCTTTTTTCTTCATTTAGTTCAGATCGCTCCTAATTATTTTCATCTTTTCCTCCAAGTTTTCTTTCATATTGATGAATTAATTCATTGAGTTACTTGATTTGTCTAGAAAAGAAACAAAAGACAACAAACATGGAGCTTAGATCTTACACTATCTATAGCTTGATTTGGAATTCTAATACAACTGCTATAAGAATTAATCCCACAACAGCATGCACTAACAACAAAGTGTCCAAGAGAGAAACTAAAAAATTAAATTAAAAATTTACAAGAAACAAATTTTTTTTAAAAAAATGCTTAGAATTTTTCTAGTCTTAATAATAGATTGTTTAATTTGGCTTAAATCTAGGTCGGGTCATATTTAGCTTGATAAATTTTAATTATTTTTAGAATGGCTTTGTTGATATCTGTTTTTGGCGGGCAATATATATGCATGCTCTTGTTCATTTTATTATGATATTTAACTAAATTTATTTTTTACCATAAATTCATCACTGTAAATATGCCCCATTTTTATTTGCAAATATGATTATTCTGTAATTGTCTTCCATCATTTGGTGATAAAAACAAATCTTCCATCTATTTTTAGGAACAAAAGTCTTGGATTTGTAATTTATATGTTTGTGGAGGTACTTGGTGTTTTTTTTTCCTTTTTAATAAATCTAACTTCTCTCTACAACAACAACTCCCAATGTGGGTTTTTAAATGTTTATTTTCTTCTGTTTAAGAAAGCAAGTCAAACACCTCTTAGTACCTTGAATTATCTGTGGATTTTGGTCAAAATGAACAAGCTAAGAATGCCTTAATTACAGGATTTAGCCATCAGTGCTGTTGTTATCAGGCTACAAAGACTTCCAATTCTTTCGGTACTTCTAGGTTGGAACTTGGAAGTTAGGTGTAAATCTAAAGGCCCTCCACCTCCACCCCAAAATCTCATAAAATCTATAATTAAGGTAGTGTTTGGTTGGAAGGAAAATGGTTTTTCCAAAAATCATTTTCTATGGAAAATATTTTTTCAAGAAAAATTGATTTTCATATCACATTTTCCGTTATTTGGTACAAGACAAATCATTTCCTATGAAAAAGAGGAAAACGTCAATTGAATTGTTTAAATGGAATGGTCGCAGTTGATATAAATATTGACCAAATGGAGGAATTTTGAGCTTAAAATTCACATTTGAGTTTTTTGCAATACTTTCGCTCGGGTAATGAAGTTTCGATCTACACCGTTGAAGTTATCTTAATTATGTAAAACATACACTGAATTGTTTAAGTATCAAAAAATATCGATTGAATTGTTGTAACAGAGAAAAATGTTGACTAAATGAAAGAATGTTGTGCCCAAAATATGAGCTTTAACCTATTTTACTCTTTCTTATTCAATGATCAAGTTTTGATCCAATCTATTAAAATTGTTCTAGTGGTGAAATGCACTGTTTAAGGAGCGAAAAATATCAATTTAGTTGTCATTATGGGAAAAATGTTGAGTAAATGAAAGATTATCAAGCTCAAAATCTGAATTTGAGTCTATTTTAATATTTTCCATTTGATGATTAAGTTTTGATCCAAACTGTTAAAATTATTTTACTGGCAAGTCGACTGAATTGTTTTAGTGGCAAAAAATATCGATTAAATTGTCGTAGTAGAGATAAATGCCGATCAAATGAAAGAAATTTGAGCTGAAAATTTAGATTTGAGTTTATTTTAATATTTTTCATCGGATAGTCAAGTTTTGATCCAAACTGTTAAAATCAAAATTTTCACCTAAATTCAGTTGGTCATATCATCAAAGAGTTACAGGCGGAAAATCAACTTCCTATATTCTCAAAAAGGAAATCATTTTCCTCCACTCGAGGAAAAATCATTTTCCATGGAAAATAGTTTTTCAATCTTTATTGTATCAAACAACGGAAAATTAAAAAATTATTTTTCGGGAAAATCATTTTCCCCCCAACCAATCATTTTTCGGGAAAACTATTTTCCGGGAAAATCAACTCTTTGATGATATGACTAACTAAATTTAGGTGAAAATTTTGATTTTAACAGTTTGGATCGAAACTTGACTATCCGATGAAAAATATTAAAATAAACTTAAATCTAAATTTTCAGCTCAAATTTGTTTCATTTGATCGACATTTATCTCCACTACAACAACTTAATCGATATTTTTTGCCACTAAAACAATTCAGTCGGCTCGTCTGTAAAATAATTTTAACAGTTTGGATCAAAACTTATTTATCAAATAGAAAATATTAAAATAGGCTCAAATTCAGATTTTGAGCTTGATAATCTTTCATTTACTCAACATTTTTCCCATAATGACAAACTAATTGATATTTTGCGCCCCTTAAACAGTGCATTTCACCACTAGAACAATTTCAATAGTTTGGATCGAACTTGATCATTGAATAAGAAAGAGTAAAATAGGTTAAAGTCCATATTTTGAGTACGACATTCTTTTATTTAGTCAACATTTTTCTCCGTTACAACAATTCAATCGATATTTTTCGATACTTAAACAATTCAGTGTATATTTTACGTAATTAAGATAACTTCAACGGTGTAGATTGAAACTTCATTACCCGAAAGAAAGTATTACAAAAAAACTCAAATGTGAATTTTAAGCTCGAAATTCCTTCATTTGGTCAATATTTATATCAACTACGACCATTCCATTTAAACAATTCAATTAACGTTTTCCTCTTTTTCATGGAAAATGATTTGTCTTGTATCAAACAACAAAAAATGTGATATGAAAATCAATTTTTCTTGAAAAAATATTTTTCACAGAGAATAATTTTTCAGAAAAAACTATTTTCCTTCCAACCAAACAGTACCTAAATGTTGTTACAACAACTATGAACTCCATCTATATTTCACATACAGGATGAGGGGACAGAAAGACGTCCCTTGCAATAGACAAAAGAAAAGTAACTAAAAGACAACTAATCTCGTAGCTTATGACTCATCACTAATGAAAATCTTGTCATAAAGAAAAAATTAGAAAGGAACTTAGACAGTTTTTTGGTAGGGTTCCATGGATGCAGTCGTTTGGGATGGTGGGTCCAACTTTGATGAATTTTATGTTGTTATGAATTTAATTTAGCATAAAAGTTTGGGAAGCAGCCACTCGAGACTATTTTCCGAACCATGTAACAGGATATGGAGGTGACTTGGACCATGAAGTTAAGGTCTCAACAGCCTTAGGTGTGATCACATTTAAGTCCATTAGTTTGGATTCGTATCCAAACAGACTTTGAATTTTAAATTTTAAATGTCACGGGTTATAAAAGGATTTAAAATAGTTATTTTTTTTTGTTATGTTTATAGATCAATCAAACCTTTTTCTTTTTCTTTTTTGTTTTGGATTTCATCTTTTTTATCTATTGATTCATGTTTCTAAGTTTGGTAGTGTTACCATGGTGGAGCATAATAAATACTTGGAGAACATTTGAATTTATATTTTTGATTTTACCTATTTGTAGATTACTAGAGATCAGCATGCTTTTCTTATTCTCACGCATTTGAAGTGAAGTTAACAGTTATGTTATGTTTGATTAATATAATCAACTTTATAATGTAAACAAGTTTATCATTGTATTTTCATTCTCTTGTTTGATTGTATGAAAGTATTAATTAATAAAAAACTCTCTTGTAATTATGATTACTACAAATTAAGTAATCGTGATTACATCGTAAAGTTAACTGCATTACATTATCATTACATTATATCCAACCAAAAATTACATTAGGACTTTTTATCAGTGCAGTTTAGACTTCCGACTTATACAAAAGTGAAAAAGATCCCACGCTAAACCAGGATATGTTAGCATCCCCTCCATTTGACTCCTCTTTGCCTGTCTTCGCCTTGAAACAAAGTACAAGAGAAACCCAAGAGCTTAATGAAAAATAGAACTGTTCGCTTAACATCTGGATGAATGATGATGCTTATAAAAATAAGGGCGCTTCACTTTAAGAATTCATGCACATATCATCCAATTTGGCTAATAAAGTTTCTGATAGTTGAGACTGAAAACTCAGAATTCAAACATGATATAAATCTCACATATATCAATCTCTATGCTTTGCTTTACAAGAGAGAGACTTCATTGTCAGACAACCATAAACACAAAAAACGAAATTCAATATGCTACTTTCAGAAAATAGAATTATAGAAGTTAACATTACAAGGTAAGCCAATCAAAATGGGCTCCTACTAAATTTATTACTTTTCTACTCTTCTAATTGCAAGAATATGCAATATTAACTATGAAGAGAGCTACACAAACTGATAATGTAAGTACAGCAAAGAAAAATAAACAGAACAAAAATTCTATGAAATGCACTTCTTTTTTGGGGCGAAGAACAGAAGGAAATAAACATCTACTGCTTTGGCTTTGCCTGCTTCCTAGTGTTGGAACTGCATTTTTTTAATTAAAAAAAAAAACTGGGAAATTTTTACAGAGCTGGATATTATGACTGCATCTGGTTATGAAGGTTCATCCGAGGGAGGATGGTGTTAGCCACCTCTTCGTTCAACTTCACTGGTAGAGGAGGCATCTGCTTCATTATTTCAGGGGTGTCGTTCATGCTGCAGTTTTGCCCATCCGAAGGGAAGGTTAGTCAGTCAATTGTGATTAACAAACACCAGAATAATGAGCAAAAAGATGCATCCAAATTCCTTCATTGTTTCCTGAAAAAGGCATCCAGCCGGGGCAAGCGCAACCACCCAGCAGAAGTTTTCGGAAACTCAATTGAGAAAAACTGAACTGTGCATGGTTGGATAGTAGTCTAGATACGAACCAAATTCTCATAGACCCAACCTAAGCCCAACCAGAATTACCATTTTTGTAGATCTAAGAAGCTCATTCTGCAGAGACATAAAATTAGGTTGGTCTACACTGATAAGGATTTTAAGAAACTACCTTGTTCCTATTTGTCAAGAAAACCACCGACTTCTTCCTTCCCAACTGTTTTTGTTCCCCTTTGCATGGTGAATTTGTGAAGGTCAGGATGGTTGGGATTCCGGCCATTCTGGCCAATTTTATCTTTCTTGTCTCTATTTAGTAGTGGTTTTATCCTTGTTTAGTATTTGTCTCTTCCATTGTGAGAATAGTTCTCCTCTCCAATTGTGAGTTTTTATTAGTTTGTGTTTGCATGATTGACTAGTTGGTTGGTTTGATTTTTAAGGGATGTATCAGTTCTCCAGTATTGCAAAGGAGCATTTCCATAAGGATCAACACTTCCAATGCAATCTTTTACGTCAAAAGGATATCTCACCCAAGAGAACTACACAAGATCAGCAGATCTTCTACCAAGAAGTTACAACGAAGATGTAGATCTCTTCTCCAAGCTATATAGGTAAACAACGATATGAATGCGAAGTTGAAATTTTTTTTGGGGGGGGGGTGACTGTAGGATTTGTATTTGTTTGAATCAATTGTACGTTGTAAATGCCGCCCGCCAAACTACTAACTATTAGTGAATTCTTCCTTTTTGTCCCCACCCCCCAAAAAAGGATTGATCTAGCTCCTGCAAAGATTTAGAACTAAGACCAATTAGCTCACAGAACCTACCATTAATTTACGAATAGTTGGTTAAGCTAGGGCTGACAAAAATCTGTCCGACCCGATTACCCGAATTTGTCCGACCCGGAAAAAACCAGGTACGGTCACCAAATTTATGTCCGAATTTAAAATTCGGACAATCGGTCATGTCCGAATTTAAACCGGGTCGGATTCGGGTTTGGACATTCGGGTTCGGGTTGTCCGAATTTTTGAACTATTTCGGGTTCAGACAAATTCGGACAATTGGACAATCGGGTTCGGACATCGGACAACTATGTTTATATGTAATTTTAGTCCAAATTCTTTAGAAAATTTTACAAAAACAAATTCGGACAATCGGGTTCGGACATTAAAAAATCGGGTTCGGGTTCGGTCACACAAAATTTCGGTCAGAATCTCCTAAAATCATATTACAAATTCGGACATTCGGACAATCGGGTCCGGACATCGGACATTCGGGTCCGGGTCTGATCAAAGTGTCCGATTTGTAATCCGAACAGGGTCCGGGTATGAAATTTTTGTCTGAATGCCCGATTTATTCGGACCCGAATTGACCCGAACCCGAATTTTTGCCAGCCCTAGGTTAAACAATGTACAAAAAGTTGTGGAAAACATAAAGAGAATTACTGCAGGGAACACAATGGATAGAGCATGGAGCCTACCTGTTCATGATTTTAGTGAGGTTCTCCCGCGCCTGGCAAAATAGATTGATGTTCTCTTGTATCTGGAAATGACAAGAAGGCAACTTAAAATTCAGTATAATTTCCAAAATAATCAGAGATTGAGCGCTTGGGGAAAAGAGAACTTTTAGGAAATCAGGATCCAATTTGCTAACAACCCAGTCCCCTTAGTACAGACTTAGGATTATGTGCTTCCAAGTGTATGCAACAAAATTTCGCAGTAACTCAGAACTATGTTATAAGCCTCTTGAGTTCACCTTGTGCCCATAGCTAGCACTTGACACTCCAATGTGGATATGTACCATTCCAAATTTCCAATTTCATTGAATGCCTCCAATGAGAACATGCATATGTACATTTGACGCTAAATTTAAGAGTAAAATCATCAAAGCGGGCGAGTCCAGAACCTAGATACATTCCCACACGTGATTTTTGTTGTTGGGTCCAAGTAGCATATATCCAGAAACAGAGACCACAGGTGCCTGTAAATATGAACCTCGCCTCACCAATCGCCAAAACAAGCCAACCAGACCCCAATACGAAAGCTGCATAACTGGTGTTATACATATCAACAAATCCTAGGCAACAGTCCAAACAACGCACACAGATTCATGCCTAGGGCAGGTCATGACGGGTGGAGGTTGGAAGTAGAGAAAGAGAAAGAACAGATGCTTGCTAAAAGATGAAACTATTAGTGGTTCTTTTTTTTCTCTTTCCCTTTTTTTTAATAATCAGCATATTAACTGATCACCACCATCATCCCTGACTCAACTTGCAAAAGGCGCAAATTGTTTAGGATGACTACAATGTCTACCTTTTCAATATTCCTCAAGGACTTAGGATTTGAATATACACCCATGACTTCAAAATAAGGCTAGAGCCTTCACAGAAGGTATAAATGAGGTTCATATCTTCATGCTCAGTCACAATCAAAGTAGGCAAGATGAATGCGGCACACACAAGATACAGATATGATGTAATAGCCAAAATATTTTTACATGAAAAGAAGAAAGGCTTACAGTAACTTGTTCAACACAGGGTACAGCCATAATGCAATAGCTAAAATATTTACCTGAAAGGATGAAAAGTTTGCAGTAATTTGTTCGAAGAACCGTGCATTTTGCTCAAGAAGCTCCCCAGTAGGGCCGCCAATTGCTGAAGATAGCAAGGGTAAAGCTGAAGACAGGCTTTTTGTTTTATATAAAAGCTAGATAAATTCAAAAGAAAAAGGAGAAAAGAGAAAACAAGGATCAGACAGTCTAGGCAAAGGATAAAGTTCAGCCTTCACAATTAATCTGGAGCCTAAGCTCTTAGAAATTTCGGTATCATCATCAGTGTCCAAGAATGGCAATGATGCACAAGTAGATCCATAACAAGAAAATAGAAGGTACAAACCCCCCCTCCCAACTATCCCCAATCCCACCAAAAAAAAGATACTCAAGAGAAGTACAAGTTACCTGCTTTTTTATAGGGAAACCCAATCCATGATTAGGTTAAGAGGCTTTTCCCATTATCGGGGGGGGGGGGGGGGGGGGTGCATCGATACATCCTACTTTCTTTAACCCAAAAATCTAACTATTATGAGTGTTCAGCTTAAAAGAAAACAGTACCATGTATTAGAAACTTGACTAGACACTCAATTTGATTGGTCATATATCCAAGATTGATGTAGTTTGTGCTCTCAATTCCAAGGAAGAGTAAAGAAAAATATTAGGAAGAAAACAGAAAAGGAGTGAAAAATCCAAAAGGCAAGAATGAGATTACGAGGACACAATGAATGAATAATTAGGTTTTTGAGTCATAGGGGAACTCAGTGAAAAAAAAGAGGATTCGAAGAAAGAAAAGATGAAGACTCAGAAGCCAGGACTTCATTGAGAATCAAAAGCTGTAAATGTGGGTCAGGGCTGAGGCCCAAGAGGGATAACGGAAGCAGGGACAACAAAAAAGGAAGAAGAAAGAATCATGCAGAAGTAACTGTTCCAGCTCGACATTCTTAAGCGCCTCAACTCCTTTCCTAAATTAGTATTCATCATCCCTTAAGAAACAACACAAGCTGGGTGAATTGTTAATGCAATGTCACCTCACAAGTCATGCCAGTATTATTAAGAAACTTCACAGGCTTTGACTATGAAACACAGCCTTACCTCTTGACAGGAAGAGGCAATCAATTCCACATAAAGCTCGTAGGCTACAATAGGCTACGCTGCTCAAACAATGAATAACAATCGGCCAAACAAGGAAAAATTGTCGATGACATGTTAGCACAAATCAATAAGTAGATGCATGTGATCATTACCGTGCAAGTTTATTGCTTCCAATAGCACAAGAAATAACAAGTATTCCCTCCGTCTAAAAAAATGGTCAAAAATTTCTTTTCTAGATGTCCCAAAAATATTGTTAAAGTTTCTTTACTTACTGAGAAAAGTGACTCTTCATTTGAAAGTTCAAAGTAATAAATGATGTTTCTTTAACTTTTTTTCTTCGCAAAGTTTGACAAATCTTTTAGGACAGAGGGAGTATATGTTCTAAATCTACACAAGCAAACAGATAAATCATAGCTGGAAACAAACACTTTGCTTCTGGCAATCAAATATGAGCAACCTCCAGTAATGCACTTATGCATACAATTACTAACGCATGCATGTTAAGGGATCCAACTGCCACTTGGAAGTTCAGCCCCCCCCCCCCCCCCCAAGGAGGTACATTAGGGTTTCAGAAAGTCCTCATACTACCCCCACGCTGTGACCCATACAAGAAAACAAGAGTTAACTATTGAGGCCACCACGCAAGGGGAGGGGGAAGTCCAACAGCACCATACAATAACAAAAGACTGGCCATTATTCTGATCGCAAGCAATCTGAATATATTCTGTCATTCTCCAAAGTGAGCTAAACATGCTAGATCCACACCAGATGAAGGACCTAACTCTAGTTTCCATCAAGATCTTTAAGCCAACATCTATCTATTGTGGATCCACCAACAGCAACGTCTAGGTAGGTCAAGATGTCTGTAGCCTCACCCTTGACATGCAGAGATGAAGATTCTGAGAGACCCTCAAGAGACCATCTTCCAACAAGAACCTAGGAGTAGTGAAGTGATCTTTTTAATTTGATAAACAAGACACACATGAACCAGTTTGCAGAGATCATAATGGATTTAAACTGAAATGATTAACTCCATTCATTTTTCAGGAACTGGCTTTTCTGTAGAAGTAAGCATGAAATTCACAGAAGCAGAAGTATAAAATCACCTTTGTAAGAGATGCCATCATCATTATCTAAACATACTGCAGGCGCAGAATATGGATGAGCACCAGGTTGAGATGCCAACTGAGATGACTTTGATGAAGAATCGTTGACTTTTTCCTTGAAAAATAAAATAAAATAAAATTCCTTAATCCTTATGAATCATTAGCCTAGACAGATCAAAGATATGCATTGATTATCACACAGATTCATGAGTCATGACTATGCAGATGCCAACACCCAAGAGCCAAATGAGGGACTAGCATGGACTTGCGCACAAACGCGTGGGCACACATGCACACACACAGAGAGAACAATACAATTTTCAGGACTACTTGCTAAACCGTATTAATGGAAAGCAACAGTGCGATAAAATACCATGAATTTTTCACCACATAGTACGGATGTATGAATAAATGTTCTTCAGACATGCTTCTATGATTGTCATACTTAACATGATACATTGTTGAATGTGGCAAGCTGTGTTTAAAAAAGCGCGCCCCTAGGCTCACAATAGCCCGAAGCCCACCCTCTTGCGCCTTGGAATGGGTCAGGCTCAGCCCATTCTTAAAACCCGCGCTTTTTTGGGCTTTTCTGGGCTTCAGACTGAGGCCCAAAGCCCACAAAGCCCGCGCTTTATAGATCATAATAGATCATTTGGGAAAAAAAAGAAAAAAAACTTCAACGGGCCTAAACCCCTTTTTTTTTTTTTGTGGAAGCCTTTCAATCAAGATGTTACTAAAAGTAAACAAAGCATATTGCTACTACTGAACATGAGTTTGGAGCTGGAAACCCTAACCGTGGTGACAACAATCTAGTAAATACTTTGTTCTTCTGTCTTCTTTCAGACTTCCTTCTCCATCCTTCTCCTCAGTTAGTGGACAACCATGGAAGGTTTTTCTTTGTTTCATTTTGTTCTTTTGCAGCTTCAAGGAGGTCAGAAATGGTGCCTCCTCCAATGCTACAATCGTACCAAGCCCTTACTTTTTTTTTGTGCTTCTTATTCTTTCTTTCTCTCTCTCTCTCTCTCTCTCTGACTCTCTTTCTCTCTCTCTCTCTCTCTCTCTCTCTCTCTTCCTTCCTGGCATGCTGGCAGCATGTGTTATGTTTTTGGGGTTCAATTTATAATAATCTAATTGAGTTGTGTTTAATGCTTTATTTGTGTTTTGTCGTGTTTAATTGATTCTCTTTTTTATTTCTGGTGAAAATCATTTATTTGATGCCATTATCTAGTTGATTTTAGAAGAAATATGGTTTTGGAATGATTTTCAAGCATTTTTTTAGTAAAAGTGCGCCTCGTGTCTAAAAAATCCGCGCCTTCGCCTCGAAGCCCGCGCCCGGGGCCCTAGGACCCTTTGCGCTTTTTTGCACCTCGCGCTTTTTTAATCTAAGGTGGCAAGAGATGACTGAACCAAGAAACTAAGCAACAGATCAAAATGTAGAACAGTTAACAGAAAAGCAAACATAAAATAAAAAGAGAAGCAACATAGCCTCAGATTATTTACTGCACATGACACAAAACAGAAAAAACATGCTCATGAGTGAAGTAGAAATTGAGGATAAAATGAAACTAGTGGGATGCTCTAATACCCTCTGTTCAGTGAATTATAACATACCAAAAAGGAAGCAAATTTTCTTCGGAGAAAATAAAATCAAGAATTCACAGCCAAATAAAGAAGGTGAATGACCAACCAAAAAGTTATATATGGTCCCGAGAACAAATCAAGTTAATGAAGATTCTCCATTTCCTCATAGACATCAAACAAAAGGGAGCAAAAAAAAGGGGGGGGGGGGAGTTTTCTTGTTACATATACTTTCAATAAGCAGTATGAGGTCTTAAAAACAGCAAAGAAAAACCAATGTCAATCAAACAAGATCTCACGAGAATGAAACAATTTAATGGACCACTGTAGTGCATGTCCTAATAACTGAACAAAGTTATGTTCATATGAGATAACATGTTTTGCGTGCACGTTGATTGTTGCTATAGAGATGTTCTATTTGACCTCGCTGTTGAGAAAGAAAGTTTACGCGATGGACAGATGATGGCTTGATCCTTGCTTCTCTCGAAACGGATTTGAAAATTTACAAAGTTTACATGATGCATCTGTGAAATATTTTTATACTTATAATCAAAACAGATAAGACCAAATGGTATTACTCACAATGGAAGAGAAACACCATAGACGGCAGTAAACATTTGACAAATGAAAAGAAGCTACAACTGGGGGGAAAGCAAAAAGATAGGATAAAAGTAAAGGAAAGACTTCATAAAAGAGGAGACAATTTCAATGTGAAAAAGTTGAAGATGAAAGGGTTTGGCATGTAGGATGAAAAAGAGGATGGCTCTACATCTTTTCAGTTATGGATAGGATTGCATATTCAAGTTTAGGAAATAAAAAGAAATGTTTCTGCAGGAAAACTAAAAATATAATAAAACTGCATGAGAGTAAAATAAATGCTAGAAATCAAATATATATTAATCATAACAAAATAATATCAAAAGCTGCATTTTAAGTCTCGTTAGCCTGACATACCTTTTTATCTTTGCTTTTTCTTGAATGATCTTCCTTCCTTCTCTTGCTGATCTCTTTTTTCTGCAGAAATAGAACAAAACATATCAAATAAGCAAAAAACTAAGTGGGATATTGATGAAGATATTTAGATCAAAAGCCTAAACGGTGAAGCATGTGTTTCTGAGCTACTACCATTTCAGCACATGCTACTCTCGCTTGACTGTCACAATTTCTTTTGAAAAATTTGTATTCAAGTGTCTATAACTATGATGAAGAATCAACATTGGAAAGAAATAAAGACAAGTCAGCAAATTTTGATTGCATAATAATCATAACAGATAATGAAACCCATTTGATTGAGTAGGTTAGATTACAAGTTTTCCACCCTCATGACCAAGTTCTACGCCTTGGTGGCTACAACTTCCCAGTTGTACGGAGGTTGTGGTTAGTAGGCCTGGGTTTTTGCCCTAGCGAGACTTGTTGTCCCCTCCCATTGGGCTCTAACTCCAGTAGTGCACGAAGATGAAAAGCTATCTTAGGCCCATCCTTGCCTTATAAAAGAAAATCATAGTACATACAGAAGGTTGAAACAACTCTTAACACAAATGGGGAAGCCCGAGGCAACGACACTAACAGTTACATAACGCTATAAACATTACGGCAGCCCTGAAGGTGGTTGTTCAATAGGCATCATTCCTGGGTTAGAATACGTGGCTGCAAGCAACATTCTTTAACGGACAATATGATTACAGAACAGAGGTTTCAAGATGTAGTTCTTTCATTTACTATACCAACTGTTTTGACTGAATGGGCCCAGAACCAAAGGCTAGAAGATGAGCCACCCGCCAAAGTTAGCAAAAGGGAGAATGCAATCGTTTGATGATAGTAGGTTTTAAATTAATGACATATTGATGTTGTCAGTAAGCCTTCTAGTTAATGACAAACAATGTTGAATGCAGCTCCACTGAAGTTACGACAAAAAACTGCTAAGTTGCAGTCGTTGCATATTTAGTTAAAAATTTTGCACTCATGGTTGTTGTTTTACAAACACAATTAAAAGTTTTGCATACAACAATTTTCGCCTACACAATTATGTACGGAAAACTTTCAGGTATGTATGAAAAAACTGCAACTTTGTATGCAGAATTTAACTAGGCATCCAACAACTGCAATGCTGAAGCTTTTCCATAACTACAGATGATCCGATCTAAACACTTGTTCAAGTGACAAGCGCTCTCTACCTACAGGTCAGTTGGGGGTTGAAACAAACCCCCCAAATCCAAAACCTCAAAAATCCGCCACCAGGTGGGATGTGGGGAGTCTGATGTAGCAACCTTACCTTGAATTGTAAAATCACAGAGATAGTAGTTCCGATTGACCCTAGATTTAAAAACTGTAGACTACTTACTACTCTACAAAAACGATGTAGAGGAAGAAAAACACCCCCCCCCAAAAAGAAAAGGGAAAAAATGAAGGTTGCCCTTGACATGTGGCTCCTGGGGAGACTACTAATTAGAAAAGTTTTCTCTATGAATAATAAGAAACAATGAGATGATGATGATGATGACGTCATTATTCCTGCAGAGAATAAGCAATCCATCTCTAGGGGGGTGGGAATCAATTCTGCTCCAATTCCCAGGCACTATAAAGAAGAAGGATGCTCGCCACTGAAAATAGACTGCAACTAAATATAGATCTTAGAGGACAACTTCACAAGAATTTGCCATCCTCACACACCAATACCGCTTCTCTCCCCATATGTTGCAGCAGACTTAGAGGATGGCTAACAGGTAAGTTTAAGTTTTCCCTGTCTCCTCGTCCATTCAATTATCTCGTTGGGCTAGTTTAAAGGTTGGGTTGTTTGTCTCAGGAGGCTCAAGACAACAAATGGGACCAGGACAAACTAATTGTCCACTCGAACCAAGCTGTTCGGTATTGGGTCCAGACCCTGGCCTAGGCATCACCACAATTCCGTCTTTGATACCATCTGGACAGACTGGACCGAGGATCAGAAGCAAACCAAAATAAGATATTCCACCAATGTTTCATTTTCCCAGACACTTGGTCAGTAAATACTTCCTTACTTCTCCTAGAGAAATCTTATTTCCTTCTCCAAATACCATTTGGGACCTTTTCTTTCTCACGATCATATAAAATACTTCAGCTTGATCAGTTGCCATCTGATTTAATAATCTCAAATTCCTGTTACACAAATTGCTCAGCAAAACCAAAGGTTGTAAAAATGTGATTAAGACCAAAGGATGAAATTCATCTACTGATATATAATCATTTCAGCATGAATCAGAAAGAAAAAAAAAAGTGGGAAAGGTAAAATGAGTACATGCATATCCCCAAAGATTGCAACAATACAATTTTGGTCAATCTATGATTTTGATCACTCCAGATTGGGCAAGATGAGTTCCATATTGTCCACGAATTTAGTTTCAGTCTTTGCTCCACTACTCCACTTAGTTCCATCGACACTGCACTGCACTGCAGAATACTCTCACCCAAAGGCCCACGGCCACCAAGGTAAACTTTGCGACTTCCCATGCTCAATTCCCTCACACAAAACAAATATACACAAAAAGTAAAAACTAAAAAAAACAAGAAAGAGTTAGATTGGCAAAGGGAGGGCTGCCAAGCTGATTGCGAAGAATGCTAATAGATAACTGATGACAGATAGATTCCTGTGTTTTTTGTTCTGCTTTTCTTACATTTCTTTAATAGGTGAAGATAAGTTTCAGTTCCATGTGGGAAGGGCACCTGCATTGACAATGAAGGGGAAAAAAACTAAATAGATGGAAATTATAAGCCATGGTGCAACATTGGATATGGAAGCCTGTGATCACATTTGAGCTTACTCTATTCTTATGTTAATGAGATAAATACTAGTAGAAGTACTGAAGTTCCAAAGACAAATAAGAACTCTCTCTAAAGAGAACCAAATTTCATCCCCCCCCCCCCAACCCTGTAAAACTTCAGCACAAAATAGATCTGAATTTCATTCACGGATAGGACTCTATTGTCCTATATTAAACTATTGGAACTTCAATCTGCTAAGCAGAAACAAACAACTAGCGCTTAAAGCTTCAGAAAAGACAAAAAGCCAAACTCTTCCTCTGGTAGAGATGTCCAGGGACTTGGGGTTCTTTTGGGAGTGACTTCAAGTTTCATCTTGTAAGATCGAACATTGTGAAGCAATCAATGCTTTTAGGAGGGTTAGGTATAAGGGACTTGCGTCTCTTTAACGAGGCCCTTCTTGGTAAGTGGCTGTGGAGATTTATGAATGAAAAGGGCAACTTGAGGAGGAAGGTAGTTACCATCAAATATGGGGACGATGGATTTGGTTGGGTTCCCTCTATCGCGATGGGCTCTTATGGGTATAGTCTTTGGAGATATATCTCCAAAGGTTGCGGGAGATTCTTTCCACATTGTTCCTTTGTGGTAGGAGATGGCTCCTCTATCCTATTTTGGCATGATTGCTGGTGCGGCGACTTTCCTTTGAAAGACTTGTTCCCTAGGCTTTATGTTTTGGCAGTGGACAAAAATGCCTCTATTGATGAGTATCGGGAGCAGGTTCATGGTAACAGTGTGTGGACACCTGTTTTTGTCCGTGATGGATTCGTTGACGATGATTCCTTGGTCAGCTTTTTCAATAAGCTTAATGAGGCCAAAGTAGGAGAATCTTCAGTTGATAGGGTGCGGTGGGATCTAACCTCTCAGGGTTGCTTCACTGTTAGATCTTTTTATTTGAAACTTCTTGATGGGAAGTTCCCACCACAGGAGATCCATTCTGAGGGAGGCTTCCCCTGCAATCTCATTTGGAAGTCCTTAATCCCCTTGAAGGTTTCGTTCTTTGTATGGGAAGCTACACATGAGAACATTCTAACGTGTGACAACTTGCAAAAAAAGGGGAAAGTTTTGGTGAATAGATGCTTCATGTGTAAAAAGGGGCGGTGAATCTGTGGATCATTTATTGCTTCATTGTCAAGTTGCAAGCATTCTTTGGGGTCCAGCTTTCAGTTGCTTAGGAATGTCCTAGGTTGCTCCTGATTCTATTAGGAACCATCTTTTGGCTTGGAAAGGTTCCTTTGATAGGAAAGTTAAGAAGAAGAAGAAGGAGGAAGTCATGGACCCACCTCTTGTCATCTTTTGGAGAATTTGGAGAGAGAGAAATAGAAGAGTTTTTGATAACGAAGAAACTCCTCTCCAGCGTTTGAAAGAGAATTTCATCAAAATTCTCTTCTTTTGGAAGAATGAAAAGTTTAGCTCTTCCTTTATTGATTTGGCAGATTGTGTGGATAGTTTATTCTTAGGTTGTAAATAGCCTTTGGTACAGTGCTCGCTGTGCTTCTGAGCTTCTTTTTTCTACATTAATATACTACCTTTTCCTTATTAAAAAAAAAAGAGATGTCCAGGGACTTACATTCATCCATCTCGAGCGCAATGCCACATCACGGACCGTCTTATTTGGCAACTGTAGAGCTATCTTAGCATAACGAACTACGCTGGAATCTGAAGCATATCTGCTCATATAAACCAACCAACAATTTACCTTACTAGTCCACCAATAATTCTCAGCTAAACAGCTAATCAGGCATCAACAAAAGGCGAATGAAGCAATGAACAAAAAAGCAGACGAAATAGCTTGCTAAGATGTAGCTTTACATAGAAATAATTCAAGTCACATACAATAGAACTTTTCTTTCCGTAGAAAACAAATGAGCAACAAGTTTAGACTAGCTAAGATAGTAAAAAACAAGCACACTAAAACGACCAAATAGGCAAAAGTGGTCATCCTGGTAGTTTTCATCTTTAAAATAATAAGCACATAACAGCTGAGTATCTAGAAACCAGATCACATCAGCCTACGTTAAATGTAACAATACCTTGAACGCATCCATTCTTTTTATGCTGTACAGCGGGGACTGGGGAGGCTAGAGGTTTCGAGCTAGAAAAAGCTCATCGAACAAAACAAGTAAAGGGCACATAAATGGGTGCTCTGCCAGTCACAATGCTGAGACTAATGCATCAATAAACCATCTTACAAGATGATTCAGATAACAATCCCGACATACCGGTGAATAGAAATCTGTAACAGGAATAACAAGATTGCAAGAATGATCATAATGAGCCACAACAGCAGATTTATCACATGTGCAAGAATCAGAACTCACAGAAGCTACAGAAAAGGAGACAAATAAAAGGAACAAGATTCAGATTTCAATGAGGGCAGTTCACGAAAATAGTCCTAAGATATGAACAAGTCTTGTTCTCCCCTAAATAAAGTGCGAGAGACTATCAGAGTACCTGCCCCCCTCCCACATAGGAAAAATATACACATCAAAGCATCTTTGTCTCCTCTCAATCCCAAACGTGAACCTACTCCCACTCCAACAGACAACTTTGCCCTTTTTTCCACCTTTTGGGTGGGGGCAGAGGGTTTGGGAAAGATACAAATTAGCATAATGAAATTCAAGAACATTTACAACTTCAAAAAAGTTCACATACCAATTTCTCAAGTTCACCATAAATATCTCCAAACTACTGACATGTTTACTAGCTAGAATTTCAGTCCACAGAATAAGCTACACAACTCAGCAATGATTTGGGTCCCACTGAGATCAACCCAAATCTGCAACCCGACCAGAAGACATGAAAATTGATGAAGAGGTGCAAGGTGTATCCAATGGGTTTTTCACTTTCTGCATAAATGTCTTGAATTGAGCTAGTAGGCTATCGCTCAAAAATATAATCGAACTCTACAGAGAGAACCATTATAAATCTTATGATAGGCAAATTGTTTGAAGCCATACCTCCCAATCCCGTCCAGGATTAAGAGAGGAAAGGTCAAATGTACCAGTATATATAGCCTTATCCATGTGATTGGGAAGGGAAAATTCATCCGGGAAGTCAAAATTATTATGCTCAAATCTCAATCGTGGCAACAGAATTCTGAAACCCAATTTTAAATAACATGCTGGATACTCATTCATTCAAAACTCAGCAAGAAATCAACTTGCACGAGAATTCTCAATCCAATCAACTTCAATAAAACTAACCAGAATCAAATATAAGATATCCCATCAAACAGTCTCAAATTCCCAAGTTCAATTACACTTAAAATTAGACAACCAACAAAGCATTTATCAAAAAACGTCCAGCTGCCCCAGTTGCTCCCTCCAACAGACCCAGACAAGCCCAAAAACAAAAAACAAAAAAGGGAAAGAAAACTCACTTAACGAGGCCATCATCCAAAATTGCTTGCTCTTCAGCAGTCCAATCTGTATCAATACCAGGATTATGCTTCATGGCCGAGGCGGTGGCCGAATTATCCTGACGGGTACCCGAATTGCCATTGCTGGGGTTGGATGTTGAAGCGCCATTGAAGGCGGATTGCTCTTGATGTTGATTTGCACTTGCTGCCATGAATAAAACTTAAGATTTAAGAGATACCGAGTTCCCAAAAACCTCAGAATTTGATGTTGCTGGCTGCTAACAGTTGATTTCCCGCCATAAAATCGAATAGCCAGATAGTAAATTGTCAAATTTATGCCCAAAACAGGCTCTTCTAGAGAAGGGTTGCTCTAATTTTGGAGTAATAATTGGTGGGTTTGTAGGGGAGAGAGAGAGAGGAGACAAAGGCCTTGAGGAGAGGGGGGGGGGGGGATACAGACAGAGACGGGGATTGTACGGAAGCAGAGGAAGAAGACGATTAAAAGAGGACCATAGTCTATATAATTAACCACCCTCTAAAAAGGATTTGTTAGTACGGTAGTTAGCAAAACTTAAGAGCCGAGAAATAAGCAACATTAGGTCAAATTAACATTTGCATCAAATTTAAGAGAGTTATAAAATCATCGATGTGAACCTAACTTATTTATTAAATAGGTTGAATAATTTTGATTTTTATTTATAATTTTTAAATAGATTGATCCGCATAATCTGTTTAAGATAAACAAGTTGAGTTCGGTCATCTAATTACCTGTTTACCCGTTTGACATTTTCAACGAATATGTAATTACATAGCATTAAAAACTAAATTTAAATATCATATTAAGAAATTATTCTCTAAAATTCCTCCGATTCATCATAATTCACGTTTTTATATTTATATTTTTAATTTTTATATTCTTAATTATGTAATAAAAGAGTAAACGGATAAATGATAAACGAAAATTTGACTAAACGAATTAACGAGATACTTATTTTTGCAAAGAATCTCGACCTACACTCAACTCATTTAATTAAACGGGTCAATCCATTTAACTTGTTTAATCCATTTAACTAAATGGGTTAACGAGATACTTATTTTTGTCGAGAATCTCAATTTGAACTCAATTCATTTAATTAAACAGATCAATCCATTTAAATGGGTTCAAAATTTGTACCTAAATTCACTTAACTTTGTGCCGGTTTTAGATAAGTAATTGTATCGGGTCAACTTTATCCAATTCTAGCAAAACTCTATGCGATTGATTTACTAAAAAAAGGAACGAGTGTATGCTTACCTCGGTGAGGGTCCAAGGATGGTTTCCAAACAAGACATTGGCTTCTGACAGTGGAGGATTCTTGTGTTTTTGGTAGAAAGTGAAGCCACTCGTGAATTATAGGGTCGAAGTTACAACAATTTTTTTTTGTTTTTTTGAGGATAATTTGAATCTGTATGTATTAGATGGTATAATCCCTATTTCTCTTCAAGTCCTATTCTTTTTACTTAAAATTTGTATGCCAATAAACTATAAAAACTTATAAAGGAGTTGTGTAAAATCGTTTAGAGTTGATAAAAGTTTGGAAGTGAAAGTTTGAGGATTTAGTTGTCACACAACAGTGTGCCCCTTTGTATATTTCTTCTTTATGTTCCTTTGCACAAGGAGGTACACTACTAAAAATTTCAGTTATTCCAACGGAAAATGCCGACCGAAAAAGAGACCGTCGCACAGGCCGACTGACATGGCGACGGGAAGACCGAAAAAGTAGACAGGGGCAGCAAATGTTCCGACGGACTTTAAATCCGTTGGAATTTCCGACAGAATCCGACGATTCCGTTGGAATTCCGACGGATATCCGACAGACCATTCGTCGGAATCCCTGGTCCAGATTTGGGACAAATTTCAAAATTCAAAATCAAATTTTTTTTGAATTTTTCGACGGAAAAATCCGTCTGAATTCCGACAGAATTGAGATTTCGTTGGAATTTCCGACGGAAAATAAAAAATTCAGATTTTTTTTTGCCCAAATTGATTGGGGAGAAAATTCAAAATTTCTGAATATTTCGACGGAAAAATCTGTCGGACATTCTCTTATAAAACTCGCACTCCGCTTCATTTTTTCGTTGCTCGTTTCGTAAAATAGAGAGAAAGAAGAAGCACCGCTACTTGCCATCGCCCCACTGCTGGTTGCCGCCATCACCTTCTCTTGTCGTTATTCGTCATCAACTTTTTAATAAGGTTTTCTTATGTGTAATTTGTATAAATTTGTTACTAATTAAATATATACGTTGAATTTAATAATTTGTATAGTTGGTTTGCATGCAACTATGCAAATTAATAGTTTGTATAGTTAGTTTGTTACATTGATGTTAGTTTGTTAGAATGGTAATTTACTCTCAATTTTATACTTTGTTGTTAAATAATATAATTTTTAATTAATGAAGCATAATTTAATGTTAATATCAATTTAACGTCAATGATGAGAATTTATTGTGTATTACATACATTGAAAAATATTTTTGTTGTTCGGTACTATATATTTTTTTTAAATAAATTTTAAAAATTCCGACGAAATTGCGGACAGGTTCCGACGGAATCTGAAAAAAAAAATTTGAATTTTTTTTTCAATTTTTTGTTGTATCCGATAGATGAGTTTGTCGGCTGCCCAATTCCGTTTGAGAACCAGTCCGATAGACTTATTATTTCTGTCGGAACCCCTTCCCGACCCTCCTCATTCTGACGGACGTAGTCGGGCGGAATTTCCGTTGGAAAAGTCATTTTCCGACGGGAAATGTTGCTTTTTCTGTCGAAATATCCGTCGAAAAAAATTGATTTTTTGGTAGTACTGAAATTGGGTCTTTCCAAGGGCTTTGGTGAAGAGATCAGCGGGTTGTTGTTGGGTACTAACATGGGAGAGCCTAAAAAGTCCAGCTTCTAGCTTTTCTCTAACAAAGTGGCAGTCAATCTCAACGTGTTTTGTTCGCTCATGGAAGATCGAATTTTTGGCTATATGAAGAGTTTCTTGACTGTCACAATATAGTTGCATCAGTGTTGTAGAGAACACTCCAAGTGATGCGAGAAAAGATCAGATCCAGATCAGTTCACTGGTAGCAAATGTCACAGATCTGTATTCAGCTTCTGCTGAGGATCGTGATCTGGTAGCCTACTTTTTAGTTTTCCATATGACTGGTGAGCCTCCCACCAGCACAAAGTACCCAGTGAGAGACTTTCTAAATATTGGACATGACCCCCCAATCCGAGTCACAATAGGCGATGACATGTAGATCATTGGTTCCCTTTAGAAGAATTCCTTGTCCTGCAGTGCCTTTCAAGTATCGAACAACTCATCTAGTTGCCTCCATGTGCTCTTGTCAAGGTGCTTGCATGAATTGTGATAGGATGTGAACTGCTTAAGTTAAGTTCGGCCTAGTAATAGTGAGGTATATCAGACAACCGATAAGTCTTCTGCATCTGGTTGGATCGACAAGTAGTCTTCCATTTGCCAGTGCCAGCTTATGATTTTCTTCCATGAGAAAAGCTGTAGGCTTTAATCCTAAGAGCCCACATTCGTCTATGATTTCCAACCCATATTTCCTATGACAGAGGAACAAACCCTCCGCCCCACGGGCTATTTCAATCCCGAGAAAATACTTCAATGGCCCGAGGTCCTTGATGCTGAAACATGTATGAAGATATTCTTTAAATTGCTTGCAAGCTTTAGAATCATTACCCGCCAGTTTTATGTCATCAACATAAACTAATAAGGCCAAAAAGATACTTCCTTTGTGATAAGTGAATAAGAAGTTGTCAACATATGAGCGAACGAATCCGTACTCACATAGCTTAGATGACAATTTTGCAAACCATTAACGGGGAGCCTGTCGAAGTCCATAAAGGGGCTTTTTAAGCTTGCACGCCTGGTTTTCTCCTATGCTGCTGAATCCTGGAGGTAGCTTCATGTAAACTTCTTCTTCGAGGTCACCATGCAAGATTGCATTGTCGACATCTATTTGGTGAAGTTCCCCCTTTTAGCAATAGCTACTGTTAGAAAACATCTGACACTCGTCATTTTTGTGACTGGTGTAATTGTCTCATTGTAATCAAACCCTTCAATCTAAAGATCTCCTCGTATGACCAGTCGTGCTTTGTAGCATTGGATTGTGCCATCAGAATTGTATTTGATCCGATAGACCCATTTACATGCAATAGGTCGCTTTCCTGGTGGAAGATCTTCGAGTGACCATGTGTCATTATTTTCCAAAGTTTGGATCTCCTCAGCCATAGCTTTCCTCTAGTTGGGATCTTGCATTGCCTCATGATAGAGTTTTGGTTCTATAGCTCTTGCAAGGTTAGCTAAAAATTTTCAGTGAGTAAGGGAAGATTTAGTACAAGTGACAAAATTATGTAGAGGATACCGTGTACCTGAGGTGCCTTTTGAAGGTGGTGAATCAATCGAGATGGGGTTTTTATACCGGACACTGTAACATATGTAGCTATCCAAACGGGGCTAGTGGCTTATGGTTTCTTTGGGCTCGTTTGGGGTCGGTTTGTGTTGGTGAGTCGCGGCATGCTTGACTGTTCGAACCGACATCCTGGGCTTGTGTCGTTTGGGCCTGCTGTTGCCCCTACAGTTGCTGTGTTACTGGGCTCCGACTGTCTTCTGGGCTTTGTTCTTAAGCATCAAGGCTTTCAGGTCTAGTTGGGCTAGGTCCTCCTCTATCTGGACCATGACCACTTCTTTCTTGGTCCATTGTGTCGAGAGCTGTATTGCTCCTCCTCGCTATGCGCTGATCCAGTTTGGTTGGGGCATCTTCTAATTTTTCATCATCTTTCTTGCTGGCCCATCCTTCCTCAAACATGAAATTTGGTTGCCATGGTAAGATTTCTAATTCTTCTAAAGTGTTCTTGATTTCACTTGACTTATGAAAAGAAAAGATCTCCTCATAGAAAACCACATCTCTACTTTCAAAGAATTCATGTTCTTCAAGATCATAAAGTCGCCATGCTTTCTTACCATAAGGATAACCTATAAAAACACACCTCCTACTTCGGGATGCAAATTTGTCTCTTCCTTTGTGATTTTGGGCAAAGCACAAAGTTCCCAAAACTCTAAGATGGTCAAAACTAGGCTTCCGATGAAACAGTACTTCATAGGGAGTCTTGCCCTGAGGAAGTCTTGTAGGTGTTTGATTTATCAGGTATGCTGCAGTAAGGACACACTCACCCAAGAAACACAATGAGAGATTGGCTTGAAAATGTAGTGCCCTTGCTACATTCAAGATACGCCTATGTTTTCGCTCCACTTTCCCATTCTGCCGAGGAGTTTCTACAAAGCTTGTTTGATGCAATATTCCTTCTTTTGCATAAAAAATTTTCATGGGTCTTGATTTGAATTCTAGCCCATTATCAATTCTAACCACCTTAACATTTTTCCCAAATTGAGTTTTGGCCATGGAAACAAGGGCTTTTAGAAAATGTCCCGCTTCACTCTTTTCTTTCATTAAATAGAACCACACCGCACGACTAGCATCATCAATCAAAGTTAAAAAGTAACGTGCACCACATGAAGCAGGTATTCTATATGGTCCCCATATAGAACAGTGTATCAATTCAAACAAATGTCCAGTTTTATTCTCACTATTAGCAAACTGGTTCCTAGTTCGTTTGGCTCATAAACAATCATCACAAATTTCTAGACTCTTATTAGAAAAATTAGAAAAACCAATACTTTTAATCAAACTATCCATAGCTTCACTTCCTGGACGCCCTAGCTGTCTATGCCAAAGGTTGCCGGTTTTTGCTGCATTGAGTTGTTTTTTCTTCAGTGCCCCTCTGTAATAATAAACCCTATCTCGTTGTTCACCCACTCCAATCAGCATCCTCGAAGTACGGTCCTGCAATACACAAAAATCGCCAAACAAAGTCACTGCACAATTCACTTCCTTGCTAACCTTTACAACTGAGTTGAGATTACAAGTGAGTTTTGGCAAATATAATACTTTACTGAGATTCACATCTCCCAATTCCACTTTTCCTTGCTTAACGTCCAACGTGTGATCTCCATTGGGAAGGTCTATCACAATAGGTTTTATAGGCTCAATGTCCTTTATCAAACTTACATCACCTGTCATATGTTTTGAAGCACCACCGTCTAACATCCATGGGAGCTCACCTGATAATTTTTCATACCCATTTTCGATGTGTTGATAAGTGACATTAACCTTTGCACTTGCTCATTGGTTAATCCTGGGGTTAAGATAGGGCCAGACTCTGTTGCTGCGTTTGCCTCTGACTGGCCCGAGTTTGTTGCCTAGCCCGAAGCCGCTGCCTGGGCCGCAACTGCATGGGCCTGTTCTTATCCGCCTCCTTTTCCTCTGCTTGCACCCGTTCAACCACTACGACCCCTGCGATTTGTACGTGCACCACGTCCTCTTCCACGGGAACTCCAGCCAACAGGGTATCTATTATCTCGAAACGCCCGGCCCTGTCGTGCCCATACTTTCCACAGTGGTTGCACGTTGGTTTTTCTACTCTTCCAATCACTGCAAATGCGCCAGTGGCCTCGACTCGATCATCACGACCCACCATGAGCCTCTTGTGCTGTTGCTCTTGAGTTACTATGTCGAAAATTTTCTCCAAGGATGGAAATGGCTACATAGCAAGTACCTGACCGCAAATTTGTGAGTAGAGATCATCATTCAGGCCGAGGAGAAACTGGTATGATTTATCTGTTTCAAACATTGCCACGGTTCTGGATGCTATGTTGCACTTACAGCTGCCACACTTGCATCCATTACAATTACAATAAGGGATCTTGACATTATTATCAAGCTCACTCCAAAGGCCCCTTAGCTTAGAATAAAATTCAACCACACTCATTCCTCCTTGCCTGCATTCAGAAAGTTTAGCTTTTAGTTGGTAAATCTTAGGCACACTTGCTACTCCATACCTTTTCTGTAGGTCTTCCCACATTGTTCTGGTTGTCTCGACATTGCAATGCTCGGTCGTAATTTCTTTTCTATCACATTCAGGAGCCATGAGCGTATCATTGAATTTACGATGTCCCAGGCATGGTACTCAGTGAAATCTCCTTCATTTTTCTCTTGTTTGGTCAAGGTCCCATCAATGAACCTAAGTTTGTTTTTCACCTGTAATGCAGTTTGTACCGCATTCTCCCAGAGAACGTAATTTTCGCCTTCAAATATTTCGGCAGTGATCAAAGCCCCTGGCCCATCGGAAGGATGAAGGTAGTACGGGGAGTGGGGTTCTATGACATACCTCTTTGTCTCTCCATCTTTAGTCATGATTTAGGTGTATGGTAAATAAATCAAACCAATGTGTTTATGATAAAGATTGCTCTGATACCATGATAAAAGTTTAGAAGTGAAAGTTTGAGGATTTGGGTGTCACACAACCGTGTGCCCCTTCGTATATTTCTTCTCTGTGTTCCCTTGCACAAGGAGGTGAGGAAAATATTTATATACATCAAGCTATCCACGCAAACCCTAGCTTGGTCAGCAAGAATAGAATTGTCCTATTCTAATCTAAATAGAAAAGCAATAATCAGACTTTGATTACAATATGGAAACTATATTAATATGCTAACAGTTGTAAGAGCTTTGTTGTAAGCACTTGTAAAACCTATAAGGTAGTTGTAAAATAGACGTAAGAACTTGTAAGGGGTTTTAAAAATTTATGAAAAATTATAAAAAACTAATAAGTTTTAAGTTTAACCCTCCGTAAGACTAAAAAGAATCTAGCCTGTGTTTGAATCTAATACTATTCCACACCCCTCCTTTTTTTAGGTCATGTTTTTGTCATGAAAAGTTTTTTTTTTTTGTGAACTTTGTCATGATAATTTAAGAGCGCAAAGTCATTGATAGTGAGAAACAAAATATAAAGAAAATAAACATGAGAAACTGAATACAATACATTAGGAATATCATAACAAGTGCATGATCAGTTAGGAAAGTGGTCAAAAAATTTTTACTAGAACATCTAACAAGCTCCAAGGGAGAACAGTGAAAGTCTTCCACCCCACCTTTAGGCTATATGCCTCATAATCCACTTTAAAGAAAAAATCTGCATGGCCTTAATAGAGAACTAAACTCTAAAATTAACATTGGAAATTTTATAAAATATTAAAAAATGTTTATAGAAAATGAATAAAATGCAATTAGTAATCTACTAAGTGTAGTTATTATTGTTCAGAATAGTGACAGTTTGCATAATAGCCACGTATGTCTTTATTTGAAGAAAAATATTCTATAAATTCAAATGAGATTGTAATTCAAAATGACATTATTATACATCTTTTATTCTAGTTAAAACCATTCCCTTAAAACAATCCTCATGATCATATACATTAGAATGATTAGAAAATTGCAATACAAAACTAGTTGTTATTAGATCTTAGAAAATGGGATTTAGTATGACTATGTCCTTTTTCTTGCAATAAGCTATCATAAGCTTTTCGTTTATGGTTTGTGCATTTCCTAACAACTCTTTATAACTTTTACAATCTTTATACTGTCCCTATTGTTCGTCCTCACCAAAAAATAATCAATTTGTGTCCTAGTGTTGCCACTCTTGAAAGTCACCAAGTTCTCTTCTTTTTTCTTGAAATATGAGTCACCAAATGATAGCTCTCCAAGATAGACACCCTGACATAGTTGCTCTCCGCGTACCCAAAATCTCTATGTGCTGTAACATAACCATCACCTTCTCTACCTATATGTCTGTTAAAATTAACCCCAACGAAAAGATTCTCAGTCTACGGTATACTTGGAATAACGTCATCTAACTCCTCATAGAAAAGCCTCTTGATATCCTCCCCCAACCCTATTTGGGATGCATAAATACTTACGACATTATAGATCTCTAAACCCACCACTAACTTCATAGACATAGTGAGATCACTCTTACTCCTTACTTCGCCCACTAGCTCCATTAGCTCTTTTTCGACCAAAATATGCGCTCCTTTTTTGGCTCCATTATAGCTTGAGGACCAAAACTTATACTCATCAATCTCCTATATTTTAGCACCTATTCACTTAGTCTTTTGAGTATAAGCTATGTTAATCTTATGCCCATGCAAAATCTTGACTAATTCTATAGACTTGCCTATAAGAGTTCTAATAATCCACGTTGCAAAGCATATCCTATTAGATCCATTTCTTCTCTTAGCCCCTATCTCGCCTAGAGGACAGTCGTTGCCCACTATATTATTCGCCAGTAGAGAAAGGAATGAGATAACTTAAAAAGGGCATAGCAACAGCAACAACATGAATGCAACATTGTCGATGGCAACTACACTGATGAGACACTCGACAATAATAATAATAAATAAAATAATACTAATAGTAATGGCGATGCTGATGCTGATGATAATAATAATATTAATAATGATGATGATGATGATGATGATGATGATGATGATAATAATAATAATAATAATAATAATAATAATAATGATGATGATGATGATGATGATGATGATGATGATGATGATGATGATGATAATGATGGTGATGAAGATCACAACACACAAAAGTAATAATACAGACTAGAATACTGCTAGCTAACAAGCACAAGGACACAAAAAACAAATGCACTGACTATAAGAGGGTATCTTATTGCAGTCAAGTCAATAATAATAATACGAGACTTGAAAATAATAAGAAACAAATATAAATAATAATGTTAGTAATGATGATGATGATGATGATGATGATGATGATGATGATGATGATGATAATAATAATAATAATAATAATAATAATAATAATAATAATAATAATAATAATAACAATAACAAACGTAATGATAATAGCATTAAAAGTAATAGTAAAAACCACAACACTAATTGCAATAAAAACAGAAGGGCAAAACAACAAGTGCATTGACTCTAAGAGGATACCTTATTGCCTTCGAGTCGATAAATACTAAGTAGAATGAATAGACAGACAAACAAATAAATAAAATAAAAAACGAACTAAAAAGAAATAACAAAATTAAACACCAAAGCACACTCCCAAGCTTAGGGCCCAATACATCTAAAGGGGAATTGAAACAACCCAGGCCACACACCAAGAAAATCCATGCGGCAACCAAAGAAAACCCGACGCTACTCGTGACTACACTATAGGGCCCAAAACAGTGGAAGACGGCTCGGCTAAAGGGGTTAGACTTGGGCTTGCAAACTTGCTAGAACAACTAGCAAGGCCCACACTGCTCATAACTACACTAAACATATCAACAAACCTACAGTCCATAGCTTGAGCACGCCTAAAACAACATAGACACATGGGAGCTCCTCCCATAACAAAAATAGGGGATCTCCACCTAGAGAAACCGAGGAGCACAAGGGAAGCACGAAGGGCAGGAGAAAGGGGACGATAGAAGCAATATAAATTGAGCAACAGAATTGACAATACAAGCAATGGCTACCAGTTAGTAAACACCTAAGCAATACCAGCTAAGCCAATTCAATGAAGGCTAGTAGCACAATTGCAAAGAAAATATAGTATCGTGAAAACTACTATAAACTGTTAGAGCAAGTAGATGAAAGCACTGAGGAGGAGACTAAACCCCGCTAAGAGAAGAAGTGGAGGCGGACAGACATAGCATAATGCACTGGCCAACCCATTAAGACAAAGGTATCAGTGTGGAATTTGTCGACCTCACTGGCGTCGATATCGAGATCTAGGCCAACGATACCACTGACTAGGATGGGGCCTAGGACCGTCGTTGCCGAGGTGCCGACAATTAGTGGTCTGCCGGAGACGGGGTAGCTAGGCAGCTAGGTGGATTGGGCTTTAGATCACACAGTGACTGGTCTGAGCAGATGGCGGATAGCAGAGAGAGCAATTGACAAAGAAAGAGAGAGAAAAAGAGAATTCTTGGAAGTCAAAAAGGATTATGATATTATTCATATCTGTCTCATTGTAGCAGTGTAGTTGCAAAAAAAAAATTCTATAAAATTTATGTGAATACGTGGTGCTTTCATAGCCTATTACAACTCATAATTTATAGCAATAGTAAAAAGATAAGAAACCATGAGCACAATTTAGATATTTACTCCTCAACCAAATTACTTCAATTTTTTCTTGAATTTAAAGCCATATACATGGTATGAATTCTTACACTTTATCTTTTTTCGGGGGCTGATTAATTAAAAGGTGTATCTTATCTAATTGATTGATTGCCTCTATTCTTTCCCCCTCTCCTTGGAAATAAAAACATATATTGACAAAAATTTAAATTCTGACTGCTACTGTTAATTTCAGTAAATGAATTAATATCTACAAAGACATGCATTATGTACTCTTTTCAAGTTCTTTTTTCTATTACCGTCGAATATTCAATTAAAAGTTTACATGTTATTATCAATTAGAAGGAAGTCCTGTCATTATATGAAAAATATGGTAGAACAATCAAAACTAGCAGTATTAGACCACATTACACGCAAAAAAAAAAAAACAAAAACTCATCCAATGCACAATAACACATCATTAAGAGCTATCAAATTGAAAAATAAGCAAGAGGAAAGCGAAATCATGTAATATCCACTAATACAATTTAATAAGCATTTGAGGGTGTGGTCAACCTTCTTCAGTTTAATGTCATAGAACCTTATCCAACTTTGATAATGATTGGGGAAAAATCGAATTTCTCTCCAATTCTACCCACACAAGTCCAACTTATAG
Organism: Selenicereus undatus; assembly: GCA_017589665.1. Classification (NCBI taxonomy): domain Eukaryota; kingdom Viridiplantae; phylum Streptophyta; class Magnoliopsida; order Caryophyllales; family Cactaceae; genus Selenicereus; species Selenicereus undatus. The sequence continues at coordinate 22,292,714 of JACYFF010031958.1, read as the reverse complement.
ACCAAGCCCATACGTGGAATAATGGGCCCCAAAGCATCACCCTAGGGGTTCCACAGGACCCATACCTAAGCTCATGGGCCCCCAGGACGCAACCCTAGAGGCCCCTCTTGGGCCCTTCCACTCCGAGACTGGCGCCCCAGGCGGGCACTCCAGGTAAGACTACCGTTCTGCCCCTTCATTCGAGAGGACTATAAATAGCTATAGATCTTCCTCAGGAAGGGGGGGGCAGATTCATTCACTGAACTCTCCTCTCTATCTCTCTCTCTCTTTTGACCTTTAATGTGAATCCCAAACTAACTTGACCATCGAAGAGGCGTTCCTTGGGCCACAACCCCGGGGTTGCCCTTTTTGCAGGTGGGGCTGCTCCAAGAAGAGGACACCAGGTGTTGCGCTCTAGCTATCAGATAAACCCGCTCATTTCTCCCATGTCAACACCAACCGTACCCTAGAGATTTCGCCTGGAATCAGATTGGCGTCGTTTTTGGGGACGAAACGGTAGCGATGGTAGTGAGCAAGGCAACCCGGGCACGGACTCGCAGAGACAAGGCCCCCGTGGGTAATACCTCTGCGCCTCCTGAGGTGCAGGATGCTTCCGAGAGCTCACAGGTGAACCCTCGAACGGTTAGCCCGCTTCCTCCTACTTGGGAGGCCTACATCACGGTGGACGCTCTAAAAAACTTCATGTCCACCATGATGGACGCCATCACCCGCCAAGTTACAGAACAGGTCAGAAGAGCAATGGACTCGGCCAACTCAGCCAGGGCGCTTCCCTACTTAGACTACGTATCGGCTCATGGTGGCAACCCCTGCCACCGGCCAGAGCGAATACCGTCCCCTCGTCATAAGGAGCGGGGCGAAAAGTGTCTCGATCAGACCAAAGCGGTCGGCCTTATGAGGAGCCATTAGGTCGACACACGAAGTTGGGACTAACTGGCTGCTCCGCGCAGGGGGCCACAGCTAAGTCAACAACTGCTTCCACGCCTTATGCAACCCACTCCCGGCGGATCGCTTGGTATGAGGAACAAGAGCAGACCTCCAGGACTCGGGGGGAAGTCTCGGGTAGGCACCGGTCTAGCCAGGAATGCCCCATACGAAGGAAGCGCACTCGAAGTCTACCCCCAAGATAAGTACGAGGGAAGGTGAGTCCTTCTATCATTGAGGTCGAGCGTCAGCCTGAAACCCGTATCAAGGTGTCGGGCACGGCCGCTCAGTCGAGCACTCTTTCCTTCTCCACTCTATTCAGCGCGAAAATAATTAACGCTCTGCACTTTGGGAAAGTTAAAATGCCCACACTGGACCTCTATGATGAGACGACGGACCCTGAAGAGCATCGAGGGGTCTACAAGGCACAGATGTATGTGCAGGATGTAGACGATGCTGCGTTCTGCGGCTATTTCCCTGGCACTTTGAAGGGAGTAGCGTCGTCTTGGTTTAACGGTCTGCCACCGGGGAGCATCGCTTGCTTCCAAGACCTGGCGGACAAATTCGTTAACCAATTCATCGCCAGTCGAAAGGAAAGGAGAACCAGCATCCACCTCTCAAAGATCAAGCAGGGGCCGCAAGAGTCCATCGTCGAATTTGTCAAGTGCTTCCACCAGGAGGCGCTATTGATCCCAGATCTGGAGGACGGGGTGGCTTACACCTCCTTCTTGAACGGTCTCAAGAGTGGCCACTTCAAGTTTTCATTGGCTGAACAGAAGGAAACAACGCTGGATGAAGCCTTGACGAAGGCCACGGACTTCATTCGCGCTACTGAAATCTGTGCTGACAGCTCTGATGCCCTGAAGAAGAGTAAGACCCCGGGGGAGAAGAATTTTAATCGTGGAGACAGGAACCCCAGCCCCTGGGAGAGGAGGCTATAGTTCGAAGCAATTGATCCTCGATTTACCACCGATGCCAAGAGCATCCTCATGGAGGTAAGGGGACACCCCATGCTCCGAAGACCGCCTCCTATGACTGCACCTCCTAAGCCATAGAACGGGCGAAAATATTGTAAGTTCCACAAGCAGACCGGACACACCACGACCGAATGTTACGAGTTGAAGAAAGCTCTTCACGAATTGGTGAATAAGGGTCAGATTGATCGGTTTCTGAAAAGAGGATCGCACTTCCTTCGACGGGAGCAAGAGCCCGCTCAACCCCAACCACGAGATGAGGAATGCTCGACGGAAGTCATGGCAACCATAGCTGGCGGTTACGCGGAAAGAATAACTCGGTCAGCTTGGAAAGCTCAGCTTAAAAGTGCGCAGCAAGTGCTCATTGCGGAGATGGGACCTTGTTTGTCGGTGCCCACAATGGTGTTTGGGGGAAAGGAAGCCTCGCGATTCACCTCCCCTTATAATGACCCTCTGGTTATCGAAATGAAGATAGCCAACGCGATTTTGCGGCGAATCTTGGCAGACACAGGTGGTTCTGTGGACATCATAACTTAGGATTGCTTGAAGAAACTCGCGCACCCAGGACGTGACATCATCCCCTTGGTGCACCCTATCCTAGGCTTCAGTGGGCAGGAAGTGAATCCCAAGGGAATAATCCTCCTTCCAGTGTGCTTTGGCGATAAGACTAAGTCCAAGAACCTTGAGATCGACTTTCTGGTTGTTGACGTACCTACGGCCTATAACGTAATCTTAGCGCGACCAACCCTCCACAAGGTGAAGGCCATCATCGCCCCGTACCTCCTTCAGCTTCAGTTCGAAGCAGATGACGGTGGTGTGGGCGAAATGCGGGGGCGCCATCGGACGACCCGGGAGTGCTACCCTGGTGAGCATAAAACCCCTCGTAGAATAGACTCAGGAGCGCGAACCCGCTAAACCGTCCCAAATGGAGAAGTGAGCAAAGGCGGGACCAGCCACTTCAGCCCCAGAGGCTTTGGTTATCCACACCCTTCATCATAACTTTCGCAGCCTCAACCAGAAGCCATGGACGAGATGGAGCACGTCTCGCTCGAAGAGGGGCGGCCTGAGCGCACTGTGCAGCTCGGTCGCAGTATCACAACCCTTGACGACAATCACTGGTTTCCCCCTTACGGGAATACAAGGATATTTTCGCATTCGGACCCGAGGAAATGCCCGACATTGCTCCAAACGTGATGGAGCACCAGTCGTGGCCAATGATGAAGTTCAGAAGCTGTTGGAGGCGGGTTTCATTCGAGAGTGCCAGTACCCCGAATGGATCTCGAATGTAGTGTTAGTAAAGAAACCAAACGGGGCCTGGAGAATGTGCGTGGACTTCACGGATTTGAATAAAGCCTGCCAAACGATAGTTACCCACTGCCAAAGATTGACAAGTTGGTGGACGCCACGACGGGACACGCCTTGCTGAGTTTCATGGACGCCTTCTCCAGGTATCACCAGATACCCCTCTGCCCAGAAGACCAAGAAAAGACAGTGTTTATCACGAACGGCGGCCTCCACTGTTATAAAATGATGCCCTTCGGGCTAAAGAACGCAGGGGCCACCTACCAACGCCTGGTCAACAAATTGTTCGAGCCCCTCATTGGTCAGACCATGGAAGCCTACGTCGACGACATGATTGTGAAAAGTAAGACCGAGGGGGACCATGGTGGTGATCTGCAAAAGACATTTGACATACTTCAAGTGTTCAACATGAAGCTCAACCCAAAGAAGTGTGTCTTTGGGGTTCGGTCGGGCAAGTTCCTTAGCTTCATGATCAGCAGCCATGGTATCGAAGCTAACCCAGACAAAATCTAGGCCGTCCTCGATATGAAACCGCCCTAGAATATCTGAGAGGTGCATCGCCTAACTGGTTGCATAGCTGCCCTTGGACGGTTTATGTCCCGATCCGTAGACAGGTGCTAGTCGTTCTTCCGCACCCTACGCCAGCGGACCAACTTCAATTGGGATCAGCAAGCAGACGAGGCCTTCCAGGCATTGAAAGCCTACTTGGCTCAGCTACCTAAAATCGATAGTCCCCTGGGAAGAGAGGTCTTGGTGTTGTATTTGGTTGTCTTAGAGCACGCGGTCAGCGCTGTTCTCGTTGAAAAATTCGTGTATGCCTTAGTTATGGCCAACCGGAAGCTGAGGCCCTACTTCGAGGATCACAAGATCTTAGTCCTAACGGATCAATCCTTGAGGAATGTCCTTCAGAAGCTGGATGCCTCAGGACGACTCCTGAAATGGGCCGTCAAACTCTCCCACTATGACCTGGCCTTCGAGCCAGGGCGGGCCATCAAGGCCTAGGCGTTGGCTGACTTTTTAGCTGTGAGCACGACACTCATAGAAGAAGGGGATTCACGCCCATGGCCTTGGAACCTGTATGTGGATGGCTCGTCCACTAAAGACGGGAATGGTGCTGGTCTCATCATTAAAAGTCCCATGGGGACACGGTACGAGCATGCTCTCAAGTTTATGTTTAAGGCATCTAATAATGAAGCTGAGTACGAAGCCCTCATTGCAGGGATAGAGTTATCTTACACCGCGAGGGCTGACTCCGTCCAAGCCTTCTTTGACTCCCAATTAGTCGTTAGCCAGCTAAACAACGCATACGAAGCGAAGGCCGATACTATGGCCGCCTACGTTTGACGAGTACGGGAAGCAACCAAGTTGCTGAAATATTTTGCAATGACGCACATACCCTGATCAGAGAACCGCCAGGCTGACGCCTTGTCTAAGTTAATAAGCTCGTCCGATGACAGGAAGCCTAAAAACATTCAGTGGGAGACCCTCACAGAGAGGAGCATTGATCCACATGAGGTACTATGGTTAGACAGGAGCTCTACATGGATGGATCCCATCCGCACGTACCTCACGAACGGTACCCTGCCTTCGGATCCCAAAGAAGTGGACAGGGTGAAGAAGAGATCAAACTGGTTTGTCCTGTACGAGGGGATCCTATACAAAAGATCTTTTGCTCATCCCCTCTTACGCTGTATAACCCTCGAGGAAGGAAAAAGGGTACTGGAGGAATTGCATGAAGGCATGCGCAGCACGCATGCTGGGGGCCGTGCCCTAGCTGTCATGGCAATACGGGTTGGCTACTATTGGCTCAGCCTGCGGGATGATGCCATGACATTAGTAAGAACTTGCGACAAATGTCAGAAGTTCGCCCCCATCCAACGGGTGCCCACCACGCCCATGACATCGACTGTCAGCCCCTTGCCATTCACCACTTGGGGAATGGATATCCTCGGTCCTTTTCCCAAAGCAACGGGACAACGCAAGTATCTCTTCGTGGCAATCGATTACTTCACCAAATGGATAGACGCCAAGGCTGTAGGCTGTATAACAATTGCTGAGGTACGGAGGTTCATTTGGAGAAACATCATCACTCGCTTCGACATGCCCAGGGCCATTATCTTTGATAACGGCAGGCAATTTGATACCAGCAAGCGCACCCTCAGACCAATGGCTAGGTCGAGGTGGCCAATAAGTCTATCCTCCATGGCATAAAGAAGAAACTTTACGATGCAAAGGGAAAATGGGCCGACAAATTACATGGCGTCCTATGGTCTCTCCGCACCACTGAGAAAACCGCTACTGGCGAAACCCCTTTTATGCTAACATACGGTTCTGAAGCCGTATTACCAGTGGAGGTCGCCCTCCACACTCACTGGCTAACTACGTTCCAGGAGGAGCTAACCACTGCCGCGCTCCGAGAAGCTCTCGACATTTTCCCCTCAGTTCGAGGCGACACTCTCCTTGGCGAAGGTCTCTACAAACTTCGAACCGCATGGCTGCACAACCGCGTAGTTCGATTACAGCCTATTCAGGTGGGAGACCTCGTCCTTCGGCGCATGGAGGTTGACACGCGGGCAAGGGAACATAGAAAGCTAACGGCCAACTAGGAAGGCCCCTACAAGGTTGCTTCTCAAATCCGTCCTGGGACATATCGCCTTGAGACCCTCACCGACTCTCCAATACTGCAGACCTAGTATAGTAGCAACCTGAGGAAGTACTACACTTAAGCTTATGTTTCTCTTTATCTCCAGCTCCGGTGTACACTTTTGCATATAAGCACTAAAAGGAGTGGCCCACGGTGGCTACCTTTGCACTGATAGAGCATACTTTTTCTCCGAGAGCAAGGCCTCATGGCCGGTTGCCCCATTGGGGCTAAGGGTCCCAGAGCACGGCCTTACAGCCGGTCACTACACTCTTAGCCCCAACGGAGGCTAAGGGTCCCAGAGCACGACCTTACAGCCGGTCGCTACACTCTTATTCCCAATGGGGGCTAAGGGTCCAAGAGCACGACCTTACAGCCGGTCGCTACACTCATAGCCCTAATGGGGGATAAGGGTCCTAGAGCATGGCTTCACGGCCGGTCGCTACACGCTATGCTTGAATGGGGGCTAAAGGTCCCAGAGCACAGCCTCGGCCCGATCGCTACACTCCTGGCCAACTAACACCTCCATTGTCCTTTCACCTGGGGGCTCCTACTGCCCCACGACATACGAAGACATGAAGAACAAGTATAAGCTAAGGCGAAAGAACAAGTATAGGTTAAGGTGAAGCAACAAGCATAGGGCAAAAGAGCAGATGATGAAGAGGCTAACTGATAAAAGTGAACTTTCTTCATTAACAGATTGGGAATACAACCTCCAATTCCAAAAAAGAAAAAAAAAGAAAAAAAAGAAAGGAGAAACAACAAAAAACAAAAAGGGGAGCGGGGAGTTACACGTCGGGCCCCCCACTATTCTCATGCTCTTCCTCTTCCTCTGAAGCCCCAACCTTGGCATCCATGGGTTTCGTGGCCTCGTCCCCAGCATCCTCACCTTCGATAGGAAAAGGGATAAACTCCACCTCCTTAGGGTCACGACCCTCATCGGCGGTCCGCTACCGCTCGTTCACATAGTGGAGGTAAGCTTCAAAATAGTTATCTTCCTAGAAATCACTGACCAGGGTCACCAAAACCTTACGTAGGTACCCAAGAGTGTCGGTACGCCCTTGTTGGTAGCCCTGCTCCTTAGCTTGGGCTGCATCAACCCTGGCCTTCGCCAGCGTCTCTTCTAGCTAACGTTGCAGCCCCTTTTTCTCAGCCTCACGGGCATCCAAATCGGCCCGCAACTTCTCGCGATGCTGCTGGTATCGCACGACGAGCCCCTTCAATCTTTCGCATTCGGCTGCCACCCTCACCCCTCGAGTGAAGACCTCGGCCATGGGCATCTCTTCCTCGGTTACCATCGGGGGATCCGATGTTCCGGGAGTTATCAGGTTCCAGGACTTAACCAAGTCCTGAACAAGAGAGAGCTTGGCGGCGGGATCTGCCTTGATGAAGTTGGTAGGTGGCCGCTGGGCGAACGAAGAGGAACCGCCGGCCGCCTTGGAAGCTGCCCCAACAGCTTTAGAAGGGGCGATGCGCTCTTGAGTGGCGGGGGTGCGGTCTCCGGACGACCGACTCTCTGATCGAAGAGGGGCCGACCGATCTGGCTGACCCTTAGTCCGCTGCCGTTTCAGGACAAGCAGGTTCAGGGCAAGCTTCTTCCCACAAGGGAGGAGAGAGGGTGCATGCAGGAAAAGGACTGTCATCGAAAACTTAAAAAAAGAAAAAGAGGGATGGGATGAACGAGGTTGTGCACTATACCTTTTTGGCATGCTAGGTTACGAGGCGCTGCCTCTCATCCTCCCGTTGACGCTCGGCGTCGGCCACCACCTGTTATGGGGTGGAGTCCCCGGTCTGAAAGATCGTCAACCTCGACCTCGCTTTATCTGCAAGAAACAAAAGGGGAGTCAGGTCAGCACCAAACATAAAGTTAAATAGCATTGGGACGACTAAGCACCCTTGGGTGTAATTCTTAAGAATCAGGAGGCCGGTCGCTGCGAGGAAGAAATCATTGGCAAAAAGCTTTAACTTGGGGAGCCAATTCAAAGGTTCCCGGTCACTGGACTTGCTCCTCCTCCTCTCGGGCCCCTTCATTGACTCAATAGCCTAGGCCATGAACTTAGGGATAGGCTGAGGCTAATCGTCCTTGCGTACGTAGAACTGGAAGTAGCAGACGGTCTTCATCTTCACGACCGTGGGCTCTCCGAAGGGGTTCCTCACGAGTTTTCCCTCATCCCAGCCAGGAACGCCCCCCAACTTGACTCCCGGCGTAAGAAATGGAAATCATACTTCCAATGTTTCACTTTCGATTTCTTTTCAATGGCCATCATGAAGCCCGACCTGTTGTTGAAGCAATACCAACCTAGGTCCCCAGTCTCCTTGGGAGCCTTTTGAACGGTATGAACTAAACTGAATGCTCGAGTCGAACAGGTAAGGCCGCGTAGCTCGCAAGTTGCTATAAAAGAACAAATGTTGTGCCAAGAGGTGGGCACCACCTGCGCGGGCGCCAATTCGTACTTATTCAAGATCTCCACAATCACAGGATGAAGGGGGAAACGGAGACCGTAGTTTAGGGCCGCATGGTAGACTTCTATGCACTTGACAGGCGGCTCATTCACGGTGGCGTCAGCCTCGAGAATCACAAAAGTATATCCGGCATGCAGAAGGTATTGCTTCTCGAGGGCCGATCTTGGATTAGGGAAGTGGCTGCCTAGACCATCCCGTGGATCCGAACGGGTTGGGCCCCCCGGGAACTTTGACCCTTTAGCCACGATCTCTGTTACTGCAGGCGTACGACCCTTTCGATTAAGTACCGATTGACCCAGTCCCAACGAAACTGTAGAAGAAGAGGAGCTCGAGGACGCTCTCTTCGAGGACGAGCTCCTCGACGAACTCTCAGAGGAGGAGCCGAACGAGCCGTACTTGAGGTAGCACTAGAACTAGTAGAGGCCACTTAGGCCTCCGGATTGGACTAGAGTGAAGCTGAACAGGGATTACCTTGTGTGCCCTTGTCTAGCAAATCGTCGAGGGATCTGATGTAAAGGGTGGACTTAGTCCTCGCCATTCTGCGAACCTAGAAATTAGTCATATAATTAGCTATGGTTATCTCCCATGGATACGTCACCTCCACCTCAGGGCTAAGGACGTTGGGGGTGCAAGAATACTCGTAGCTGGACCACAAGGGGGTGCCCGATTCAAAAAGGGGAACCGTATAGGGAATCTTTTTGGGTTCCCTCTGCTTATTCTTCCGAGGGACGCCGGCTACCACCCGGCCATCAATAAAGGCTGGGAGGTTAGGGAATTACGGGTACTGACCCTCCACTTGGGGGCCGGTTATCCCTTCGTGGATGTCCCCATTGGATGAGCAAGATGACAACATAATATACAACAAACAGTGCTTCGAGGGGGCACAAAGGTGTAACTGTAAGAGATGAAGATTCAAGGGAGCTGGTTGAAGATGAGGATGAACGTTCAAGCAGGCCCTTGAAGATGCAAAGAGGCAGCTTGAGGAGCTACAGTAAATTTGAAGGCAGAGTAGGAGATGGGAGACAGAGGTTATCTCTCTAAAAATTGCTTCTCTCTCTAGAGGGTGGAAATGTGTGGAGAGCAAATGACCCTCCCTCAACGAGTGCTTACCCTTATATAGAGCAAAAAGGCGGGACACACCTCCCGATGAAACTCAACAGGCACACCTCTTCCCAACCGATGCCACGTGGCGACCTGTCACCGCCTTGTCATCGGCAGAAATTCAGGGTTTCGTAAGAGAATGGGTCTCCAGAGGCACTCCGGCCGTTATAACGCCCGACCTAAGAGGCTGGGGGATCTTGGGCACTGCCCCATGGCCGTTCATTACTCTCTTAGCCCTAATGGGGGCTAAGGGTCCTCATGCACGACCTAAGGGCCAGTCACTACACTCTTCGGCCCACTGGGGGCTAAGCATCCTCATGCAGGGCCTGATGGCCGGCCGCTACACTCTTAGCCCCACTGAGGGCTAAGGATCCTCATGCACGGCCTAAGGGTCGATCGCTACACTCTTCACCCCACTGGGGGCTAAGCGTCCTCATGCACAACCTGATGGCCGGCTGCTACACTGTTAGCCCCACTAGGGGCTAAGGGTCCTCATGCACGGCCTAAGGGCCGATCGCTACACTCTTAGCCTTAATTAGGGCTAAGGGACCTCATGCATGGCCTGATGGCTGGCCGCTACACTCTTTGCCCCACTGGGGGCTAGGGGTCCTCATGCACGACCTAAGAGCTGGTCGCTGCACTCTTCGCCCCACTAGGGGCTAAGCGTCCGCAAGCATGGGCTAAGGGCCGGTCTTTATACTCCCGACCTCATCGGGGGCTAAGGGTCCACAAGCATGACCTAACAATCGATCATCGCGCCTTTAAGCACCCACGGGGGCTGAGGGACCTTAAGCATGGCTTCACAGCCTTTCACAACATACGGAAACAAGTAAAAGCCAAGTCATACGGGACCTGTTTTCATGACTGCAAGCATGCTAATACAAGCAACCAAAGGGAGACAGGGCAGTCCAAAAGAAGAGTCAAAACAAAGCTAAGTCTACTCCTCGTCACTAGAAGGGGCTAGGGGGCCAGCCGTCCCAGAGCCCTCCTTTTGGCCGTCTTGGGAACCCCGGACCTCCACTTCATCAACTGACCGGTAAAGTTATGCCGCCCTCTGTGGGCAGTCCATGTAATCCATCCAAAGCTCGAAGGTCGACCACCTTAGACCTATTAACGATGATTTCATCTTCTCGCCCGTGTAGTCATGAGCCGCACCTAGCTTGACGGCCTCGTTTAGCAGCATAGCATAGAATGTCGCATGAGTTATTTCAAGGAGCTCGAATTCAGTCGCTGCACTCTCGGCCTCAGACAATGAAAAACGCGGGCATAAAACATGGAAGTCTTCGGGAAGGGGGCAAGGCAGACGCGAAGCGCTCCTCCAACGCCAGACAAAGGTCTCCCTCACGTAATTAGCCATATCTCTCGTGTTGTAGATAGGAGGGAACGCCATATTTACCTAGGAAACAGGAGTACTAATCGCTCTCCCTATGATCTCTACCACTCCTCTAGAAGAATGAAACACTTGAGTATCCTATGGGGGAGAATGATGTTGTATTTATAGAGGAGGCATTAGGGGAGCCGGAGACAAGGGAAATTCTTAAGAACCTAATGACCAATCCCTCTCGGACATGTGTCCATCCAACTAGCATAAATTGATTGCAAGCAAAGTAAAGATTATTCAGCAAAATATGAAAGTACGGCCTTTTATTATTGATTAGCATAAACAAGTACAAAGCAGAAACAAGAGAAAACACTAGTAGGAGGGTCGCGCATTCATAGGCTTAACGGCCTACCGTAGCTCATCGCCTTCCTAAGGGGAGTTCGCCTTCTCAGTGGACGCGTCCTCATCTACCGTCTCCAGTCCCGAGCCCTCTTCTAGTTGATCGGCTCCTGAACTCTCCCCCGATTCACCCTTTAGGTGGAATCGAGCTTCGTAGATCCGGTTGCTAAATAACCAGATCCATGACTGAAAAGTGCTCCAATGGAGCTCAGTGAGGGTCGACTCTAATGACCGAAGCGCCCGTCCATCTAGTACCCCAAGCTTTTCGGCATCGTTCAGAAGCATTGCATAGAAGATCACCTGGGGCAATTCCGGGAGTTTGTAGTACTCAGCGGTCTCCTCCGCCACAACCAGCTTGAAGTTTGGACAGAGGGTCTGAAAATCTTTTAGAAGGGGCGACGGGGGAAAGGCAATCCCATGTTGGACCCACGCAAAATGGCGAGTAACATACTCACTCATTGCCTTAGTGTTGAGGGAACATGGAAAAGTCATAGGAGGAACACCCGATAGCAGCTATTGCCAAATAAGGAGGTATGCGACACCATGCCCCGTCAGTCGCCTTTTATAATAAGGAAAACGACGGTTTCACACGACTGACATTCAGGCCTCGTTACTTGTGCATCTGTGGACAGTGGGTCCAGGACCGTCCATTTCAAAGGCCCAATTTCCAAGGACCCCTGGACGTGCATCGACCATCAACGGTACTCCACATTCTACTTAACTACTTATTCGACTCGACGTGCAGGTAAAATGTGGGGGCTAAGTGATTGGGGAAAAATCATATTTATCCCCAATTCTGCCCACACAAGTCCAACTTACAGACCAAGCCCACAAGTGGAATAATGGGCCCAAAAGCATCACCCTAGGGGTTCCATAGGACCCATACTTGGGCTCATGAGGCCCCAGGATGCAACCCTAGAGGCCCCCATTGGACCCTTTAACTCTGAGACCGGCAGCCCAGGTGGGCACTCCAGGTAAGACTACTGTTCTGCCCCTTCATCCGAGAGGACTGTAAATAGCTGCAGATCTTCCTCAGGAAGGGGGGCAAATTCATTCACTGAACTCTCCTCTCTATCTCTCTCTCTCTCTTTTGACCCTTAACATGGACCCCAAACTAACTTTACCATCGAAGAGGCGTTCCCCGGGCCACAACCCCGAGGTTGCCCTTTTTGTAGGTGGGGCCACTCTAAGAAGAGGGCATCAAGTGTTGCGTGCCAGCTGTCAGATAAACCAGCTCCTTTCTCCCACGTCAACACCAACTGCACCCTAGAGATTTCGTTTGGAATCAGATAATATTATCTGTGCATATGTCCTCTTTAAATTAAGAAATAATCACACCGACTACCTTTTATCCAACTTTAGTTTAAATTTAAATTTCTGCTCATAATTCTAAAAACATTTATGGTTGAATTAAGTGTGTTAAAGCATAAATCTATTCCTAGACCTTCAATCATTAGCTTACGTTTTTTGTTAAGTTGGTTCTTGAACACAGTGTTAGAGTTTTTCAGAAGTAAGATGTCTCAAGTTTGAATCTTAGTAGCCCCCATATTGATTTATTACCTAAGAAAGGGGAACCTTTGCAGTATCCATACTTCAAGCTCAAAGGACACTCGCGTGAGGGGACATTTTAGAATATGAACCTATTTCCGGACCATTAACCATTAGCTTAACCTTTGGTTTTGAAATTGAAAATATTGGTATTGGGCAAACGTGGTTGGCTTGCCAACCTATCTCTATGGTGTTTAGTAATGCATTTGAGCAATTTCTTTTTCTTTTTTTTTTGTTTTTTTAGCTACCTTGACATTTTTATCATGAATCAAGCACGTACTTTAACCAAACAAAGTCATCGATGATCACTTTACACCTAGGTATAATTAATTTATGGCCATAATTAGCTATCTTAAAATTTATAGTGTAGCTAATCACAGCTAATCGTTTTTAGAAAAAGATACCAAAAAATAAGTCTTAACCGATTTAATTGATCAAAAATTTTTGATAATAGCAATAAAAACCAGTTTGAGGCATCAAAAACTATTTTAAGGTTGTCTTCAGTAATAGAGGTTGAAGTAGAGGTGTAAAACCCCCAACCCTAGGGCTAGTGATGTTAACGTTTTCTCAAATTCTGGGACGAAACGGGCAGAGTTTTGCTTAAAAACTGACCATTTTTCAGGCTTAAAACCTTACATTAGATCCCTACAATGAATAGAAGTCTAAAAGAACACCAAAACAAGCTCAACGGCTACACGCCAAAGTCCACAATCCTACGGGCCACTCGCCTGGATTATACAGAACAACAAAGTTCAATAATAAAGAAGGAACTAAAAGATACAACTCAATGGATCACACATCTGGAATATTGGAGTTTACATCTTAGAAATAAACAACTCCAATGAACGGTGGCTGACTAATAAGATGGTCGATTCACATGGCGATATAGAGGGACTTCTAAACAATATGCATTGCATGAACCAAAGTACTTTGCTTACGTACATTTACAACTCTAGGGATACATTATATTACATCATTTAACTTGTAAGTCTATTTATATATGCATACACATAACACCTTTTTCGAAGCAAAGGGAAGACTTGAATTCAACTTACGCGAACCGACTTCTACCTGTCATTTTAAGAACCTAGGGAAAAGGGGAAATAGTGAGGAGATGAACTACCACACGCTCAGTTAATGATTCCTAACCCCCAGAAAACAAAACAGTTGCACATATTACTTAAGTAACACACACACACACACAGAGTTTGATATATTAAATATCAAATAATAATCAATTAGGGTCACCCTTGATCGTCATTACCTCGATGACCTCTTTAGTACGATGGTAACCTTACCATTCTTTTATTTCATGCATAAGGTACTTAACTTGCTCGAACTAAGTCTCTTGCAGCTTATTAGTGGTAATCCCATGTTATATCAACCTAATATCCCATAACATAAGCATAACATCGCATAACACGCACACAAGATTCATTAATAAGCTATTTCATGCAACAATTCAGGTATTGGATGCAATAGAACACTCAGCCCATATATAAACACCCATCATCAAGGAATTTAAACAAAATCAACAAGTGAGACTCCTTTTGGAAAGAAAGTGAGATTAATGCATATTGCTTAAACAAATGGAAATTTTTATAAAACCATCTTTATGCGCTTGGCAGATAATCAAAACTCAATAAAAACGCTTTTCAAGAAGATATGTACCTTTTCAAATCTTTACACTAACATCACACTCGAATGAGGCATTTACATCACATAACATGAACAAAATCATTTTTATAAGGCATTAGAATCTCATATTTGTGCTTGGTATGGGTGAGGCCGTCACTCACGTTCCATTGTACCGATGAGATCATCACTCACCCGTCGTATTATCCCTGGGGAAATTAGTGGACTATTACCCTTGTTAGGGTCTTCTAGGGTTCCCACTTTTGGGTCTATCTCCCTAGTCATTAGGGTTTTGGCAAATCAGGTCCATTCCCCGATCATTTGTCCAAGCATTTAACACCATTCTCCTAGCCTAAACCGTTTTAGATGCATTTCACATTAAATGGACTTGCATTACAACTTTCATTGTATCACAAACAATGACATTCTCATTCTTAAGAGGCTAGAGGCCTTAATGATTTCACATCGATTTAAAAAACATAAAACCACTCATTTGGTAAAATATGCTTGCAAAAAGTTAATGGCCATATCATCATTCCCTTATCAAGAAACATGACATTCAAACCCATTTTGGAAGTTAACAATTGCAATCACACATGAATATCTTGATTTTTTTACCTTTTAGATGCAACAATCATTTCACAACACAAAGCTCTATGCATTCATGTGAAATATCAATTAGGTTATGGAAAGGTTTTACAACATATAATCACAACTCACCCTTATTAAATGAATTGTCTAATGTTCACGGTTAGCCACATATTCAGAACAGTAAGCATATCAGGCAAACCACTTATACACTTATCAACCCACACCTTCCATTTCAATAATTCGCTCATATAATTAGAATTATGCTTGTTTAGCCAAATAATTCCATGACCGTACTATCTGTTCATGGTCCTTTACTTTCACGCAAGGAAAATACTTTAAATTTATTTCGAGTCTACTAACTCAAAGTTCAACATTTAAATAGCTTACCAACATTTAATCATAACTAGGTTTAGTAATTAAACACTTTAGTTGACTTTAAAGTTCATTCCAACCTTCCATATGCAAAAGGAGGAGTTTAAAACAACTTATATCCTTAAAGCGTCATCATGCTCAATTCGTGTTCTCATTTCAATTCGTTAAACCCGTTGAACCAATCAACTGAACCATTCAACTGAGTCGTTAAGTGGTTATGGGTTATCCCTAGACCTGGCCAAAATTGGCCCGACCCGAAATCCTGACCGGAAACCGCCCAAAAATTTTGGGTTTTGAACACGATTTTCTCGACCCGAACCCGAAATAAACCGAACCCAAAAAATCCATAAATTAGCGGGTCAAACCTGACCCGAATCCGAACCTGCTCACTTGACCCGAACATTATATCCGTAGTTTTTGATTTTTCTCTAATTCATCACTCTTAACAACAAGGGTTAGTCATTTGTATCGAATAGTTTAAAAAGACATTATATAACTATTGCATCTATTTACAAATTAAACAATAATAACCTTAATTTTGCTTCTCCATTCTCTGAAAATAATATTGTACACAGCTTTTAAAAGAAAAAAACGTTAAAAATGGATATAAAATTGCATAAAATAACTATCTCAATTTTAAAAAAAAATTAATTTAAAAGAAGACAAGCATTAAAATTGCGCAAGTCATACCATTATATACTTAGTTAAACAAATATGTCTAATTATTTTTTAAATTAATTAATTTATAATAATTTAAAATTTTGATGTTATAACTGCAAGATAATATCTTGTACTTCTTTTATTCAATTTTATTTAGTTTTTGTTCCAACTAGTCTTGAACTATGATGCTAGTGGTAGGAAAACGGTTAGCCGTATTAGTATTGGGGTTGACTCATTAATAAAGTTTTACCTGATTTGACATTGATAAGTTAGTCAATAAAAATATTAAATTATAAATAGGTTATTAGTGGTTAAACTGGTACAATCCATTAAAATGCTCTAGACGGGCCACTCCATAAATGGCTGACCTGGTATTGACATTCTTTCAATGTACGGATCGATCTACTCAGAATCAAATGAGGCTTGATTCTTTACCCGTCCATACAAGATGTTCATATATTACTATAAAAAGTTTCAATATTTTCAATAATTTTTTGAGAAATTACAATTATTATGTCTTTTTATTAAATACTGATACTTTTGAGTAATACATATGCAAAATTTTTGATTTTAAAAAAAGAAAAATAACTCACAGAAAAGGCGCTCTAAACCCATTGGGTTGATCCGAAACCCGTAAAACCGAAATACACTCGCCTGTATTTTACCTGAACCTGAAATACATCCGACCGGTATTTTACCCGAATCTGAATACACCCGACCCATATTTAACCCACCCGCCCGAACTGACAAGTCTAGTTATCCACATTACAAGAAGTTTCAACAATTAAAGCAGGCAAACTGATAAACAAACAAAAGCATCTAGCATCATGTAAATAATCTTTCAAATGAACCTTTCAATGTTTCTCAAATTTGCAAATCGTTTCCATAGCATAGCTACGTTAACTAAAAAGGGCAAAGGCTAGGAATTAGCACATTCGTTTCACTTAGCAGAAACAATTTCAGCAGAATCTGCCTAATATCAAATTTTATTATGCAATTCACAAAATTACTCGCTCCTCACACAACACCGTCCCAAAAATACTTGATTTCAGTCGTCAGTTTTACCTCAAATTCACCCAAACTACCAAACTCGGTTTTGGTTCCACATCACATTCACCCATTTCGCATAAACAAAAACTTTGTTGCTTATTAAACTCACATGCAATTCACAAAAAATCAGAATATAGCAACACCTAGTTTGACCCAAAATCGACATTACAACAAATTTAGATTCAACCCCAATCTCATATAATCAGCTAGAATTCGAAGTTTTAACAATCTACTGCAAGAGAATGTAAAACATTTGAAATTACTAGTAATTTGGAGGAATTGGGAATACCCACCTCGACTCCAAGGTAAGGACCCGTTCTAAGGGCTTTTGGGTTGGGATGCTCATAAATTCGAAAATTCGCCCTTCTTTACTACTAATCTCAGACCCAAAATTGCTAACCCAGACAAGTTTCTAGCTTTCCCACGGCCCTGTCTCATCACCGAAATCACGGCTAACCACTGACGGTGGTCGTCGCGGTGGTGGTGGTTCCTAGCCTGTAGTGCTCACCTCTCTCCCGTGCCCTTACGTCTCCCTCTTTCTCTCTCTTTCTAATTTTTGTGGGTCGCAGATGGTGCTCACCTTCTCTCTTCTCGCTCTATCTTTGTGTGTGGTGGTCACGGGGCAAGGGGTAGCTGAAAGCCCCTCTTTCATCGTGTTTTTTTGCTGAAGGAGAAAGGGGCTTCAACTTCTTTTGGTTCTTTTCCCCCTTTTTTTGTGCTTTATTGTTAGACATCTGATATTTCTACCCCAATTTCGTACCTCTGAGCCTAAATTCAAGCCGTTAGTTCTAACACTCATCAATTTATTCACTCTCGATAATAAAGTTCAGTCTAGTATTCAACGAAATAATTTCTAAGGCTTGCCGATCTTATCGTACTTGGGAATCTACTCGACTTAACACTCGTTGAAAATATTTATAAACACTTATTAAGACCATCGTAAAATATCAAAATTAATAATAATAATAATTCTCTTTTTAATAAAATAATCACTTAAGCAAGCATGTCATTATTAATCTAACTTAACCAAAATAATAAAGTAGGATCTCATAATATCAAGAAACAAGCTAGATAGCTTAAATAAAATGCGCATATTACAAGATGTTAGTGATTTATCGTGGTCAAAATATTATGGATCACTACTTAAAATTGTTCGGTAAAATAGTGGATGAGGTAATGGTTAGAGGTTTATGTAGTATTTTTCAACAGCTAATAAAGGTAGCTTTTATAACCTCTACCTAGTAGTCGCATTGCAAATTACAAAAGTCTTCTTTTTATTTACTAAAAACCTTGATTTATAGTGCCTTACTAGTTATTTTACATAAATCTGCTACTTCAAAAGCTACATTTACCAAACACATTTATTTTAAATCGTTAGTTGAACAGTTAACCACCAACCGCTAGTGGATCACAGCTAATTGCTAGTAAAACCGCTAACAACTAGTAAAGCAACTAACCATTACTAAAACAACTAATTTTACCGAATATGCCCTAAACATTTTGTCTATGTTATGTTAGAGTAATGACAACAAGATAAACTTTTCTTCCCCTCTCTCTCTTTCACACTTGTCCCACATGGAAGTTTTGGGTGATAATGTGAGGGGTTCATATATCCCATTCTCCTTACCCATGTTGAATAACTTGAGACTAGGCTTTATGGGGTTAAGGGTGTCTGAGGCCATCACGCGCGTGCACGCGTCGTCGCCGCTCGCCTGCTCGGTCCGGGTTGTGGGTTGTGGGCCTAATCTATCTTTTTGGGAGGAATCTGTTTAAACATTTTCGTAACAGACTACGCTAAATCCTCCGTGAATCGCTCCTTACCGTTGTAGTCTTCCTGATTTTCCTGCTCACCTTGAATGCTGCCAGATCTTTTGCCTCATCTATGCTCTTAATGGCCTGATTTTTTGCCTCAACTTATGCCATTTTAATGGCTGTGTAACAGCTACTTTTCCCCTATAAATAGAGGCCTTACCAGTAGGGCTAAACACACTAGCTTTCACATTTCTCTCCTCTCTTCTTCTTCTTCTCTGCATTCATGATTACGTGTGCTGCATACTCCAAACTCTTGGCCGCGAAGTGCACGCGTTCAAGAGTGTGCTGTTAACCTTGTGGAGCAACTGATTGTATTGATTTGCACCGTAGTCGAGCCGTAATTGCTTTCAAGGCAGTGGTTTATCCACGACTCAGTTTATTCTGTCTATCTTTCAGCCATTGTGCTTCTTATTCTTCTAACAATTTGAAAGCAATTACCTACAATGGCTACATCATTCCCGAAAAATCTCCCTGAACTCTACAAAATCGAGCCCCTCGATGGAACTAACTACAAACGTTGGTCCTAGAAACTACTCCTATGCTTTGAACAACTCGAGATTGATTATGTTCTATCCTCAGAACATCTTGACGAAGACAATACTTCTCAGTTTACTGATACTGATAGGTCTCTCTCCACTTCTACTGCCCCAAAGTCGCCTGTCATCCCAATAGATGAGGCTGCTAAGAAGAAACTGGAAAAGGACAATAAACTGGCTCGAAGCTACTTGCTGAATAACATGTCGAACCCTCTGTTTGATCTATTTGTCAACTTCAAATTTGCGAAGATCATATGGACCAAATTGGAGGCGAAATATGGTTCAGATGATGCTGGAAAGAGGAAATACGTCGTTGGCAAATGGCTGCAGTACCAAATCGTAGATGACAAACCGATTATAGAACAAGTCCATGCGTACGAGAACCTGTGTGTTGAGGTGCTAAACGAAGGCATTAAGATGTGTGACATTTTACAAGCAAATGTACTGATCAAGAAATTTCCGCTATCTTGGAGCGACTACAGAAATCACCTGAAGCACAAAAAGAAGGACCTAACCTTACAAGAATTGATAAGTCATATGAGGACTGAGGAGGTGAATTGGCTAAAAGATAAGTTGTCTTCCCTGTCCTTGAATTCATCTAAAGCTAACCTTGTTGAATCTTCTGAGCCTTTAAACAGAGACAAGTTCAAAGGGAAAAATAAGAGGGATCAAAAGCAATCCAAACCCCAAAGTTAGTTGGAAACAACAAACAACAAGATCCAGAAGCAGAAGGTTGTCTGTTACGTTTGTGGCAAACTAGGCCACAAGGTATATCAGTGCAACCTTTGCAAAGGAGGAGCTGGTCACACTGGAGGTCAACCTAGTGTCCAATTCCACGGAGTGGATTCTGGATACTGGAGCAATAAGACATTTTTGTGCCAATAAAGATCTGATGCATGACTTCAAAGATGCTCCTGATGGCGAACATGTCTACATGGGCAATGCTGCCACTGCTAGAGTCATGGGTAAAGGGAAAGTACTCCTTAAATTTACTTCTAAAAAATCTCTATGCTTGAACAATGTGCTGTATGTACCTTCCCTTCGTAGAAACTTAGTTTCTAGTAGTCTTCTTGATATTGCTGGTTTTGAGGTGAACCAGAAAGCTGGAAAAATTGTTATTCTTCGCAATGGGGTTTTTGTTGGGAAGGGATATCGTAGTAGGGGGCTTTTTGTTCTGAATGTTGCTTCTGATGCTGTTAATTGAAATGCTGCTTCTTCTGTCTATATTGCTGAGTCTGTGGATTTGTGGGATGGTAGACTTGGTCATGTTAATTATGCTTTGATAAATAAGCTAAAGGACTTGAGGTTAATTCCTAATAACATCATAGAAAAATGTCTAAAATGTGACATTTCTGTTGAAGCAAAATTTGCTAAAAAGCCATTCAAGTCCATAACAACTAGAAAGATTGAG
This sequence comes from Selenicereus undatus, assembly GCA_017589665.1. Taxonomy (NCBI): domain Eukaryota; kingdom Viridiplantae; phylum Streptophyta; class Magnoliopsida; order Caryophyllales; family Cactaceae; genus Selenicereus; species Selenicereus undatus. The sequence continues at coordinate 22,271,977 of JACYFF010031958.1, read as the reverse complement.
TTGCTTGAACTTGCGTACTCGAACTTAGCAGACTTTAGGAACACAGTCAGTAAGGGAGGAAACAAATGGTATATTACTTTTGTAGATGACTACTCTAGATATACCAAAGTTTACCTCCTTAAGTCAAAAGATGAGGCTGAGGAAATATTTCTGAAATACAAAGCAGAAGTGGAAAATCAATTAGATCGAAAAATAAAGAGACTTAGGTCTGATAGAGGTGGGGAATATGATACCAACTTCCGAACTATTTTCTGTGAGAAAAATGGTATTATACATGAGACTAGTGCCCCTTATACCCCTCAACAAAATGGTATAGTTGAACGGAAAAATCGTATCCTTAAAGAAATGATGAATGTTATGCTTATTAGCTCTGGGTTGCCTGATAATATGTAGGGGGAGGCTGTACTAACAGCTTGCTTTATCCTCAATAGAGTTCCTCACAAAAAACTAGATGAGACCTCATATTAACTGTGGAAAGGGTATGCTCCTAATCTAAATTATTTGAAAGTGTGGGGGTGTCTGGCTAAGGTTGCCTTACCTAGTCATAAACGTACCAACATAGGCCCTAAGACCTTTGATGCTATCTTTATTAGCTATGCTCAAAATAGTGCTACTTATAGATTCCTGTCATTGAGTGATTATTCTATTTCTGAATATAGAGATGTAGAATTCTTTGAGCATATTTTTGCTTTGAAAAAGAAAGCGCCTAATGTGGTACCTGATGTTATGCATGAAAATGTGAACTTGCCTACTTCTAGTTCTGGTGCTAGAGTTGTAGTGACTGAACCTAGAAGGAGCAAGAGACTCAGAACTGAAATCAATTTTGGACCCGATTTTGTCACTGCATTCCTAGTAGAAACCTTTGACAACTTTGACATAAATGTCATAACTGAAGAATTGGTGTCCATTTTCCTGATTGAGGAAGATCCCAAAACCTATCAAGGGGCTGTAAGGTCCATAGATACTGCCTTCTGGAGAAGTGAAACAAATTCTCTCGAGTCAAACAAAACATGGGAATTGACTGACCTACCTAAGGGTTGTAGACCTATTAGCAGTAAGTGGATCTTCAAAAATACGTTGAGGTTTGATGGGTCAATTGATAAATATAAGGCCAGATTGGTTATTAGGGTCTTTGACCAGAAAAAGGGCATAGATTATTTTGACACCTATTCTCCTGTGACCAAAATAGCCACCATTAGATCTTTAATTGCTTTAGCTGCAATTTTTGATCTTGTTGTACATCAAATGGATGTCAAAACAGCATTTCTTAATGGTGACTTAGAGGAAGAAATTTACATGACCCAACCAAAGGGTTGTGAGGTACCTGGTCAGGAGGACAAAATGTGTAGACTGAGAAAGTCTCTTTACAGTCTAAAGCAGGCTCCCAAATAATGGCATGAAAAGTTTGATAGCTCTTTAGTGCAAAATGGCTTTGTTGTGAATTTATCTGATTCATGTGTATATTCAAAATTGATTGGATCAGATTGTGTACTTATATGTCTCTATGTTGATGATATGATAATTTTTGGTACGAATCTGCATGTTGTTAAGGAGACTAAAAAGCTATTGTCTTCTCTTTTTGAAATGAAAGACATGGGAGAAGCAGATGTGATCTTAGGAGATAAGATTCAGAAAACCAACACTGGTTTTTCATTATGCCAGTCACATTACATTGAAAAAGTGTTAAAGAAATTTGACTGTTCTGATGTAACACCCGTGAGAACGCCTTATGATCCTAGCATACATATGAAAAAGAACAAAGGACCTAGTGTGTCTCAAACCTAGTATGCCAAAATTGTAGGAAGTGTAATGTTTCTCATGAACTTTACTTGTCCTGACATTGCCTAGGCCGTCAGTAGGTTAAGTCGATATACACATAACCCTAGCCAAGAACACTGGGATGCACTTCATTGTTTGCTTAAGTATCTTAGAGGTACTATTGATTAGTGTTTGCACTTTAACAAATTTCCTGCTGTATTGGAAGGATATTGTGATGTTAATTGGGTTTCCGATAATGATGAAGTTAGTTCTACTGGCGGTCATGTATTTACTCTAGGTGGAGGGGCTATTTCGTGGAAGTCTGCCAAACAAACTTGTATACCCCACTTTACCATGGAATCTGAATTCATTGCTCTTGAGTTGGCAGGTCAGGAAGCAGAATGGCTTAAAGGTCTACTAGTAGACATGCCACTCTGGGGAAAACAGGAAACACCTATTTCTCTACATTGTGACTCGCAGGCAGCAATAGGAGTGGCGCACAATAGTGTCTATAATGGAAAGAGGAGACACATCCGTATTAGACACAGTGCGTTGAAAAAATTGCTGAAACATGGTGTCATATCCCTACAATATGTGAGATTCGAGAAAAATATGGCCGATCCTCTTACTAAAGGGTTGACAAGGTGAGTGGTGCTGGAAACATCGAGGGGGATGGGACTTAAGCCTATGGCTTGAAGTGGTATGGTGGATACCCACTAGTGGTCAAACAAAACCATATTAATCTTCAAGATGCACTACATTCCTATCCCTATGGCGTATGGTAGTGCTTAGAGGATGAGCTTACGCTCTGAATGGATTCATACGCATTGTGGGGGTGCTAGTGAGAAGCACTTGATTAATTCACCATTTGATGACTGTGAGGTTGAGCTATATTATGCTCTTAATAATCCCATAGCCACAGTTATGGTGGTCTATGTTGAGATAGACTTGATGGGATTACCTACATAAGTGTGAAGGTTTAGCCACCGTCTATGAGAGACCTAGGTTGTCTCTCTAGAGTACTTATGAGACCTAAGGTGTGCGTATGGCCATAAAAGCACTAGTGTGTCTATCGCGGAGTATGCAGTATCTTAAGGGTTGATATGTGTTGTGGGGGTCTCAATCGAAGTCTTTCTAGTTCAAGACTTAGTTCACTAGTTAGACTATTGGTTGTTGCCTTACATCACTAATGTGTCAATTCAAATCGAAAGATATTGACGCTTAAGTATCTGACCCACTTTTACCCATAATGCCGTTCTTAAATCATCTTGCCTTGTATGCCATTAGTGGGGGACTGTTAGAGTAATGGCAACAAGATAAACTTTTTCCCCCCTCTCTCTTTCACACTTGTCCCACATGGAACTTTTGGGTGGTAATTTGAGGGGTTCATATATCCCACTCTCCTTACCCATGTTGAATAACTTGAGATCGGGCTTTATGGGGTTGAGGGTGTCTAAGGCCATCACAATCGCGCACGCGTCGTCGCTGCCTGCCCGCCTGGTCCGGGCTGGGCGCGGGCCGCGGGTTGTGGGTCGTGGGCCTAATCTATCTTTTTGGGAGGAATCTGCTTAAACATTTTCATAACAAACTACGCTAAATCCTCGATGAATCACTCCCTACCGTTATAGTCTTCCTGATTTCCTCCTCACCTTGAATCCTACCAGATCTTCTGCCTCATTCTATGCTCTTAATGGCCAGATTTTTTGCCTCAACTTATGCCATTTTAATGGCTTTATAACAACTACTTTTCCCCTATAAATAGAGGCCTTACCAGCAGGACTAAACACACTAGCTCTCACATTTCTCTCCTTTCTTCTCCTTCTTCTCTGCATTCTGGGTTACGTGTGCTGCATACTCCAAACTCTTGGCCGCGAAGTGCATGCGTTCAAAAGTGTGTTGAGTTAACCTTGAGGAGTAACCGACTATATCGATTTGCACCGTAGTCGAGCCATAATTGCTTTCCAGGCAGTAGTTTATGCACGACTCAGTTTATCCTGTCTATCTTCCAGTCATTGTTCTTCTTATTCTACTAACATGTTAAGCCACAAGAACAATGTGATAGTAGCATATATTTGTATTATGAAGTCACTCGTTATTCCTTAAAAAAAAGTCGGATTGATTGTAAGCCTCACTGCCCTTAAGTCATTAATCATGTGTTTACTCACAACCAAAAAAAAAAAGTAATATATTGATAGTAATCTTCATTTAACTTAGCCCTTATTCGATAAAACTAGTTCTTTGTAAGTGATAATTAAATAGTTAATAGTTGTTACATTATAATTTTATCATTGATAGATAATTGTTTATGGAAGCAAGTCAACATAATGTGTTTGGTAACTTTAACTCTTGAACTAGTTCGTAGATATAATTACAGAAAAAAAAGGTATCGATCAAATGCCGACAATAAAATAATGAAAAGGTTTTTTGAAGAAAAATAATAAATAATAAAAATGAAACGTTATTCTCTAACTTGTCATTCGCCTAAAGTAATGAGAATAAAAATTCTCTAGTTTAAGAAGATAGGTATAATTACTCTTTTCATTATCAAATTACAAGTGATTGTTCCCCATGTAATATGTTGGGCCTCTTTGCAATAGTCTGGGATGTCCTAATAGGAACACAAAACTACTTACCTTCTCTGACTAACTAAGAAGATGTAACTGTGAAGCTACTAAAATTGTTGTGTCCTAAAAATGAATTTGACTTAAAAGCTTTAGAGTATGTCCAATTAAAGATTTATGTTCAACACATAGTAAAACCTTCCGAACACAATGTTAGATGACTCCTACAAGTATTAACTTACTTTCAAGAAAACGTTACTAGCTGGGTAGTAACATTAAGCAATATATAAAAAAAATAGTTCAAATATAGTGGTACATATTAATTGATTAATAAATAAAAATGGTAAATGCTACTATTTAATGAGTAATATTAAGCTGATGTTTACATTTTGTTAGAAAAATTAAGAAAGAAATCGGTTTAGGATCACTTCGAGACTTCTAGGCAGGTGGTATACTCTTTTCCTAAAAACTCTAATCGCCCCTAATTGTGCAACAGGACTTAGTGATTAGATCTTTGGGATATAAAGAAGTCTCCCTGTCTGCGTGTTGCACACACGAAGACAGGCCTTATGAGCCTTAGGACGTAACAGAAATTCGGAGGGAAGGTTGTTATGAATAATTTTTAGATGGATCAAATCACACCACTCATCCTTTATTTATAGAGAATATGGTGTGATTTCAAGAGACATGCACCTTTTTATGAGATGAAATCTCATCCATTGATTTTAATCTCAATGGTAATAATTGAAGAGACACTTATGAAATTAGTTAGTTAATTAACTAATTGCATCTCTTCAATAGAAAATAATATTAATCACTATTTATGTTCAATAGCAAAAAATATTATTTATTAGATGTCTTTTGCCAAAAGTCATGATTTGCGTTGGCATCCTTTGGAGCATTTAATTAATGCTAATTAATAATAATAATAATAATAATAATAATAATAATAATAATGAATTCATGTCTCTTATAAATTTTCATTTTTATAGAAATTACTCCAACATTCTCCCACCATTTCCATAATAAATGGTGTAACGAATTTCCGGAGGTCATTATGCATAAATGAAGGTGTCTTGCGATTGAACCTCCACCTTAGTGATTTGTTAATCAAATATTCGGGTTTATGTGGTAGACTATGCTTTGAACTAGTAAACCTCTCTGAATACTTGCATCTAAGTCACACACAAGACTTCTGTCCCACAATCACCTAGTAGTCTTGACACTTTTCAATGACCATGTGTCCTGTATCCATTCTTGAGCATATCGAAGCCAAGCCCATTAGACTCCACTAAGCCGGCCTTGCTTAAATGCTCGTATAGGTGAACCTGTACAATATTCCATAAATATTATGACATGAGAACTTCTGAATTAGGGAAATAAGATTTCATTTTCATTAACTTGATAAATACTTACAATTACACCTAGGCATACTCGGGGACTTACAAGAAATTTATCAAAGTTAAGCACTTATTTCTAAATATTCTAAAAGTTCTTCATGTAAGGTTCATTAAGAGCCTTAGCTCACCCTCTAAAACTATATATAGGAATCTAAGCACTCCGGTCATGGATGAGATGTGAATGAGTGCTTCAAACCATTCTTATGATGTACCTTGACTCATTGAACTTACAACTGAATGTTTCCATCCAACGTTAAGTTGAGTTTCCACCATAGAAGGTTTTGGATATGGACTTTAACCCCTTCCCTCTGGCTGTCTTGATCACTAAATCCCTTGCAAGGCCTTTCGTTAATGGATCAGCTAGATTTGGTGTTGAACAGACGAAATCCACAGTTATGACGTTATCTTTGATAATGTTGTTTTACATAACTATGACGTAGACTAATATGCCTTGATTTACCATTATATGCATTATTGTATGCTGTTGTCAGAACAAAAGCACTGTCACAACGTAGAGAAAGAGGTGACATTGGTTTTGGCCACAAAGGAATTTCATATAGCAAATTCCTTAGCCATTCGGCTTCTTTACAAGCCAACACTAGAACGAGAAATTCAGCTACCATAGTCAAATCAGCTATACAGGTTTGCTTCGTTGATCCCAAAGAAATAGCAGCCCTAACAAGAGTGAAGATCTGCCCACTTGTGGAGGAATGATCTTCACTATTTGTTATCCAACTTGCATTTGAAAAATCCCTAAGATACTACAACCCAACCAATAGATGACGAGGTATTTTAAAACAACCATACCTCATGCTAATGCATATGACTAGGGTTACTTGTATATCGACTTAGCTTGCCAACAGCAAAAGCTACATCCGGTCTTGTGCAAGACATTGTGTACATCAAGCATCCTATCACCCTAGCATATTCAAGTTGAGATATTGGTTTTCCAGTATTCTTTTCAAGTTTTAAACTTACATCAAAAGGTGTAGAGATAGGTTTACAATCAAGATTGTTAAATCACTTCAACACCTTTTCCATATAATGCGATTGAGACAATATCAATCCATTGTAAACCCTTGTTTTCTTAATCCCTAAGATAATATCAACTTCTCCCAAATCCTTCATATCGAAGTTTTGGGACGAAAATCCTTTGGTATTCGCTACTTGCTCAATATCTGTACCAAAAAGCAACATATCATCTACATATAAGCAAATGATAACTCCTTTATCACCAGTAAATTTGGTGTAAGCACACTTGTTGGCATCATTTATACGAAAACCATTTTTCAAGACAACCTCATCAAACTTTTGATCCCATTGTTTAGGGGCTTGCTTAAGTCCATACAATGACTTAACTAATTTACATACCTTGTGCTCTTGACCAAGCGCAACAAACCCCATGGGTTGTCTCATATACACCTCTTCATCTAGATCGCCATTTAAAAATGCCGTCTTGACATCCATTTGGTGAATTACTAGAATATGTATAGAGGCTAATGTTAGCAACAATCTAATAGTAGAAGTTCTAGCCACCGGGGCATATGTATCAAAATAGTCTATGCCCTCCTTTTGGGTATTCCCTTTGGCTATTAACCAAGCCTTAAACTTAAGAATCGAACCATCAAGGTTCTTCTTTGTTTTAAACACCCATTTACATCCAATAGGTTTACATCCCGATGGAAGAACAACTAATTTCCAAGTGTCATTGCCCGTGATTGAAGTCATTTCATCATTTATTGCTTCTTTCCAAAAAGAAGCATTCGATGATGACATTGTGTCCTCATATGTTAAAGGATCCGATTCCACATTAAAACAACATGGAACATAATTAGAGATTGAATCTTGAGAACCTTCAACAAGGTAGACAAGAAAATCTAGCCTATAATTTTTAGTCTTTCTTGCCCTTTTACTCATTCTAAGTTCAAGTACATCATTACTATCAACCTCTTGTTGATCTTATACTTGACTATCATTATGTTCCATTTCTGGAACTTGAGAGACTACATCTCTCGGTCTAGGAATAGATAAAAAATGAGTTTCATCAAATAATGCATCCCTAGATTCAATAATAGTATTAACGGAAATAAAGTTATTCAGTTCAATAACCATGAACCTATATGCTTTACTATGTAGAGCATATCTAATAAAAATGCATTCAATTCCCCTTTCATCTAATTTCTTTCTCATAGGTTCGGGTACTCTTACTATTGCCCTACAACCTCATACTTTAAGATGACTCAAGTTAGGTTTTCTTTTGTTCCAAAATTCATAAGGCGTGGTCTTACTCCTTTTATTTGGAACCCTATTTAGGACATAACAAGCAGTTAATAAGGCTTCTCCCCAAAAGCCATGTCCTAAACCTGAATTAGAAAGCATAGCGTTAACCATCTTGGTTAAAATCCTATTCTTTCTTTCGGCTACACCATTTTGTTGTGGTGTATAGGGAGCCGTTATGTAACATCCCCAAATTTCTAATTTCTTCTTTATTACTATTATTAATCTACGTGGAAGCAGAAAACCTAAGTAGGGTGTTACTGCCGTATTTCTTCTTGGAATTACCAGACTAAATATCAATTAAAACTCTAATACAACTATATCCTCAATCTATAACATCAGCCTGGGTCTTTCAACAATATAATAAAGTCCAACCTCAATCACAATTCTTAAACAAGTCTAAATAAAAACTGAATGAGCTCTACAAAATTTAATTTCCCATCCCCATGCTTGTGCACTTCACCTGAAAACAAAACATGTTACAAAAATGAGATAAACTCAATAACAATCATCCCTAACAGTCAAAAAAAGCGTACAAATTCATTTCTAAAACATTTTAGGGGTAGAGAAGACAAACATACCGCACTCATACATTCTTAGCAGATGCACACAGCCATACCAATCTCTGTTATAAGTTTTCAGGTTCTTAAGGGTGAGGGACCCCACTGGGTCTCATGACCTATGCTTGGGTTTAACGCAGCTGCTTAATCATAACCTGACCTACCGTCCACTTAGACGGTTACCGCTAACCATAACATGGCCTACCGTCAACTTGGACGGTTGCCGCTAACCATAACGTGGCCTACCGTCGATTCGAATGGTTACCGCTAACCATATCTTGGCATACCGTCAATTCGGACGGTAATCGATAACCATATCGTGGCCTACCTTCAATTCAGACGGTTACTGCTAACCATAACTTTCTAGTCTCATCCATTCAGCCAGTTACTTGCACATTCATAGTTAACCTTAATCTTTAACCAACATACACAACCTAATCCAACCTGTTCTATTCCCAAATAGTTCCACATTATTTTTGCAACATAATCAATCTAGTAACCCATGCACTTACTGACTTAGCAAAACAATTCAACACATGGCACACAAAATATTTTATCTCACATTCACTTAAGAAAAATCCCCCAAACATCAACACCAAATACATTCAACTAGCCCATATACATGCTCATAAATCACACCTCACAAAATAAATTTCCACAATATATGTTTTTCTTTACAACACAATCAGTTCAAATGCCCAACGCACACTGACATAGCAAGATAGCCTAACACACACCACACACTATTTCATTCCATGTTCAACAAAAAAAAAATCATAATTCCATGTGAAACAAAGACATACAAGGACCACCCTTACCATTTTCATTGAACAAATTTTCAAACGACTTCGGGGAAGGGTTAGGGCATGATTTTTACTTGGAATCCGTACAATTACGGGCTCATTTTATTAATTGGGCCTAATAATCAACAGCTGGACCAAAACAACGTTCGCACTTAGTCCAAATCTTACGAACCATATCTACAGCCCAGTCCCCGCTTATAATAATTTTTCTATAATTTTTAGACACCCTTAGGAATTTTCAAACATAGCCACACCCGAATCCAGATTCGGTCAGAATCTGGGCTCAACTTCCAGAGACATATCTCTAGTTCCTGACGTTGAAACTTTGAGTTCTTACCCATTCTAGAAAGGTCAGTCCGTCCTCTACAATTCCTATGTTTGGTGCTTTCCCCTAATCTACCCAAAACTAGGTCGTTTTTCTCAATTACCCTACGCTGTCACTCGCTGCCCAGATCTAAGCAACCCTTGGTAATTCGGTCATAACTCATTCTATACCACTCCAATTTCCTTAATTCAAAAACCAGATTACTCAGTTTAATTACCATAAAAACTTCATGATTTTTGGGTTACTACACTATCATTGGTCGAATTTTTAAAAATGGTTACATTCAAACTCAAATTAGAGGTGTTCTGCCCACGTTGTCCTCATTCAGTCGGCTTCTTTTGGTTCAGTTTTCTACCACAACGAGTCACCCATCTATCTACGTCCATACTAATGATCCCTTAACTAACCCAAATCAAGCCAAAGGTCAAAACTTTAACCAACGAAAACAAAAACGTCACTAAAGCTTACCTTGAGTCGGTTTTTGAAAAGAAGATGATTCCCTTCCTACTCCAAAATCCAAGGAAAGCCACGAGGGGGAGAACGGGGCGGTGCTAGGTAGCGGTGAGGGGACGTGAGTGAGAGAGAGAGAGAAAGAGAGAAAGAGAAGAGAGAGAGAGAGTGGCGTGAGAGATAGAGAAGGAAGAGAGAAGGAAAACAATTTAAAAGAGGCTAGGGTTTCTCGTCCCCTTCCCCTTACTCCCCACAGCTCCCCATAATTTCCCTCCTCTTTTTCCTTTTTTTAAAAAAACTAGAAAGGAATAAGGATTAAGCCTTAAGCCCACAACCTCTAGGAGCCTTTGTGGTTGCCTAACCACTCTACCACAATCCATTCCACTAACCTACCAATGCACCCAAAGAGTAAACACTACGAGCTCAAGCATACTGGGTCGGCCGAAATCATATCAAATAAAAAAAATTTAACCATATAAATATGAATATATATATACGTAAATAAATAAAATAGAATAAAATATCCGGGGTTTCACATGACAATACCGGTGGTCGTAAAATATTCAAGATCATAGTATTCACTACCCCGATCACTCCTTAGGAACTTAATAAATTTTTCACAATGAAGTTCAACTTCATTTTTATGTCTTAAACATGTCAAGTGTCTCATCATTTGAACTTAGTAAATACACATAGCAAAATCTAGAATAGTCATCTATGAAAGTGATAAAATATCTTTGACCACTCATAGTTAGTTGTCCATTAATTTCATATATATCACTATGTACTCAGTCAAGGATATTTAAACTTCTTTGAATAGGTGGAAAGGGTTGTCTGGTGATTTTTGTTAGCATGCAAATTTTGCATTTATCATCACTTTTATTCACGTAAGGAATCAAGTCAAGCTTTATCATATCATTCATTCTTCTAAAATTAACATGGCTTAATCTATTATGCCATAAAGAAAATGGATCACAAATATAAGCAGAAATATTATTCATATTATTAATGCTTAACTTGAACATTCCATCACACATATATCCCTTTCCAACAAACACCCCTCCCTTAGAAATTACAACTTTATCAGCCTTAAAAACTAATTTGAACCCAAAGCGGTTCTACAAACTACCCGACACAAGATTCTTCCGGATATCCAAAACATGATATACATCATTCAAAGTTAAAAACTTTCCAGAAGTAAATTCTAGAATTGCACTTCCCTTGCGTAGGACTTGTGCTTTCGAGGAATTTTTCATATAAAGGAAAACACCATCCTTCACCATTTCATAGGTCTTGAAGCATGCCTTGTCCTTGTAAATGTGTCTTATAGCACCAGAATCAATCCACCAAGAATTCTCATCTTGGATCATGAAGAGTTCAGAGATCATGACAACAAATTCTTTTCTCCCCTCAAATTGCTTGGGTCCAGATTTGGACTTGTTAAAATCCTTCTTCTTTTTCTTCTTGGCTTTGGGACGATCACGTCTCAAGTGATTTGGGCTACCACAATCCCAACAGACCTTTCTTTTTTTATTCTTCGTATCATGTATCTTGTTGTAATTTCTCTTTTTAGGTTGGCTAGATTCCATAACATTAACAGTAGAGATAATCTTATTCTCTTCTTGTTTACGAAATTCCTCTTCTATTTGAAGAGAGTTAGCTAACTCCTCAACAAAAATGTCTTCTTTTTTGTGTTTGAGGCTATGTTTAAAATCTTTCCTAGAAGTAGGGAGTTTTTCAATTATACTATATACTATTATAGTTTTATCTATATTTATATTATGCATTTTGAAATGCCCTAAAATCCTCTCAAGTTCATTAAACTGTTCCATCATAGAATGAACTTTCCTTATTTGATAATTATTGAATTGACTCACCAAGAATTTCTTACTAGTAGCATCCTCCATGTATCTGATCTCCAAAAGATTCCACAATCCTTTGCATTTGGCACAGTTTGATATGTGTCGAACAATGAGTCACATATGCTGTTGAGGTTATGGCCATAACAAATGTAGTCTTCATTGTCCCACTTGTGACGATGCCGAATTTGTTCAACAGTCTCATCATCATTTTCTTGTGGTGGGTCGGATCTGAGGACATAGGCTACTTATAAGGTGGTAAGTAGGAAATGCATCTTCTTTTGCCATTGCCTAAAATTCCCTCCGTCAAATCTCTCCAAGTTTACAATGTTAGTGGTCAAATCTCAAAGAGAAGAAGCCATAGTTAGAGTCTTTAGATTGTTGGAAAAATTAAGAAAGGAATCAGTCTAGAATCACTTTGAGACTTCTGGGCAGGTGGTGTACTCTTTTTCTAAAGACTCTAATCGTCGCTAATTGTGCAACAAGGCTTAGTGATTAGATCTGAACACAAAGAAATCTCCCTGTCTACGTGTTGCACACACGAAGACAGGCCTTAGGAGCCTTAGGACATAATGGAAATTCAGAGGGAAGGTTGCTAGGAACAATTTTTGGATGGATCAAATCACACCACTCATCCTCTATTTATAGAGAATATGGAGTGGTTTCAAGAGACATGACCTTTTCATGAAATGAAATCTCATCCATTGATTTTAATCTCAATGGTAATAATTGAAGAGACACTTATGAAATTAGTCAGTTAATTAACTAATTGCATCTCTTCAATAACAAATAATATTAATTACTATTTATATTCTACAGCAAAAAATATTATTTATTAGCCTTTTGCCAATAGTCATGATTTACATTGGCAACCTTTGGAGCATTTAATTAATGCCAATAATAATAACAACAACAACAACAACAACAACAACAACAACAACAACAACAACAACAACAACAACAACAACAATAATAATAATAATAATAATAATAATAATAATAATAATAATAATAATAATAATAATAATAATAATAATAATAATAATAATAA
>JACYFF010031958.1:22170734-22184377 GCA_017589665.1 Selenicereus undatus | reverse complement strand
GGGGGGCTCAATTTCAGCCATTTTGGTTGTGGAGTTCTTCAATTTAGTTATGAAATCTTTTTGCATTTCTTTTATAGTTTTTCTTTGACATTTCATTGAAAAATAATCGACTACGGTTGCAAGTGATGGAAACTTTTAAATTTGAAAGGCATGAGGCCAGATCTGGTTTAGATGGAGAATGAATGAGGTTGATGGAGGTTGTTGGGGTTTCACAGGGGAAAGAGGGAATATGAGACAGTGCTCTAGTTGCAGTGGTAGATCATGGTTGCCATAGAGCTTTGTCGTTGGCGACGAACTCCACCCCACTATGCTCAGTGGTTGGGGTTGCGACGGTGGACTGTGGCTGATGTAGGTTACGGTGGTCACTAAGGGTTCCAAATTAGTTAAAAAAAGTTCGGTGAATATGTTAGGCTAATATGGGAGGAGTGCCGGTGGTGGTTGTTGGTCACCAGTGGCTGTTGAACCAAATTGTAGATTCACTGGTGGATGATGTTATGTCGGAGGACGTAAAGTAATGGTGCTTGTGCTCGTAGTGGTGAATGCAATTTTTTTAACAAAAAATTCTGTCAAAAATTTCAAGCTGTCAAAGAAGAAAATGATTTTTGAGTTTTACAAATTACTTTTTACAGTAAATAAATATCAACTTATGTATAAGTGAATATCATTTTATAAAAAAAGAATATTATAACTAGATGCAAAAATATAAAAATTAGAATATGTTGTTAATGTAAACATCATTAGAATATATATATATATATATATATATATATATATATATAATACTTATTTTACATTTTGATTATGAGAAATTTAAGAAAAGAGGAGTACTACTTTTTCATTTACGAAAGAGACCTGGAGAAATATTTTAAAATCATCTCAATGCCCAATATTGCTAATTTGTCAAACATAATATTTTAGTAAGTATCTTGTACATGTAGGAATTCGCCTTTGCCACGTCATTGCTCCGCCGAGAGAAACTCGGTGGTGGAATAATAAAAATAAATATATCAAAAGTTCGGGTCGCTGACAAGAATTTCTGAAGTTCATATTATTACCTTCAAGGCCCCCAAAGTTCGGATTATTATATTCCAAAAACCCATACATGTGTGTGTGTGTGTGTGTGTTTACATTTGTATGTATATGTATATGTGTCTGTGTCTGTGTTTGGGTGTGTCTATATATATATATATGTATATGTATATGTATATGTATATATATATTGTAAAACCCCGAAATTCAAATTGGGGATCTCTGGTGATATGGGTTGATTCTGAAACTGACCTGAATCAAGCCAAGGGAAAGAAAAAAAACAAATATATGAATTTTACTGTTTGATCCTTATTATTATTTTATTTAATTTTACAAAAGATATTTAGCAAGCATTCTTCTTAGAAAAAAGAAAGAAAAAAGAAAGTTTGAATGCATGGGTTTTTCCCCCCAAAATTGTTTTTTAAAAAAAGAAAACCCTAGACCCCCTTGTTCCCTTGGGCGACCATACCTTCCTTAAACCCTAGTGATTTCACACTCCTTCCCCTAAAACACTTGAATAACCACCACAAATCCTTACCCCCTCTCTCTCTCTCTCCCGTCATCTCTTTTTCTCCGTTGGTATCTCTCTCCCTCACCATATCTCTCTCTCTCGTTCCCTCTCCCTTCCACTGTTGTGGTGCACAGCCACCCCCAGCCCCCCCAGCAGCCGCTGCAAAGCTCCGCCTCCTGACCAACACAGCCGCCAGCCACCATCGTTCCCTCACGCAGTGTGATAGTTTGGTGGGTAGGGTGCATGGATAATGAACCCATGCATGCCATGTTCATAGTTTAAATCCTTAAAACCCTTAAATCTATATTATATTGTTTAAATATTACAAATCCATAGTGGTTTCTAATGTTTAATTTCAAAATTTTCAGCTTTTGACCTGGGAGTGAAAGGAGACACATCCTTCACTCAAAGAACGACAAAAGGTGAACTTTAACGATGTTTCTTTTAATTCATTTATGACTTTGGCTTGATTTGGGTAGGTTAGGAGTGTTGGAATCTATAGGATGGGTTTGGGATAAGGGGTGAACCAGTATGGTGATTGGAAAATCAAGCCAAGGGAAATTTTGGGGAGTTAAATCATAAACAGAACCTGGTGGACCTTTGGGTTACACACATGCTAAATTCAAAAATTTATTCCCTCAGTTCTACTCATCCAAAACTCATGAAAATTTGAAGGTATGTCCCCTGCACTAAGCCTTTTGAATCAAGGGATTTTGACTTATAATGAATGAGTTATGGTCCGTTTACTAAAGACTGTCCAAACTGTGGCAGTCAGGGATAGTCTTTACGTTTTAGGATTTTTAACCTAGTAACTATTGGATTATGCGAAAGCACTAAACATAAAAGTTGTAGTACATAAATCAATCTTTTTATAATGGGCAAGAAGTTAAATTTTTTACGTCGAGAGTTAACGTTATAGGTTCGGAAAGCTGAATTAGAAAAGAGGGGCAGAACCTACTGGGCTGAAAGGGGGGCTGCACTTACACCGACTTTGGAAATTCGGCCAGGACAGGTCATTTGGCCAAAAATTGTGAAATTTTTGCAGTGGATGCATCAAGATGTTCCGCATAACCTAATTTTTGAATAGAATGAATCGGAGTAGTGTAGCCCAAGTTATGGTTAGATTACAGCAAATTGTCCAGACCGGGACAGTCAGTGACACCGCAAAAAGAAATAAGAAAACAGCCTAGTTCGGGTTAGAGTCGGGCAAAACCGTAAAATAGCAGTTGTAGAGGACAAACGGACCTTTCTGGGAAGGGAAAAATTGCTAATTATTAACATGGGGATCTCGAGTTATGATCTCCGGAAGCCAATTTTGTGTTATGACCTGCATTGAGCATTTAAGGGGTCAAGAAGGTAATTCCCTAAGACGGTCTAAACCATAGGAAAATTTTTCTAAGCGGGGAACGGGCAAAGAGCACGCCTTGTCTCAATTGGGGGCTAAGAATGAATGTTTTCTTGGCCCAGGTGCGGAGCAGTAGGTCCATAATAGAAACCGAGCCCATAATTTTTGTATGGAATCTAGGTAACAATCATTCCCTAACCCTTCCCCGGGTTGTTTAAAATCATGTGTGCAATGAACATGGTAAGAACTGTTTTGTGTACTGATTGAATGGAATAATAGCATAAGTTAACTGAATGTGACTGCGTAGTAGAATCTGCATGATGTGTTATGTTTGTGGAATTGAGATTGGATAATGTTGTGTTGGAAACTCAAAGATTGTTTGTTGTAGAGATGTCCTTGGGGAAGTGGGCTGAAACTGAATGAACATGGCATGTTAAATCAACCTCTAATGTAGAGAAGTGTAACAGTAATTGTGAAGGCTGAGTTGGGTGAGACTTGAACTGACTGTGTGGACTGAAGGCCATTAGCCTTCCCTGGGAAACTAGTGCATGCATGTGAGCGGCCACGTGACCTATCGAAATGTGGGCCAGGTTAGCGGTAACCATGACTGATGATGGTAGGCTAGGAAAGGTTTAAGCAGCAACCCCTATAACAGGCGGCAGGTCAAGATCGAGTTAAGCGACTGCATGAACCCAACCGCAGGCCATGAGACCCAGTGGGGTCGCTCACTTTTAAATCTAACGGTTGTGACTAGATCATGAGTTATAAATGTACATCATTGAGATCTTGTAAGTACGGTAGCTATATTAAAGGAAAGCATGTCCCTGATGTCTTGTTGCTCCCCTGCCCCCCTTAAAGTGTTTTCAAAATGAATTTGTGTGTAGTTGACTATTGGGGGTGATTGTTTACTGAGTTTATGTTACTTTATAAAATGTTTTGTTTTCAGGTGATTTAGTTGTGCATGGGACTGGGGAACTGAAAGTAGAGCGAGGCCATGACGCCTAAGCCGAAGAAGATGAAAGCTTAATTGTTTTAAACAAAGATAATTATGAACAATTGTTTTAATTTAGTAGTTGTCATAAATTCTGGAACTCTTTTAAGATTGAAGCGTTATTGAGAAATGTTTGTATTAACGGCTATTTGATATCCAGCCTGGTATTTCCAAGAAGGGAATACAGCTGTAACACCCCAATTCAGGTTCCGCTGCCACATAGGATAATATTTAGTAATAAAGAAATGAAATTAGAAATCCGATATGTTACAAAGTGGTATCAGAGCTCAAGTTAACTAACTTGAAGGCTCGCCTAAAAGACTATAAGAAGCTTAGAACTAAAACTGGTAGATCTAAGGACTACTCGGAATATGAGTGTAGGGCGGGGAGGGAAGCATGTTCGCATATGTTTGATTATCTGCCTGTTACCGTGTAGCTGATGTAAACCTACTAATGTCTAGGATGAACCCACCCCGCCACTATGGATGTATCGGGTGGCGCTGCCGCTATGAGAGGATGGGGAAGCTGCCCGGAGTTAGCCTAGAAAGCCACTTAGAGCGGATCCAAACCTTTTTGCAGGAGAGACTACCTGAAATCCCAAATGATTGCTTGAGATTTGACCAGAATCAAGCCCTATTCTTCCTTGAGACCATCCTTCCTAACCTGCGGTGGCGTTACAGGGTTAGGGAGTTACACCCTAAGGACAGGCCATATCACTTTGCTGGAGGGTGCTGCCTGTGCGAGTGGGAGCCTATGGGTATGACTATGGATGGATTGGTGGACTACCTTGGAGACATAGGTCCCTATGATGAGCCTCCTACCCCTGATACTAAGGATGACACCCCACCACCACCACCAGAGGAAGATATCGAGGATAATGAGTGTGTTGAGGAGAATGAGCTTAGCGGCAGTGAGAATGAGTTAGAGGCAGAACCCATTGCGGAGGGAGACCCTGAATAAGAACCTTCAATTGAGTATGAACCGAAGGAAGACCCAGGGGGTGAGGAACCCTTAGCTGAGTATGAACCCGAAGAGGATCTAATGGAGGAAGAAGACCTTGAGGAAGATCTAGAGGAAGACCCCATTGAGGAACTTTTATAGGAGAGTGATCCCGAGGAGGACCTCATAGAGGGGGAAGAACCTTTGGAGGATGTAGAACCCGAGGAGGACCCCTTAGGAGGCGAGGACCCAGAAGAAGAATAGTTGATGGAGGAAGACTAGGAAGAAGGCCTAGACGAGGACTAACCCGAGCCTGAGGTCCCCCGCTGGAAGCGGGGCAGGTCGGGTTGATTGCGTAGGGTTACCTATCCACCGGATGCCCTCGACCAATAGAAGCTCGTAGTGCTGGGAAGTTTCTTCGCTAGGATGTTGCTAGTAGTTATTTTCTGTTATGTTGTTAAGCCATTGTAGGCTAATAAAGTTGCAACCGTAATGTAATAAAGAGTACTAGTGTAAACCGCTTATGATTTTGAAATTCTATGTAATGAAATGTTTGAGTTATTTGAATACTAGCATTTTTATCGGTGACGTATGTGGATCATGTGAACGTGATGTCTATGTGATGTGTAATGCATGGGCATGTAATCTAGTGGTCGGACCACGTAAGTGTGGCAATGTGTACGTGGATCACGTGAACGTGATGCCTATGTGATGTGTAATGTATGAACATGTGATTTCGTGGTTGGACCACGTAAGTGAGGCAATGTGATGTGATTAAAAACCTGTCAAATGTTGCATGATGCACTAGCATATAATATGTTATTGAACTGTAGTAGTACTTAGGATATGAACTATTAAGAGAGGAACTAGACCCAACTTACTTCCCAAACAGGATGGTGGAAACCAACAATGAATCTCAAACTAGATCTCACCATGCTGCGAAGAGTCGCTGTGAATCAGGAAGTTAACATGTCGAGCCTCAGGGAGCGACTTGAAGCCCAACACCCTAGGAATGGGAACGGGTCTTGCAGACAAGTGGACGAGACCAACCCACCCACTAGGGCCGAACTCACCAACCTACTACTATTGGAGTTGTTGCAGAAGCAAATGGAGCAGTTGCGGCTTCAGAACGAACAACTGCAAAAGCTAATGGAGGTCCAACAGAAAAGGGTTAAGGAAGGTAATTCTTACATGTTTAAGAGATTCACGAGCCACCACCCACTCATCTATGATAAGATCCTCGACCCCAAGACCTTTGAGGACTGGATTAGGGGCATAGAGAAACTGTTCGACGCACTTCAATGCCCCGAGTAGCAAAAAGTGGGTTTCGCTGTATTTTACCTGAAGGATAAGACCGACCTATGGTGGGCCACAGTGAGGGATAGACAATATGAGCCTGGGTTTGGTTGGAACAAGTTCAAGGTAATGATTAAAGATCATTTCTGCGCCATCTCCCTCCAGAGGGCCAAGGAAGGCGAATTCATGCAACTGCAGTAAGGCAGCATGAGCGTACTTGAGTACACCTCGAAATTTATAGAGCTCTAGCGATTTGCCCCGGCCTTCGTAGCTGAGGAGAGGCTGAAGATAAACCAGTTCGAGGTCGCACTGAACCCCACCATTAAGGAGCAAATGTCAATACGACAGTAAACCATTAGGCAGCATGCAACTGCGGTCAACGTAGAAAGGGCGATGAAGAAGTGGAGTAACTATTTCAATGAACAGTAGGGAGTTAAGAGGAAAGGGGATAACCGCAGAAACTTTCAACCATAGGAGAGTACCGCATATCTTCTAGGAACTAGTACTGGAACAATAATGCTCGGGGAGGTCAGCACCCTAACACACGACCTAAGGTAACCTATAATGCCTGTGGAAAGTTGGGGCACTATGCTAGGGAATGTCGATCGCTCAAGAGGTGTTTCCGCTGCGGAAGCCCTCAACACTAGGTTCAGGACTGCCCGCTCCCTGCACCTCATACCGGTCAAGGACAAGGACAAAGCCAAGGGCAGGGATAGGGACAACGACCCCAGCAACCACATCAGAATAGGGGTGGGCAAGCGGCCAACCCCACCTAGTAGAACTGGGGCACATCAGCAAGTTCAGGCCCGACCTCTCCACCAACCGCCCCGGAACAATGGGGGTAGAGTTTATGTGATTCGTAAGGAGGAAGCCGAGGAGGGTCCCAACATTGTAACGGGTACTTTATTTATCCTAACTCAGCCGGTAGATATTTTGTTTGATTCGGGTGCCACGCACTCCTTTATTTCTATTAAACTGGTTGAGACGTTGGGACTGGTCCCCACCTGTAAATCTTCATTGTTGTCTGTGATTCTCTCTGATGGGAAGATTGTAATGTGTGAAGATTTGTATGAGGATTGCCCTATTAGGATGTATGAGTATGAGTTCTTGGTAGACCTATATAGGTTTGAGTTAACTGATTTTGGGGTTATCTTAGGAATGGATTGGTTAGCTAAGCATCAAGCTCAGATAGACTGTCCAAGGTGAAAAAATACCTTATGTGGACCCCATGGGGAAAAGGTAGTGCATAAGGGCTAGAGCCCTAGAGCGAGAGTTAAATTGATTTATGTTATGGAAGCCTGCAAGTTGTTAGGCAGAGTATGTGAGGGGTTCCTGTGCAACGTAGTGAAAACCAAGGGTGTCGAATCCTCCCCGAAGGACATCCCACTAGTGAGGGAATTCCCTGATGTGTTTCTAGATGAGATCCCCGGCATGCCACCCCTTAGAGAAGTGGAGTTTTGTATCGACCTGACCCCTGGAGCCACACCTATCTCTAGGGCACCGCATCATATGGCACCGGCAGAGCTTAAAGAATTAAAGATACAACTGGATGACCTCTTAGAGAAAGGGTATATCCGGCCTAGTACATCACCGTGGGGAGCTCGGTGTTGTTTGTGAAAAAGAAGGATGGAACCCTAAGGTTGTGTATAGACTATCGAGAGCTGAACAAAATAACGGTCACGAACTGTTACCCTCTACCCAGGATAGATGACCTTTTTGACCAATTGAGAGGCGCGGGAACTTTTTCTAAAATAGACCTTCATTCGCGATACCACCAACTCTGAATCAAAGATGAAGATATATCCAAAACTGCCTTTCATACCCGATACGGACACTATGAGCTTGTGGTGATGCCCTTTGGCCTCATCAATACCCCGACAGCATTCATGGATCTCATGAACAGGATCTTCAAACCCTACTTGGATCAATTTATGGTGGTGTTCATAAACGATATCCTAATTTACTCGAGGACCCCATAAGGGCATGCCCACCATCTATGGACAGCCCTAGAAGTATTAAGGAGAAATGAGTTGTGCGCCAAATTTTTAAAGTGTGAGTTTTGGTTCAGTAAGGTGGCATTTTTGGGGCACGTAGTATCCAACGAATGAGTGTCTGTAGACCCCTGAAGCTAGAGGTTGTGACGAATTGGCCTAGCCTAAGAACCCGACGGAAGTGAGGAGTTTCTTGGGTTTGGCGGGGTACTATCGCAGATTTGTCCAACACTTCTCAAAGATGCCACCCCACTTACCAACTTGACCAGGAAGGTCACTAGGTATGAATGGACAAAACAGTGTGATGAAGCGTTCCAAGAGCTTAAGAAGAGACTGATGAGTGCGCTAATACTAGCCTTAACTACCACGAACAAGGATTTTGTGGTGAATAGTGATGCCTCAAGGAGTGGATTGGGATGTATACTATTGCAAGGGGGTCATGTTATAGCTTACGCCTCGCGACAATTAAAGACTCATGAGAGGAACTACCCGACTCACGACCTGGAGTTAGCAGCTGTCGTGTTTGCACTTAAGATCTGAAGGCATTACCTGTACGGGGTGCATTGTGAGGTTTTCACCGATCACCAGAGTTTAAAATACCTCTTTTCACAAAAGGATTTGAATCTAAGACAGACAAGGTGGTTGGAATTCCTGAAGGACTACGATGTCCATTTCTAGTATCATCTAGGAAAGGCTAATGTAGTGGTGGATGCGTTGAGTCATCGACCGTACCTAGCACTGAGCTGCTTGCTAGCACTTCCAAACGAGTTGTGTGAGGAATTTCGGAAGTTGGAACTTAACGTAATTACCCTTAGGGCCAAACATATGCTTTGCGTTGTGGAAGCACAACCGGCTCTTATAGAGGAAATTCGAGTAGCCTAGGCTACAGACCCTCAACTCGAACAAATCAGGGAGGAAATATTGGTGGGGAAGGCACCTGGGTGCGTAATCCATGAAGATGGTACCATACGTTTCCATAACCGGGTGTGTGTCCCAACAGTAGAAGCACTTAAGAAGAAAATCCTAGATGAGGGTCACAGTACTCCACACTTAGTGGACCCTGGGGGAAATAACCTATATAAGGACCTAAAGCAGACATTTTGGTGGAGTAACATGAAACAAGAACTGGCGGAGTATGTGGCAAAGTGCCTAACTTGTCAATGAGTAAAAATCGAACACTAGCGACCAACAGGACTTCTATAACCCCTAGAAGTCCCTGAGTGGAAATGGGACTCGGTGTCCATGGATTTTGTTGTGGGCTTACTGTTGACTCAACGAAAGAACAATGCAATATGGGTCATAGTGGATAGACTCATGAAGACAGCACATTTTATAACCATGAGGAATACTTGGACCCTAGATCAGTTAGCTCAACCATACCTTGAGGAGATAGTCTGGTTACATGGGGTACCAATTCCATCATGTCGGATCGGGACAACAGATTCCAGTCGAGATTCTGGCAGAAGCCACAAGAAGCATTTGGGACGCTATTACTCTTTAGTACTGCCTTTCACCTAGCGACAGACGAGCAGACGGAACGCACTATTTAGACCCTAGAGGATATGCTAAGGGCTTGCACCCTGGACTTTAAGAGTGCATAAGACGAACAACCAGGGCTGATCGAGCTCTCCTACAACAACAGTTACCACACGAGTATTGGCATGGCCCGTACGAGGCACTGTATGGGAGGAGATGCAGAACTCTGCTCTGTTGGCAGGAGATCGATGAAACTCTGACCATTGGGCCGAAGTTAATCCAAGCCACCACGGATAAAATAAGAGTGATCCCGGAACGAATGAGAGCCGCCCAGAGCCGCCAGAAAAGCTATGTCGATCGGAGGTGTAAACCCCTTGAATTCCAAGTAGGAGATCAGGTATTTCTCTGAGCTTCCCTAACCAAGGGAGTCGCGAGATTTGGGATGGCAGGAAAGCTTAGCCCAAGGTACACCGGGTTGTATCCAGTCATACAGAGAGTTGGGGAAGTAACATATCGGCTGGAGCTATTGCCCGAACTTTCAAGAGTACATAATGTGTTCTACGTGTCACAGTTACGGAAGTACATCCTTCACACATAATCCCATACAGCTCCAAGAAGATCTATCGTATGAGGAACAACCTGTGTAGATCCTGTATCAACAAGAGACGCACCTTCGTAGGAAGGCGGTGCCCTTGGTCAAGGTCCTTTGGGCTAATCACGAGATGTTAGAGGCAATGTGGGAACCAGAGCAGGAGATATGAGACAAATATCTTCACTTGTTCTTCTAACCAGGTGCGTACAAGTTTCGAGGACGAAACTTCTTTAGTGGGGTAGTATGTAAAACCCCGGAAATTCAAATTAGGGATCTCTAGTGATGTGGATCAATTCTGAAACCGACCTTAATCAAGCCAAGGCAAAGAAAAAAAATATATATGAATTTTACCATTTGATCCTTATTATTTTTATTTTTTTATTTTATAAAAGATATTTAGCAAGCATTCTTCTTAGAAAAAAAAAAGAAAGTTTGAATGCTTAGGCTTTTTATGCATGGGGTTTTCCCCCCAAAATTGTTTTTTTTTTTTTAAAGAAACCCCCCTTGCTCCCTTGGCCGACCATACCCCCCTTAAACCCTAGTGTTTTCACACTCTTTCCCCTAAAACACTTGAATAACCACTACAAATCCCTACTCTCTCTGTCTCTCCCTCCCGTCATCTCTCTATCTCCCAAAGCATCTCTCTATCTCTATCTCTCTCTCTCTCTCTCTCTCTCTCTCTCTCTCTCTCTCGTGCCCTCTCCCTTCCAGTGTTGTGGTGCACGGCCACCCTTGGCCCCCCAGCAGCCTCCGCCGCCAAGCTCCGCCTCCTGGCCACCACAGCCGCCAGCCACCATCGTTCCCCCAACCGGCGTGGCAGTTTGGTGGGTAAGGGTGCATGGATAATGAACCCGTGCATCCTATGTTCATAGTTTAAATCCTTGAAACCCTTATATCTATCTTATATTGTTTAACTCTTACAAATCCATGGTGATTTTTAATGTTTAATTTCAAAATTTAAGCTTTTGACCCAGGAGCGAAAGGAGACGCATCCTTCATTTAAAAAACAACATAAGGTGAACTTTAACAACGTTTCTTTTAATTCATGGTGTAAAGTTTATGACTTTCGCTTGATTTGGGTAGGTTAGGAATTTTGGAATCTGTAGGATGGGTTTGGGATGAGGGGTGAACCGGCATGGTGAAAGGAAAATCGAGCCAAGGGAAATTTTGGGGCTTTGAATCATAAACAGAACCTGGTGGACCATTGGGTTACGCACATGCCAAATTTAAAAATTTATTCCCACTATTCTACTGATCTAAAACTCGTGAAAATTTGAGGGTAGATGGGCCGAGATGTCCCCTACACTACGCGTTTTGAATCAAGGAATTTCGACTTGTAATGAATGAGTTATGGTCCTTTACTGAAGACTGTCCAAATTGTGGCAGTTAGGGATAGTCTTTACGTTTTAGGATTTTCAACCTAGTAACTATTGGATTATGTGAAAGCACTAAATATAAAAGTTCTAGTAGACAAATTGATATTTTTATAATGGGCAAGAAGTCTAATTTTTGATGTTGGGAGTTAAAGTTATAGGTTTGGAAAGATGAATTGGAAAAGAGGGGCATAACCTATTGGGCTGAAAAGGGAGCTGCACTTACACTGACTTTGGAAATTCAACTAGGATAGGTCAGTCTGTCATAAATTGTGAAATTTTTTGGGTGGATGCATCAGGATGTGCCGCATATCCTAATTTTTGAATCGAATGAATTGGAGTAGCGTACCCCAAGTTATGGTCAAATTACCGTAGACTGTCCAGAACAGGATAGTCAGTAACACCGTGAAAAGAAATAAGAAAACGACCTAATTTGGGTTAGAGTCGAGCAAGACCCAAAACATAACAGTTGTAGAGGACAAACGGACCTTTGTGGGAAGGGAAAAATCGCTAATTATTAACATGAGGATCTCGAGTTATGATCTCTGGAAGCTAAGTTTGTGTTCTGACCTGCACTGAGCATTTAAAGGGTCACGAAGGTGATTCCCTAAGACGGTCTAAACCATAGGAAAATTTTTCTAAGTGGGGAACAGGTTAAGAACACGTCTTGTATCAATTCAGGGCTGAGAATGAATGTATTCTTAGCCCAGGTGCGGAGCAGTGGATCCAAAATAGAAACCGAGCCCATAATTTTTATACGAAATCCAGGTAAAAATCATGCCCTACCCCTTCCATGAGTTGTTTAAAGTCATGTGTGCATTGAACATGGTAAGAACTGTTTTGTATACAGATTGACTGGAATAATAGCATAAGTTAAATGAATGTGACTGCGCCGTAGAATCTACATGATGTGTTATATTTGTGGAATAGAGTCTGGGTAATGTTGTGTTGGAAACTCAAAGATTGTTTGTTGTAGAGATGTCCCTGGGAAGTGGGCTGAAATTGAATGAACATGGCATGTCAAATCAACCTCTAATGTAGACAAGTGTAACAGTAATTGCGAAGGCTGAGTTGGGTGAGACTTGAACTGACTGTGTGGACTAAAGGCCATTAGCCTTCCCTGGGAAACTAGTGCATGCATGTAAGCAGCCACGTGAACTATCAGAACATGGGCCAGGTTAGCGGTAACCATGCCTGATGATGGTAGGCCAAGAAAGGTTTAAGCAGCAACCGCCATAGCAAGTGGTAGGCCAGGATCGAGTTAAGCGACTGCATGAACCCAAGCGCAGGCCATGAGACCCAGTGAGGTCGCTCACCTTTAAATCTGAGAGTTGTGACTGGATCACGAGTTATAAATGTACATCATTGAGATCTTGTAAGCACAGACAACTATATTAAAGGGAAGCGTGTCCCTGAGGTCTTATTGCTCCCTTACCCCCCTTAAAGTGTTTTCAAAATGAATTTGTGTGTGTAGTTGACCATTAGGGGTGATTGTTTACTGAGTTTATCTCACTTTTATAAAATATTTTGTTTTCAGGAGATTTAGTTGTGCATGGGACTGGGGGACTGAAAGTAGAGCAAGGCACTAACGCTTGAGCCGAACAAGAAGAACGCTCAATTGTTTTAAACAAAGATAGTTATAAACAATTGTTTTAATTTAGTAGTTGTCATAAATTCCGGAACTCTTTTAAGATTGAAGCGTCATTGAGAAATATTTGCATCAACAGCTATTCAATATCAAGTCGAGTATTTCCAAGAAGGAAATACGGTGGTAATACCCCAATACAGGTTCCGCTGCCACGTAGGATAATATTTAGTAATAAAGAGATGAAATTAGAAATCCGGGGTATTACATACGTATACATACATAAATAAATATTCCTATATATATATATATATATATATATATATATATATATATATGTATATATATATACACACACATACAAAAACACATATATATACATATACAAATACATAAATATATATATATATATATATAAATATATAAATGTATACATATATACACACATATATATATATACATATATAAACATACATATATATATATATATATATATATATATATATATATATATA
>JACYFF010031958.1:22075056-22135734 GCA_017589665.1 Selenicereus undatus | reverse complement strand
GCAAACACACACACACACACACACACACACACACATATATATATATATATATATGAGTAACTCACCTACGATTAGAATTATCGATTAACACTATGGACCATTCCAATACTGAATTCTTGGAGTCAAACCTGTCAAGAACACCAAAATGCTCATATCATAGTCTGCTAAAAGTTATGGCATGAGGTGTTTGCAAAAGGGCCTAAAATAACAATCCAATCAAATAAAATGCAACCCAAGTGCAAAATTTGAGAAATAAATTCTTGGACAAAAAGAGATGCAAAAAGGATTTACTATTCAAATGTATTAGGCATCTCTTAAAATGTAGGATATTCTAGCCATAGAAAATGACTTCTTCACGCCTCCCCCTCCCCCCTCCCCTCTCCAAAAAAAACTACTTTTAAGGTTAGTGCTTTCTAGTTTGGAAAGCATATATTAGTTCACAATGTGAAAACACTAGTATTGGGTTCATTTTAAAATTTAGTTTACAAGGTCATCTTTTTTGAGTTTTGCTAATCTGTGATGATTAATTTGATAGTCAATGCATAACCATGAAAACCCCAAAAACCAAGGGAGAAAAGTATCCTTGGAATAGAGGTATTAGAATTTAGCAATGTACTTCAAATAAGATAAGGTGAAATGAAACTTACCTCCATTCTCCATCAATTTGCCTCACATTTGGGGCTTCCCTAAGTGCTGGAAGAGGCACATATATGATGACATTTTTTAGATCAAAAATAGATGAAGCTTCGTACTCGATGCTAACATTAGTTTCTTTCCCAGAGACATTAGGCCAGCAGCTGACTACAAGTGTTATATTTTAACAATCAATTGACCCTTGAAGTCGTCTTGGAAATCAATATTAACAAGAAAGATGCTATTGCAAAGGTAAACTCACTTGTCAATGGCATAGTCGACTCATCCATGCTCTGCATTCTCCACTTCAACAAGCCAACACCGTCTCCTGATTGACCGGTGGGAAAAGGTCTATTCGGATCCTTGAGTCCCAAAGTATTTTCGTTCGTGAACAATTCCTTGTTGATGTTAGGATGAGTTTTGAACAATATGTTTGGGTTACCTCTCGACTCAATCTAAGCATCAAGTGTAGACAACAAAACAAAGAGCAGGATAAGCCAATGGCACCAAAAAATTTATAAAAGAGTGCAACAACTAGATGTTCAGAAAATCCACACTCCCCCATTCCATTGCATAATGAATAATTCCAATCCTTTATTTGCTTGCTTGGTAGATAACGATTCTAGTATCGTTTATATAGCTTTTGGGAAACATTGACGCTAAAACACTAATGTTTTGTAGTTTTCAATAGTATTTTGGGTAAGTGAATCCTAAGTATTACTCTACTCATTCCACCAGCCCGCTACTAGAATTGCCAATTGACAGAAACTAACCTATAATGGGGTAATAACAATGCTGATGGCACAACTAAATGATGATGAAATAAATCTAAGAGTGGCTAATATCAGCCCCAAATTAAAGCAATATGTTGATTTCATACTCAATTATGCACTCAAAATAGAGCAATATACTGATTGCATACCAAGTACGTGTTGCCAAGTACACCAACAAACCAAAGAGAAGTAGAGTATGATATACAAAAATTATTGCATACCATTAACCTATAGAACATTCTCCCTCTAAAAAACATTCTTTCAATGTAACTCTGTCCAACGAAGCTTAGCCATACGATAACAATATGACTCCCATAGTTAAATGCATGTTTTCTTAAAGTTTAGATTTGGTGCCTCTTAGTGTGAAATTGCTATGGTAGTGACCTTATATATATCATGGAGTTTAATCATATCCATTCTTATACGGTTTTATTCCTAGCTATTATGGGCGTTATTTTAGTTTTCTACCACATTCAAGGTGAATATAGTTAATTTTTGGACTCCCATATGATTCAATAAGGAAGGTTGATGGCTTAAGTACAATTAAGTACATTGCATGAGTTCTAATTCCCAAAAGAAATATTATTGTGAGTTTATGATCATTCATAATGAAATTAATTACATGATTTTGGAGCCATTCATGTCTGCTACTCATCAACATTTTGGGGAAAGGAATTCCCTGTGATGTTCTAGTTTTGTTGGTTTTCAACAACTTTGGATAAAAAAGAAGTTTTTCAATGACTAGCATCAATATAATCTCACGTGGTTATTTATTAACAAAATTGCTCCCTCCTTAAGAAAACGAAGACACATGCACACGTACATGCACACATATAAGCGCACATACACACATAAAGCTTCCTTATCAGGCAAGACATTATAAAATGAAGCAATTAGTACCTGCACTTGGACATAAGCGTCTTTCTCCTCAAGAATTTGAATCGACAAAGTCCCTTGAACATCAAAGCTAGCAAGCCCACCATCCCGTTTGAGTATCACACTAAGCCTCTCCTCAACAGTTAATGTAACTGGATCAGAGGGTGGTGGAGCAGTAATCCTAGATTTAGTAGAGCTTGGCTGCACATGCTCAACAATTTCTTCACCTTCAGCTTTCAAGGACTGCAAGAATTGATTAGTCCTTGGAGTCTTGCCAAGCTGCATTCCACCACCCTTCGGTGGAGTTGTAGTAGTTGAAGGACTAGCTGTTCAGACCACAAAAATTTATAAAAAGAAAGTAGCAAATTATTGAGAAGAGTAAAAAAGAAACAAGGTAATAAGTAGAAGAAAACTATAGCACTCATTGTCTAAGTGGAAATTATTAGCAGGGCCATGAACAAACAATTGTTTTTATCTACTAAGATAAACGTATACAAATTTCAAAACTATCAAAGTCATAACCGTTAACTATATAGTGTTGTATTATCATAGACAAAGAATTTGTGATGAGAATAAATGTCATATACTACCAAAGTTATATTTTTTAGAATCCTTCTAAGTTAATCCAAGCTTTCAAAATTTTAGCACTAACGTAATTGCATTTACAACATTTTAAGTAAATACTGAGAATTGGCACAAAATATACCTTTGGGCTTGTTGGAGTAAGAAGAGTCCAACTCTGTGGTTGATCCAAATCCAGGACTAGAACTGCTCCTAAAACCTCCATTGCTACTAGATAAGCTGAGGTCACTAAAGGTACGTTCAATGCCAGAACCCATTGATTGTAGAGAAAGAAAACCTCCTTTTCCACCTCTATTTCGATCAATCTGTAAAAGATGACATGATAATTCCTCATATACAAGTGCTCTTCCAAAATGACATCATTTTGAATGTGTATTCATATAGACATGCCAAGATGCAAAACTAAGAAACTAGTAGCCTAGGACAAAGCAAGTAGTTTTGGGCAACAAATACCTTGCTCTTATCAATCTCACTAGCTTTCCTCTTCATGATATCCTTGGTTTCATTGATCTTACTCTGCATCATAAGCTTGTGCAATTTCTCTTCATGACTTTCCATCTCGCAATACTGTTTAACCTGAGTAACTGTAATGTTTTCTCTATGCCCAAGCGAGATGACTTCATCAAATGCAAAAATTAGCTCAAAAGCATTCTTGCAAATCCCTTCCTCATCTAAAGAAAGTGCATATTCAGGTACCTAGATATGCACAAGAAATCAACAATGAGTTTAGACAATCAATCAAAAAATTAAAAATCTCAAAGTATTAAATATAGAGCAGCCAGTAGAAAGAATACAAGCTTAGACAGCAGCCTTAGTGTCTCCAAGTCTTCCAAAATGTTACTCTGTTTGCTTGTCACAAGAATCAAATAAAGAGCTTCCATTGGCTGGTAGACATAGCGAACATTTTCAGTTTCAACATAAGTGTGTTGCTTTCCTGTCCCCACCAGTTTGGGAAAAGCAGCAAGTAGTCCCTCGATTCTTATCCGGGACATGTTTACAAACTGTCTTGAGACAAGTGCTACATGCAGAAGAAGGTTGTAAACAATGGTGAGTTCATAACTCAAATGGCAGCTCAAAAAAACCCATTCCAAAACTTCTATGAAACAATGGAGAGGCAAAGGAAGGGACAAGTCTAGATCTGGGGAGAACAACATCCTCAAAACCCCTAACAAAATTAGCTATGACACTAAACTGACTGTATGAAGCCAAAATTTGACTGATTACACCCTCAAGGCAAAATTTATACTGAGTACCAAATGAAACTTCAAACTGTTTACTCTAATAACCTACTGTTAAGGCTTTATATAAAAGCTAGAATAGATAGGAAAAAATTTAGTTACAAACATGCCCATGAGCTAATATAGACATGCCCATGAACCGCATGAATATACGGTAAACTCATGTACACTTTAGCACGGTATAGAGCAAAAAGCATGACAATTCTCCAAGCAAAGCATGTAATGAGCTTTTAAAACAAATAGACTGGTTTGTAGGATCTGATCACTCATCAAATATCCAAATGGAGGAGCCTAGAAATGTAACGACAAGTAGATAACGCATTGAACTATTTCAAACAAAAAGAATCTCCGCCTTCTATTTCTTTGAATCAAAGAGGGACAACAAAACAAAGGGGTAAAAAGGTAACCAAAACATGTCTTTAGCTAGGACACATCAGGAAGCCAAACTTTTCTTATCGAGGTTAAAGTTAAAAAAGAAAAATGATTTTTGCATGAACACAACAAGACGGACATTAATAGTGAGACATGTTGGAACATAATACAGGAAATATTATCCAGAACAAGTCCAAGTCAAACATTAGAACATGCAAGCATCATGAACATCACTGGTACATCTTGGTATGCAAATCCCCTTTTCAAATCTTTTCTAATAGTCTAACATCATTCCTTTATGAATACTTTCTTTATAGCAACCCTCTAACATCCTTACTCAAGGATTGCACCTATGCTTATACCATTCAATAAGTTTCTCAATTCACACGATGCATCGACACCTATCTCTAATTTATCAAAAATAGTTTGTTATTCCTTCATATAGTTCTAAGGTGACAAAGCCAACAACTTCTCAAAAGTCGCTCACCCAAGGAATTCAATGTTTTTACTTGTTTTCCTAGATAGAGTCCTTGAATTTGCATTTCATGTATGCTGTTTCACTTCCTTATCCCTTCAAGTTCTCATCTATCAAAAAAATTATATCTACATACATCACACTAAAAATTAATCATCATGCCTACAATACCTTCAACACGTCGATAAATTTTTCCATATAAGTTAACAATAAACAACAAATCTCAAATTTTCGAACTATGATATAACAATTTATAAGTCTAATTGTCAATTTAGACCATAAAAATACCACATAATTTTAGGAGGGCCAACCTGGAACGCCTCCTGGCACTATTAGTTTATACTTTTAACTTTAAGCAAACAACTTACCCTTTCCAGATTTACTTATTATAGAAGCTGCAAGAACAACCTGCACCATAGAGAATAGAAGGTAAAAAAGAAATTGATCAGTTCTGATAAATGTACTTGGTATTTGTTGCTAAATAAGAAATTGATCAGAGAAATGATAATATTTTTGCATGTTTAATACAAGGAAAACAAGGAAAGAAAAGATCCTTTCCTGAACAAATTTCAAAATTTTGTAACAGCTATAGAAACACACAACAATTTATGATTTCTACTAAAAATTTTCTTCTCTCTTGATCCCTTCGACCAATGTAGCATCACTGTTTCATATTGCATCATACTAAGTCAACCTTGTTGCTCATATGCTAAGGATTGCTTTTAATAAAGGGAGTTCCTTATATGCTTCTATTGTAGATGCTTGTTAGGCAATGTTAATGTACATATTTGATATGATGCTATTTGATATAGCATTAAGAGAAAACCATATCCATTCATCAATGACATATCCATATAGGAGCGAAATCACAATGTGTAACCTAATAAGAGTATGGACAGTGCATGTGTAGTTAAGAATATAAATTAACTGATCACAACATAATGAAAGGAGCAACCCGTGCCATATTAAAAAGATACTAGATCAAGTTTCAAGATGAAAGTTTCATCAAAACAACATAGCTACAAACACAGACTTCTTTTTAATGGAAATAAAGATTAGCTGGCTTAATTGAGAAAGGTCAAGTGTAGGCGGTTACAACAAGTTGCACATATGCATACCATTACAAAGCATCATGAGCAAGTACATGACATCAATTACACCTTGTCCAAGCCTGATCCTAGCTCAATTCTAATCACTCCCAAATCTCACCTTTAGATGTGAATGTTATGTAGTTGTTCAAAGTTATTAGCTAACTCCCCTGTCCTAGGTTAGCCCCTAGTCTAGCTCCATGAGGGTGTTGGTACATATGTTGAGGGGCCTATCTTAACTCTAGGTTTGACATTATGTAGGCTGATGGGCCTATCTTTACCAAAATTTGAACACAAACACATAGACACTTATTATTGCCTATTAGAGTATGCCCATGTTGGAACCCAAAAATCCCTTTCAAGTTTGTCTTTAAAACATAATGTCACACACATAGTGCTAGAGCTACCATTATTTCTATTGTTCTTTTAGTGTGGAGAGGGGGGAGGTTTTTGAGGTTGTTTAGATAGCCCACCTCAAAACCTATCACTCATTAGGATGACATAATAGCCCTTGCCCCCCAAAAAGTGTTTTAAATGTTGCTTGCTCCTTCTGGGTCGTTTAAGATATTTTTTTAAAGAAAGTAATATAATAATTTAATAGGTAAAACTCAAAAGCTCTTCTATTATTAAAGTCCAATTTTAAGCTAGACTAGTCGACAAAAATGCTAATGTATACTAGTTCAAGTAGGTTGCTAAAAAGTTTGTGTCAATATAGTTGCTACCATGGCTGACACTCTTACTCAAGCATTATAAGAAAAGGCGCACGAATTATCGTCATAACAAAAGATTTTACATCTTCACACATAAGCACATGCAAGTGTACTAACACATTCCAAAAAACTAATAAACAAAAAAAGAAGAAGAAAAAGTATTTATGCGACTAAGAAAACGTTACCATTTTGTTCCCTTGCCAAATCCAATTGAGAATGTAGGCTTTTCAGTGGACCCCACCAACTACAACAACAATGGAAACTTATCATTAAAAAAAAATTGTAGCTTCGATCCATGTATGGGACAAAGGAGTGATGAGAGTATACATTTCCTCCCTTCAAAACAGAAATTCGTTAAGTCAATATGTGAAATTAAATATATAAAAACGCATCCCTCCAACCTCTTCCTTTTTTCCAAAAACAAAAAACTCTATCACTTAAATAACAATTGGCCCATTTTTTATGCCCATTTTACCAAATGCTAAGGCAATCTACCCACCTTCAATAATCAATTTGAGCGACTACCAAGCAATCAGTGAGTATAATGTATATGATCTAGAAATAAAACAGTAATAAACGAAATCGCATGATTTGCACCCAACAAAACAAATCAGACGTTAAATTTAACGAGGATGATCCAAAATGTTCTTCGAAACTTACTAAATAGGTCACTGGGAGAAAGAGATTTGGAAATGGATGAACCTAGTATTGAATTCGTCGAAATTCAGAAACTTGAGAATGGTAGAGTGAGACGAGAGAGAGAGAGAGATTTGAACAGGTCAGAGGGGTGAGAGAGGATTGGGGGGGATGTAAATACCTGTATGACAATTCTTTTAAGCTACC
Source organism: Selenicereus undatus (assembly GCA_017589665.1). Lineage (NCBI taxonomy): Eukaryota > Viridiplantae > Streptophyta > Magnoliopsida > Caryophyllales > Cactaceae > Selenicereus > Selenicereus undatus. The sequence continues at coordinate 22,128,144 of JACYFF010031958.1, read as the reverse complement.
ACGTCATACTAAGCAAAACGATTGAATAGGGCTTCATTTTTCTTTTATTTCTTTTGCTTAACACTCCTTTGCAAGCATTTTTTTATTTTAGAATTTTTTTGGGGGGAAAAAGATCGAAAGGGACAATTCACTAAATAAGGACAATGATTTTCCCATAGAGGTAATCACATAATCCAGGAATATTCATACTATAATACCAAAATAGCCTTAGCTCAAAATAAGTAATAGCGTGATCTCATGTGTGCGATATCATTTTCGTTCCTTTCATGACCTTGCTTGGTGCATTGCTCAAATTATTATTTTTTATTGACAAATATTACTTAAATTGTGCTTGCACATATAAGAAGGTCAAAGCAACTATTACCTTTTTTTTCTTAAATAAAAAAATCAACCTTTTTTAATTTGTTTCTTCTCTACTGTGTATTCTATTGAAGCATAGTTTCAAAGGTAAATTGTTTCATCTGTTTTTCATTTGAATAATTTAGACTCAATATTTATTTTAATATATCTCACATTGATGTTCTTCTCATTTTGAATGAATTACTCATTGTTAAAATTCAATTACATGCCAATATCTAAAACAATGGATGAATTATTTAGTCAAACTTTAGATTCACAAGAAATCTATTCAAGAAGAAAAAAATAAGATCAGGCATTAAATGGGAATATCTCTTCAATATGAAACACTCCAAAATTAAGAGTGTTAGTGATGGTGCTAATCGACACTTGTGAGGAACTCAGTAATTCATACGACAAATATACAAGTGCATAAGAGATGTATGGTGAAATGCAAAAGAGGAAGAGGCTCAAGTTCTACAAGAAGAAGTTTTTTGGAATTTAAAGTACGTAGTGGAATGGACACGGAAGAGTAATACTAGCCAAATTGTTAAGGAAGCATCTATCACATGGATTGATCTGAATATGCCTCGTTCTCTAACTTGACATCTACAAAATTCAGTAAGACTTATTTTAATTTATCAAAGTATTTCCTCTATTGGTTTCTTGTTGGGTGAATTGGTTTTCATTTATGCTTTTTTTTTGTTTTCTTCGTGAAGAAAGATGCTATGAAGATAATTTTAATCATCACATGACCATGAATCAACCTGATTGGTGCATTCTCTTTGTTTCTGTGTCATTGTTATTCTAGTCCATGTTTAGACCCTATTAGCATAATAAATTAACATATTATTGGACATTGTCATAATTTGGTACTATGCTTTTTGTTTTTTGAAAAGGGAAAAAAAAATCTATGGTTTAATAAATCTCAGTATAATAAGTTGGTGATATTTACTCTTATTGATTTTACTATGCTAGGCTTTGCTTCTTTTTTTTTTAGAATATTTAAATTTTCAAGCCTTTTGTTGGTGTACAATGTCTACGTCAATATTATTTTTCATAGAGAAACTTCTAATTTAACTCAAAAATTTTCAATACTGAAGAAGCAGTTCAATAAGTGCAAATCACACTAGAAAAAAATGTTCAAAATAATTAAGAGGGATTCTGCAAATGGCACTTACCATTAAAAAATCAAAATTTTAAAACTTTAGCACATCATTAAAAATGGAAGTAGAAAAAATGACTAGACTAGAAAATAAAACGATGAAAGCAAATATGAAGGGACAAAAAAAGTTTGAAATTATTAAAAACTTTAGCATATCTTGGAGCAAGGCAATAAAATCAACACAAGATCAAGAAAGGAAAGGAAATCATCGCATGCAATCACATTCGGGATATCTAATCATTTTAAATCAATAACATTCTGATCTTATTGCATAAAAAAACAATTGAGCATATGATTTCTTCCATGGAAAAATCACTATGTATTAAATATTAATGTGTCATTTGACATTACAATGTCAGTTTGACCCCCAAAAAAACAGTGTCCAACGTTAAAACAAAATCCTAATTTCATGAAATTTAATCTAACACATATAGAGCATTCGTCTTTCCACTTGAACTACAATTTTTCCAGAATATAGCTTGGGGAAGAAAATCGCAAATGCTTCACATTTTTCTCCAAAATGTAGACGTACTAATCTAGTATAGAATTCTTGGAACGTATAATGTTTGAGCATAGGAGACTTTGCTTCAACCATCAAACACCATTAGAAAAATATGCAACAATCTTGATATGATTTCTTCCAACAATAGCAAGCAAAACAACAATAAACCACAACTACAGTAACATGACAACCACTACTACAAATTCGGTTTATTCCGACGTAATAGTCTGGCGGGAAATAGGTCTGTAGGAATCTTAGACCAAAACTCGACAGATTCAGAAAAATTCGCTGCAATTCCAACGGATTTTTCGATGGACCTATTTTCCGTCGAAAAATAAAAAAAAATTCAAAATTTTTTTTGCCCCAAGTTGAATGGAGGGAAAATTCAAAATTTTTTGAATATTCCGACGGAATTTGGGTTCCGATGGAATATTCCGTCGAAAAATTAAAAAATTGAAAAATTTTTTAACCCTGAGTTGAACAAAGGGAAAATTCAAAATGTTTTGAATATTTCAACGGAAAAATATGTCGGAAATTCTTTTATAAAGCTCGTCCCACGCTTCATTTTCTCGTTACTCATTTCGTAAAATAAAGAGAGATAGAGAAAGAGAGGGAGCACCGCCACTTGCCATTGCCCCACCGACGCTTGCCGCCACCACCTCCTCTCGCTGTCATTCGTCGTCAACCTTTTGAGAAGGTTTTCTCGTGTGTAATTTGTACAAATTTGTAGTTAATTAAGTATATACGTTGAATTTAATAATTTCTATAATTATTTTGCATGTAATTATGCAAATTTAATAGTTTATATAGTTGGTTTATTACGTTGATGTTAGTTTGTTTGGATGATAATTTGTTCTCAAATTTGTACTTTGTTGTTAAAGAATATAATTTTTTATTATTTAAGCATAATTTAATGGTAATATCAATTTAACGTCAATGATGAGAATTTATTGTGTATTAGATATATTGGAAAATGTTTTTATAGTTCGGTACTATATTTTTTATTTTTTAAAATAAATTTTAAAAATTTCGACGAAATTTTTGATGGAATCCGGCTGGTTCCGACAGTTTCGGACAAAAATTCAACCGGAATCTGACGGAATCCGCAAAAAAAAAATTGAAATTTTTTCCTAAATTTTTTTTACATTCGACGGATAAGTCCGTCGGTAGCCCAATTCCGTTGGAATTCTGTCGGAGAAGCGATCCGACGGACTTACTATTTCCGTCGGAACGCATTCCTGACCGGCCTTATTCCGACAGACGCCGTCGGCCGGAATTTTCATCGGAAAACTCATTTTTCAACAGAAAATGTTTCTTTTTCCATCGAAAAATCCATCGGAAAAACTGATTTTTTAGTAGTGAACATAAATTGTAGAGATCCAGATAACACGATCTTGAATCTCACAATTGGAAAGATAAGAAAAGTTAGCATCTAAATAAATGAGTCGCACTTCTTTCTACACTTTAGATCCACAATAAAAAAATTTAGGAAACAAAAATGCACAAATCAAATCGTACCCTACAAATAACATGAAGTAGAATAATTAATATATAAATAAAGTTAAACGAAAGAAGGCATGCAATAACCCATGATTAATCACTCTCAGCCTATATAAGTTGCTCAAAGATAAGCAATACTAGGAAGATCAAAGGAGTTTTGCAGAGATAGAGAATGATGTATGCAGGCAATTACTTTTTTGAATGATTTTAAAAAATGCAAAATTATAATTAAAAACAAAATGTATTTAGAAGTACTAAATATACAAAATCATCTATTTAATATTTCAAGGTGATGCACAAGTGTAGTATGGTAATAGAATTCTTTAAAAAAACTTTTGAAATAATCACAAAAATCACTATCTTCTAATTCAAAGATCATTCATCAAAGACAAATGTAGGATAGAATTATGAAAATTGGTACTTTTAAAAGGAGAAAGAGAGGGGTAGAAAATGCTATTAGCTTGCATCATAATAGTAGGTTAAAGTAAAATGTTGAACTATGCACTATAATAGTAGTTTTAAAACAAAATGTCGAACTACATAGAGTAGTAAATAAGTTATTAATTTTAGTCTAAGGCTTGATGAAATCAATTCATCATGTCTAGACATTCAAGTGAACCTATGAATAAAGGTTTCAGAGTAAGAGTTTCCATTGGCCACCAATGGGCGAACCAGATGTTAAAAAGACATGTTGTAGAAATATGAAAACAATCATAAACAAATTACATTTTGAAATTGGATTAGGGGAAGGAAAGGAGGAATGGGATGTATAATGGCATACAGAGCCAACAGGTGAAGTGCCCCCCTCCCCAACCATTTGTAGTCAATTGGCTAAAGTTAAGATGTAACCAACGATATTAATAACTACTAAATAACGATGGTTGACCAACAAAAAGACTACATTTAGAGCCAACTATGAACTAATTACTAAGAAATATGCAAAGCAATATGTCATCAATTATGAAGACAAAACAACGGTTGAATCTTGCTACTAGCATATATGAACCAAAAAGATCTTCAACATATCGAGATCTTCAACACATACAAGAAAATTTCGTCACTCTTAAATCCTTTACTTAGAACCTCCTACCACCTTCAAACCTCTCCAAACTCAATCCATATAAACCTTCGATAATTAGGTTAATTAATTACCATAATTGTCCCTTTTCGGCATGGTGTTGGGCGGGTTGAAGAAGGGGTTGATGCATAGTTATATCCATATCCATTTTTAAAATTGACAAATATACTCATAAGTCATACCCATCCCTATACTGTGGATTTTGGAAAATGAACCATGATCCATAAGGATTTTTCAAATTCATAGGTGTTCAACTTGTACTGGGGTGCACCATATAGTTGATTGTCAATTTTGAGGAGGTGAATAAGGAATTTACCTCGAGAACATTTGGAAAAGTCAACATTGCAAGCAGAAAATTAAACATATCAACAAACAAGAGGCAACAAAGATTCCAATTCATCAGGATTTTGTGTCCACTACATGAGTTGGTCTTTTTAACGTGGGATTTATAAATATAGGTTGAGGCAATTTTTCCTCTCACCCAAGTTAGTTAATCGGGAATGAGTATGCAAATGAGTTTTAAATATCATACTTGTTTTCTAAAATAGCCTCCGTATCTATTCACACCAATTTTCACCACCCATTTAAAGATTAAAGTGAATTATAATGGAGTTTTTCAGGTTTTGATTATACTTCTACTCCTCTTCTCTTCTCAATTAACTAGAATCCTACACAAAAGGTGGATGTACCCTCCTTTTTTTCAAGTTTTTAATACTTCATTAATTGAATTTGGGTTATTTTTCATCTATTAAATGTAAAAATCACTTCACAGTTCACACAAATTTCTCAATCACTAAACCCAACCTTGAAACATCAAGGAAAATAAATGTCCAGACAAATTTAATTAACATAATTTTTTGTTTATTTGACCTTAGACTAGAATTTTTTTCCCTTTCCCCGACATCACTATCTAAATATGTTTATTTAAAGTTGTTCTTTTGTATTCATTGCCCCTATATTTCTTCGTTGTTGAAGAATTAACTCAATATGATGTGAAAATGTGGCTTGCATGGTATTCTGAGTTTTGATATTGAGACAAATTTACTACAATAAAAAAAAAGCCCATAGGATCTTGTTTAAACAATTGCCTGAACTCTCTCTATGTGTTTAGTTGTTCATGAGGAACTTGTTCAACAAGATCTATTAGTTAACTGACTGCCTAAAGTTTCAAAGTTAGAGTTCAACTACCTTGAACTCTTATTGTCAAGGACCTTGATAGGCTTGTCAAAAATAGACTCTTGTTAGAGTCATAAAATTGGAACAACTTGAGTCAAGCTTAAAATGAATTTTATGCTGCTCTAACTAATTGCAAGATTCTAGAAATCATGTTTATGTTTGTAAAATGAGAATTAATCTTGTTATGCAATTCCATCATAAGGAACATAGCACAAATTATGGTACTAAAAATTGTTCATCACCTGGGTAAAATTTGGCTATGTATCCTACTCAGAAAGTTAGTGATTTACCGTAATAAGGAAATTGGATTAATAGAATTAATTATGATTTAGTTAATTAGTGATCTTGCTCATTAATTATTGAACAATCTTCAAGAATCAATATTAACCTTGTGGTTTTCATGTTATGACAGCTGGCTACAATTGGGAAGGCGACGAAACTAGATTCAAAATAATCCAAATTAAGGAAAGGATATAATCATTTTTTTTAATTGAAAAGGATATAATCATTTCTGTTGAAAGGGATGGTTGCAGGTCAACTACGCCAAATATGAAAGATGCCAACATCAGAGCCCAAAAGAGTGGGATTTGCCTTATAAAAGGAGGAATGTAATAGTTAACACATTAATTGAAGGCTAAAAACCACCTCTTCAAGCAATGAACTTAACTGAGCAGTGGTCAAAAAAGTGAACAGATATTAATGTCTTTGAACTGGATGGTAGTCATTAGAAAAATCCAACAGAGTATTTTGAAGCATCCAACAATTGCATTCTTCAGCATCCTTCAACTGTCTTATCCTAATTGCCTGTAAAAAAAGACCTTGTCGATGAAGAAATGTACACAAAACACAAGCACCAATAGTTGAATTCTCATTCTAGGCGTCATAGTACTCTCAAGAGATTAACTTCCAAATCACTTTAATCTTTTTACACCCATGTAAGTATCCTTGTGAGGCAAGGGGGTTAAGAGAATCCTAGTCGTAAGTAAAATGGCTAACGAGAAGTGTGATCTTTTCTAAACTAGGGACTTAGGAGAAATCACTTCAAGAGAGGTCATGAAGGGTGTGTTATAGTCAAGGTCCTTGAGTGGAAGCTTGCATATTGTATTCTCTTATAGTATATCAATACAAGTTGGTTGAATCTTAAGGAAGGGCCCTTAGATGGGGATGTAGCCTAGTTAGAGGGGTGATCCTCGTTAAAAAAACATTACCTACTTTAACTTATGTTATGCTCTTATTCTACACAACACCCCTAATCTATTGCTTCAGTGCCCCTGATTTTATTGCTTAGCGTCCTTGAATTTGCTATTGTTATATCTTGTTATATTTTGTGATTGCATTTTAAAGTGCAGTTGTTTGTTGTCACCCTATTCATCACTTTGTATGATGACTTACCTTACTTGGGACAAACAATTAGCATAGAAGCTAGTCTTTCCTCTTGTTGCTTAACCATCAAGTAAGTAAAAAAATCTATGTTTTCCTCAGGAATAGTTGAGATCAATGAAGGATGGATATGCATCTAGACCTCCTTTATTTTATGGATTTAACTTTGCTTATTGGAAGAGACTTATGCACAATGGATCAGGATCATGAGTTGTGGAATATAGTGCCAAAGGCTCCAATTGGAATCTACAGTTGGAGAAGCCTATTGACCAATATACCCTTGAATAGCATAAGGGAGTGCAAAAAAATCACAAGACACTTAACACTTAATTTATATTATACCTAAATGTTAATGAGGTTAATAGAATGTTTTCCTAATGAAATAGCTAAAGAAGTGTGGATACCCTGGTGACCACATATGAAGGCCCAAGTCCAGTCAAAGAATAAAAAATAAGCATATATGTACACCAATATAAGCTTTTCAAAATGCTTACTGATAAAGGTGCCAAAGAGATATACATCATATTTAATGACACTGTAAACAACCTCAATTCTCTTGGAAAAAATTGTTCAAATGAAGAGATGGTGAGGAAGTTGCTAAAAAGTATCCCAAGAAACCAATAGGGAGAAAAGGTCATGACTAATGAAAAGGGCCAAAAGTAGAAGACCTTAAAACTAGAGGATTTAATGGGAAAATTTATGACATATGAGATCCACCTCTAGGAAGATAAAGAAGAAACCTCAGACAAAGGGATAGTCTAGAAAACAACAATCAAGGATGCTAAATGTTAACGTGACTCAGAATCTAAAGTATCAAAAGATAGACATTGTCATGTTAGCCAGAGTCTTTCACAAAATGCTCAAAAAAAAAATAACTTTGACTTCAAGAAGCTTCACAGAGGATCATCTATTGCAGGCAACAAAAGTATACGATCCTTTTCTCAAAGCCTTGAAATTAACAATGTTGTCTTCTTTGCTTGTGGTCAACCAGGACACATGTTGAAAGATTATCAATCCTTGAAAAAGGTCTTGGTAGCTACATAAAGTAGTAGTGATTCTAGTGGCTTTGAGAGCAAAGAAGATCACGCTGCCGTTGAAGGGGAAATTTTCATCGTTAATTTTTTGTAAGACCTTGTCTTAGACATGTATTCAATTTTGTATATGTCCCTAAAATGTGGGTCTTAAATAAATAAAAAAAGGAGAGAGCATAACAAATCATGTTCTTATATTCTAGTGTCGAATTGATTAATCTCAAATGGGATTATTAATGTTAGGTAATAGGGTTTGAGGGACTCAAATTAAAAATGTGCACCCAAGATCCTTCAAAATCCCTTTCCCAATTTGTCCTAACTTGATGTTATTTTAAATTAAAATAAAATCATCATCATCAATAGACTTCAGGTGTCCACGTGATCTGGGACACAACACTAAAGCAAACAAACAAAACATATATATTGTATTGTAAGTAGACGTGGGTAATGTCATGTAACTACAAAAAAAAATTTAAAAAGCATAAAAAAAAGGAACAGAGGAAAAGGATGGTTGAAGTGGAGTTACTTTTGACAATTCTTTGTCCCTTACTTTCCTTAATTCATGGTTCATGGGGTTACTGTAAGAGGAAAAAAAAGAAGGACAAACGCTTCTCATGATGATATAACAGAAGACGAACCAAGAAAAACGGGAAAAATATTAAGGAGATCAGAAAGAGAAATACAAGGGCAATCTACAACACTGAGAATGAGTTCTATTATGTGCAACTGTTGAATCATCAAGCAGATACAAATACAAGAGTAGGATCAGTAAAAGTTTATCTTGACATCTCTTTCAACAAATTCAAGAATTTTGCTTCCCGCAAGTTAAAAACAAAATCAAATGAGTTTGTTGAAATTTTTTTTGGGATGATCCTCCTTTCATGTTCAACTCTCCTGTGGTTTCTTTCTCTTGAAAATGGAGAAAATTAGGATTCCTAGGGATCATGTGACTCCACACCCTCAAAATTCAAAAAAAAAAAAAAAAGAGAAGGATTTTTAGGAATCCTAAACCTTCACAATTTGTCATTCAATAGGAATCCTTCACAATATATTGTATTGTAAGTAGACGTGGGTAATGTCATGTAACTACAAGATAAGAATGTAACTCAGATCTCTAGGGATTTAGAACTTTCATGGGATTCCTAGGAATCCTAGGTCTTTAGAGACCCATAACAAATCAAGATCCCTAGGGATCTCGGGTCTTTAGGGACCCATCAAAAGTAAACTCCGAATCATAAGAATCTCTAATTTTCACAAGCTAAAACAAGGGGGGATGTGATGCGTTTTCCTAGTTCATTGTCAAAGCTTGAAATTCAATCTTAATGCAGTGTGAAGGCTCTGGATGTGAGTGGATTAAAAAAAATGGTTTTAAGATGCTCTGCCAATTTATGAATAATCAAACTATGGTAGAAGTTCAAATAGAATTGCAGTTATCAAACTTTCACTAAAAAAATGTCAACCTGAGAAAAGGGCCTTAATTCAAAGTCTCGTTCGAAGGAAGGGTTACGATTGATGTTTGACTAGCGTGAATTTATTATATTCATGGAAACTAAGTTGGTCTAGGAGTCTAGTTGAAATCCACTTCAGTGACCAAAAGAGCTTCAAATTCGGGCGTGTTCGGCAACAGCGTTTTGGGTAGCGTTTGGCGTTTTGACCAAGTCAATACATTCATCACGTAATTTTTAGTGTTCTGTAACGTAGTGTTTTGACTAGCATTTTAAGTAGCGTTTAGCGTTTTAAGTAGTATTTTTGAAAAGCTAATAGTATTAATGTTTTACATTCAAAAGTAGCGTTTCATATTTTTTTACCAAAAATTACCATTTGGAAATTTTATCTTTAGAAACTATCTATATCCTTTTATGTCAATTTACATTAATTAGCTAATCCAACAGCTAAATTTACCGAACACATTTTATTCAATTGCTCTTCTAAACAGCTATCCGCTAATAGCTAAATTAGAAACGCCATCCGCTACCTAAACCGCTATCCGCTACTTGAACCGCTAATTTTGCCAAACATGGCCTTCGTGAAACGAACAAACTCTGGAAATTTGAGCCCAAGTTTATCTTTACTTTATATTATTCTTAAAAGAAAAAGAGGAGTAAAGGTGGCTTGTCATGTGAAACGGGTCTATGTTGAGAGAATAAGTGAAGATACATATTTCCCACTCACCTTGTTTTAGCAATTATTTTAGGGAGAGGATCTGGGCTATTCATGTGAAGGTTCCATGCAAAGTGACAAAAAAAATAGGAGCATAATGAGATGTTCTGATCTTGATATGAGAAATTTTAAAAAAAAGTAGAATAGTTTGATTCTCATAATATTACATGGCAAAAAGTTGGGAATTCTAAGGAGTTGTCTTTAATTGCTATAATATTACAAGAGAACAAAATTCTATGCAAAAAGATATACGTATGAGTCTAAAAAAGGGGGAAGAGAAAAATAAGAGGGGGTAATAACAGAGAGCGGTCATAGACATGAATTTATCGAGATTGTTATACATAAATAATGGTTATGCATGACCATGTATACTCTTCAAACAAAACGGGGTTGAAATCCGGATAAAAACCAACATGAGCAAAAATCAATCTGGGGAACATGGAGTCCTAGGGGAATATAAAATAAGCAGGAGGTAGTGCTTTTAGTTGAAACCGAAAAGTCAATCAACGTTAGAAGAAATGAGCACAAAGTCACTCCATTAATTGGAATATGCTACAACAAGATAACAAAGCATTGTCCCATAGATTATGGGTGGATGCGAATCGTATTTGCACATCCATTTTTTTTTAAAAAAAACCTACAAAAGGGAAAAAATCAATATACACCCAAGTCGAGTATTGATTAGAACTACGGTAACTTGATTCCACTAAGGATACGTAGGAAGCGCGATATAAAATATTCGGGTTCAGTCTAAATCAAAGTCCTCAAACGGGCTCAAACCGATACCCCTTTCTTCACAAAAAAATAATTTTTCCAAAGTCGATTGGACCTTACCCGCTCAAACGCCAAAAAGTCAAGCCTCCCAATACAAAAACCGACTCCCTCAAAATTTCCAAGTCTACGAAATGGACGGAAAAAAACCCTTATTTATTCCCCATCTTAATTAAAGGTTAAAGTTACAGTTCTGTGACTTTTTGTTACATATTACGTAACCAAAACAAATATAAAAAAAATGAGCTTTTTAGCTTGTTCAAATAATAAGAATGACAAAATAGACCAGACCTGAGCAAAACATACAACAAAGCTTACTAAATTTTCTCCCTTCCATACGTAAGTCTAAATAATATTCGAGCCAAGAACTACGTCGATTTGATGCCCTTAAGGGTACATAGGAAATCCATAAACAAATTTCGGGTGCAATTCGCAAGTTAAAGATATCAATGGACCGACCCCAACCAAGGCTAAGTCGGTAACTAAAAAATCGTAAAATGGATAAAAATACAACTTAGCCATGAGTTAAAAAAATCTAAACATCAAAATCAAATCAAAATTATGGTTGTTTTTTTTTTAGGCCAACATAAGTAATTAAAATCACATCAAATGGTTATTAACTTAACCAAAATAACATATAAATGAAATCAAATAAAATTTAAAGAACTACGATTGGTTTGATCCTCTATAAAAGAGGTACGTAGGTAGCTTCTAACAAAAAGTGAGTGCAACCTAAATTCCAAATCAAATAAAATTATCCTTTCCCCAACTTATACATGAAGAATGTGTACGTATAATACCTTTCCTAGAAGGTGCCTATATAGCTACTATCTGATGCAATTAAGTTTTGGATACAGGCAATTCGACATCCAAATCACGTTAATTGTTGACCCAAATTATATATGCAAAACGAAATCAAGAAAGAAAATAAAAACAGAATGAGTCGGAATCGAAAGGTGGTCTCCCTGAGTGGGGGATGTAATTAAGGAGGTAAAACCTCTTGAATAGGGTCGTACTCAAAATAAACCGATATATATTTTTGTACATCGAAAGTTATGCTGTGCACATTATTTATTTTTATTAAATTATTACCTGACAGATGCCAACCTATGTTTTATGGCTAACGAGAAGGAATCAGAAGAAAATTTTGAATTTTTAGGGTACTACAAATCAGTACTCAAGGACACTACAGACACATGCACTCAATAGGTAAAATCTCTCTTCTTGAAATGCCTAGAGATAATTTAATTGACATTATTATGTAGGTGTGAATGTTGAAGAAGAGTATCACTCTAAGATCAAGTCCCTTAATGAAGAAATTGCTCTTTTAAAATATAACAAAGTTTGCAAGATCAATGTGGTCATTATTGCAAAAAATACAAATCATTGAAGGATAATGATAAATAGTTTCTATAACTTTGAGAAGAATTTCGTGAAAAACGAACTGGCACCAGAAAAGAGGCTGAAACTCTCAGAGAAGAATTGAAAGATAGAAAAATGAACATGAACATGTTTTCAAACTGAACTCTGAGCTAGCTGACAAGCTCTATTAAGCAAAAGATAAGGTTAAAAGGCTAAAAGCTTAGTGTGAGATTTATTAAAAATCTCTTTTAGAAGTCACTAAGATACAAGAAAATTTAGGCATATTACTTGGATTTTAGTGCATGTGCTTCAGTAGGGATGACCCTGTATATAATCCTAGCAGTAAGAGAGCACCATACAAAAACTTCTTTGCGAAAATGACTCATCCTCACAAAGGTCAGAGTAGTTCAAGACACCTTGAATATGCTTTTTCAAAAACCCTATGATATTTTAAGAATGAGGAAGGGATACTAAGGCAACTCTAACTAGAGATAGTGGTAGAGAAACTTTGTGCGTCCTAAAAATTACACTTGCAACAGTTCTAGGATTTTTTAGGCTTGGGTACCCAAGTTGTAAGGCAAGGACTATCCAAGGAAATAAGAAGGTTTGATATCTGTTTTGTAAGTGTGTGTCAAGCCAAGCATTGATCCATGATACCTTGATAGCGAATGTTGACGGTACGTGGTTGGTGATGCTACAGTGTTTTTAGAATTTTAAAAAATCAAATAAAGGCAAAGTGACTTTTCGAGATAAAAAGAATGACAGAATCATTAGAGTTAAAAAAGTTGGCAAAGATCCTTCTAACTCAATTGAGAATGTTTACTTAGTTGATGGTCTTAAATTTAATTTGCACAGTATCTCTCTCAATTCTGTGATAAAGGAAACAAAGTCACATTCAACTCCACTCAATGTGATGTCTTCAGCCTTGAAATCAGGAAAATTGATTTGCCTGGTTCCAAAGTAGGAAATGAATATGCTATTAATGTTGGTTATGCTAGGTTATGCTATTATGCATATAATTGAAAATTTATCTAAGCATGATCTAGTAAGGGGTCTTTCCAACCAAAAATATGATAAAGATCACGCTTGCGGTGCTTATATGAGAGGTAAACTAGTGAGAGTTTCATTTAGTCCGTAAAAATTATCTTAACCTCAAGGCCCCTTGAATTATTGCTTACGGATTTGTGTGTTCCTCTCAGGTTGAGAAGTCTAGGTGGCAGTAGTATGTATTTGTTGTTGATGATGATTATTTCAGCTTTACATGTGTGTTCTTCCTCAAAGATAAAACAAATACTTCTAAAGTGCTTGCCAACTTTTAGGCATGTGCAAAACATCAAACACTGCCAATTCAAGCTATACGAAATGATCATGGAACTAAGTTTAAAGAAAAGTTTGTTGAATTATATGGCCAACTTGGAATATCACACAACTTCTTAGCACTAAGGATTCTATAAGAGAATGAGATTGTTGAAAAGAAGGACATAACCCTAAAGGACATAGCTAGAACAATGCTATGTGAGAATGATCTTCCAAATTGTTTCTAGGCTAAAGTCGTAAACAATGCCAACTATGCTTTGAATAGATGCTTGATTAAACCAATCTTGAAGAAAACTCCATATCAACTATTTAAAGGAAAGAAGGCAAAAATTTCATACTTCAAGGCTTTTGGCTACAAGTGTTTCATTCACAACAGAGGCAAGGAAAAACTTAGAAAGTTTGATACAAGAAGCGATGAAGGCATTTTTGTTGGATACTACAAAGCAAGGCTTATAGAGTCTGCAACAAAAGAACCAGGGTAGGCGACGAAAGCATCCATATGGTATTTGATGAAAACAATAATGAAAGCATTGGTTCAACTTCCTTATAAGACCTCAAGCTCAGTAGACATGATGATGAACAAGAGGAAAGCGATGACTTCAACAAAGCAACCACCTAAAGTTTATCTCAGGTTGCCTTAGACCAGCTTGAAGATACTATCATGCCCTAAAAATGCAAACACTAAAGATTCTAAAGCAAGGCAAAAGGTAAGGTAAGCAGAATGACAAGAACCATATGCTAATCGGAATCTCTAAGAACCCAGGAGAGGCTACAGATTCCTTGAACATTATCCAATGAACAATATTATTCAAATATCAACTCAGGTGTAAGGACTTGTTCTTCTCTTAGAAATTTATGTGCAATTTCTGCGTTTATTTCTTTCACACAACCTAAGAGGCCCCATGAAGCTCTAATAGACCATAATCGGATTCTCACTATGTAAGAACTCAATCGGATTGAAAGAAACTAAGTTTAGACCTTTCCAGTCGACCTAAGAACCATCCAGTTGTTAGAACCACATGGGCATTCAGAAATAAGCTAGATGAGTTAGAAGTGTGGTTAGGAACCAAGTTAGACTAGTGTAAGGATCCACTTCTCGGGGGGGGGGGGTGCGATTTCCTACGAATGGCTTGACTACCCTTTTGCTAAGGTGTTTTATTTTGATTTTTTTTTTTTGGAAATAAGTGCTAACTATTATTCTTTTTTTATTTGTTTTCAAAAATGGCAAAAATAATGGATTGAATAAGGAAGTTGGTTCTTGATTTTTAACCCAGGAACTAGCCGGTTCCTAAACTAGAATCAGGTCTAGTTTTTTCTAGTCTTGATCTAGGGCAGTGATTGCCTGATCTACGAATCAGGTTTCCTGCCTGGTCCAGGAACCAGCCAATTCCTGGGTCAGATTATGACTATTTTTCCTAGTCTAGACAGTCTTACTGTCAAGAATTAGTACCACTCGGCTGAGTATAGAAATCAGAAAAGGGGGTAGAAAATAAGAATGAATACAAATAATTAGGATTATACAATTTAATAGAGCCACTAATGAGTTTTTAGGAAAACTTACAAACCAAGTCACTTTTCTAAGTGAATCGTACCAATAAGGACAATTGATGGGACACCAAAGGGACGACTCGATTCAAATTTAAAAGGTTTTTGAAAGGCCTCGCACAATCCTTGGTGTGAGGACTTATTTTAACTCCTTAGTCTTGAACCAAAGATCCAGATTCAGGGGTGAAGGTACGATGGCGTGTGTCACCATCATCACTGACGATCTCTCCTATTCAACATGGGAAATCTAAAGCTTTAATTATACTAACATAAAATTATGCAAACATTAGTAATATTTCACATAAAATCATGTAAAAATGTACAATATTTTGTCTAATGCAAAGATAGGTAAAATAAATAAGTTGTGGTAGGTGAGAACTATCTAAAAGATTACATCTTCATTGACTTATAAGAACACAATAAGCATTACAAGAGAAAACAGGAAGAGAAAAATGAAAATTTTGCCCTTAGGTCAACCCACCGAATTACTTGGGGAATCTAATCGAGTAATTATGGTGCTAATCTTATTTGAGAGACTCGGGATTGCAGTCGACTAACAATAGTTCCCTCATGATCTCTCAAGTGATATCTCAATAACTCTAATATCACAAATTGACTTGGTTCTCACTGATTAATTGACTGCTTATTCCCTCCTTTTTTTCTATTTTTTCCCCTCTTCCTCCTTCAAGCACCCCCTTTTATAGGTGATAATTAGACGGACTTTGTCAAGGAAAAGAATACTGATTGTTAATCATATTAGGCTTGATGACTTTTCTAATATTATTAGGAATCTGCCTTTAACTAGACGCGCCTGCGAAATTAGCACTAATAACCAAGTTGGACTTGAACTCGGGAAAAAGGGAGCAAAAAAGGGGGAAAACTAGCCGGCTTCCAACCCTGATAAACTGGCTAGCTCCCAAGCCTAATGGGCCTTACTTGCTCGAGCCAAGTCTCCTCTAATTGGACTCTCATTATTATTATTTTTTTGCCATTTTATTTTGATTAATCATCTCATTGGGCCTCCGGATTCACGATTGGGTTAATTTCCTCATCACTGGGCAATTAAAATTTTGACTACCATTAGGCGCCTACCATTAGCCTTAACTTTGATCGAGCCTGAGTAAGGTGAAGGTCAAAGTAAGTGCTTAAAATTGTGCCTTGACTTAGATGTCTTAAAGTCTCGGCACCTATCCATCCTTGTTAAAGTGTCTAAGCCTCTTTACCGATGTTGGATCTGAAGGTCCAACGCCTTACTTTCTTTCATTTTGAAGTAGATAACTTTGTCCTTTTGCTGGATTAGCGAACCTTTGGTGCTGGTCTATTAAGACTTATTAATTCTTCCGCCTGATTGCCGGTGTAGAGGACCTTTACTGCTGGTCTAGCGATCTGTCGTCTAATTGATAGTTCTTTGATCATCGTTCGATTTACACGCTGATAATCCTTTGATCATCATCCAGTTTAGACACTGATAATCCTTTAAAATCCTTTGATTTTCATCCAATTTAGACACTGATAATCCTCTAATCATCGAGCGATTTACATACTGATAATTCTTCAGCTATCGTATGATTTACGCACTAATAATTCTTTGATTATCGTGCGATTTATGTGTTGATAATCCTTCAAAATCCTTCGATTGTTAGCCGATTTATATACTGATACTCCTTTGATCATCGTTCGATTCACGTATTGATAATCCTTCGGCTACTTCTTTGATTATCATGCGATTTATGCACAGATTATTTTTTGATCATCATGTGATTTATGTACTGATAATCCTTTAGCTACCTCTTCGATCATTGCCTGATTTACGCACTGATAACTCTTTGATCATCGTGTGATTTATGTACTAATAATCTTTCGGCTACTTCTTCGATCATCATCCAGTTTATACATTGATGATCCTCTGATCATCGTGCAATTTATGTACTGATGATTTTTAGTTTGATGATTTGATTGCCACTTGTTGTGGTGTATGCTTATGGGCCCAATTTGTACAAGGAACATACACTCACACTTGGCCATCAGTTCTTCTTTTTCTTTATTTTTTTGCTCTTTTCACTAGTATTTGCATGTGTATCTCCGTCTTTAGGGAATCGGCAAGCTTTTTAGGCCATGTCTTTTGTTCTTTTCTTTGCAAGATTCTTGTCCAAAGTTGGCATGCATGATGATGGGTACCGACCAGCCCCTAATATAACTGCTTTTGGTTTTTTTTCTTCTTTTCTTCTAGCTCTTGGATGCTTTCAACTTTGTATTGTTCCCCTTGTTATAGATGTCAGCTGGTTCCCTAGGCATGACCCTCCTCTTTTTTGCTTAATTTCTCTTGCTTTTTAGTTCCGTGATGCTTGTTGTTTGGCAAGGTACCTCAAGGTAGAACTCGACCTATATGCCCTTCCCTTGGCTCTCTTTACAAAATTCACGTCATCTTCGTCTCTTTCTCTCAAGTGTGTATAGCTTCTACTCCTTTATTCTTTTCTTAGTTGGGTTTTGAAAGAAAATCATGAGCATAAGAAGAGCTCATTCTTCTTGTTGGGAAGTAAGGCTTCCTCAAGATTCTTTCATCGAAAGAGAATGGAGGCCTATTGATATCTGGGATAGGCATGACCTTTTGCTAGATGTTGGACACCATGCAGCTATAAACGTAGTAAGAGTTTATTCTTCTTACTACCTCTTTTCTTACTACTTGCCTTCTAATTTTCATCTGGAGTGGACCTGAAATATGTTCTCTTCTTTCCTTTATAGGATAATAGAATTATAGGTGCTGGTGCCCCCTAGAAAGTTCATACTTGAACTCGGTGCACAAAAGATACAAATTCAAGCTGTTATAGAAAATGTAGGATTTGGTAACCTCTACTTTGTCTTGCATAGGGTAGTGGACTTAACTGACCGCTTCATCACTCGTAGGGTGGTTAAGCGATTTTGGGATAGCACTAACACATTTCACCTCCCTTTTCAGTGAGATGACTATTACTCCTTTTGATTTTGTTGTGCTAACGAGTCTTGGTTTCACAAGAGCGTCGTTAGTCTATTAGGAGGATTTTCATGCTCATCGTGATCAACTCCTTTATATCTTTGGGCTAATCATGAGATCTATTCCTCCCAAGGATTACTTCTCCTATAGTATCCCAGAGGATTTAATGAATGATGATGGGCAATGGACCCAATAATCCCGATTAATTCTCACTTTCCTTCTTGGCACAACTATCTTTACCGACCTCAGCAACCACTGCCATTTCCACTACTTAGTCAACGTAGTTGAGTTAGATAGGGTAAGGCATTTGAATTGGGGAGTTCTCCCTTGTTCCAACTTAATTCACAAAATGCGCCAAGGAGTCCAGAAGGTTGAGGGTACTCGTGGGAAGTAACGTACAAGTATACCCCTTGGGGGTATATGGAGAGTTATTGAGGTAGGATTCCTCTTCCTTCTCTTTTTTTTTCTTACACCTAACTTTCGTTGTTTTGTGCAGCTCTGATTTTACGAGTATTTCCCAGCTCTTTCACTAAGATTTTGAGCACTGTGAATTTCCTATCCGTAGTTTCATAGACTAAGGAAAACCAAGTCAGGAAGGAGTTCCAGTCAGGAGATCTTTAGTGTTTTCATGCAGCTATTAATGCTCTGAGAATGGTAAAGTCCTTTTTATTTTGTAAAATAATTTAGCGAATGAGTTCTCCTTTTATTGAATTTTCTCTTTTTTGTAGGCCGACTTTCACCTGTGGAGGAACTGTGTTCTTCCTCCTAAAGTTGAAGCTGCTCAATTTTATACCCAACGCATGATCCTTATAGAATGATCCTTATAGAAGGACCTCGGTCTATGTTCTATATGAGGGCACCTTCACTTGAGGAGATGGCATAGATGAAGGAGGGCAATCACTTTATCCACTATGTAAACCACCAAGGCAACTATGGGGCTTATCTCGAACGCCTCATGACCCACTTGATATGTGTGCTTTATGCTCTTATGCATTCCTCTTATTGTTGACATCTGAAATCCCTAATTTGTAGGTGACGGTTGGCGAAGCTCTTATCCCGAGCCTAAATATCGAGGTGTCTAAAGAAGGGGGAGAGGCAACTTATGTGGAGATTCCATTAGTCCCTGGATCGAAATGCCCCAAACTCCCATTTCCTCTTATCTTTACTGGGCTCAATATGTTGCTTACCTTATTTTTAAGTTGGTTGAAGAGTTAGACCCTTCTAACTCTTCCTTCTCTCTTTAGTACAATCACCAGCAATCGAGGCTAATAGTACGCCAATTCCACTCGTTACGGAGCGCATTTGTGAAAATTTTCCTCATGTCACCATCCCCAAATTGATGAGGTAAGATTTTCTCCTCGAACTAAGGTTATATTTTATCTTCCCTGGCTAATTCTTCCTCATCAATTCTTCTTCATGTATATCGCAAGGTCATGAAGAATATGTTTAACCACAAAGGTCCTGTGCTTCTTAATCTAGAAGATGTTTTTCTGCCAAGGCTCAAGATGTTCCCGAGCCTTCCCATGCTCGAGGTGGGATTCCTCGTTTGGAATCACCGTTAGAGGTGGAGCCACTTCAGACTTACAATCCTGCGAATCCTTATGCCTTGTCTACTTTGCTATGGGAGCCATATATGCCTCACAATTTATATGGTGATTTCTCCTCTAGGGTAATGCATAACGATCCTCCTTTCCATTCGTAGGCTCCAAGGGAAATTGTGATACTGATGTGGCTGCCAATCATGATTTGGTTGACTTTGGATATGCTTTTGGCTATGCTGACTACCTCTTTGATGAAACTAGTATTAGGGGAAGTTTGTTAGGTCTATATCTGATGCTTTGGACTATGAGTCTGTAATTTTATTTCACTTTTCATGAAATGCTAATGCAAGAAAAATTTATGCATGTTCATACTGACTCTAATGCACATTAGCCCCTATTCCCCCTACAAATAAAAACAATCAAAAGGGAAGTGACACAATAAGTAATAGCAGACATTGTAGTTCTGGGTAATAATTGAAGATGTCATTGAATAATCATTTTACAACCAGTTGAAATTTACAAGTTAAGTGTGGAATAAATGAAGCAAAAAATAGGACACATAAGTGGCCCAACAACGCCTAGGGTGTCGACCAGTACTCTTTACTGGGCGGGCCCTACTGCCAAGTTTGGTTAATTTGTTCTGTTGAGCTCAAATTGAATTTGACATCTCCTGACATCTCCTAGCATAGTCAAGAAGCCAGTCGGTGCCAAGGCCTATTTGAAATTGGCTAACGCTCTTGTTACTATAAATTAAGACCTCCTATGCTTCGAATTTTCATCAACTTAGAGTAAGGTTTTCTAAAGAAATAGCTGCCATGAAAGAATCGAATTCTTGGCTCCTCTCCCTTGATTCTGCTGACAAATATGATCTTAAGATCTCCTATCTAGGTAGTCTTCTTAGCTTGCGGCAAGTTAAAATTTTCTGCGACCTTCTTAGGGTTGCTGCCACCTTATGGATCCCGATTTGCTTTGGAGATCGCAAAATTTGCCCATTAATAGAGGAATTTAGTGCTTTCTTTGACTTTCCTCTTTGTTGTCCTCCTACCTCACCGACCACCTCTAGTAACCTTTCTGCACTCTATCATCTTTCTCTGGGTTTAGATGACGAGAGAGTGACAACCACATTATTTAGGGATGAAGTAGACTTTGTTGCGCTAATTTCTTATCTAGAGAAGAATGGTCGAGCTATCAATAATGCTTTCGGGCATAAGCTACCATCCTATGTCTTCTTGGTGCTTCCTTATTCGTAGGTGGTACTTTGAATAGGGTCCTCCAGCTTTACTGAGTGTGGTCGAGGAGGTGCATTGTGAACAGACTCTTATGCACCTTGTTGATACTAAGACTATCTTATGTCTAGACCCATTGTTGCTACTGATAGCCTCTACGACCTTGAAACCGACTGATTTTTTAGTCTATTTTTTTTTATGTGTGATATCAGCCGGTATTCGGACCATACTGATTTTTTTTGCTGGCATGCAGATCTAGCTACTGGAGCATCTAAGGTTGATAGAGATCCCTAGGAATGCAGATACATATCTTGCCTCATAATTTTGGAAAAGAAGGAGACTATAGAAGGATCAATCTTAGGCTAGCTAGATCAACTTCCTAGAGAGAGATCCTCTCTTCCGTTGGGTGGTCCGTTGGTGGTGCATACGTCACTTTGTCTCTAACAGGAAGACATTTGCCTATGTCCAGCTTCTTGGATTGTTTGAGGGAACTTATTACTCCAACTCGACTAATGAGGCAATGAGATCATAGACAACACCCCTGTAATGGACTATCCTGTCCCCAAAATTTATAAGAATGAATATTCTCTTGTCAAGTCCTAGAAAAACTATTGGGTTAGCCTTTTTATCATTTCTATACCATCTATCCCACATTCTCTACATGGCTCTGAATAGTATCTGGAGTGGATGACCGAACATGATGCTGAGGCAAAGAAGGTAATTTGATATAACCCAATCTCTATCAAGAGTTGGAAAGAAGATGCCTCGTCTCAAAATGGAAAGAAAAGAGCAAATGATCCTACCCCCCGAAGACATCCCCCCCCCCCCCCCAGTTGTGAAGAAGTTAAAGAAAGATTAGGAGTTTAAGCTTTGCCTCTTATATGTTTTGCTAATAAAGTTTAGTGTTTTTCACAATAGAATGCTATTAAGACTTTCTATTTTGAGTTGTATGCTCTTAGAATTTTTGATGGTAATAAAAGTGTTGATTTTTACTCTAATTACCATAAAACCCCTTACTTCACACATCCTCTGCTTGGAGTTCCTTTTCTGTGTCCAGATAATTTTTTAGATTTGGTTAGCCTGGGCTAGTTAAGGCTTCCTACATATACGGAATCAGGTCTTCGTAGTTCAGGCCTTGGATGGGCCCTGTAAACTTATTATGAGTTCAACTAACAGTATGCTGTGGACATTCAGGCATAATACTTCTTTAATTGATCGAGATTAGTATACTGAGCATATTTGTCTCCATTCATATCCATAAGTTTCACAACTCTCCCTGGTAGTATGATCTTTATGATGTATAGGCCCAACCAATTAGGCCTAAATTTTTCCCTTGGGTCCTGTATTGGTGCCCTTATTTTCTTCAACGCCAAATCAACCTCATGTAAATCTCTTACTTTAAGTTTCTTATTGAAAGCTCTTGGGATTCTGGCTTGATAGATCTATGCGTTACGTAATACTCTTAAACTCCCGGATTGAACCAGGAAGCTGGTTCCTGATTTTAACCCAGGAACCGGCCCATTCCTGGACTAAAATTAGGTCCAGTTTTTCCTGGTCCTAATCTACGGTAGTGATGACTGTATGATCCAGGAACCAAGTGTAATGCTTGGTCCAGGAACTGACCAGTTTGTAACGCCCGTGTTTTTATTCCCTTCGTTAAGTTGACTAAACTATTTTATGTCATTATAAAATCATATTTTGGTTATTTCGATAAATTAAATTAGTATCGATGTGCCTGTTTAAGTGTATAATTTTATTAAAAAGAATATTTTCATTATATGTCCTCGAATGTGCCTAGATTATCAAACCTTAGGACTAAACCTGCAACTTATTGAATCGAGCCTTAATGTTATCAAAGGGCCAGTGAATTGACCAATGATTATATTTAGGATTTTGATTTAGGATCAGAGGCAGGGAATTCGAATGATAGTCAGTAGGCTATTAGTGTTGTGAGATTAGTTGTATTAAAGTTCAAAAAAAAAGGGAGAGAGAGGGGGCAAAAAGGGGTCGGGCACGCGTGAAACCCCCCAAAAGAAAACCCAGACATTTTTCCTCTTCTTCCTCGTGACCTCTCTGTTCTCCTTCGCCATTCTCACAGAACCGGCAAGCTCAGCCTCTCCATGCCTCCCACGCACCTCAACTACCAAAATTCAACCCTATTCCTCCTCGCCCAGGCGCCGATGACCACCTCTGCGTAGTGGTTGAGTGAAAATCAGCCACGGTTTGGCCGAATTCAGTGCGGGTAAAGTCGATGCTAGAACAAAATTCACAGGCATGGTGAGTTTCGAGCCTTTAGCCTTCTTTAAATTGAATCTCTATCTCAAACCCTCACTAATCGTGTGAAAATTGGACAAAAATCGCGAACTAGGGTTTGAGGTCTGATTCGGTCAAGGCATCACAAGCAGTGAGGAGGTTCTAGGCCCTTAGATGCTCGATTCCTACTCCAAATCAGTCCGATTCGCGAATCCTCTAGCTTGGAATCGAGGTGGGTGTTTCTCACCTCCTAAGTATTAGTGGTTTCGAAATCGTTTTAACCTTTAAGTTATGTTGTATATTAGTTTAGTTAACTAAGGCCTGAAAATTAGCTTTGGAATGAATCATGCATGTTTAGAATCGATTCGAATATATTCAGCTAATTCATGCCTGAAATGTTAATTCGAAGTGATTTACATATGTTTAGCTTTCGTTCGAATCAATTGACGTAAATTATACCTGAAATGTTAATTCGAAGTTATTTACATATGTTTAGCTTCCATTCGAATCAATTGACGTAAATTATACCTGAAATGTTAATTCGAAGTGATTTACATATGTTTAGCTTCCATTCGAATCAATTGACGTAAATTATACCTGAAATGTTAATTCGAAATGGTTTATATATGTTTAGCTTCAATTCGAATGAATTGACGTAGATTATGCCTGGAATATTAATTCGAAGTGAATTATGTATGCTTAGCTTCGATTCGAATCAATATATGTTTAGCATCGAAATGAATCAATATAAGTTTAGCTGAGGTTCGAACTTAACTAGATAATTCAAACTTAAAGCTTTAAGTCGAATCATGCCTACAAACTAACTTCGAACTGAATCGTACGTGTGTAAAATCAATGCATATGAATGTTCAGTCACTCCATGACCATTTGTGAACTTTGAATTGCATCGTACGAGTCTAAAATCGACATATATAAATGTTTAGCCACTCTATGGTCACTTATGCGCTTAACTACCCCATAATGGCTCACTAACTCCGAAATAAATAATAAATGTTTAAAACCCAATCGTGTTTGACTTGGTAGATAAAGTGCTATGGTTTATACATGAATATGATGGTACGTATGTGTTCGTATGCTTGTATGCTTAGCTACCCCGTAATGGCCTGCTAGTTGTTAAATGAGATGTTATGGGTTATATGTGAATATAATGATGCGTATGCGTTCGTATGCTTGCTATAACCCACCGCTGAGTGTTGATGCTTACCAGGTGAGTACTTAAGCCCTACCTCCTTTTAAGCTAGCTTGAGAATATGATAGGATTAATGAAATTGAAACCGAGATGGTAGTTGGATGGTTTGAAGAAGAACTATGAATGGTTCGAGGATCATGTGGTACGGTGCTTGTGAGGAGGGAGTTCGGGATGTGAATTGACTACAATCGTGTGGATTGCGAGGCCATGTGTGGCTCATTGTGTTGAATTGACTATGAAGTGCTTAAATGTGATATATGTGAACCCCTTTCCCTTCGATGTCCTCAAATTGCATTATGTGCATAAGGGTGAGTTTTTTTCAAAGAAGGATTTCATTTTTTGAAATGATAGTAGCAATAACTATTAGTGCATGATGGCCTATTTTAATTAAATGAAAACAGTTTTGGGAGTGAACTCGCTTGAACGGCAGAATCCCTAAAGAGTTTTAGAAAGGTGTGAGTTATACGTTGAACGATTTTATTGTTTGAAAAGTAAAGTTATTAGCCGTTATGGCCGATGCGCTTTAAGTGGCTAAGATAATATGCTGCGGACAATATGATATGATGTGAACGATGTTAACCTAGGGGAAGGTCCGGAAACCCTAGAGGCCCTGACGA
The DNA here is from genome assembly GCA_017589665.1 of Selenicereus undatus. Lineage (NCBI taxonomy): Eukaryota > Viridiplantae > Streptophyta > Magnoliopsida > Caryophyllales > Cactaceae > Selenicereus > Selenicereus undatus. The sequence continues at coordinate 22,103,003 of JACYFF010031958.1, read as the reverse complement.
GGGTTAATGTAATGGTCCAATATGTTATGTAGCCACCCCGGGAGTAAGAGCTTAAGCGTGAGCGCTAGGTCTCACTATGGGGTCGAGAATAGTTCTCACCCAATCAGCACCCTGTTATGATCTTATGCCAGAAGTACTTTCGTACAAAGATAAGAAAAGCAATTGGCCTTTGCCATTTTATCTATTTCAAAGAAAAAGAATATTTTATGGGCCCAAAGAGGCCATATGGAATGAATGTGAAATGCTTATAAGGGTCGTTTTACGACGAATACGAAATGTAAACTCTTTCAAAAGATCGAGAACCTCAAAGGTTAAGAAAATGCTTCCAATGTTCAAAGAAAGTTTCAATGAAAGCTTAAAGAAAATGTTTTTACATGTGTTGAATGTGACTTCAAACAGAATATGTGACATGTTAGTGAATCATGTAATGTCGTTCAAATGTGCCTGTTGAATGCTTAAGTCATGGCTTGTCCGATGTTCATGTTCTAGAACCTATGTCCTATGATACATTGTCTAATATTATGTTTGAGTGCTTAAAGTCAAGTTTATGATTAGTAATGTCTTCATAGGAATTCTATGAATGCCTAATATGATAGTAAAGTATGGATACGTGATATGTGACTAGTAAAGATATTATTTCCTGCAACGGTTTTGGTTTTAAGGGGTTGGGGGACACTCACTGAGTGTGTGGTTGCTCATCCCACTACTCTTTCCCCTTTCCCCCAGGTTTTCTTTATAACAGGAAGAAGGTGAGTCAGCTATGACAAGATGGAACCTGTTCTTGCTTGCCAGGTGTCGTTTAGATCCATTTGAAGGGATCTTACGTGCTTAATGAAGTCATGTCATGTGTTCTTACTTTGAAATGATTGTAAATAAGTATTCTAAGTTCATGTAATGCATATTGTTTATGAGACGCTCTGTACGGCCATATGAGCCAACCATCCAGTTAGCTAGAATTCTTTTTGGTCAAAGTTAGTTATGTTTTGCGATGTAAAACCCATACTCCGGTTGTGTGAACCGTTGAGTTGTATCTTTTACTTTTTCTGTATTAATGAACTATTCTGTTTGGTGTACTCCGAGGGGGTGGCTCGTCGAGTTATGAACTCCGGCGTGTGGCCGTTGAGCTATGCTTTAAATGTTTACGCTTCTGTTGATTTACATGGACTTATTGTAAGGCGTTTAGCCTGAAAACGATCAGTTTTCAGGGAAAACTCTGTCCGTTTGGTCCCAGAATTTAAGTAAAAAGTTAGGAAAACGTAATGCTTACGGCCCTAGGGGCTGGGGTTGTTACACAGTTCCTGGGTCGAATTAGGACCCTTTTTCCTGGTTTAAATAGTCTTACTGTCTACAATCAGTACCACTCTACTTAGTACAGAAATCAAAAAAGATGCAGAAAATAAGAAAGAATACGAATAACTACGATTACACAATGTAATAAAACCGCTTACAAACCAAGTTTGTTTTTGAAGTGAATCGTATCGATAGGGACAACCGACTTGATACCGAAGGGACTACTCGATTCAACTTCAAATAGGTTTTCGAAAAGCCCCAGTACAATCCTTGGTGTGAGGACTCATCTTGACTCCTTATCCTCAAATAGATGATCCAAATTCAGGGGCGAATGTATGATGATGCGATGGTGTGTGTCACCATCATTACTGACAGCCTCTACTATTCTATATGAGAAATCTAAAGTTTTAATTACGCTAACATACAATCATTAAAACATTAGTAATATTTCATATAAAATTGTGCAAAAATGTACAATCTTTATTCTAATGCAAAGACAGGTAAAACAAATAATTTATCGAGAACTACCCAAAGATTACATCTTTATTGACTTATAAGAACACAATAAGCATGAAAGAGAAAACAGGAAGAGAGATGAAATTTTTACCCTTAGGTCAACCCACCTGATTACCTGGGAAACCTAATGGAGTGATTATGGTGCTAATCTTAGATAAGAGACTAGGGATTGTAGTCGACTAGGGATTGTAGTCGACTAACAATAATTTTCTCACGATCTCTCAAGTGATGTCTCAACACCTCCGATCTCACAAATTGACTTGGTTCTCACTGATTAATCGATTGCGCATGCCCTTCTTTTTTCTCTTTTTTTTTCCCTCTTCCTTTTTGCGACACCCCCTTTCTATAGGTGATCATTAGACAGACTCTACCTAGGAAAAGAATAATAACTCCTATTCATATTAGGCTTAATGAATTTTCTAATGTTATCAAGAATCTGCCCTTAATTAGCCGTCCCTGCAAAATTAGCACTAATAATAGAGTTGGACTTGAACTCGGGAAAAAAGGAAGCAAAAAAAAAAGCAAACAATCGGCCTGCTTCCAACCCAAGTAAACCGGTCAACTCCCAGGCCAATAAACATTACTGACTCGACCCACCTCTCCTCTATTTGGGTTGTCATTATTAGTCTTATCATTGGTTGTTATTTTACTTTGATTAATCACCTCATTGGGACTCCAGGTTCACGATCAGGTTAATTTCCTCATTATCAGGCAATCAGAGATTCGACTGCCATTTTTAGGTGTCTACAACTAGTTGTTAAGGGGTGCAACAAAAACTAAGGGATTTACTTTGATGAGATATTTGCCCCATTTGCTAGATTAGAAGCCATCACAATATGCATTTGCATCCTTAATGGGTATCAAGTTATATCAGATGGATGTGAAATGTATATTTTTAAACAACTATTCACATGCAAAGGTTTATGCTGAATAACCCCCTAGTTTTGAAAATGTAGACTATTTTGATTATGTTTTTAAGTTGCAAAAAGCCTTACATGGACTAAAACAAGCTCTTAGAGCATGGTATGAGAGGCTTGACAAATTCTTACTCGAAAATGATTTCAAGAGAGGAAAAAACTGCAATAACTTGTTCATTAGAAACATTGGGGTTTAATTTTTTTTACTTTTCTCAATATATGTTGATGATGTATTATTTGGTACTACTAATGAGCGTTGAGCAAAGAGTATTCACAATTCATGAGCAAGGAATTTGATGTGATTATGATGGGAGGATTGTTCTTCCTTGGACTACGAATTAAGCAACGCTAGGTTAGAATCTTCTTCATCAAGGGAAGTAGTCAATGAATGATTGAAGAAATATAATCTTGACAATATTGAGCATGGAAGAACTCAAATGGCCTTGAACTGTAAGCTAGATAGTGATACAAGTTGCAAGTTAATCACTAAGAATGTATATAGAGGTATGATTGGGTCATTGTTGTACATAATTACTAGTAGAACTTATGTCATGTCTAGTATTTAGTTGTGTGCGATATCTCAATCAACTCCCAAGGAATCACATCTCAAGGATGTGAAAAGAATATTTAAGTATCTTACTAGAACTAAGGACCTTGGTATGTGGTATCCAAGAAGTGGTGACCTTGAACTAATTGGATAATCTGATGATGACTATGCATGTTACTAGGTTAATAAATATAGCACTTTTGGTTCATTATAATTCCTTGAATAATCTCTAGTCTCATGGCACTCAAAGAAGCAAAACTCATCGGACTCGTCCACTAATGAGGATGATTATATTGCCATTGAAACTTGTTGTGTTCAAATATTGGGGGTTAGTTAATAGCTAAAGGACCTTGAAGTGGATTACAAGAAAGTTTCTATTAATTGTGACCACAAATCCATCAAGATTACCTAAAATCTAATATAGAACTCAAGAACCAAACACGTTTAAGTAAGGCATGATTTCATTAGAGAGACAGAGACCATGTCGAAAAAGATTTCTTGACTTTATGCCTACTAATATGCAATTGGCTAATATCCTTACCAAATCCCTAGGTGAATATGAATTTTGCTATATCTGAAGGGAATGGAGTGTGATTGACCATACTGTCTAATTGAAGAAGAAGAAGAAATTCTTCTTAATGTTGTCATCTTTGATGAGAATATTTTTAAAGGTGCCTGACTTAAATATCCTTGATAAGGGTAGCTAAAGTCAGGTCATTTGAATATCAATTAGGCAAATTTTTCAAATCAATAAAGTCTAATTAACAACCTTTTATTAGCTGAGATGCTTTTTCCCAAAAAAAAGGGGGAAGTGAAAGACAATGAATTTTGAATTAATTTGAAGTCTTTTCAAAATTAAGTTATAAAATCTTCTCAAAATCTTTTTAAAATTATTCCCTCCATTTTTCCTATAAACGGGTTGCTCATCCCTTTGCCAAACCCTTGCATGTGTCAAACACCTACCGTTGGAAACCATCCACCATATTCACATCTTATCAACTACCTTTAAACATTTGCTCCTCTCATCACTACACTCAACCCCTTCATTTTGAATTCCATCAACCTTAATTTCTCTCTCTACAAACCCTTGCCGTGAATCTTTTTCTCTCTCTGAACCTCAACTTATATAACCAAGCAAGTGTGTCTTCTAAGAAGAGAAAGCAAACCATAGCTAAGCTAATAGAAAGGCGCATTACTAGAAGCTCGTAATCTCCTATTCCAACACCTCTAAAGAAGCCCATGAATCCTATCATCGACGAGACTGATGATATAGAGTTTGACATTGATGAATCTCGCAACATAAAAACTCCAACCTCTATTTCTGCTGGTATTGATTCCTAGTTATTGGCTCATAAACAAGGAAGAATCTTACTTTGTGGTTTTGCATAACAGGAAAAAATGTTGGCTTTTGAAAGATTGGACTAGGAATTTTTGCTTAAGGTAAATTTCAATTTTTCACATGTTCTAGAAAGAATGAATTGTTGAAAACTATTCTATGTGAGTGTAAAAGTCTATCTAGTCCTAGTTAAGCTATTTTATGCTAATCTCAAGAAGGAAGGTCCTATGGGGAATAAAAATTACAAAACTAGTGGCGGGGGAGTGTGGATTGCTCTTGGTTCTTTTAACAATACTGAAGCATGTATATTTCCAGTATTCCACAAGACTTCTATTCCTCCACAATGATTAATTGTGGGGACAAAATTGTAATGTTCAAATCCCATTTGATGGAGAATTCTAGGAGTGTTAGTGTCATTAACTCAAGTTTCTAATAGAAAGATCAAATTAGGCTTCTGAACTCTGATTAAGAATTTTACTTCATGTAACACCTGTGCTCTTTTAACACCTTGAATATTCCAACATATTGTTTTCAGTTAAACTGCTTGGTTGAAGGGGTCCCTCCTAAAAGAGAAATTGTTCTTTTGTGATTCTTATGACGACTTCCACCAATAACATTTAAGGAAGATTTCATGAACTCCACCTGAATAAGTAAAAATTCTAATAAACGACAATATGTCATGAGGATACATACATTAAGCTCGAATACAATATGTAAGATCGTCTGTGACAAGAAGGTGGAGATTAACTGGACCATCCCCCTTTCATGGCATAAATAGATCAACACAAAGAATACATGAATAGTAATCACTATAAAACCATGGTTGCTTGCATATAATCCATCAATCACTCTTGTGATCCCACCAATGGTAGGATCCCAAGATAATGCAACGATGACTACTCCAACAGTCAGAAAATACTTGGAACAAAGAATAAGCAAAAAAGGATCACTTTTATATTGCTTGATAATAAGTTCCGGACAAGTCAATATACACAAAATAATTTGTCTAGGCCTGAAGGCATTCTGAATAAGAGCCTTGGAAAAACAAGAGAGGATATCCTCATCCCGTTTTTCTCTCGCCCTGACAATTCGAGGCAAATCCATAAAAAACATGATACCATCATTAATCCATAAGGCCCTCTTGAGATGAGTATATCTTCTGGGAGCTATGATAAAAATTACTTAGCTAGACATTGAAGTCAAAGTCGAGAATTAGGGTCCATCCGTACTAACCTCACAATAAAATACTTAAATTGGGCAACATGTAATGACTGTCTAAGCCTGTAAGCAATATGAGGATTATCCCTGGAAGGGCGAAATGGATTTACCCTAAAATACCCTTCGCTCGTATAGAGTATAGTTGTTGATGAGATTATTATAACAAACACCCACCAACTATGCAGCTGAAAATAATGTCCAACATAACGAGCTGAAGTTTCCTGTCAAACAAACCAATGGAAGGTGTATGCCTTTACACAAGTAAGAACATCACGAAAGTATAATTTCTCTAAAAGAAGCAACAACAGTTGAAGCTTCTCCCTACTAATTATAGGTAACATGAATCATGCTTGAAAATTTCGACAGTAGCTTCCACATAATTAGGACATTTGGAAATTAAACATAGAATATTAGCAGAAACCCAAGAAGCTGAAATCAAGCTGAAAGATGATGATGAATGCCAAAAATACACACTTAAATATCCTTTCTTGGATATGTGGCCTAATACTTTCAAAATTAAACCTAGACTTAAAAAGAACTGATATTTCCAATCTAAAACCATTCTTATAAGAGCAAGTGACCCACATAGAATGACAACAAAAAAACATAGATTTCTCTCAAAATAATTAAAACACTCAACAACATATGGGCAACGATTCATAAAGAGAACATAAATGACACCAACAAGAATAATCCAACAAGGGTCAAGGATAGAGAAGATGTTCGCAATCACTTTAACTGATGCAATGAAAATACTAGTCTGATCGAACATATGCAAAAGATATGATCTACAACATTTATCACACGTAGCAGGCACCTCTACTTACGACCATACAAATGCAGGTGAGGCTTAAGCTCAGTAAAATTGCAAAGCCAAATCGTACATGCCATTCTCATGATATAATAACCTATCCCTACCAAGCGAGTAGGCATGCAATCAGCTGGATGCAACCCTCCAAAAGGCGGATCGAAGGATAGGCCATGACTTTAGTCATAATACAATCGACATTAAGGAGCTTACTTATGAAGGTGCACAGAATAAACCCAAAACTACTTACAAAACTAATCCACATGAACCATCGGTGTTCTAAATTAAAACTCTTGAATCCAATTACTAGATGCAACCAACGGAAGCAGATCTCTACAATCCCTACCAAATTCACATAGGATGATGAGAGCATATCACAAATCATCCAAAAAGGAACTAACACTGATGCATTGATTAATGTAAGCCATGAGCCATTGATTTAAGTTCCAAATTAAATCACAAATCCACCAATTCCTTAGTAGATGATAACCAAAAGAGTCCATAAAGACAATAAAAACAAAATAAAAGAGAGGGGAGGGAAGAGGTAGACTTATTTGGACTTCGCAAGCGTAGCAAACACCATAGGACTTATCACCATTGAGAACCCATAACACAGGGCCTTCTCCATTAACCTTCCTCTTCATTTTAAACATTGGTGCCGACCACGATTCTGATTCAGGGTACAATGATACAGATTCGGACCTAAAGTCAAAAAGTAGGAATTACAAGGCTTGATCATCAATTTGGCGGCCATAGTATAATTCAAGCTGACTCTTTTTCCATGATTCATCACTAGGAACCGAGCTACCACCAAGAAAACCGAATCGGATTCACACTAGCAGATACAAATCGTACAATTAGGCTTCGGAGATTGCTAAAAAGCTATCCCTTTTAAGACTACCGAGAGATATTAAACTGGAGAATTAATACAAAAACTTATGTCTAACATTAATCCTTCGTTTGGCTAAAAACTCAACAACCCAGAAATGTTAATAGCTAGTAAGATATCTTGTCGGCTAGGGTTAAGGCAAGGAGAATGTAACTGATGCAGAAATTTTGCAATAGTTGGAAGAAAACAAGGCTGGTTTGTTTGGGAAAGTGGCACCAGGGATGAGGTCAATTTTGTGTTGTATGGTTCTTTTGGAGGGGAGGCCATGAGGGACCTCACTAGGGAAGACATGCTCAAAATTTTTGAGGGGGGAAAGCAAAGGATGGGAAGAATCCTTAGCTTCGGCCGGTTCTTGGCCAAGTAAAATCCATTCCTTGAAATCATCATATTCATGGAGTTAGGAGTGGAGTAGGGTTTGAGAGGGGTAAGGGTGATCTTTTTGTGGTCTTTGGCAAATGTATATGTGTTTAACCGACTATCATGCATCACACTTCTATCAAACAACCATGGACGTCCCAAGAGGACTTGACAAGCATCCATGGGCACAATATCACACCAAATCTCATCCTTGTAACTTTTGCCAATTGAAAAGCTAAGTAAACAACGATTGTAGATTTGCAAGCCTTTACCTTGATTGAGCCATTGTATAGTGTAAGGACTTGGGTATGGAGAGATTGAAAGTTTGAGCTTGTCCACTAGAGTCTTGGAAGCAACATTGGCACAACTTCCACTATCAATAATAAAAGAGCAAACCGTCTCTTTCACGGTACACTGGGTGTGGAAGATGTTTTCCCTTTGTTCCATGTTATTTTGGGAAGCAATACCACTCAAGGCTCTTCTTATCACAAGCATTTCTCTTTTATCGGGTCCCTCTTCAACTTCTTCAAGAGCTTCGGTCATGAGAAGCTCCTTTTCTTCCCCATCATTCTCATCTTCTAGCTCCTCACAAAAAGCTTGGTATTCGGCCAAAGTGACAACTCTTTTGTTGGGGCACTCGGAAGCAAAGTGTCGAAGGCCTTGACAACGGAAACACCTCTTCTTGTCACTGGGCTTTGGAGGTTGTTTTGTGGGGGTTTGAGGGGGATTTGGTGGAGGGGGTCTTGTGTTTGAGTTTGGAGTTGATTTGGGAGGGTAGTATGAGGGCTTTTGGAAGGGGTAAGGATGGGGGTTAGGCTTGGAGGCCATGCCCTTGCCCTTGGCTTTCTTTTGTGACTCCACTTTGTGAGCTAAGACACCAAGCTCATCTAAAGAAGTGTAAGGGTGGAGTTCAACAACATGAGCAATTTCATCATTCAAACCACTCAAGTATCTAATCAAAGTTTGAGACTAATCCTCCATCAAATCACATTTCAACAACAATTGCTCAAACTCTCTAGTGTACTCTTCTACACTCTTAGACCCTTGTTTGAGGTGGTGGAGTTTAAGGAAGTTGTCTTGCAAATAATGGGGTGGCAAAACCTTGGACTTAAGTTTGGACTTCATTTTCTCCCAAGTTTTTATCTTCCCTTTACCCTTCCTACCTCTCTTAGTCACAACATTTGACCACCAAATGGAAGCATACTTTCTAAGCTTTAAAGCAACAGGCTTTACCTTTCTTTCATTGGGGATGTCTTTGAACTCAAAGACTTTTTCAACGGTTTGAAGCCAATCCAAGAACACATCTGGATCAAGTTGACCTTCGAAGTTGGGAATATCCACCTTGAAGTCATTGTAGCTTCGGTCTTGAGGCCTATGATGCCTCTTTGGTCTTCTTTCGTACACATCCTCACCGGAGTCTTCAAGTGCGTTGCTTTCTTCTTCTTCTTCGGAGTTATCCGAGTCTTGCTTGCTTGTACTCCTAGAACTTCTCAAGTTCCTTTTCTTCTCTTGCATCATTCGACCAAGTTGTGCTTGAAGGTACTTGACTTGGGCTTCTAGCTCGGCCTTCTCTCTCAAAGCTTGCTCGGTCACTTGCTCGAGGGTAAGGCTAGAGGACATGATGGTGTTAGAGTGAGGAGTGGCTGTTTTGGGATGGGAAGGGGGTGGCACAGTCGTGTGGGTTGGCAAGGGGTGGCCGTGCTAGGTTACGGCAATGGGAGGGAAATAAACGGGGGGTGGCACGGTCGTGCCTATGTGGCACGGGGTAGCCGTGCTAGGTTTCTGGTTGGGCCCGGCTGGAAGTTTGTGAAGGAATGTGTTTTGGCTATTTTGTGGCTCTTGTGTTCGGGGATGTGTTTGGTGATGGAAGCTTAGCCAAGAGGGTAGCCTAAGCTCTGATACCACTTGATGTATTCAAGCTTTACTAAGGAAAGGATTTGCTAAAGTGAATCAAGAATGCATTTGGGTAGAAAAGATGAAAAGGAAATCAAGAACCAAAATAGAACAAGTGGACTAGCAAGGGTGATGATAACCCACCTTAGTTTGCACACTTGGACAATCTTCTTCTTTCAACTAAGTTACAGAAGTTAATCAACTTATTAGTTGAATTAAGAAGACCTAGAGACCCACTTAAGGTTGTCAAACACCCAAGATATAACACTAGGAATTTGCAGAGAATTTGAGAGAGTTTACAAAACTCAAAGCTGAATGCAAGTTCATCAATCCTCTATAGACAACCCAAGGCCTCCCTTATATAGTGGAGAACCTTTAACAAGCTGCAAAAGAGGTACACAACAAGCTCTTACATGTCCAAAAGCATGGGGGGACCAAAAAGCAAAAGACAAAAGCTGAAAGTGCTTTTACTTTATGTCAGCAACTTTTTAGTGCACAAGGGTCAACTTCAAATAGCTATAACTCCTAGGTTTGTCCCTCAAATTGGCTACAATAGGTCTTGTTGAAAATCTCTAGAAGTCAGCTTTCACGCGCCTCAAGTTGCATGCCATTTGGAGTAGCTGTTTGGGAGATATGGGGAAAAAGGTACAGAATATGCAAACTGAGATAGTTTCTGCTGCTTCTAGAAAAAGGCTCCCATTGACTTATTTCCTAGATACCTAACCTAGAACTCTTTATATTCCCTTGAAGCTTACATATTAAGGGCTCCAAAAAGTAATTTTGTAACCCTTTAAGTCCACCTTAAGCTTGTGTAATTAGGCTTGCAAAACCGGGCCAATTTCTGTCCGAACCGGGCAGCATGTGCAATGCATGGTTGATGACTTCTTGGACCATGGCATGAACCTCTTTGACCTCCTTGGTGTTTGTAGGGTCCCTTAGGCTGGTGGGTTGGTCTTCACTTGGTTCCAAAGGATGGTCCCCATCACAAACGGACCCTTTATATGCTCTGATCATGCTTATGTGTTTCTCAACACAGAGCCTGCGCATCCCCCTAAAGGGGGACAACTTTTAAATACCAGCATGCATAGGCTCAATACCAAGATACCCATACTGCAGTGAAATAGAATTGGAAAGAGTCTTTACCCGATACCCCGATGTACCAATTAGCATAGAAACTCAAAAAGATCAAACTGGATCTTAAGACCTAGAGCAAATGCACCTTTGGTAATTTTAAGCAAAAACTAGAACAAAACGCAGACACACTACCACATGCAGAAGAAAAACTTATAAGCCAGGCAGCCAGCCCAATAACGTTCGCCTAAAATAATTGGCATTACAGAAAAAATGCATCTCTTTAATCATAAATACTAGAGAAAATTGGCACGAAAGGAGTGGCTAGTTAATGGTGATAAGAATTCTCATTTCTTCCACCAAACTATCAAAGCCAGGAAACTCGAAGTACTATTAGTAAAATTAAAGATTCATCTGGAGTTTGGATAGATGATGCTACCTAGATACATCAATTATTTGTCCATGATTTCATAGCACGATTCAAATCTTCACTTCCTAATTCGGCTTCTATTGAAGTTGATCGGCCCAAAAAGGTGTTTGAGGATGATAGTGCCTTTCTTCTCTACCCTATTCAAGACCAAGAAATTAAGGACACTATCTTCAAAATGGATAAGTATAAAACTCCAAGATGCTACCAAGATTATTGGTACGTAATCCATAAAGAGGTGTGCCAGCCATTAAATCCTTTTTCCGTGAAGGTAAGCTATTGAAGCAATTTAACCATACATTGATTGCGCTTATCCCCAAAGTGGATAATCCTTGCTCAACAACCCAATTTCGTCCCATTAGCTTAGGCAATAGCTTTTACAAAATTATTGTAAAAATCCTTATTAATAGAATACGCCCAATCTTAGAAAAAATAATTGACCCAGTTCAGAGTGCATTTGTACCAAACAGACCCATTCATTATAACATCCTGTTAACTCATGAAATCGTGAATAAGTTTCACACCATGAAAGGAAAAAAAATCATTGGTTGCTCTTAAGCTTGATATGAAAAAAAGCCCACGATAGTGTGGAATGGACATTCCTATTTCAAGCCCTCAATTCATTAGGTTTTCATTCAAAACTGATTGACTAGATAAAAGAATGTACAACTACGATTTCATAGTCCGTCATAGTTAATGATGAAGTGTGTGGTTTCTTCAAGCCAACGGGGGGGGGGGGGAATCTGCCAAGGTGACCCTTTGTGTCCATACGTATTCTTTATTTGCATGGAAGTATTCACAGGATTCTTCGGACGGCACAAATTAAAAAGAAATGTAGTATTGGATTTAAAATAATGCCTAGAGCAGAAAAAATCCCCTGCCTTCTTTTTGCAGATGATTGCCTGCTTTTCTGCATAACTAATTTCGAATCCTGCTAACAGCTTAGTGATTTATTAAATAAATTCTATCGAACCTTTGGTCAAATGATCAATTTTCATAAATCGTCCTTATTATTTTCTAAAAATGCATCTGCATGTGATAGAGAACTTGTATCCTCAGTCTTTAATATTCAGCATCATGACAACCTTGGCAACCATCTTAGTTGCTCGATGTTTAAGGGCAAACCATGTGCAAAAACATTCTCAGAATTAGTTAATAAAATTGCTTCTAAATTGCAAGCTTGGAAAACAAACAATATTACCAAAGTTAGGAGTGTGGCACTCATCTAGGAGAATTTAAAATCTATGCCAGCACACACAATGTAAGGTTTTCAAATTCCCAATACGACTAGTAGGGAAATTGATAAAATTAGCAGAAATTTCTTCCGGAAGTAATCTAATAATAGTAAAGGCTTACCACTGGTATTCTGGAATAAAATTTGTCATCCTAAGAAAGCAGGAGGGTTGGGGCTTACAAAAATGAAAGCAGTTAATAGTGCTTTTTTAAGCACATTAACTTGGAAGTTGTTTTATGAACAATGCCTTTGGGTACAACAAATGATCACTAAATATTACATTAATGAGAATTTCTTCAATGTCCAACCCAAACGTTCCGATTCATGGGTATGGAAATGGATACTTAGAAACCGCCATCAATTTAGGAAAGGAATAAGGTGAATGGTAGGGGATGGAACAAAGATTAAGTTTTGGCTTGATAACTGATGTACCAAATGAGAACCTAGCTACAATGCTTGAAGTGGTAGACACCTCTTTTATTGATACATCGCTAGGGGTGTCGCAATTTATCACAAAAGCAAAACAGTGGGATTTTACTAAACCGAAACAATTAGTTGATGATGCTCAACTATAATTAATTCTAGCAAAACCTAGTTAGTTCTAGCAAAACCTATTCTTGTTAATCCTGTTCCGGACTCCATATGCTAGGGACTGTCAGGGAATGGTGAATTCTCCACCAACACAGTGACTTGGGCTGCTCATGGAATTGATATTTTTAATACCCCTTTGTGGGAGCATAATTGGATTTGGAATCTTGACATTATACCAAAGTTAAAAGTTTTTTTGTGGCAACTATGTCATGAGTCACTTGTCACTAGGGAAACTCTCTTGAAAAGAGGACTCCAAATTGATGCAACTTGTCCTCATGTACTGATGGAATCAAAGATGTGGAACACCTATTCCTTCGGTGTGCTACTGTTCAAGATGTGTGGAGGTTAGGAAATGATCATAATTGGATCAGTATTAACATGCCTTCTAGTACAAAGAGCAGCATTCAAAATTGGCTATTTGATTTACGATCCTCTAATGCTCAAGCTAAGATGGATAGATTGGTTACTCTTCTATAGAGCATATGAAAAACTAGAAACAACAGGGTATTTCATAATGACATATCTAACTTAGTGTACATGTTGATCAGAGCAAAAAAAGCGAACGCTGAATGACATATTAGACACAAACTCACACATTTAATTTAACCACCATTCACACTTCATTCATCCATCAGCTGTAAGAAGACATATTAAGTAGCATGGAGAAAGCCACAATGAGGGTTTATCAAGATGAACTTTGATGGGTCCAAATCGTTTCATCAAGCAGTAGGAGGATATATCTATGCAATTGGAAACGTATGTTTATTTAGGCAGCATCTTTCAATTTGGCTACAACATCAGTCTTAGTTGCAGAAGCAACACAATGAGAATGGAATTATTGCAACAATGCAAGCAGGGTTTACAAACATTCACATTGAAGGGGATAAGAAAATCCTCATCCAAGCAGTTCAAGGTCACATTCAAGCGCCATGGGAGATTCAAGTTTTGGTGCAAGAGATTCTTTCTTGCTTTCAGTCATGTAGTTATGTAATTGTTAATCATATTCTTAGGCAAGATAATTGTGCAACAGATTGGCTAGCAAAGTATGGACTCTCTCTTTATTCCACGGTAGTGTGGAATCAGGTCTCTCGTAGAGACCTCTCTTGTATCCTTGTTGAGGACTATCTGGGGAGAACCTTTGAGAGAATAACTGTCTAAATTGTACTTCTTACCTTTCTTACAAAAAAATAAAAGAGAGAGAGAGAGAGAGAGAAGAAGGAAGGGGGTCAACAAAAAATAGAGAAGAGGATAGAAGTGGATGATAATTGATAAGGATACATAGCTATATTGCATTGAAGATCTTAATTGGGCTTGGTTTACCAATCTTATAAGACCCTCCAAATTATGGATTGACTAGTGGCCCCTCTGGCAATCTCTCCCAATTATGACCATGACCATGACCATAAACTATGGACAACAAAAATCGATTAATCAATTTATAGTAGTCCAATTAATATGCAAAATAGGAATACAAACTAAGATAAATATTGACTTTAAACATGATGCTTGCCACTAATCACAACCAACAACCAATAGTGCATAAATCATATGTCATAATCAAGATAAGCATGCAAATACCTACTGAGGATCCAAAGAACCACGTAAGTATATGCTTAAAATCGTAAGGATATTTCTTGACCAATTTTGAAGAAGTCATAATACAGAAGCATATAATTATAACTTTGACTAAAAAGGGAATAAGCTTGATGATATTTACATCGAAATATACAGAGATATATCTCGACCAAACAAGTCCTCATTCCTTCACCAAAGGATGAATTGCATCGACTCTCAGACTCCACTCTTTAAATTGGAAGTCCTAAATAAAATTTTAATCAGGTGTAAACTATTAATCAATCAATTGTTTACTTAAGCTGATGACAATAAAGCATAGAGAAAAATAAAAGGTTAAATAATTTTATAATCAAAAGGATGCATGATGATTGTCAGCATCGAGATCAAGGACTCAAGGGGAGAAAGAGAAAGACAAGACATAAGAAAATCATCCAATTGAATTTAAAACTCAATTCATAGGAAAGGTAGTAAAAAATTAACATATAGTTAGTGTTCCTCTATTTGCTAGTACTGCTTCTTTGAACCTCAATTTACTTCTGTTACTGACTTTTGTTTTCAATGTCACTGCACGAAACGAAAGGATATTTGAAAGTGGAATTGAATTTCTCCCTTAGCTATGAAATTGAACCAACTAACCAAAAGCCAAACACTAATTAAAATGAAGTATGATAGCCCTCCCCCTCATATTTAACCAATTCGCCAAAATCCTAACATGAATAAAATGAAGAATGCAAAACCCCAAAATAAAATAAAATCGACATTGAGGTAGTGTTTTGTGGGAAGGAAAACGGTTTTCTCAGAAAATATTTTCCATGGAAAATGTTTGTCTAAGGAAAATTGGTTTTCATGTCACATTTTCCGTTGTTTGATACAAGATAAATTAGTTATCATGAAAATAGGGAAAACATCAATTAAATTGTTTAAGTGGCGAAAAATATCAACTGAATTGTCGTAGCATCGATAAATGTTGACCAAATGAAGGAATGTTAAGGTTACAATTCATAATTGAGCTTTTTTTAAATATTTCCTATCAGAAAATCAAGTTTTGATCTAAAATGTTGAAATTATTTTAGTGACAAAAAAATTAACTGAATCGTTTAAGTGCTGAAAAATGTCAATTGAATTATCATGGGGGAGAAAAGTGTTGATCAAATGAAGGAATGCCATGCTCAAAATATGAGTTTGAGCCTATTTTAATCTTTTCTATACGATGGTCAAGTTTGGATTCAAATTGTTGAAATTGTTCTAGCGGTGGAAAATATTGACTCCATTGTTTAAGTGGCGAAAAATATCAATTGAATTGTTGTTGTGGAAAAAAATTGATCAAATGAAAGAATGTCGAGCTTAAAATCTGAATTTGAGCTTATTTTGATTTTTTCTACCCGATGATCAAGCTTCTATCCAAACTGTTAAAATTGTTTTAGTGGCGAGTAAACCGAGTTGTTTTAGCGGCCAAAAATGTCGATTAAATTATCGTGATTGAAATAAATATTGACCAAATGAAAGAAATTTGAGCCTAAAATCTAGATTTGAGTCTATTTCAATCTTTCCTATCTAGATTAAAGATTAAATAGTCAAGTTTCGATCCAAACTGTTTAAATCAAATTTTACACTTAAAATTTTGACTGATCATATCATTAAAGAGTTGAAGGATGAAAATTAACTTTATATTTTTTCAAAAAGAAAGTAATTTTTCTTCAATAGAGAAAATTATTTTCTTCAAAAAATAATTTCCCGTCTTTCATTGTGCCAATCCTACACATAAGCACGGGCACAAACTACTTCAAAATAAAATAGCCCTTGGCATGCATATGAACAGAAGGCGATTGCAGTGCACACCTCGCCAGTATTGCTGTATTGGACGACAGAGGATTGTGTTTGACTGAAAAATGGTTTTCGCCCTACCACAAATCCAATCATCCCAAATTGCCAGTTCAATGCCCCCGAATTCGACTTCCTTTTTCTGCAAATCTTCTCTCCCTCGAGACGAGCCGGTGGAATGAAACGCACTGATGCAAGAGAAATAGGTCGGTACTGAAGAGGAAGAGTTGATTTGCCCAACTGAACTATTGCTCCAATCGAGTCTTGGAACAGAGGAATGACGAGCCCCATTAATACCTTGTTGTGAACTCTCAGCCGAAACCCTAAAATCGATTGTCTAGATTGTGATGTTCATGACCAATTGCAACACAAAGAAACTCAGTTACATTTTGTATTCAATCCCATGTAAGTTTTTAGTTTCTTCCTTGTACTCTTCTTGTTCAACTCCTCGCAGTGCCGCGTACAAAGTTTCCGAATTTCAAGCTGAAAATGGCTGCGGTGTCACTCAATCACCAATTAACGATGATATGTTCGTCTCGTCCCCTACATTGGGTTCTTATAAATTGGGTGATTCTACATTTTATTCTCTCATTGAGAGTTGCGCTAATTCGGGCAATTTTGACTCGATGGAGAGGGTTTTCAATAGAATGAATCGGGAAGGGAGAGTGTTGAGGGAAAGAGATTTCATTGTTGTGTTCAAGGCTTATGGGAAAGCAAATATGCCTGAAAAAGCCCTTGAATTGTTTGAGAGAATGGCTGCTGAATTCGACTGTGAGCCCACAGTTCAGTCCTTTAATTCTGTTCTAAATGTGGTCATTCAGAGGGGTCAATTCAATAGGGCATTGGATTTTTATTATTATGTTGTTGGAAGTAAGAATATAGTACCCAATGTGTTGACTTTCAATTTGGTTATCAAAGCTTTGTGCAGGCTAGGAAAGATTGATAGGGCTGTGGAATTATTTAGGGAAATGCCCAATTGGAAATGTGTCCCAGATGTTTTTACATATTGTACTATGATGGATGGCTTATGTAAGAATGAAAGAATTGATGAAGCAGTCTCATTGTTGGATGAGATGCAGATAGAGGGATGCTTTCCTAGTCAAGTGACATTTAATGTCCTGATCAACGGGCTTTGCAAGAAAGGTGACTTGGCTCGAGCAGCTAACCTTGTGGAGAACATGTTTTTCAAGGGTTGTATCCCCAATGAAGTCACATACAATACCCTTCTTCATGGGTTGTGCTCTGTGGGGAAGTTGGACAAGGCAGTTAGTCTGTTGAATCACATGGTATCGAACAAATGCCTACCCAATGATGTTACATACGGAACTATAGTTAATGGGCTTGTTAAGCAAGGAAGAGCAGTAGATGCCACTACTCTGTTGCTGTTTATGGAGAAGAGGGGACTGCATCCAAATGAATATATCTATTCATCTCTTCTTAGTGGGTTGTTCAAGGAGAGAAGGCTTGAGGAGGCAATGCAACTGTGGAAGGACCTTATCACAAAAGGATGTAAACTTAACACTATCCTTTATAGTGTACTTATTGATGGTCTATGCCGAGCTGGAAAGCCTTATGAGGCCAAAGAAATTTTATCTGAGATGGTTGATAAGGGCCTCACTCCTAATGCATTCACTTATAGTTCCTTGATGAAAGGCTACTTTAAAGCAGGTAATAGCCATGAGGCGCTTCTCCTGTGGAAGGAGATGGAAGCCAATAGTTGTATTCATAATGTGGTCTGCTATAGTGTTCTTATTGATGGCTTATGTGAGGAAGGAAAACTTGAAGAGGCCATAAAAGTGTGGAGTCATATGCTTGGCAGTGGATGCAAACCTGATGCTGTAACTTATAGTTCGTTGATTCATGGTTACTGCAGGGCTGGCTTAGTTGACCAAGGTTTAAAAGTTTTCAATGAGATGCTTTTTGAGGGTGGTAAATCCAAACCAGATCTAGTTACTTACAATATACTTTTTGATGGTTTATGCAATACCAATGACATTTCTCAAGCCATTGATCTTTTGAATTGCATGTTGGATCAGGGTTGTGATCCAGATGCATATACTTGTGACATTTTTTTAAGGGCATTAAGAGACAAGGTAGACCCTCCCCAAGATGGGAAGGAGTTTCTGGATGAGTTTGTTTTACGATTGGGTAAACGTAAGAGATGGGTAGCTGCTTCCAGAATTCTACAGTTTATGCTGCAGAAGCTTTTGCCACCAAAAGCCCGTACTTGGGAGATAGTTCTCAGCCATTGTTGCAAACAGAAAAAGGTTGTTGCAGCTATCGAGGACTGTTGGAATGACTTATTCCACTAATAGCAAGGTGGGACATTTGTTTTTGTTCTTGTTGCATATATTAAACTGATAGTATTCTTCATCTGTCTTGGTTCTCTGTCATGTCCACGCACACCCTTCATTCGTTAAATAGAAAAGCACAGAACACTTATGCTACACAGTTTGAGATCCGGCAATGCGAGTTAAGATAGTTGACATGCCCTTGGGAAAATACTGAAGCTTTGTGCGAGTAAGATAGTGGATATACCCTTGAGAAAATACTACGGCTTATTCCCCTTGTTTAAAAAAAACCTAAGTCTTGTGATGAACCTGAAGGAGAATGGTGCAGTAACTAGGGAATGCCAGCACTACACCGCAATTGAAAGAGTAACCCATGTCAAGTTCTAGAGTTCCATGCATAGCTGGGCAGGAGGGAACAGGGAAAGAGATTACCGAACCTCCACTCAATGGAGGAATAACTAGGACAGGGAATGGAGACGTTCCACCATTGTCACATGTAACAATTGAATGGCAGCCTGGTTCTGATTTCTGAACCCCTCAGGTTAATCTCATACCAGTTAAGTTCTTCAGGAATTAGCAAAGGGATTTGCTCTTTCCAGATTTCATAACCTAGCTGCTAAGTAGTCCCTAGCTTATCTTCCAGTAGTGTGCTCTTCACATAATTAAAAACCCCATCTCTCGCAACTGCAGTTTTGGACTATATGAGGCTAATATGCTAAATTGCTAATAGCCACACCTGGTATGATTTGCCAGAGAACATGATATGCCCCTTCCACGAATATGTGCTTTCATTTAAAGATGTTCGATGATGATAGTGGGGGATGGCATTGGGGAGTGACTAATGGAGGGGGTAATGATCAGGGAAACTCTTTGATGCCACTTGCGTGGATACATGATCCATGTATAATTGTATATGCTTTTGATTGATAAACAATTAGAAGGTACCAAGGTTTTCCATGTGCTTGTTTTCTTTCTATCTTGTTCAGTCTTGTCCAGTTTCTTATAATCTCAATGGAGGCTCATCAAAGCATGGGTTAATCTATTTGGAATACTTTTGGCTTATAAAAGTCTTAGCTTTTACCATGTATTAAGAGTGAGAGAGGATGACAAAGAAGGAAATATACAAGGGCTTGTTCGTTATGAGCATATTGGAGGAATGGTTAGTTTGTTGGAGCAGGTTAGAGCAAATTTGAGCAAATTTGACCAGTAGAAAGCAGGTTAGAGCTGGTTGGATCTAGTCTGACTAGATTGGAGCACTTTAGAAGCAGGTTTGTGAGTGGGTTGGAATAGGTTGGAACATGTTTGACTAGCAGTAAACAGGTTTGAGTATGTTTAAGCAGGTTGGAGCATATTGAAGCAGGTTTGACTAGTAGTTTGCATGTTGGAGCATGTTGGTGTGGGTAGCAAGTTCAATATGTTCATAACGAACAGACCCTAAAAGGACATTTTATATGGTGAAGAATGCTGTTTTGTTATACAAGTATCCAAAAATAATGTGGAAGATGAACCTAGTTTTGTGGTCAATTGGCGCCTTGCTTGTTCAAACAAAGGAGATAAGTATACTTTTGTTTCTGTGTGATTTATGTGGAGTTTGTATTTATTTTTACTGCAGCCATTCGTTTTGAAAGATTTTTGAAAATGCCCCTGATCTGGGAGTTGCGTCCTCCAAAGTGTGGCTCAAGCTTCAGAGACCTAAGCAGCTTGCATTGTGAGAACTCACAATTGCTTACGAGCATCTTTAGAGGCAAGATTGCACGAGAGCTCGTATCATTAGTAGATAAAATGTGATCCCTGTTCATGGTTCAGAAGTCACACTCAAAGTAGTGCACAAACTCTTCCTTAATATTAGATTCACGAGCTTCGCTTCTCTGATAGCTGTTTTAGAGAGGTATGGGCAATTTTTTCCAAGTTATGTCCTGATGAGGATGGCCAAGTTGTGCTAATTAATGAAGTGGTTTCTTTCTGAAGAATAGCACTCCAAGATCACTAGCTTATCACCTTATCTCTGGTTTGGCCATTGTGAGTGCAACTGTTGATTAGTTTCACAGCTATGCCTGCCCTTTGGAGGTAAATTACGTTGCCTGTTGATCAGCTCTATTTATTTAATGTTATGAATGTATGAACAGCTTTCATATTTTCCTACTTTTCTGGAAGTTTTTCGGTTGTCTTAGTTTTAGTTTATTTTGATTCCAGTTTTGTAAGAAGTTTCATTCCCTTTTCTTGGGGGGTGGAGGGGTGGGGTGGCATTGTGGGGGGGGGGGGGGGAGTTGGATATGTTTGCAAAGCCAAAATGTCTTAGGAAACACAGAGACAAGAAAAGCAGTTCATGATTCTGACATGTTAAGTTCTCAGCACTGGTTTTGGCTGAAAGGAGGTAAGTTGCAGATGCTGACATGTAGCTTTATTTGGATATCTAGGTAAGCTGATATCCCTAGATGGTAATGGGTGAATTGCATCTATGTGTCCATCTCTCTGCCTCCTCTGTTTTTCAAGAAAAAGAAATATGCTCTGTTACTCCTTTGTATATATCTGATGGTCTTTTCTCTGGGATTGCTGTGTAGAAAATTAAGATGAAGTGATTGCTGACTCGAGTATCCTAATTCCTATTAGCTTATGCTTTAAGAAGGGGGAAATGAAAGAGTTCCACCCATAGTAAGAGTTTGACTGTCTGAGCTTGAGGCTTAAGTCTGACAGACCTGGGGTTAGGGATCTGCTTCAAAGGCTTATACTTATTTTAGGCCTACTCCTCAGCTTAATGGGAATAAATATTAGTTATTAATTATTTCTTATTTTATTTTCCATATTTATTTAGGACTGTGTTCAGGAAGTTCGGGAAGTTAACTTTTTTGTAAGTGATGTAGTAGCTTATAAATGGGGACCTTGTGTGATGTCTTTTGGATTTGTAATTTATGAAATGCGAGTATTATTGATTTTTTGAGTGCGAGTTCTCCCTTTTGCAATCAATTTGGTATCACAGCTTGGCCGCTTAATGCTGGCTTTTGTCGTGCAAGTCCTTGCTTGAAAACTGCTATGTAGCTTGGTCTCTATTTGGTACCAATTTGGTATAAATTCAGGCAGTTGGTGAATGTCTTTACTTGCTTGAAAGTTCCTATGTTGAGCACACTTACATTGGTCTCTACTTGCTTGAAAGATTGATTTTTTTTGCATGGAGTTTGTAACCTTATATCTTATATTCCCCATCGTCTTATGTCCACAGTACAACACTCCATTTAAATGTGCCATTTTAAATGGTAAACTGCTGAAGATAGTGGGAAGTATTTGTATCTAGATGTGTATAGTTAACTTCTATGTAAAAAGTTGGATTGAAGCTTAGTAATGTTTTACTATGGCAAAGAGACTTTGTAACTCATGTGTTTCATCCTAAGTCTATGCTTTTTGGAAAAGGGTTTTTGGAAGCCAATAGTCCGTATTTTGGTGCTATTGGATACCAATAATCCATACCTTACAAGATTAGAGATCACTCGGGATCGTAGAATGACTTTGGCACCAGAACTTGCAATTCCATGACTGTGGGGGTAGGTCCATTCAGATGCTATTTAGGATCATAATTCGCTGTTAAACATTTGTTTAGATCTCTAACCAGAATGAAGATACTTAACCTTACTAAAAATATTAATTATTTAATAAGCTACAATGTAGGAGTAAAAGATAAACAGACTAACAGTGCTTGATGGGAATAATTCATTATAATTTAAGAAAGTGATCTGATTTTAAAAGGAGAAAACTAGGAAAGTGGAAAGCTCAAGGCTTTAGGGCTTCTAATGAAGCATGCTATTAAATTATACTTGGGAAACAGTGAATAGAAAGTGACGTTTTAGCTCCTCCATATCGATACCTGTTTTGAGGTTTCGTTGAGTGTTCATCATCAAATTTGGGTTGGCAAGCATTAAAACTTGGGATGTGATCCAGCACATCAAGTTGCTAATTGGGATGAGGATCCCAGCTTGTGGATCCAGGGCGCTACCGAATTATGTAACTAAGATCCATACTTAACGAATAGCACCTACTTTAAGGGTATTCATTCTGTATCAGCTGTCCTTCAGTTAAACTATGTTTGAATTAGTGATTTGATGATTTTTTAGCTTATGTCTCATATAAATAGTATATTTTCCTTCACTTTTCTCACTATTTTCATGTGATAACATATTGCCATATCTGTTAGTCAATGACATTGCATCCTTGAACTCTAGGGATATTTACTTTATTTATTGGAACATTCAGTTATGGACACTTTGACTTAAAAATTTGATGATGTGGTAACTTATTATATGTAGGTGATATATTTCCTTCATATTTGCCAGTACTATCATTTATGTGATATATAAGGTATAAGATCATTAAATAACTAAGTCAACGTATGTTTGAATCAGTGATTGTATATACAAAATAATTGCCTGAAAGGACAGGTGTTGGACGCTGTTTCAAAGGTATAAATTAGTGAATTGATGTCCGATACCCCCAAATTATGGATTATTGGTGTCCAAAAACCCTTTGGAAAATCTTCGTAAACATGTGGTCAATTACCACTGAGATCTCTCACTTGTTTTAACTCTAGGGTTCACTTCTGAATTCTGATGTTGCACTCCAAGAATTGCATGTGTTTAAAAAGTTCATTACTTCATAAGCTACAGGAGGCTCATATAATTCCCTAGCGGGGAGGTACATAGAATTTCTTCTCTAACTAGGGGAGAGGGGATGGCAGCTCTGCATTCATACTACTGGTTTTCTTTTAATCGAGGTTTAGCATTCTGATGGCCACTTTCTGGGTAGCTGTGAAAATCACTATCGAGAATTTTTTCATCCTTGAGTTATTTTGCCCCCGAAGTGAAACATTTCACTAAATTGTCCTGTTATGGTAAGTAAACAACCAATGCCTTTGAAATCTAGGTTCTGATGGAAGTAACCTCTCTGCAATTAAATTGTAGGGGTAAGTTTGCTCAGATTTGACTTGTCTACATGCGTCCCTCCAGTGGTTAAACAGAAATGTTGGGGGAGGAGGTCTGAGATGGTGATGCCTCCCTATGCAAGTTTTCTAATCCAACATATTAATTATGCTAGGAGCCTAGGACCCATGTTTGTGCTAGAATCCATGAGTGTTTGCATGGGCCATCTTCCCTCCCAAGATCATGTTCCCTCCTGGCACCCAAAGTACCTCTCCCTACAGAATTCTAGGGTATTGATTTGGTTCTTTTCTTGGTTCATCAGCCTATTCACATTTTGAGCCAAAGCATCTGATTTGTTGTAGCTGGTTTTTCATTGAATTTTAAAAGACTGCCATCGGTTTTGGCTGACTTTGGGGAACGGGCTATTTTATTGCTAAAAGATGGATCTGGTTTCCCCAGTTGAATTGCGGTTGCCCTTCTGATTGAATCTAAATAGCTGCATGGTACATTGCAGGCCTTGCTTCTGACTTTTTATCAGAATTTATCCATTGTCTTCTCGAATCATCTGAAATTGGAACATCGCGGTGTTTGTACTGTGGTCAGTCTCAGGCAATGGCTATAAACCCGAAAGAACCATGAGTGATGGAAGTAGATGATGAGAAATGGCACAGCCAGGTTATGCATATTACCTATTTGTATTTTTCTGTTTAAAATTGATTTCATCTTTTGTTTCACTCCGCCTTTCCCTGATGATTATTAATGCTACATGTAACTGTGAACAGTGTATCAAATGGACGAAAGGGATCTTCTGGATATGGTCTAAGTGAAATAGGCCTGCGGGTTGTGTCTACAGTTGCCTATGCGAAAGTTTTCACCGGACAGGGTGTTTCGGAGGTAAAGGCCATAGCTGGTACTCATCATGGTATTGAAAGTCTCATTCCTAAACTTGATGCAAATAATTGGGGGGGGGGGGGGAGAACAAAGTAAAGTACTATGGGTTGTCAATTTTTACTATTTGTTATTTCTTATCTGTTTACAATTTGTAAAACCTTGTTTTTTTGAAAGATTATTTTAAAGTAGTATTTCAGGAGTAGTATCCTAAGGTATACATATTCTTTCTATTTTTCACTTATTTTGATGGGAATATTATGGTCATCTACTAAGAGGTTTGCGCACTATCTTTATTTTCTTATTTGCGAAATATATTAAGTTTAGGACGATGAGATGACCTATTTTCCGAGGCATTCTATATTGTTGATTAACATTTAAGAGGTATTCAATAAAATCAGAATTTCCCAGAAAATCAATTGCTTTCTTGCACCATGTAGTGGTTGTATATTTTTCGCATTCTTTTTTTCTCAGCTTAATTGTTCTCCTATCAAAAATCCTTCGAAGTACCCTTGTCAAATCCTTATTTCTGCGTTAGCTTATCTATCTGGTGTCAATACTATATGCATTAAACAAATTTTACTACTCACCAATAATTATAAGTAGGACACTGGAGCTATTTTATATGGACTTCTCATTTTAGTTTGATAAGACGTGGACGCTTGAGACTTCATATTAGCCGAAGGGCAATCAAATTTCTTCGGAGAATGAGCTAGTTTGAATCTGACGTGAACACTTGTTACACTTGTATTCAAGTTTCAATAACACAGGATCTTGATATGCAAAGTATATTCGTGATCTCTGTTAAAGGGTGTTCACAATCGCATGTACTGACCACGGGATTTGGCACCCAAGTTAGTGTGTAATTTGGATTTCTTCTTTTAAATTTGGCCACTATTATCAATGTTGTCATATGACTTCTCGATATTTACAGAGGGAGAGTATATGACTGAATGAATTTGAAATCTCGGTGATCAGAAGGGAGCTGGAAAAAACAATATTGCTATCTTGGGATTGTTTGCATGCTTGCATGTGGTTGCGTGCTATTATGATTCTGACTTTTGACTCTATCTTTTCGTTATCAGATCTGGCCTTACATCAAGTGGATTAACTTGGAGATCTTGTAAGAACTCGGCAGCCCTATTTTCAGTACTTGGTCTGACCGTTGAATGATACTGCGGTACTTTTATTCAGGTTGTGTTAATTTTATGCACAACTTTAATCGGAGGCATGAGTAGGAACTGGCTGAAGTGCGCTTATTTGCAGGGTGTGTCACTAAACCATTCCGTCTTTGGGGTTCAAGCTGGTTTCTTTCTTTCTTTCCTTCTTTCTTTGTTTTTTGTTTTTGGGGGGAGGGGGGGTGGACCTGGCAAAACTAACCGAGACTCGAAATCCGAACCGAACGACCCGGATCCATACTGAAACCGACACCCGAAATGGGATGAATCGATTGGACCCGAACACTCGAAATCTTAGTTTAAAAAAGCGCAAGGCGCACTGAGACGCATAGGATCCCAAAGCATGAGGCGTAAGGTATGAGGCAAAGGCGCACACATCATGGATGCGAGACGCACTTTTATGCAAATTTTTTTTAAAGTATTTCATATTTCACAAAGCATGTTTTGCATAAATAAGTTAGATAAATGCATTAAAAATGTGATTAGACATCAATATGACTACTAACACCACAAATAACCTTAAAGTATGTTATATGATCATCGTAGTTCCTCAATGTGCGTACTTATAGTACAAGTTTAGCTCACCTTATACCTCTCAAGGGAGGAGAAGAAGGAAAAAGGTAAAGGCAAGGTTAAGAAAAAGAAGAAAAATGGGAAAAATATAGTCTCGCGTCCTTGAGGCGCATATCATCCCCTTCGAGGCGCTCACCCGGCAGCCTCACGCTGAGGCGCTCGTAGGCGTGCCTCAAGCAGGCTTTTTAAAACTAAGCTCGAAATAAACTCATCCAAGATTGAACAAATTCCGAATTATAGCACGATCCGAAATGACCCACACGCCTGAAATGACTCAACCTAATTTAAACCCGATCCATAGTGACCCGACCTGAAATGAAGCGAAAATGGACAACCTGAACCCGAACTGAACCGTACCTGATTTAAAATTGATTTGTTTTTTACCCGATTCAATTTAACCGAAATAAATAGTAATTTTTTTTTTGGGTTCTAGTCTTTTGTCTTTTGAGGGGAGTTTTAAAATTTTCAAATACAATTAATTGAGTTTAGGTGGGAAAAGAAAAACAACTTAAGAAGAAATTTTTACAAATGAAATCAATTAAAAACTTACGAGGAAAAAATAAAATAATTGATAGTTTTAAGTTTTTAATTTGATAAATATGTAGTAAAAATGTAAGAAAAAAAATATTTTATTACAATAGGAATTAAGAAAAGACAAGTATAATTAACAATTTATTAAACTTGTTAGGATCTAGTAATCCTATTTTACTATTTGGTTTACTTATTGACTTAATACAATGCATGGTATGATTGTAAATTTATAATATCATTCTGTGACTACTATCAAAAATTTCACACTACTGATATACAATTCTCAATTATCTTCATAACATGTTTAATTCTACAAAATCATATTCACGTATGTATCGGTGCATATGATCTCATAATAATGCGACTCATTTGAATTTTGGATAATTAAATTCCAAGTTTCGAGTTTCGATAACAAGCATTCACAACCACATAAATGTAATGCTAATTGACACATACTCATATATTGTCATTGCTTTTTATTTTTGACTCATTGCGCAAATGTAGATCAAGCTATTAATCTCACAACGGCCAATCATTGAATGTTGATGCATGATCACTTAACGAGCTATCAAAAAACATTGATTTGATCATTAAAAATGTCGACTTGAATTAACTTGTTTCTATTTACCAACTCCAAATATGACAAATGTGAAGTTATAAACCAACACCAGGGTTAAAATAAAATTTTCGTTATTTTCTTACTTTTTTTTTTTCATTTTTCAAGGTATATTTTGGCATTTGGGCTAACAAATGAGACCATTGATAATAAATTTGTGTTAGATTGGTTCACTTATTTTGTCACTGCATAAACTCAATTGAGTTGATTAAAACTTCACTTAACGACGCATAATCCTTTGTATAATTGCACGGTGCATTTGATATAGTCTAAGGAATGAGTTGTATACTTGCATTTGCAATTTCAATTAACGACAAAATCCGTTCTATAATTGCACAACACATTTTATATAGGGTTAGGAATGAGTAGTATACTTGCATTTGTAATTTACTAAATTTTTTAGTAAATTTAGAACCTACATGCACACACACACACACACACACACAAACACACACACACACACACACACACACAAA
>JACYFF010031958.1:22033645-22045056 GCA_017589665.1 Selenicereus undatus | reverse complement strand
TATATATATAAAACCAATTAATCATTAACGTGTGAATTAAAAGAGAAATATAGAACAAATGAGTTTGTCTAGTTAAAGGGTCTCTATCTTTTAAATGCAAGTTAAGAGTAAAGAAATAATGATGACTACATTGAAAACGTACAATGATTCGAAATGAAACCAACTTGATTTATACCCCCATTCGATTCACACCTGACCCGATATTGACCCAAAAAGTGAATTAAATCTCACCCGACCCAAATTACACTTGACCCATGTCCGATTCGAATCGGACTACTGTAGATAACACGAAACAGACCTAACCCGAACTCCATCCAAACCGAACTAGTAGTGACCCGAACATCGTACCTATTAGTGACCCGAACGTGAACTTCACCTAAACCGAACTGATCCCGACCCGAACATGGCTTACCCGAAAGTGACCCAAACCCGAGCTTCACCTGAATCCGACCCGAACATGGTTACCCTGAAAGTGACCCGACCTGAACTAAAATCCGATCCGTACCCAACCCAAATGACCCAGTTGCCAGGTCTAGGGGGGAGGGGTGGGGTTTGGCTTTGGCAATGAAGGGCACAGGAAATGAGTCTTAAGCCTTTAGGGCTGTCCATTCTAGTCTTGTGATACAGTTGGTACAAGCTGAAGTCACGCAACATGCACGGGATTGCTAATGAGTCAGTTAGTTAGGCTATTAGAAACGGGGGGGCCAGGATGTTAGAATTCTGTTAGTTGTTACAGCTCGGGAGGGGGGAATTAGGCAACAGAATTTGCCAATAAATACAGAGCATGGTGTAAGAGAAGGACAACAAGAAATCAATCAAGAAATCTTTTCTTCTCTCCCTCAATATTCTTTTCCTTGTTTTGTTTTCTCTTCGAAATTGTCATTTCCAGGAGAAACTGTATCATCTTGTTCCTTACAATTTGGATCTATTTAGTGCCCCTTGTAATGTGGTACTCCCCTGATTGTCTAGTAGGGCCAGCTGTCTTTGTCGCCTGCTATTGCTAATGAAAAAACTTGATTGTTTGTCATTCGTCTTTGCAGGCCCGAAATCCTTGTCATGGAATAATGTCGTCATACTGCCTCTGACTTCTGTAGTGTAGCTTTGATATATTATTGGCAATCGGTGGAGAATGAATATATGTCTTGTAATTCTTTGTTTCTGTTCACTTCTTAAAAAGGGCCATGTCATTTCACTTTCTCTCTTCACTCATGCTCGATTCTCTCGGTTCTTTAGCTTGCTCACTACCATGCTTGTGGGAGATGGGTGGTTTCAAATGTTGGGCTTTGACAACAGTCGCTGTCTGAGATGAGATGGGTGAGCTTTGTGTTCTCCCTTTGCAGACTCTATCAAGGTTGGGTTATAGCGGTTGGGTTCAATCAACCGAGTGCCAATGAAGTAGGATGACTTCAGCCTGGCTGTCCATTTCATGCTAGGCAATAGGCACTGGGCCTTCATGCTCTTTTCGTGCTAATGATCTATTCATTGCCACACTCGCGTCCTCTCAAACGTCATCTAGTTTTCTGTACCTTTTTGTAACAGCTTGCAAGGGAAAATATTTATTATCGATTATCAGAAAAAAGGTTACTCACTGGGGGAGAATACTAGACCAAATTTGATTTTACGAGTGATCTTCTGATCGAACGAGTTTGAGGCCGGGGAAAGCAAACCGGCCCAAGTACCATGTGGGAATCATGATCATCAGGAGTTCTCATTACAGTGTTCTTATTCAATCCAATATGGGCATAAATCTAAAACTGTAAATTTATTTGCATTCGAGGATCATTACATCTAGGCCAACAGATAATTATTAGTTGGCATATATATATAGCAATGCACTTGCTTCTGCCCATCAACAGAGGGGCAGTTGATTCAGATTGTGACGATTCGATATGTTTGTCTAAAAGTCTGAACATTTATGCTGCAGCCTCGGCAGCTGATGAGAGCTGCTGTATGACATATACTGGATCTCCCACTTGCACAACTTGGCCCTTCTCCTCAGTAAAGCAGTCCTTACAAACCAGATTCTGTCCAAAATAAACCTGTACCATAAAAGTTGCTGAGTAACTCAGTTTCATACATTATAGACAGTTACAAGAGATTTTATTCAAGTCCTAAAAACTACATCCACAGATAACATTCCCACCTGCCCTTGAGACTTTTTGTTCGGAAGCAGGATTCTATCAGATCTGAATGTCTTGAGAGTTTCTCCTGGCTCTGAACCCAGAGTTCCTGTTTCCTGATTGATTGAAGGAACCTAGAAGGGAAATCAAAAATTGAAAGCAAAAGTTACTGTGAGATGTACGGGGATAAATGGTGCTTCAATAAAACTTCCATGATCAAGCCCTAGATTGAGCTATAGTAATGCTTTTGTCTCCTCAAGAAGAATCACAAGTTGAACGAGTAAGTATTTAAACGGACAGATTACTAGTACATAGTAAGCATTCAAAACAAAAAGATGAATTGGCATCCATCAGCTTGCTCAAGCACTTCTCTGACAACTAGGGCTGGCAAAAATCTATCCGACCCGATTAACCGAATTTGTCCAACCTGAAAAAAACCGGGTACGGTCACCAAATTTATGTCCGAATTTAAAATTCGGACAACCGGTCATGTATGAATTTAAATCCGGGTCGGGTTTGAGTTTGGACATTCGGGTTCGGGTTGTCCGGATTTTTGAACCATTTCGGGTTCGGACAAATTCGGACAATCGGACAACCAGGTTCGGACATCAAACAACTATGTTTATATGTAATTTTAGTCGAAATTCTTTAGAAAATTTTATAGAAACAAATTTGGACAACCGGGTTCGGACATTAAAAAATCAGGTTTGGGTTCGGTCATACAAAATTTCGGTCAGAATGTCCTAAACTCATATCACAATTCATACATTCGGACAATCGGGTCTAGACATCGGACATTCGGATCCGGGTCCGGGTCTGGTCAAAGTGTCCGATTTATAATCCGAACAGGGTCCGGGTATAAAGTTTTTGTCTGAATGTCCGATTTGTCCGGACCTGAATTGACCCAGACCCGAATTTTTGCCAACCCTACTGACAACCCAGGAAATTTGACAGGTTGAATGTCAAAGACGCTAGTAGGGAATAAAAATATACCCTATGCGTTAAGCGGCTTAATGAGGTATATCAAAAGAAGTTTCAAACATTCCCAATTGCCCTCCAATTGGTATTGGCGTGAAATTTAGTAGTGCTTCAAATCTCAAATCTGTTTGCTTTTTGGCAAGCTTGACACAGGTGCGTTTTCCAAAATGTTGCAGTAGTCAGGCTTGTGTCCAGTATATTATGGAGAATTTTTGGCAAACAGGTTAAAGAAACTATGTCAAACAAATTCAATGCATGTGATTCATAGTGATTGTATGCATGGGAATTGGGGTAAGATTATTGAATAAATCACCCACCAGGCTTTAATGAAGGATTGCTAATGTGACCGTACATATCCCAGGAATGTGCAAGTATGCAATATAAGTATTTCAGCCAAAGAAGGATTTCACGAACAACCCCCCCCCCCAAAAAAAACAAAAAAAGAGTTTCAAATGGAGACCGCTTTGCATCCGTTTTCATGGGAATATTCCGGCTAACTGGAAAATTTACCCTGCTGGAAAGTACCAAATTATGGAGGCTGCTATATGGGATGAAGCAGCATGTTACACGAAATGACATGGCGCAAAGATCATATTCACACCCATGTGTGCAGCCAAAGGTTTGCAAGTCAGCATTCTATGCACGTAAACTTCTGAGCATTGACAGACTATTCAAGATTCTTCTAAGGATGACAACAATTTTACTCTCTAAAAAAAATTCTGAATCCCCAGACATCTTTCTTTAGCTGAACTAGAGAACAGGAGAGACAGACTAACGGGCCGTATATGATGTAACTGCTTCTATCATCATCACCATCAGAAAGCAGAATCGCAGATTACGTCTAGGAAAAGAAACAGAAGGAACCTCTGAAGAATCATTCAGAGTAGTGAAGCCAAAATGACCAACGATGAGCATGAATTTTGGGTGCAACTGTTTAAATTTTCATTATACTTTGGCAATTTGAACTGGTTGCGTTCATCACCTCCAGGTAGATTTGGTTGCTCAATGCTCATAAAGGTAATGATTAACACTTATATCCACCGCCTCCCCCCAAAAACATGCAACAATCAAACAACACAGACAAACACACAGACATTCACAGAGAGGAAGGTTATTTCCAGAGGGTTTACTAAGCAGAAATATGACTAAGAAACAAGGCAGAAGGCTATTACCTTGCACCGTGAACAGAGCCTTACACTAACGAATGTTAAGTTGTTAATTTTGATCTCCTTCCACAGATCCTCAGAAAATGGCCCACAACCTTCAACAAGAATGCTGTGACAATTGAGCAAGATAGTCATGCTGACTATAGGACTGTTAAAGGGATAAAAAGCAAATGAAATGAACAAGACACTGAATGACAAGCAAATGAATAAAGATAGTATTAGAAAAGACAGGCAGAAAAAGTCCCATTACGGAAAATTGCCCATAATATCTGACTATTGGAATTTCAGCTGAACATAATGCAGAGTATACTTCCTTTTTTCTTTTTTTTTTTGATGAGGTGATGCTGGGTTTACGAAGAGTAGTGAAAACGTACTTCGGTCTAAAACGATTTATTGGTATTGGCTCCTTCAGAATCTGGTTCAGCACATCTAATGATCCCTGTAAAAAGGGGGAAATATAATGATGAGAACACATCTTGTGGATACTCAAATTAGCCCATTTAGTCAATTACACTTGATGAACCTGGGAGATCATTAAGAAGGGAAACAGATCAGAGAACATGGTTTTGTATCCATTGGCGTATTCAGGATCTGTACTTCTAACTTGCGATGCTGCATTGATACACCATCCACATGTTAATTTGCTAATCAATTCTAAATTTAAGGAACACAAGAGCTTTTTACCTATTACGGAAAGTCGAGACCGCGAGAGAGTACATCAATGCACAGCCTCCAGTATTATGAATACAATGTTAAAATCTATCAAGTATGCCTTCCTCCTAGGATATGTTTTCAAGAATACACAATATAGCAGAAAAGATTGGGGCTTTCAGCTTTAAGACTCAGTGAGAAGTTTCTGGTAATAACTATTACTCAAAAAATTAGAATTAGAACTTTATTTTTCCATATTTACAGAAAAGGGGGTGGGCTGCGAGGCTAACATGCTCTGCAGAATATGGAAATTCGGCAACATTAGTGAAGCAAAAGTATAAGGTACTGTTATTGCCATCATTATAGAAATTTAACCGTGAATATCCTTACAATCAGCGAAAGATTTAATTAAGCTTCAGGCCAAGCAGGTTACCTGGGTCAAATCGTACCAATCGACTTGTTTTACCAAGATATTTTGAGAACCATTCAGCTGCTGCAGCTCCTTCATCAAATGCAGAGCCACTCCACTCCCATACGGAGACATTGTCAACCATAAGTGGGGGCTTACCCAGATGAACCTTCAATACATCCATCCCAGGAGCGCGCACCACTGCAGACAAGGTAAATTACAGCAAAAGCACACATCATATTTCAATCTTAGCTACAAATTCAAATATAGGCACAAAAAAGTTCTTGGGAAATTATTATATATACCCGAGAGCACATGGTCCTAAATGCCACGTGTATATTCTTTTTGATGTGTATTAATCATATATTTATTTTTTAATTTAAATATGCTTGCGCTGCTCCAGGGAGCATGTGCCCCGAGCATGATATAGTGTTGAAATTTCTGAACCCATGAAAATAATAAGACATGGAGAATGATATGAGATTAAAGTCATAGAAGTTTCTTCATTTCTTCTCCTTTTCCCTTTTTTTCTTTTGGGGGGGGGGTCAGAGGAATCAAACAGTTCAACTCATTTCTTGCTGTTGAATATGTTACTATAGAACTAAAGAGACAAAGTTCAATCCAAGTAAGTAAAAAAATAAGGGAGAAAAAAAGACGACTAATCAAGCTCACAGCACATGTAACCGAAGCTTTAATACTGAGTACCCTTGGTCTATCCTGAAGGCCAGATTCAAGTGAAGCTGGCTCTGGGAGTTGGTAGCCCACTCAAAACTCCTTGGGTTCTATTTGAGAAAAACTGACAGCTTGGGCAGAGGATTTCCTGTTGCAAAGGAAGTTTCTCACATTGCTTCAAGCACTTCCCCTTGGGCCGCATGGATCGGGATCTACTCAGAAGTTGCAGCTAG
Organism: Selenicereus undatus; assembly: GCA_017589665.1. Lineage (NCBI taxonomy): Eukaryota > Viridiplantae > Streptophyta > Magnoliopsida > Caryophyllales > Cactaceae > Selenicereus > Selenicereus undatus. The sequence goes on along the minus strand of JACYFF010031958.1, from coordinate 22,038,827 downwards.
TTGAGAAAAGTCCTAGGCTAGCAAATTTGTACAAAATTAAATTGTTGATAATGAAATGTTCTCACTTATCCGTCTGTTGATCAGTTACTGCAAACCCGTCAGTTGGATAAGGACAATCATTAGATGTGTGATAGGAGTTACAATTCAATTTCATCACAATGTGGGATGTGACAGCTATTAACATACCCTTCGCACTGTTGGTTGACGTGCCTAATGGAGGTTCTCATTCTGTGAATCAGGATCAAGCAGGAACTAATCAGAGAGTGCAGTTCTTGGGATGGTACCCGTTAACCACTCAGCTAGAGTTGCATCCATCTCGCATACTGTGGTTAAGAAGCTTTACTTGGAAACTCCTTTGATAATTTAGAGCACATAAATTCAGCAAAGAATACTGGCAATCATCTTCATTCAGTAAATCCTCTTGCGAAAGAAGGGGATTTCCACCTTCCATTTCTTTCATGAGCTGTTTACCATGGGGGGTATGATGGGTATTCATAATGCTTAAAAGATTAGACATTGAGGATCTAATTCTAGGAATTAGGATAACAAAACTTAGAGTGCATGAAAAAACCAGCAATAACAAACCAAACAAATACCCCCAAAGAATTGCCTAGGAAGAGGGGTTCGTGTATGTATAGAGCCTTATCCCTTGATATATAGAGAGGCTACTATGTTAGATCAATGTACACAAAAGAATATACCTACAATTATGGACAAATTATCGAAGGGAAGGGAATTATAATACCACTACAGCCATCAATGGTAGGATTTGGCTCATGTGGAAACATCGTGATGCTGAAGTTCACATTTTAAACGCACAGGTAAACTTATTCATTTTAGGGTCTATTTTACGTAAATTTGAGTGGATGTGGATTTATAACTGCCACCGTGCAGGACCAGAACAAACTCAAGTCTTGATGTTAAGCTTAAACAATCAAGAGTATTACTTTGGACAACCGAAAGCTAAACAGATAACAAAACGATAGGACCTGAAACAGCAATCTGAATGACAAACCAAATAAATAGAGCAGAGCAGAGTTCACAAAACTGAAACAGGATATTACAACCTAATACAATGCAATGACTCCGTAAAAAATAAAAAATGAAAAAAAGGGAAACTGTGTGAAAGCCATATATATGGCCATTATAAAGGGCTCCCCAATATGTCAACAAATACCACATACAGATTCCAGAATACAGCTACACAGTTTTTATTTTTCAATTGTCAAAATAAAAGAACACGGCCTTATGCCCTTACCCAAGTATGAGTTGCTGGAGGGTTCCCAATTCTCCAAGAAAGCCTCCCTAGGCAACTCAACTTCAACAAGAGCAAGCTTCGGTTCAACTCTTTGGGTGTACATCCTCCCTTTTGAATTAACAATCATCCATTGTCGGTCCCATCTAAACCCTGCATACCATTTATAAGCAGCACTTGTCAGAAGGAACTAATCATATTTGCAAGTTGCAAGCTCCATGTATACAACCCCACAAATCACATTGAGTCAATACATCATGACAATATAAAAAAGATTGATACTCCTCGCAACAACGAAGAATTCAAAATAAATAGGTTATAATAACAACGTAGTTCAAATACCATATTTTTTTTCATTCAACATTCATATCAGCAGCGAGTAAATTAAGGAGATCATAGGCATAGCTAGAATGCCCAGAACAATACTATGAAAGTATGTAATCATACCAATCAATACTCTCAATGTCCCCACCTGGGTCAGGCTAGGGGCTGGTGCCAAACAGTTGAGTTGCAAACATATCATTGTTTCTGTCACAATAAGTGAACCATACCATGTTCAAAGGAAAATGTATAATAGGCTTCCCGCTTATTGAAACAATGGTTTTGTGATTGAAAAGCTCGCAATACTGCTGCTAAAGATAAGGGTTGGCATTGTGGGAATAGAAGGTTGAAATTAGCATAATTTGCATTATGTTGTAAATCATGGTAAATAGTGGCTGGCTTTCCTAGAAAGCGGATCACTTTTTGTGATATATATGACATACATACTCGTTCTTAAATATAGGTTTTGTTGGTTATAAGGGGCCAGTTATTTTCCAAGCTTATGGTACGGTGAATGAAATTTAATGATATTGAGCAGTGTCGAATGGTACAAATATAAATTCAATTATTGTTTCATTGCCACTGAATGGTGTTGAATACTACTGAATGGTGCTGAATGGTATTGAAAAGTACTTGATTGTATTGAATAGTGCTGAATGATGTAAATTTGTATCGATCCCTGTATAATGTTGAATGCTAATGATAAATGCTTATGATAAATTATTAAGGGTATATTTTTTTCAAGTTATCACAAGTAACTTATTGCAGATCAGTATTGATAAGTACTGATGAGCACTGATTGGATCTTATGAGAGTTGTTTTTCTTCACGGAAAGCAAGCAATTCATTTCAAATACATGAACAAAAATTACACAGATTTGATAGCAACACAAACGTAGATAGAGAGGGAGAGAGAGAGAGAGGGGAAGGATGATTTACCAGTAGAGGTGATAGGAGCTTGAGTAACTGAAATCCCTCTGCATGACTTGATAGGGTAGATGAAGAGTGATTTCACTTTGGCGGCTCCGTCACTCATTTCGTCCTGCCGATACTTTGCCTGATCATGAACTGCAATTGCACCACAAATTTATGGCCGGGAAATTTACTGCTTGAAGTAATGCTTTTTCACACACGGAATTCCTTGCTCAATGGTGTTGTTTTTGGCTTCTTGTGGGGCCGCCTTGGACGGACATAAAATGGTGTGCCTTGTGACGGTAATTTGTCCTCAACTGGGATTTGAGTTATCCGACGTCGTTTAGCTGGCTCAGCAACCCCATCTTCTTGCTTTTTTTCCTTCTGTCTCCCTCTGCAACCCCATCTTCTTGCTTTTTTTGCTTCTCTCCCCCTCTCTTCCTGTCGTTGCTTACTTGCTTCATTTGGAATTACATTCCATCTTCTGCCTTTGTGGGGTTGGGTTGGATTTATTCTGATTAGGTTTGATTGAGAAATTTCGGGAAATCTTTGGTTACGTATCAGGATCCAGGATGTGAAATTGTGGAAAAATACATCTGAACAAGAGACTGGGATCAAAATTGATTTTATTTTTTTTTTGAAAATTTTGAGTTATGATGGCTTATCTCTGTCTTTATATATATTATATTATATATATTAAAACCAAGCAAACCTTTTAAAATTTTGACAATTGTCATCCTTACAAAATTTTTAAAATAATTAATAGCTTTTATTTTTTTTAAAAAAAAGAAGTTAGTCACTTATAAATAGAATGTTTTCTTTCCACAAGAGAGTTTATAAAATTAGTTGCAATTCTAAATATTCTCTTTCCAAACAAAGAAAGACAATGCTTGATCAAATATTATACTATATCCAGTAGTTATATAGCGCACCCTAGGGTATAAGAATATGTCACACACCATGAGCCCAACCTAAAAATCATGGGTTGCCTAGCAAGCACGTCCCAGAATAGATGCACAGTCTGAGAGAAATTAAATATTTTATATTGGAAAACTTTTACAACATAAGTAGTGTGGTGTGGTTGTTAATAATTAACCTTTGTATCTTAAGGTCCCAAGTTTCACCATTGCCAAGCATATGTTGTGATTTGTTTTGAAACTTTTTTACCTTGCCATACTTTCTTCCAAATTTTTGTCAGCTGTTTCTTTTTTTTTTTTAAACAACTATATTCTATTTTTGCAAGTTTAGTTCGCAATCATATTTTGTTCAATTCACTCAGAACTAAACTATTGTTAACTAAAAAACTAGCCTATTGATCACGAAAATGCACCCATATACACTAAAAATTAACATAATGTCCACTAAAAGATAACCTATAGTACACTCAAAATAAATCAATTATTCACTAAAAATTATAAAAAAAAAATTTCGTTGCCACCTTTTTTCTCCGAATTTTTGTTTAGTTTTTTTTTTTAAAGGAAAAGCTACATTTTTTTTGTCAAAGTTTCACTCACAATCATATCTTGTCCATTAAAAATTGTTCACTAAAATGTAAACTATTATTAACTAAAAAACTAATCTATTGTTCACACAAATGTATACTATTGTACACTAAAAATTAACCTAGTGTTCAAAAGATAACTGATTGTATACTAAAAATAAACCTATTGGTCATCAAAACTCAAAGGTATTATTCACTAAAAATTAACCTAATGCTCCCTAAAAGACAACCTATTGCACACTAAAAATTAGCCTATTGTTCACTGAAAATTAAAGTATTGTTCATACAAATGAACTTTTTGTTCACCAAACAACCACGTATTATACACTAAAAATAATTAACCTATTGTATGCTAAAAATTAAAATATTCCTATCCAATAACATTATAAAGTTTAAAGTATTTTTCATCACTCATTCTTTTTCTCTACTCTCATTGGGTTTCAATCTCAATCTCAACCTCAAATAAACCATTGAATATAATTTTTTAAGTGTATTTGGAGTACATAAAAAATAGGAAACAAATCTAACACACAAAAAATATTTAAAACGAAAGTACATAACGCTAAAAAACAACAAAACAATATGTAATATGTCCAAAAAGAGTCGAACCAGCAGCCTCTACGTTTCCGACTGCCACTCTCTGAACTGGTAAATAAAACTGCTTCCAAGCTCCAAAATTGAAAAATCACTAACGTTTCTAAAGCAGGCTGAGTTGCCTTAATCCAAACGAACTTAGAATCGCTGCCCGCTCACACTATGCAATGCTTTCAATTACCGACTTCTACATGTAGGAAAATTGATAAAATTAGTCGTGACTTCTTCTGGAAGCAATCTCCCACCAACAAAGGGTTGCCTTTGGTGTCTTGGGATAAAATTTGTAGGCCCAACCATTCAGGTGACCTTGGCCTAAGAAAAATGGAGGCAGTTAACAACGCCTTCTTAAGCAAGTTTACAAGGAAACCCTTCAATCAGCAATGCCTCTGGACGGACCAAATGATGGCTAAATATCCTGTCAATGAACATTTCTTCTCATACCTACCGCGTAAGTCAGATTCCAGGGTGTGGAAGTGTATTCTTCGTAATCGTCACCAATTCCGTAAAGGAATCAGGTGGAAAGTGGGTGACGACACAAACCTTAAATTTTGGATACATAAGTATATAAACATATATAAATGTATATGCATATATATATAT
>JACYFF010031958.1:22009095-22023645 GCA_017589665.1 Selenicereus undatus | reverse complement strand
ATATATACATATATATATAAAGAGAAATACCCAAACACTCCATAGCACCACCAAAAAACTGATTACTAGCTTCTTATGAATTTGATCTTGGCGGTGTAGTAGCAACAATCAATCATAATCCTATTGTGCCCATGGAACCAATGGGTTGACGTCTATGTTAATCCCTAAAAAGGTGTCCCACCAACTGAGTTTAGATAGCCAACAATCTCAGAATAGGTGATGAGTGATTTTTGAATTACGTGGAAAAATAGAGTTGCAAAGTGGTGTCCTAATTGTAACTCCCGTCTATTACAGCCTTGGGGTAGAGCAATATGAAAAGCCTTCCATGTTAATAATTTTCATCAAGAAGGTATTTTAGGGACTAGATGATCTTCCACATTTTCTCAAATTTTCTGTGTCATTAGTTAAGAAACCAAAGATTGACATATTTAATATAATATTTTCTTATTCAACTTTAATGCCAATATAACCTCTCTGGCAGGGTAGTGGACGAACAATCCTGGCTAAAACACGATTGGAAACTTAAAAAGCAAACAAAGTCCGTATCTTGCCTATATCCCACGATATTAGTCCTTTTGTTAAAAAGGTCATCTATGAGCCTGTTCTTTCGTTGAGATTCATTGACAAACTTATGCACTTGTAACTATCGTTTGAAGCACCGTTGTACTTACCTAGATAAACTTGTTGTAGGGTTTGAAGGGTGTTTGATCTGAAAAATTATCAAGAACGTGATAAAATAGATAAAACTGACACAAGAGGAATTTGAGAGAAAAATTATTTTTTCACTATTCCTGGACAATATACAAACAACTCTCCCCGTTTACCAGTGTTAATTACCAACACTTATAAACAAATCCTCCCCACACCCTCTACCCGGATGTATTTTCCCGTAACTAATTATCAGTTGCTCCCTACACTCACCTACTCTCACCAAGCTCCCTCTTGGTATTTTCTCCGGTGGTGTCTTGTGTAACTCTTTTTCTATGGTTATTTTCAAAGACAAATAATACCCCTATTTAGAAGAGTGCACGGAAGTTTTCAACCAAAGAAATATTTACTCCTAAATGCACATTACTCTTAAACTTTTCCTGAAATTAAGTTTTGAAACATTCTTAGCTTCCGTTAACAAAACTCCTTTCTTTTTTTTGAGCTTCCTTTGTCTTTTTCTTTTTCTTTTTTCCTTCCATTGATTTTTATCAATCCTAACAATCTCCACCTTGATAAAAATTAATGTCGACGCCTCCACCTAGCTCAATCAGCTAAGGTCATCGCCAACTTTCGTCGAAGAAGCAAACGTTACCTGCTTCCTCCTTGCTACATGTCTTCCGCTTGAGTCACTTGTAGTAGCACTTCCTGGAGCTGCACCCGTCTGCACATTCCCTACAAGTCTATATAAGTCTCTAGACATTTCTCCTCTTAAGACTACCATGCCTCCTTTGGAGACCTTTAGAACTCCACCTTGAGACGAACACCAGTAGCCTCTCGTATACAAAGTTCCCAAAGAAATCAGATTTCTTTTTAGACCTGACACATGTCTAACCCCAGTTATTGTCCACACTACCCCATCAAACATGTGAATTCGTACTGTTCCCACCCCGGCAACCTGACCTCGTGTACCGTTTGCCATATTGACAATACCTTTTTTCACATCGTTGATATGTATCAAGTGCTCTCCAACTGAACACATGTGAAACGAACAACCAGAATCTAATATCCAATCTGACTTTACTGGATTTTCAGTAGTTGCTAGAAATATATCACCTCCATCACCTAAGTACAAACCTTATGCAAATCCTACTACTGATGGCTTCTCATCTCTCAGATTCTTCTTCCTCTTTGGGCAATTCCTTTTCATGTGACATTCCTCATCGCAGTAGTACCATTTGAACTTTTGACTACTCGATCTTGAACTTTGGGACCCTTCCTTCTTCTCTCTTGATCGTCCTCGTCTCCAACTAGACTCTTTTGCAACCATGGCCACCTGACCATCATTTGAGAATCCGTTGTTGCCCCGTCGAGTCTCATTCATCAACAAAGCAACAACCACCTCATCAAGTCTCAAAGTCTCTTTTCCAAACAAAAGATTAGTCACGATATTGTCAACAGATGAAGGCAACAAAGCCAACAAAAGCAAAGCTTTGTCTTCCTCTTTAATATTTACATCTAGAGAATCCAACTCCGTTGTTATCATGTGGAACTCATCTAGATGTTGATTGAAGTCCGCTTCTTCCGTTATTTGGAGACCAAACAATCGTTTCTTCAAGTGTAACCTACTTGTCAACGATTTTGACTTATACCGGCTCTCTAATTTGTCCCAAATATCTACTCGTTGCCATGTCTTTCAAATCTTCCCACTCCTCCGTCGACATTATCTTTGGCTTGTCTTTTTCCCTGAGTGCCACCCACTCATCGTCCATCATCTTCTCGGTTCTGCGATTCTTCACCTTCAAGGCCTTAATTGTCCCTTCTCGTGTCAGCAAATTTTTAACAAGTTATTGCCATAAGGTGAAATCACCATGACCATCAAAAGGTTTGATTGAAATGCTCGAGCCTTTTACCGACCCCATCCTACGTTCTTTTACTCCAATTTTTTTCCTACCACTTACAAACCCTCATTCCCAGCGCAAACTCGCTCTGATACCACTGTTGGGTTTTAAGGGCGTAGGATCTGAAAAATTATCAAGAACGTAATAAAATAGATAAAACTGACACAAAAGGAATTTCAGAGAAAAATTATATTTCCACTATTCCTACATAATATACAAACAACTCTCTCTGTTTACCAGTGTTAATTACCAACACCTATAAACAGACCCTTTCCACGCCCTCTACCTGGATTTGTTTCCCACAATTAATTACCAGTTGCTCCCTACACTCACTTAATCTCATCAAGCTCCCTCTTGGTATTTTCTCTGGTGGTGTCTTGTGTAGCTCTATTTTTGTGGTTATTTTCAAAGACAAATAATACCTCTATTTATAAGAGTGTAGGGAAGTTTTCAACCAAAGAAATGTTTACTCCTAAATGCACGTTATTATTAAATTTCCCTGAAATTAAGTTTTGGAACATTCCTAACTTCTGTTAACAAAACTCCTTTCTTTTTTGTTAACTTCCTTTGTCTTTTTCTTTTTGTTTTTTCCTTCCATTGATTTTTATCAATCCTAACACTTGTGAATTAAGGGTTGGGCTTTGCTGTGGATGCCCCTTGCTTCATTAAGCATTGATCATTTAATTTCTGTATATCATGTATCTTAAGTCCACTTATATGCTTTGGTTTCTGGCAAGCCTCCTAGTTTATCCAATGTACTAATTTTCTTTCTTGGGAGTTTGACTAGAAGAAATCGTAAGAGAATTGATGCTTCGAACAATATTGGCTAATATTCAAAAGGTAGCTAGCATGTGTTGACAAAGTGCCACAAGTACATTATCGATGAATATAAGTCACCCTGCTGGACTTAGAAATTTGGTTTTCCAACCTTGTAGTTTATAATGGACTTTTTAAAAAGAAAGTTAAAACCTTGTGCCTTGGATTGTCAACATCACCGAAGTACCAAGATATTTACCAAATGAGGTGTTAATGTTCATTTCGAAAATCCCTTGTTGAAGGTTTACGTGTTCATCCATAGTGTTGGGTGAGACAACCATAAATGACTTAAACATGTTAATTAACTCATCTAATATTGTATAGAAATTACCTATGATTCGATGAAGGCTTTCCATTGCTTCTTGTTGACTATTGTGAAAAAAATTGAATCAACTACAAAAAAATAAATGATTTATAGGCACAGCTTCATGGGCTACTTTGATGCCAATGCATTGTCCTCTCTCCTATGCTTGTGAAAGTTGGTCCAATGATACTTCCATGCATAATATAAAAATATATGGAGCAAAGAGGTCACTTTGTCAAATTCTGATTGTTAGCCGGAAAGGCCTAAATGGCTTCTCATTAATTAGTATAGAGTAGAAGGCTATCGTGACACTTTCCATGAAACCTGCTTGAGGACAACTCCGTTGAAGTCCCATTCCAAACTATCTTATTCCTTATTTAAGTCAACCTTAATGGCTATAATAGGAGTTCCCTTACGTTTGTTCTTAAAGGAATGAAGAATCTCATGGAGTAGCAGAAAACTATTTGCAATTAGTCTTCCAGGTACAAAGGTGTTCTGATAAGGACTTATCAGCAATGGCTTAACCACTTTGAGATGATTAGTCAGACAATTTGGATATTACTTTATAGATAACATTGCACAAACTGATTGGACGAAAATGCCTGAATAATTAAGGTTTGGCGATTTTTGGGATCCGAGAAATAAAAGTGTGGTTAATTTGTTTTAGTAGATGGCATGAATGGGGTGATCTCAGAATCACCTTAGACACATTTGACCAAATTATTTCCCAAAATCACTGCTAAAATAGCAATGGAATTCCATCCAATCCAGGAGATTTTCAACCATTCATATTAAAGAATGTGTTTTTGACGTTATCTTTTATGAATGGGCTAGATAATCATCGAATGTCCTATTGAGATAGGGGTTTGCTAAAAGAGGAGATTTAACTTACCAATTGTTGTTGCCTTTGAGCCATTGATACTGTCCAGTGGGAATGGAAAAGGCCTTGGAAGTAATAAATCATTTTGATGTATCTCTCAAGGGTTAAGCTTAACTCAATTCAAGAGTAAAAGCTAGAATTAAGAAAGATTACAATCAAGGGAAAAGGATAGAAACTAAACTAATACTTGGATACAGATTTCACCACCAAGGATTAATCTAGTGAAAACTAAACTCTTAATTAGATACAAATATCACTACCAAGCTTGAGTTTAGGGTCCTTAAGCTTAATTAGGATATAGATATCACCACATAATCAAGGCTTAATACTCGCTTGATCACCACTCTACTCGACCTAAGTATAGATAAGCAGGTAAAGTAATTGGGTTTACACAAGGAGCAAAAGCTCAATGCACTTTTTTTCATTCAACATCAACTTATTTACAAAATGAGATTCTTGGACTATTTATAATAGAAGTCCAAGATCTTTCCTCCCTCACTAGGTAACCTTTAAGAGGTTAATTAATGATTAGGAAACCTTTTAAGTACACTTACTTAGCTAAATTACATTGCATGTCCTTATACTAAGCTAAGCATGAGTAATCAGTTTAGTAAATAACAAAATAAGCAACTAAACTCTCTCTTAATCATCTAGGCAGCTTGGTCACAATTTCCTTGCTAGAAGGGTTTGTATACATGACTGCCACCTCAAAAAGTAAAGCCTTTACATGGCTGCCACTTTAAGCACAAGGTGTTCGAACACATGCTTGCCAAATGGCATTTCCCACATGTTGTTTTCTCCTTGAATGAGTCATGAGATGACTAAGCTTCTCTAGACAGCCAAGCAAGCACATAGGTTGTTGAACAAAACCCTCTTGGCTAAGTAATCGCTATCAAGGTGTCGTGTGTCTGCGGTTTTTGCTCCACGTCGTGCCGCCTCAATTTGATGAGTAATCTTAGGTTTCCTTCCACGGGGGGAAACCCCAAGATGTCATCAAACCCCACCATTTAAGAAATCTTCATTTGCACATCATTAGGAGGCCCAATTAGCTTGATTAATCCAACTGTGCATCATTAGGTGCAAAACAGGAAGCTTGGTTGGTTGGGCTGGACTGGACGACTTAGCTTGCTTTTATTGGACCTTTCTTGACATGCGTGGTTTCTTGACATCCTAAAATAACTAACAAAAAAAGAATTATAAGATTTGGATGTCATTTAGTCTATGAAATAATTTTTAAAAACCAGGTCAAAACTATCCCAAAACTATAACCTGGATAGTTTGAGTTTAAGAGCTAAGTTGAATTATCAAATGAAGTCCAAATGAGCTAAAATTTATTTCATTGGGAAGCTAACTTCTTGAAATTCAAACCCATGGCAAAATATTTGACTTAAACCTCAAAGAGGCCTAAGTAATTAAGCTCACAAAGACCGGGTATGTTGCTGGAATTAACCCGGCAACTAGCTCCTTTTGAACTTGCAAAAACCCGATCTATTTCTTGGACTTTTGATGACTAATTTGGATTACCTTGACTGCCTTGGACCTCCAAATTAGTGTTCCTTGAGGGATCTCCATCATCCTCCCCTTATTGAGAAGGATTTGCCCTCAAATCTGATGGGTAAGCAAGGATGGATTGGGATCTAGCTGAAATATAATTAACCAACCAAATAAACTCTTTTTGATTCGAATTTGGTGGTAGTCACTCCTCTTTGATTCACATAATGCTCGAACTTCATGGTAAGAAGATTTTAATAATGGCTCATATTCAAGTTCTTGCCTTAGGAGATATCGATCACATTTACCTAGTGATCTCCTCGTGATATGTAATCCATGTGCTCTCCTCCTTCCTTCCTTCAATCATTCTCTCGTATAATTAAAGAAAAATTTTATCATATTGTCAGTATGTGCATTCCACCGAATTTTGCTATGCGCGTTGCCTCTAGTAATGTGCAAGGTCTTGGATAGCGCATTTTATTTGCTCGGATGATTCATAATAGTATTTATGCGTGCGTGCATGTGTGTGTGTGAAAATTTTTTAAATATATGTATTGCTATCCTATAAAAATAATGAACAATAAGCTCAGGACAAAGGAATTCAGAGTTATGGAAAAGGGAATTTGATATAGTTTTTAAAATGAATATAAACTAGCTTTTGATACACAGAATTCTTCTACTAATTTCTAATTTTAATTGTTTCAGGAGCTTATTATAACAATTAGCAATGTAAATTTTGATTGATCATATACTAAAAATTGACTATAATTAACTTAATAGTAAAAATTATAACTATTGTAATATCATATTTTTTATATCTTTCTTTAGGTGCGAATAGTATCTCTATCCTATTTTGAATAACATGATTGTGAAAGCATACTAAAAGGCATATAACTTGATAATAATATTATCATTTATAACCTTTACTATTAATTTTGATAAAAAAAACTTGATTTGTCATTAGATTAGGAGTTGTCAAGTAGTAGTTTGCTAAATAGAATTATATAGAGTTTGAAACTTTTTGTCGTAGAAAAAGTTTATCTCCATATAATGCGTAAGTTAGTCACAAAATACTTAAATATTTATAAAATTTGATAATTTTCTTTTAATGTATCAATGATAATTGTAATTTTATTTCTTTTTATGGATACTTTAGAAAAACATAATATAATGATGAAGGCTTTTTATTGAAATTGTGATTACTGATTAGAATCTCTTAAAAATGTTTTATATTTTATTTTTTTTGAATTAATGTTTTACAATATTCTAAGAGTATGAAAAACAAAAACATGTATTTACTATGTATTAATTATGATGACCTAAATATAACTTAATTTTCTTTTAAAATGTAACATTTATGATTGTAATAAATTGTTTAGGTTTGTAAATAGGTTAAGAGTTACCAAACCTCCCAATTGTTATTATTTAGGTACAAATTTTTCTTAATTACTTTCTTTTTGTATATATAGATATATATTCCCTTTCTAATGATATTCAACTACTGTTTGATTACACAATTGATATTGAATTTTTTTTTTGTCCTAAGTACTTATTTATTTAAAAGTTGTCACATGGCAATTGATATAGTTGCAGTGGATATTAAAATACTGAAAAATGAATATTGGTTGTAATAAAAATAAACATTACGTCTAGAAAAAATGAGCATAAAGGTATATGGAGTGGATGCACAGAGTTTCGAACAATCCTAAACTTTGTGCATTCATTTATAAACTCCTAAAACATTAAACCTATATACCAAGGTTCAAACGTTAAAGTACAAGGTTTTAAGTTTGCAGTTTTAGTGTTTGGCATTTAATCCTTTTGATTAAGGTTCAACCCAAATGTTCAAACTATACATGTACCAATTATTTGAAAAATATTCATATGTTAACCTAATAAATGAGGTAGACTTACCCAATAATACCACCACTAAAGACAAGATTAACAAGTTATATTTTTAATCTTATTTTTGAGCAATTTATGCAAAATATGTTCTTAATTAAGATATTCACAAAGTAATTGCATTTTAAATAACATCTTAACTACATTTGAGGAAGCTGAAATGTTAGGCCCTAATCCTAACCCTAAGCACTAAATCCTACACCTAATCATAAACCCATTCCCCAAACACTAAACGCTACCCTCGAATGCTAAATCTTAAACCTGGAACATTAAATGATAACAAAAAACCTAAACCACAAAACCCTAAATTTTGTTACCACCTTGAACCTTTTGGCTGAATCCTAAACGCTAACTATTAGCGTTAGACACTGAACTATAAAATTAAGATGTTGAAGATTTTTGGAACCCCAAGCCTTGATATTGAGCTCCAAACCTTGAACACCAAGCCCTAACCTTAAACCTTGAGCCCCAAGGTTTTCAGTTTAGTACTTAGTGCTAATTAATTTTTTTTGAACCAATTAATTTTTTTAGAAAGAATAATAAAAAATTGGCCCTAGAGCCACCATTGCCTCCGCTACTCACCAGTGCCACACCAGCAGTCTCTTGACCACCAAGGAGACCGACGACCGACGAACAAGTGACAAATCTCACCATCGACATAGACCACCTTGTGTGCACCGCCTCCCACTCCACATCTTTCTTTCGCTCTTTCTCAATGTATCTCAAGTCCGTTGATGACCCGCTCCACCACTTCTTCTACTCCTTTGCTAGCTACCATCTCAACTCCTCAATCTTCCCCTTCACCAAAAGTCCAACGCCACACCCATCGCCATGGAAGCTTTTAGAGGTAGCCCGACACTTTGACCACCTTCATTTCCACTCCAATGAAGATTTGAATATGGAATAGTAACGTGCTATGTGACCGTTGGTGAGAAGGTTTGAAGGGGTAATTGGAGTTATTCGTCTTTTAAACAAATAGCACCACCTTTCGCACTACTGATCTACATCGTTGAATCCCTACTACCCTTCACTAACTTTTCTCTTTCTTTGACATTCCCCTATATACCCTCTATAATGATGACCACGATCTAGATCACCACAGCAATTGGATGGAATTGGGCCTCCATTGTGAGAGAGATAAGAAAGGGAGGTAGATGCAAAGGGTGAGGGAGGAAAGGGGTAAAGGGTTTGGAAAAGGAGAATGCAAAAATGGAGGAAGAGATATCAAACTTCTCTCACTCAACGACATGCAAATCATAGCAATCTTTAAACTTTTATTCACTAGTTGGCCCTATTGGAAGAAAAAAAAATAACACCTTTGAGCAAGAATTATGTGAAAAGTGTTATTTTAACCAACACCTACTTGTAGATTTCCTTTATAGCAATCGCAAGAAGGCCGGGCTAGATTAACTAACGAATCGTTCCAGCCACTGAGTCGGAAACTCAAGTCAAAATAGATCATTTTGGTTAAAATCAATAACATTTACTTTAAACCGTATACCTAAATTGAAACTATATCTGAATCAACATATGAAGTCAACTAATTAGATTTAAAGCTGAAGTGAGCTAATTAGAATTGAATTGAACTCGATATGGACTTTTTCTCCAAAGTTATTTTTGTATATTGGACCAAAAATCAATTAACTTTACTTATAATAAGCTTGCTTGAAGCAAAGTTTCCTCACTTGAAAATGACCTTACTGAAAATTTAGTTGAACCACTATTCACTAGGTCTATATGTGGTGCTTGTTTGACGTATTATGACTGGACCACTTGCTATGATTGACACAAGAATTAATTGAAAATAAAGAACACAATATTTAAAGGAAAACATAATATAAATTAGCAAAAACCTAGTTAAAGCATTTAAAATGAGTTCAAATTATGTAATTCATCTATGCAGCTAGATTCTATAATTCAGACAAGTGGATAAAATGCAGGTCAGTCATACTTCAGCTTCGGGGTAAGAAAGTGTTAAAACTCCCTAATTCTAAAGTTTTGGATTTGTGTCAACCCAATAGCTTTGAGGCGCATCTCCCCCCCCCCCCCCCGGCGCCCCCTCCTGCAAGCATTATAAGAATTTTAACAAAAAGAGATCTAGTCTACAAAATTCTAAAGTGTAATATTTAAAACTCTTTCCAAGAGTCAATTTATAACATGTAGGATTCATTTACCTTTGGATCATATTTTCTCAATAACAAATTGTTATGGAAAAAAAAGATAATATAATTGTGTATATATCTAATTGTTATAAATACCAAATTTCTAATGAAGAATACTTAATGATGTAACTATTTTCTTTTTTTCTTAACGTGTACTATTTTACAACAGGACATTGTTGTTTCAATAAGATGATGAGGTTGTTGGTTGTCCTTGCAAAAAAAATGAAGTAATGTTTGCAATAGCAGATCATAGAGGTGGTGTGTTAGTAATAGAATGCAACGACAAGCTAATAGAAAGAGTAGATAGAGAAACCCGAAAGAGAGTACAAAGTTATGAGTTTCACTTTTAAAGTCAAGTTTGATGGCTACTTTATACTCACTAAAGGACAAAAAGTTAGGACAAATGACTAGGTGAGTATAAATTTAGTACGAAAAATATTTCAAAAAAAGGTCTAACCCAAATACGCCAACCCTAGCCCAAACTGGTTTGACCTAAATAGGTTCGAGGTTCTGAAATTTTATCCAAGAGTCTAAATTGTTTGGGCGGGTTCGGGTTCAGTAGATTTTTGACATGTCTATAATAAACTACCACATTCACATATTGATCAACTAATTGAATTTTTAAAATTCTTAACTAGATTAGAAGGAGAGAACCTACCACTTGGATAAACCTACCACTTGGATTTCTTGCTTAAACCTTTGAATATGACCTCTAATTGGTTGAGTTTTATTGGTTTTGGAGTAGAATGGATTGTAGATGATGATGCTACTCTTGGCCATTAGTGGAGAAAGAATTTGGGCTTGTCTTCCTTAGCCTTCTCAAGCCACAAGTGAGAAGTGAGCATTACTAAATGAGACAAAGAAGTTAGGCATTTGGTTGTCTTGTCCTTGTCTCACTCACATGTTGTCTCTCTTTCTTCCTCTTTCAATTCTTAATCTCGGGTTGAGAAATGCTCAAAGGTTTTTTTAATTCCTTTTCTTTTTAATCTTGTACCCTATAAACTACGGATTTATCTTTTAACTTCTGCCAACTTTTTTCTATACCGCTTCACTTAGCTAAAATTTTCATTCCATTTGAAAAGAACAAGCCTAAACTTGAACAAGGAGGTTTGACATGGAGTTTAGGTATCTCCTATAATTAGGCCTTGTGCTAAGTCCAAAAGTGAAACCTAATGAGAGATTAGGCTAAATAGCCATCAAAACATAGGAAAAAGAAAAAATATTAGATGGGTGATCTCACATAATATCTCCTAGCATAGAGAAACTATCTTAAAGGACCAGCTCAATTAGGGGGGGAAAACTCTACTAAACCTTGAGAGTCCTAACACTACGTCTCTAGTATCTCCTCCAACCCTTACATAAGCATGTCATGTTCATCATTAAGGGCAAAACATTCTATGATCATCACCAAGGGCAAAACATTCTATGAGCCGTCTAGTTCCATTAATCACCTAGTTCTTCTAACTCTCCAATTTAAGTGTTAGATTCACTTTAGGGTGAAAAAAAAACAAAACAAGCTTTCTCCTCCAGAGAGTTCTTTGTAGGTGCATTGTTGGAACTCACTTCCTTCACCATGTTTATTCAACTGGTCAAAGACTGGCAGCCTTGAGCTTCTTAAATAATTTGAGATATACTGCAATTAGGTCCTATACTTGTGGAACTTATACACTACCCACAAAAAAAGGCATTTGTTTATGATAATTATTTGATGATACTTGTGGCAAGTATCAATTTTTCTGTCATAATCAGAACCATTGCAAACTTTGGATACTGACATAAAAACATATTGCTAAATTGTTAACACATTTACAAGCACAAGTGTTTCCCATCAAGTGTCACCTTTCTAAAACTATCATCTGAAAAGACGTTATTAACTTGGTGGCAATTTTAACATCAATTGTGGCACTTTTAAATCTTAATAGTAAATATCTAATTAAAAAAATAACACTTATCACAAGTGTCAAAAAAATTGTAAAAACCAACACTTTTGTTGTGGTAATAGACCAAGTAATCTAGAAATTTGGTTGGTATGATTGAGTGAGTTTGACAACCTAAATTCAAAAACTAATGTTTCCATTTATACTAAAACATACCATTATTATTCATTGTTTTCTTGCATTTCCTTATATATCACTTTTTATTTGCCTATTATACCCTATAAATACCATTCTCCTTGATTTCTTTTATGCTAAATCTCCAACTCACTTTCTCTCTTAGGCCTTTTTTTTCAACTTATAATATTGTTAATCATTGTTTATTAATACCTATGAGTACTAATGGGTTCTTGCTAATGCTAATGAATGCTCATCAATATTGATGACGATTTATTGTGGTAGAAGAGCCCTGACTAGCACTGATCATGCTGGTCAGTGCTGAATATTATGAAATTTTAACTAGGAAATGTGAAGTAAGTGTTGATGAGTTTTGACTTTTGAACACTATTGATCGGTATTGATGGGTACTAAATATTGTTGATAAGTATCTATGATAAGTTAAAAGAACATACCTTCACTTGATTTTGAAGTTTCTCATATTCTAGTATGGGTAAGAGGCATTACCTGGACCTAGAGTCAGTCCCCCATAATTGGCTTATTTACTAGTTATGCTTACAAACATTTAGTTTATTTTGAGTTTTAAAGAAAGTAGAGTCACTAGTGAGTCTTATAGGAAAAACACACAAAATCTTAAAATCACTCCTTTTGTCAAACCTAAAACCGAATGGACAACCATGAGGGACATTAGTTTGATAAAAAGAGATTTTCAAAAGATCCATACTAATCCCTAGTATGAGAACTATCTAACTCTATTTGCTAAAACCAAAATATCTAGATTCAGAGGTAAATGTACTGCATTAAGATGGAATGCATCCTCACGTTGCCTATCATCCCTGATAATCTCCGCTAATCAAATCCAAAAATTATAAAGTTACAATAAAATACAAGTAGGCAACAGAATAATAACTACAATGCAAAGATTACACTGCGAGAGCAGAAGGAAGTAAAAAATAAATTGTACAGATGGCGCGGTTCTAAGTTAATTCGCGAAAATTACCTTCGTTAAATTTACCAAACTAAAATTGTAATTACATAGACACAGACACAAACACACACCCACATACATACAAGCATACATATACATACATACATACATACTTACATACATACATACATACATACATACATACATACATACATAGATATATTGATACACACACACACACACACACACACACATACATACATACATATTGTTTTGATGCATTCTGCGCAGTCTTCAGTAAATTGGTCATAACTTTGTCCACACAACTCGAAATTGAGTAATTCCATAGCCTATTGAAAGCTAACTCATTGAGGTATCTTCACACCAAAAATCATAATGTTACCATGTCCCACAAAATACCAGTTTATTCCTAAACTCACCCCTATTTTGGGGTCTGTTTGCAGCATAACATCCCATATTGCAATCTTTTCTTGACATAAACCCCCACTAAAATCACTCTTTAGCTCATCCAAATCCACACCAACATTACCATCCTCATTTATGATGATAAAGATTACCAAATCAAATACAAAATGATCCAAAACCATCACTTCAAACTTAAACTATAGCATGATCATGAACAATCTCAACTCTTACATGCTTTTATGCTTAATTAACACTTAAACACTTCAAAGATAGCTCTTATTCTTATCAAAATGGCATGATCAACCATAAAAACCAACAAAAACAAGATTAGGAATCAAAAATCGGCACGATAGGGATTGTAGTTTGCTAACTTGATGCTTGAAAAAGGAGGTGAGAAAGATGTGGCTGGTGACTGATCTGGTGGTGGGCTGGTGACTGATCTGGTGGTGGGCTGGTGACTGATCTGGTGGTGGGCTGGTGGCTGTCTTGGTGGCTAACTAGTGGCAGTTGGTGGTGACGGTAGCCACCAGCAGTAGGTGGAAGTGGCCAAGTCTGGCCATGGGGGTAGGGAAAAGAAAGGGAGAAGTAAAAGAAGAGAAATAAGACCTAGCCTTTGCTTGATCTTTGTGATGTTATTTTTACTTGGTTGAAAACCCTTTAAGAATACTTGGCTGGGATTTAACCTCCAAAATAATATCTTTTGCTAATTATAATTATAGATTAATAGTGGTAATTAGCTAAACAAATAGACGAGGAACTTGTTGGGCCGAAATCGGCCTTAAATGAACTCGGGTTCGAAAAAAATATCAAAACGGGTGCGATTAATTTAATTTTTTTTTTCAAAGCTCGAAATTAAATGTGATATCATGAAAAATAATTTAATATTTTAAATCATAATTATTGAGGCCTACTATCAATTTTTTCAAAATTAATATGGTAAATGAAACTTGAATTGCAAACTGGGGCCCAAAATTGAATTCTCTCAACCGGGATGATTAACTGAGATAAATAAATGCGAAAAATTAATAACACAACTTAATTAAA
>JACYFF010031958.1:21974379-22008695 GCA_017589665.1 Selenicereus undatus | reverse complement strand
ATATATATATATATATATATATATATATATATATATATAGATTATTTATTGTCAGTAGAAAAATACACTGAACACAAAAACTGCAAACATGGATGCAACCAATTCTTATCGCCCAGCATGCCAGCCTGCTTAAATATAGGTTAGCATGAACATGTCAGCCACTTTAGTGAACATTAAACTTATCATTATTCATTTCACCTTCTCAAAAGTTTCAGACCGTTGGCAGGAGCTAAAGCTTGGAAAACTCCATGGAACAAAATGAGAGTTTGGTTTATTTTTAGTTTCCTTTATAATATAGCATTTTTATCTAATCTTTCACATAGGAATATTAGCTTCAATGAACATCACGTCAGCTTGACAACAACATGTATTAGCTATATGAACCAAAACTCATGTTACTTTAACTTTTTGAGTCATCTTGAGTTCTTGTGCTTGACCCTACATTTTAGACCAGAAAAACTACTTTGAGGAGCAAAAAGAAGGGCTACTTGGATGCCTACAACTATGTTGGGCACTAGTCTAATAACTCTCCCCTAAACTATGCGTTTAATGTAATAAACTCTTGAGTAATTATAGCCATAATGACTTCTAAAAGAATTTAACAAAAACAAATAGATTGAGCGCATGCACTTCAACTCGATGATTTCTAACTTTCAAATTCTTGGCTCAATCGAAATGGGAGAGTCCCATAATTTTCAAATTCCTGCCTTTAGTGGCCTATTGACTAAACATGGTAATGACAAAAATTATCATTGAGTTTCTTATGGCCTTACAATCATTAAAACGTGCAACAAATAAGGAATGTGACTAGCCAAGCGGTCGTCTTAGAGGAATTCATTTAGGAGTCGGCAATTCATTTTGGCTAGCCTTGTTGCCGGACCTTCTTAACCTAATAGTAATAATAATCATAATAATAGTAATAATAGCAACAACAATGACAACAATGACAACAACATCAACAACAACAACAACAACAACAACAACGACGGCGACGACGACGACGACAACAACAACAACAACAACAACAACAACAACAACAACAACAACAACAACAACAACGACGACGACGACGGCGACGGCGGCGGCGACGACGACAACAACAACAACAACAACAACAACAACAACAACAACAACAACGGCGACGGCGACGACGACGACGATAACAACAACAACAACAACAACAACAACAACAACAACAACAATAATAATAATAATAATAATAATAATAATAATAATAATAATAATATACTGAGGTGAGGGTGCAAGTGAGCAAGAAATCGCCCACTCAATTTTCTAGGATGTTGGGTCGTATTCTTGCAAATAGCAATTTGGGTTTACTCATTGGCTTAGATTATGCAAAGGATGTGACTTGGGGTTGAGTAAGTCTTTATAAAAAAAAAAAAGAAGAGGAAAGAAGAGAAGAACAAGAGGAATGAAAAAAGAGAAAAAGAAAATAAAATTGGGGTAGCATTAGCTTTGTTCTGCTGAGTGGCCCTTCACCTTCAAAACTGCTTATCTCTCCTCTCAAACTTAGAAAGATCATAACATATTTCTCCTTCCCCTTCCTCTTTCTCACATGTCCCCCACGCCACAGCCATCCACCGTCCGATCTACCAGACTTGCAAGCACCGCCCCACCCTGCCCCTTTGTTCCTCCATTTGTTTAAGGTACTTCTCAACCTAATTGATGAAATCTTGTTCATGCAAAGTGTGGTTAGTTTCTATATGCAATTGGCGAAATAACGTTGGGGTGAAGCAAGTATATCATAGTAATTGATTATGTTATTAGGAGTTGTCTTCCTTTTGTTGTTGCTATGTGCTTCACTAGTGATAGAATCCATGAACTAACTTAAGTACCTTGAGTTTTTTTATGTGGTAGTTGTATATTAATATACTTGAATTAGAGACCTTATGTGCTATTTTGAGTTGTTTATCAATTATTTAGACTATTAAAAGATGTGGGTAGATGTGTTGAGTTTAGTGTTTAGGCTAGAAAGTTAAGAAATTGTGAAAAGTATCCAAGAAACTATGGTGTAATTGCTAGATAATTGTGATGGTTAATTTGAAATTAGTGGTCATGTGCATGTAAGATTGAAAGGAGGTTCTTGAAGAAGAGAAATGCCCTCCAAGAATGGTGTGAATGTTATGATCATAATTGTAATGATTAAATTTAGATAGAAGTTGGGTATAATGGGGTGTCTTGAAGCCAAAAGTGTTTATTTTAATAAGCAAAGAGTCACGCCAAGGTATTTCTAGGTCTAGGGTATGCAAAACAGAAAAAAATTTCTAATGTTGTTGGATTATGAAGGAGTCGTTTATGGACAAAACAAGTGTTAAAGAACTTACTGTAGAAGTAAGAAAATAAAGAAAGAAAGGTTGAAGCTAAAAAGGGAGGTTGGAGAAGAATTAATAATGTGGTACAATGATGTTGTCTTTAGGTGATAAAAACGAAAGAATTGGGTGACATGAATAATCCTTTAAATTTTACAACGCCATGGCGACACAAGCTAGGTTTTCCCTAACCTTTTAAGGTGGTGTGTTGGCTAAGAAAAAAGAGTAAGGCATCCCTTCGGTCATAATAATGGGTGGGGAAAGGTTTGTTGGGAAAATAAAAGGTTACAAGCACATTTTTTCAACTTAATTTCCTTCTTTTTTTAATGGTGGTGTGATTCAATGCTCTTATATTAAACAATCTTCCCAATAGAGGAATCAAATAAGTTCCCGTAATCTAAAACCAGCAAAACAAAAGGTGTTTTGACTACTAAGTTCACTAAACCCCTTTTTGGACAAGCCCTAAATATTGTTAAGGTTAACTTATTCAATTATGATCACTTTTCATTAAATAGTCCATTTTGCATAGAAGTTAAAGGGCCTTCAAACCATCGAACAAGTCAAGAGTAACTTATTAGATAAGGAAGAACAGCCCTGAGGTACGTTATTGTCTACACCTTTACAAAGTTCACTCTTCCTTTATTTCAAAGCAACTAAATATGACGTTTCCTTTATAGAATACTTCTATCTAGTTTTGCCTTGCCACACCAAAGGGATCGCCTAAATTCACGTTTAAGCGGATATGAAAAAGCAATTACAATTTAAACCTGACCAATGTTAGTCGGCTTCGGCCAACCAAACTTCCCGATCGATCTTGGTATGCGCATGTAAAAGGAGACAATCCCCATGCCCATAATTATCCTTAATAAGGGCTTAACCAGATAATAATTATCACATCATCGGTTTTCACTATTTATCTCTCTTAGTTATGTTGAAATAAAAACAATCAAAATGCGCACATTCACTAAAATTTTGAAAATTGTTTTTACTATGTAGGGGTAGATATAATGGGCTATGCTAATTATTCTATAGCTGAAGGGAGCAAGAAATGATGTGTGGGTTCGCGCAAAGTTGAGTCGAGAATTGTAGAGGCTCATAATGGTAGTCCAGTCAGCAAAAAGTCTTTTTAGTTTTTCTAAGTAGCCATAATGATGTGACATACTCTAAGTTTGTGTTGTTTTACTCTGATCACTTATTTTAGAGTTAGTTAGGGATTTCTATAATGAGATGTAATATCATAACATGCTTGGGTGACTAGATGGTCTCACTTGTTTGGAACTTGGAATTTTGTATTTCGAGGGATGACGGTAACATATCAAGCTTTACTAATTCTGCTTGCTGTGCATGACCCTACTTAATTAGTTGGTTAGTTAGGACAAATCTAGCAGTCATAAAGCTTGGGGTGTTATAATATGTGGTCTAAGAGCAAGAGTTAGCGGTCACTATGAGCTATAGGATGGGCATATGCTTTAAGTTAGTGGCTAGGACGGTCGTAGGAGAAATAGAGCAATTTTACTTGTGTACGCTGCATCTTGTTTGGTTGCTTCATAGCATAAAAACATGTAGACGTTGAATTGTGTGCTTGATATGTGGATTACTTGTGTAAATAAAATAGTTGGCTAACATATGATCTTTAACCATGGTGTATTTTAAATGGCATTTCTAGGTGGACCTGTTGATTCTTATTTGGTTGCTACGGTACCTGGGACCTTGGTTGCAGGCCATATTCTACAGTTGGAGGCATGCATGCAACCATACTTGCAAGACCCCTACTCCCCTTTCATAGCTTGCTTGTTAGAGCCTATTGTTTACTGTGGACCTGACTTCATGCCACGCCTTGGTCCATTTTAGGGTGCGACACCGTGACTTCCTCATGACAAGGGACCATGGGGTAGATTGGACTGGGAGAGGTTACAGGGACCTACTGATTAGGTTGTTATTATGCATGACCTCCTCATGCATGAGTGGCTCGAGCAAGTAGGTGCCCACCCTCAGGATATTCCTTAGTTTTTTCCTAAGTTGTTCTTGTAACCACCCCCAGCTCGATATCTCAACCCTCTAGCAGCCCCATCACCTATGTTACCTTCACCATTTGACTAGAAGTCATTTGAGGGTTTTCGATCATTGACTGACTTTGACGATGGATCTGAACCTTTCCTCTTGACGCCTAACCATTTTGAGGACTCCAGTGAGGTTTATGTTGTCATAGACATACCTAAGTCCCCCGAGGTGCTTGTGGTGCACTCTGAGCATGAGGAGAAGTTGGGAGATAGAGATGAGCTAGAGGTAGAGGAGGAGGAAAAGGAGCTATAGGGCAAATCAAATATGGAGATGATTGATGTTAATTTAGACTCAGGGACTAATAATGATGCTGATGACATGGATTGCGACTCTACCAGGGATCATTATGCATCTATAATGCAGTTATATTTTTTGTTCTAGTCTATAATGACCTAGATGTTTCTCTTTTGCATAGTTGGCTAGACCTTTGTTTTTTTTGGGGGGGGTGTATGTATGTAGATGTAAATACAAGTAGGAGCATATGCTAGCCAAACTAACCATTATTGGAGACTGCCAATATTATTTTTTATGGGGTGTAGGTGGGATGGCTTGATGCTAACTTGGGATGAGATATTCTTTTTGAGTTAGAGATAGCCAAGAGAAACCCAAGATAGGAGTAGAAAAAATAATTTAGAGCATGGACTCTTATGTTATCTAATATTCATCCTGATGACTTAGTGGTGTTGTTTAAGTTTCTTTAGTTCACCTATCATGTATTGTTGATCTAAAATCATATGTTGTTTAGTGTAACACCTTGTGCTTAAAGGATTCGAAGTGACTACTTATATCACTAAAGATACACCTTCCTTTTTGGAAAGCCTACTCTTAAGAACTTCACAATTATGCGTGCCCGCTGCGTCTCATGATAGCTAACCTCCTAGAAAGTTTTTCAGGCAGCGTGTGAGTGAGTACAAACAACGTCGGAAAGGCTTGTGGTAATTTGTGAGGCCATTTAATAATTCTTGAAGCCATTCTTGGTAACTGTTTGCAACCCGGGAAGGGTTGGGGCGCCATCACAAATGGTATCAGAGCCGATCCGCAACCGTGAGCTGCGCAAGTGGGCGGAAGAGCCCTAGGCAGTCACCTAGTGGAGCAAAGATCTTGGGATGGATCGCTGGTCAAGAGGACATGTAAGTCAGTCAGTTAGCAAGGCACAACAGGAACGTAGATTAGGATTAGAGAGCAAGTTAACAAATTGTCCACGTTGTATATAGGAATGAGAATAACCTAAAGTTTGGCATTGGAGATGAAAGACCTCCATCCCCACAAAATTATTACCAGGACAGGGTTGATAATTAGGATATTAGATTGAAAATAAGAGTAAAAAGACTAAATTTTCATTTAGGCTGTGTTTGGCAAAAACATTTTAAGTAGCGTTTAGCATTTTGACTAAATCAAAATTTTACTTTATCAAATTTTGAGTGTTCGGTAAAGTAGCATATCAAAATAAGAATCAGAGCTTTAATAAGTGTTTTCCAAACATCGGATCCTTTAACGTTTTGCAAGTGATGTAGCATTCCGCTTTTTTCTCTTTCACTTATACCCTTGCAGACTACTTGGATATTGCATCCCCGTACCCTTATATAAAAGCCCTGCGTCATCTTCCACACAAACCCTACCTATTTGCTCCCCTCTCTGTTTTAAACCACAATAGCAGTTCAATATAACAAAGCAGATATGTTTAGCAGTAATTATAAAGTGAGTAAACTAAATTTTTATTTAATTTGAAGCTAAATTTGATGACTTTTTTCTTGAATTGAGAGGCAAATTATTCTTTTGGTATGGTCATCTTATTTCCACACCTTTACTGATATTGTTATCCTCTATCTCTCTCTGTCTCTGTCTCTCTCTATATCTTTCTCTCCAATTACCACTCTTCTATCGTGCGTGTTGCTAAAGTGGTAATTTGGGTACCTCCATCTTATTTCTTGAATTGAGGTTAATTTGGCTTTGATTTTTCTAATTTTGGTTGATTAACTTTAGTTTCGTAAATTGGCCCTATGAATTAGGGTCTGTCTTTGGTTTCGATTTAGAGAATTAAAAGCAACTTCATTTTATGTAATCTTGTTTTGGGTCTTCTTCTCTTGTCCTTTTTTCCTCTTTCTTTAATTTTTCTATGCCCTAACTTATGCGCCTTTGGCTACATACGTTTATGTTGTTGTTATGAATAAGCTTGCAATAATGATTCAAGGTGATTTGCCATGTATATGTTCTACAGATGATATAGTCTTGTTGGATGAAACTATGGTTGGGGATTTAGGGTTGGTATTAAGTTGGAGTTATGGACAGAGAGTCTTATGCTTTTAAACTAAGTAATGCAAAACATAATATTTGAAGTGCAGCTTCATAATATTTTGGTAGAATGAATTGGAACTCAAATTCAATGTACAACTACATAAAATGGACAAATCTCAGACATAGTGGGTCATTCCTTCATGATAAGTGGCAACTATAAAGGAATGATGGCATCAAAATGTTGTACATAGTAAATGTTCTGCTAGCTTCAAGAAATGGGAAATAAGCCATTATTTGTCTTTGGCTCTTTTTTGCTACTAGGTTTTCTAGCCTTGTTCCATATACTGTGCTAGTTATACTTGTCTCCGCCTTTAGGGCCATTTAGTTTAGATTTTCGTGCCATGTCTTGTTCAAGGCATACTTTAGATTTGTCTACTAGTCACTAGGATTTTCTAATCCCTCTATTTTCTAATTAGCATTGAGAGTACATTACAATAATCGATAGAATTTTACTTTCTTCGTGCTTATGCATAAGAATTTCTAGCTAATAGGACCGCATGCGCACAGTGGCGTTATAGTAAATCAGGGTCGTCTCCCACAAGAACTAGGTTGATCTTCTCGGCCTTAACTCCTTAAGATAGGCTAAGTAAATCAATACTTGATATTGAAATTAAACTAATCAACTATCTAATCGAATGGATAAATGATCAAGAAATTATACAAAACTAACAATCTCTTAATTCATGTATCAATCAAGCATTTCCTCCTCAATCGGTTGTCTTAAAATTGACAATCGAAGTATCGCAACCCTCTTTCAAGGTGAAGTGAAACACCTAAATCTAACCAATTGTCATTTCTTAAGGGATCTTGATTTGTTTAGATTCGTTAAGCATGGAATTGTTATATTCGTGGTTTCTCAATTGGTATGACTTTCTTAAGATTCCACACAATCAAGTCAAATCTTATGGTTCTAATATCGAATTTCACCTTTGAGTTCCTCATCCAACACCCAAAACATGTGAGAAGGTGATCAAATTTCTTGTAAGACAATAAACATCTAGGATCCAATAAAACAATCCAACAATTTCAAAATACTCAAAGAGTTTGACCCCAGATCAAGAGCATAACTAATATTTGTATAAATCCAAAATCAAAACAACAAAATCATAATCAAAATTATAAAACATAAATCCAAAGATAATGAGAAAAGAGAAGAGAAAAGAAAAGATGAGAAGAGAAATTCTCAACCAATTAATGCACTTGAATCCGTCAATTGCAAACCTGGAATGGGATCCTTGCAAATCTTTACTTCAATTCTCTCTCTCTCTTCCTCTAATCTAAATCCTAATATAATTGATAAACTTGAAGAGAGGAAATGGAATGATGGGATGTTGGAATGAGGTTGAAAACAACATTTTTATAGTCAAACCGCCTGGAAGTCGAACAATCACGACAAATAATGGAATTGAAACTGCCGGGAAGTCGAGGAGTTGCGAGAAAATAAACAGGCTAGGGGGAAATGAGGCCAACACGAACCGTGGGCAACACCACAAACCATCCGTGATAAGCTCTATTTTGACATTCTTCTGTTCTTTCTTCTTTCCACAGGTATAGTGACTTGTCCATGGGGGTCAAAATACATTCAACTAGGGTCAAAACAAGGGGAAAAGGTCCAGAAACCTATAAAATACATAAAAGAACCATACCGAAGTGTAAAATGGGAAAAGGATTGTATAATATAGCAAAGAACAGATAATCCTCCCTAAAAATGGTACAAAATGACATCAAAATAGAGTGTATTTTAAGGACTTATCACTAGCATATATTTAATTGGTTGCACTTTTTGTTATTAGCTTTTGATAAGACAACTAATAACAGAGAGTATCAATGCCTAATGCTTAGTTTCATTGTGTATAGGTTTGATATTTGTGTTAAATGGCATTTGGAAAGTAATGAAGCTAAAAAGGGGGAGTGACAAAAGAGTTTTTAAGTGGAGCCATGATGATACCCTTATCTAATGTGATGTTATCATTCAATATACTACAAAAAAAATGAACGTGGACAACCCATTAAATGTCATGAAATTGAAAATGAAGTTATTTAGAGAATCGGACATTAATGTGGAATTAATTATTGTAAACAGAGGTATGATGCAATGAGAATGGATTGTCATGCTTAAAAGCACCTGAAAATTACAAAAACAAGATTAGGTTGCGATCTTATTTTAGAAAAAAAAAAATTGAGGCTTCTACTTAGTTGTAGGACAAGAAAATCAGAATGACAAGTTTCAGAGATGCACACTGGCGCCAAATCTTTGGAACTCAGCTGAATAAAGAACACAACCATTTAGAGTGCTAATTAATGCATTCTACATCTAAAGAGACTCAAAGAACGGTCAACATACCATAGCTTCTAGAACAATGGAACATAATAAGAACATCATTGACTTGGACATAAGGGGCAGTTTCTGATGGATATCCCATCTTGATGTTTAACATTTGAATTTAAAAAACTAATTAAAAAAATATGCATTCAATCCAAGTAGAGATGGAGTATTAATCCATGACAATAACCCTCTCCTTTATAGCCAAAAGTAGATTGTCTTGAATGCCATCATTTTGTACGTTGAACAACTGTGTACAGACAGACCGAAATCACAGAGTCACACTTAGGCTCAGAGAACATGCAACAATACCATAGATGCACCCCTCACTAATGTGTCATTAAAGAAAAAATAAACTCGTTCGCTTATCCATTGGTGGGGGGGGGGGGGCGGGGGAGGGAAAGGAAGACAACTAATCAAGTTTCTACCTTTTCAAGTTTAAATTTAGGGATTTGTGTTGCAACTTTTGTACCATCAAATTGCAATAGTTGTTGTTATTATTATACTTGTAAGAGTAACAATAAAAATAGTACTAATAATAACACTAATGAAAACAATAAAAATAATAGTAATGTCTTTGTTTGTTAGTTTATGTTAATCAGTTAATTAGATAGCTACTGTTAGCGACATATTCTTCTTAAACAGCTAGTTAAATAGCTAGCAGCTACCTGCTAAAGTACAATAATTATCCGTCACTCAAATAGTTATCCGCTACTCAAACAGTTATCCACTACCTAAGTTGCTAAATAGATAATTTTTTTGAACATGACCTAAGTTAGAAAATCATATGTTTATATTAGGATGTATTCATAAATTTGTCATTTTATTCACAATCCATACGGCACTTATCAAATAAGAGAATAAGAATAAGTAAAGGAATTTCTATTCTCAAAAACAAATTTCCAATCCTATTTATGAATTCATATTTTTTTGACATACCAAGGGCTTGTTCTTTTCATTTGTAAATTCTAATTTACCAACATCAATCAACTTCAACCTACTTCAACCCATTCAACCCACTTTACCAACTCAAACAAAAAAATTCAAACTTCAACAAACTTGAACCAATTTCAACACACTTCAACCCACGTCAACCCATCTCTTTCAAAATTTTCAAAATTTGTAAATTATCATGTGAAGATTAATTATGTTTTCAACCAAAAAAACACCCTGCAGAATTTTTTTTTGTATTGGTGTATTGAAGTAGTAATTTGTAAATTATTAGGTACAAATTATACGTATAAAAATTCCCTCTATGATGGATACATTAAAAAATGCTATAGATGGTTTTTTTGGATACAAAAAGTCATAAATAATTTAAAAGTAATTAACGTATTAGCATTTATAACAATACTTATTAAATTACTAAAACGAATACAATCCACAAATTTACTAAATTTTAGTTACTTGTTAAATTATGAGAAATATTATGCCAAAAGCTAAACCAAAAAAAAATTATTCCTACTTTTTTACATTAATCAGCTTTCACTCATTGTACCAAAAAAAATATATCAACTTCAATCAACTTCTACTAATCTCAATTAACTTTACTCAGTTTTCAAACCCTATTTTCTAATAAAAAGAACATACTCTAAATGCTACATTCTGGCAATGAGAAGAGGCTAGAGTTTGAGACATATGAAACGAAAAAAAAGGCCACTTTGCAAATAGTTTATTTATAAAATTTGTAGAAAATTCAAACCAAAAGAAATAAAAATTGGAGGAAATTTGTACACACGAGACGATAGAAGGGGGAAAGAGAGAGCGGGAACATACGCCACCGTAACACGCTGAATTCAGAATTTTGGCTGCCCAGGTGCAAAAATGGCAGATGCTTCCCTTGGCCTTAAGCAAGTGAAAATGCCATAAACATAACAAAGGCAGACGACAATGGTCGTTTCTGAGAAGTGAAGCAATGAAGAACGACACTGTCAATAGTACTACCAATATCAACGACAAAGCTGATGCCATCCAGAAAGAGAAAGACTCCGTTTCTAATCTCGATTCTCGGTTCAACCAAACACTCAAAAGTGTTCAAGGGTATTCTGTCTCTTTCTCTTTCTCTCTCTTCTGTTTTTCTGGATTTCATTTTGGAACACCCACTTGTTCTGGAGTTTGATCTCTCTAACGAGAATTCCTATAGGTTAGAATTCTGTACTTTCTCTGTAATATTTGAAGACCCAATGAGAAAAAGTTATCAGATCCCCTAAATTCTGTGGTATATAAGAGAACTTTTTATGGGTCTTCTTGATTTGTATGAAGTAATCAATATCCAATTCAGATTGATTCCATTATTGATCGATTCAGCTGGAGATGAGGCTTTATTTGGCGACATTTGCTCATTCAATTTATTGAAAAAGTTCAAAAATATTTCAGCAGCGAACTGTCTAATTTCAATTTCATCATTGTCTGAGTCAACTAGGATTGTAGGGGGCTTTCGTGCATGGTAACACTTGATCCTTATCCCCTGTCTTTCTGATTGGATCTTGCTGTGTCAATTGGAATGTGAGTTGTTTCCAAGCTTTTCTCTGTTTAATTTGTTGAGGGGGAAGTTGATTTGTGCTTAGAGAATGTACGGGCTATCATCTTTAGCATTTCCTATGCCTAGGAATGCCTTTTTGCAAAAATCTTCCCTGCTGATAAGTGACTAGTGGTCTACCAAGCTTTGTTTTTCTAGTTCTTTTTGGAGAGATTCTGCCTTTGCCTTGTAGTCTCTTTTTGCTGAGTGTTTTTATTTTGGCAAGTTTGAAAGTTGGTTGAGCAGGGGCTTGAATTGTGAACTCTGTAAATGAGTTAATATTTCATATTTTTCAATTGAGATTGATTGTAGACTATCGTAGAATGCTGGAGAGGTGAAAGCTGTTTATGTGATATGCTTGCTCATTCTTGATAAAGTGGTTTTGTTGGTGGTCGACGTGATTATTCTGGAACTCCATTTGCTGCTTTGAACTACTTTGGTTTTGAATTTTTCTTACACTTGCATCTCATTCCTGTTGCCTATGTTTTCTCATAGAAGTAGAGTATTGCAAGTCTGTATATGCAGTTACAACATGAGACGTTGAAAACATCCCAATTGTATTCATGACTTGCGAATTTGATGTGAATATGATATGTAGGTTGCTCAAAGGTCGTAGGGAAAGCTTCCCTGGTAAAGTATTGTTAAGTCGCCATTCAGAACCTTTTGATATCTCAACTATTCATGGATCTCCATCTCCTAGGGGGGTTGCAAATAGTTTCTCACAAAATGATGCTGGACCAAGTGCAGATGAGGATGATCCCATCGGGGTAGGATGAGTGGGAGTTTTGCACAAGCATTTATACGTGGCTTTTACCGCTATTATGATTAAATAACATTTTCACTGTTTGATTTGGTGCAGGAACAAGTCCCAAGGACAAATGATACGAAATCTTACGAAGCTATAGGTAACTCAAAACCTTCTGCATTCACCATGGATACATCTAAAGAGTCACAGAAGCCTGTTGTTGGTACAAGATCCACAGATTCGGCACGGATTATGAAGTTCATGAAGTTGCTTTCTGCACCAACAGTTATGCTAGGTAGTGGGGAGAAACTTTTCTTATGTAATCTCTAATTGTGTGGTTGCTTGTCTGCGCTTAGCTAAGATTGTTTAAGGATAGAGTATGAAGCTTCTTGATTATCTAAAAGATCGATGCCAACATGGACAGCCTAGAGCTCAGTGCTTGAGCTTCTTAGTTTATTGTGGGATTTAACCAGTGCCTTCAAAAACCCAGGAGGTTCGGGAATGGGAAATTTGCTGCTTAGGGTGATATTCATGCATTATTGGTACTATCGGTTCAGTAGAAGCGTTACCTAGCTAAGATGGCTTGTCTTTCAACTCCCTGGAGATTATTGGGAGCCTCTACAACCATGGCCTGCCCTTTGGGCCTCTGTATTTATACTCTATGTAGGAAAGTCCTGTGATTGCATAGGATAAATCTTGCTTGCCTTGCCTCTGTCCTACTTTTTTGTCACATTGCCAAAGAAAGAAACATGCACAGTACTTGCTTTACTAGATACGGTTGTAATGCCCAGTTCTTTTGGTCAAGTGTATCCTTTCCATTCCTACGTACTATCCAGTGTCAAACCAGCAAGTATCATGATTCATGATTGGCTGAACTGAAGAGTTTTCTCTTACCAGCAATAGAATGCCTGTTGCTTGAATGTACTCAATATGCCTGATCAACATGGTGATTTTTTAGCCTGTTCTTCCATACGCTGCCTTCCTTTTTCACCCGTATGGATAAGCGAACAAGCTTGTTTTCTCTTAATGACACCTTAGTGAGGGGTGCATCTGTGGTATTGTTCCATGTTCTCTGAGCCTAGGTGTGACTCTGTGATTTTGGTTACCAACTCTGTCCATACTCAGTTCTTCAACATACAAAATGATGGCGTTCAAGATATCTACTTTTAGCTATAAAGGAGATGATTATTGTCATGGATTAATACTCCATCTCTACTTGGATTGAATGCATACTTTTTTTAATTAGTTGTTTAAATTCAAATGTTAAATATCAAGATGGGATATCCATCAGAAACTGTCCCCCGAGTCTAAGTCAATGATGTTCTTATTATGTTCCATTGTTCTAGAGGCTATGGTATGTGGACTGCTCTCTGAGTCTCTTTAGATGTGGAATGCATTAATTAGCACTCTAAATGGCTGTGTTCTTCATTCAGCTGAGTTCCAAAAATTTGGCAGCAGTGTGCAACTGTGCATGTTTGAAATTTGCCATTCTGATTGGTTTCTACATCATTGATTAGGGAGCATTTCATAGCTCTGTCGCTAAGCTTTACATGCAAAATACAAGCAGAAGTTCATAGCATGACCATCTCACAGTTCGTCCTTTACCCTGCAGAAAAGTTGCGTGAGTTGGCATGGAACGGTGTGCCATCATACATGCGCCCTAATGTCTGGAGACTTCTTTTGGTAAGTTCTTAGTTGAGTACATAAGCTGCCAGTGTTATGTCACAATCTAACTGTTTTAACTAGTAAGAATGATCTAAAGGGTCTGGCTTATGAGCCAATATTCAAATAGTTATAGTTGTAATGTCAAGTAAGAGCATAATAAAATGAACGTATGATTAGTATTTTATATGTGCAAGTTTAACGCATGAAGAGACGTCATTGTTGGATGGTCCTTGACATTGTTATATGGTCTGTAAAGTTGGTTATTGAAGTGAAGTTTCTCTAGGGTCATTTTGTTGAAAAATTCATATAAAAATAAGCTGACACAAGAGGCACACTAGTTGTCTTTATTCTGTCAGTGTGATCCTTTTTGATGTTTTCAGTAGTACCCATTTTAATTAAAAGGAGACGCCCTGGTGGGTTGCTTCTAGTATGAATGTCTGTCTTGTATCTAGCGGATAATGAGACATTGAGTCCAAACTTGTATTTAGAAATCCTAGAATCTTATTCTTTATTAGCTTTGTCGCCTGGTGTCTCTTTATGATAATTTCCTGTACTTTTTTGTAGTTCTTGTGGCTGAATTGTGCATTCTAGCCTTCTATTCAAGCCCTGAAACGGATATTGTATAATCATCTGATTATTTTGGCCCTTATGGTGAAAAGTGTTTTGTCTTTGCTCTTTATGGCTGCCTTGCATTGAATTTTCACCAGGCAAACATATGGAAAAAGCATGGGTTTCAGTTTTCTACAACTGTTACCATAGGTAGAATCTAAGAAGTCTTATGTTTAAAGCCACAAGTCTAAAACTTTAACAATTCATAGGATATCCGATGATTTAGTAAGTTTTTTTGTTGCTTCTGCCCTTTCTTTGCCCAATGGATGAATTTGATCTGCTGTAATCCCTAAATCCCTAAATGCAGTATTCATACCAAAATCTCTACGTCTGTAGATGTGAATTGAAGGTGATTTATTGATTATAAGTTTGAGTATGAACTGACAACAGGGATATGCACCACCTAATTCAGATAGAAGGGAAGGAGTGCTGAGGAGGAAGCGCCTTGAGTATCTTGATTGTGTGGCACAGTATTA
Organism: Selenicereus undatus; assembly: GCA_017589665.1. Classification (NCBI taxonomy): domain Eukaryota; kingdom Viridiplantae; phylum Streptophyta; class Magnoliopsida; order Caryophyllales; family Cactaceae; genus Selenicereus; species Selenicereus undatus. Next base: position 21,993,673 of record JACYFF010031958.1, on the reverse strand, counting down.
TGATATTCCTGACACTGAACGTTCAGATGATGAAATCAGCATGCTTCGTCAGGCACGTGCAATGAATTGAATCCTAGCTTCTCTTTGTGTGCTTGCGTGGATTGGATCTGGCTATTTAACTGTCTTCGTCTTGATAGATTGCAGTTGACTGTCCCAGAACTGTGCCTGATGTAACTTTCTTTCAGCAAGCAGTTGTTCAGAAATCATTGGAGCGAATATTATACACATGGTCTGTAGAAATTTTTATTTCAATCATATCCAGTCTTTTGGAGATATCTTTTCTTGATGACATTTCTGTTCACATGCACGTATATATTGCCCATTTCTTTGTTGTGTAGTAGTAGGATGTGAGTGTGTCACATTTATGGTCCTATGAAAAGACCCCCTTTGCAATTCAATTTTTAGAGATGAAGCTGTGTACGTCTGACAACTCCCTCCCTTCATTGCATGGCTATTGGTTTGTTTAGATATTTCTTGTGTTGATTGTAAAACTATGGAAGACAAGCCCATGTCAAGCCAAGAAAATTTGACCATAAAGGGAAGATACTAACCAAGTTACTATCTGAGTTGTACAAATATATGATTGTTTGCAAACTGATGTTCCAAAGGGCGCCTCTGTGCTTGCACCAAGACACTAAATGTTACTAAAAAGTGTTTCGCATGGTTGGACTTGCCCATTTCCTAAGGATTGTGCCTTTTAGTCCAAAATGAATTTCGTATCCATGTTGTATAAGCATCCAGCATGAGCATTTAATGTTCCATGAAGAGTCTGAGTAAAGTGTTGTTCACTTCCATTATAAGTTGTCAGATGATCTCAATGTATAACCTTTTGTAGTGCTTATATTCTGATACACCATGTTATTGTGTGCTATAGGGCAATCCGACATCCTGCGAGTGGATATGTTCAAGGAATAAACGACCTTGTCACGCCATTTTTGGTTGTGTTCTTGTCGGAACACCTTCAGGGAAGCATTGATAATTGGTCAACTTCAGACCTGTCGAAAGAGACAATTGCCAATATAGAAGCTGATTGCTATTGGTGTCTCTCAAAAATGCTTGATAGCATGCAAGACCATTACACATTTGCTCAGCCAGGAATCCAAAGACTTGTTTTTAAACTAAAGGAGTTGGTCCAGAGGATTGATGGTGCGCTCTAGTTATTAGCCTTCTAGTCTTCTATATTTGTCATTCTGCTTTTTTCCCCCCCTCTCAAATTCATGAGATTTTTCTCCTTTGCTTTCTTCACATGAATACATTTGGTTGTGTTCACTGGGTCTGCTAGGAAATTTTCCAGCTAGAGAGACAGAAGGGGATATTCATCATAAATTACTGTTGTTTTTACCCAATTGAACTACAGTTGCACACTTTCCTTGTTTATGTAGCTTGCATGATGCATGTGCAAATAATTTCTGCTTTTATGTTCTTTTTCTTCTATAAAAGTCCAATGTTGATCTGGTCGATGCATCTTCAATGTTGAGAAATCCCCTTGTTTTTTATGAGCTATTGTTTGTTTAGAAGGTTACATGAGGATTGAAGAGAGCCCAAAAAGAAAAAAAAAAAAGGAAAAAAATTTACCTACTATAGTCTATAGAAGGCTCGGCCAAGAATGTGTTATTGGCTTAGACATGCTACCCCTACTTTTGCGGAGAGGTTCTTCAAATCAGTAGAATTAGACAATTTCCTCTTGCGAGCCTCCTGCCAAACTGAACCCAACCATGGTCCATCCCTGAAAAACCTAATGGGAAAAATTGAGTTACTCTTACTGGCCTTGTACTGTGGCATAAGCATTCTCATATTTATCATTTGCACCTAATTGATCCTGCATATTCTAATTATTGTTTCTTGTTTGATGAAAACCTGGAACAGAGCCTGTTTCAAGACACATGGAAGATCAAGGGCTTGAGTTCCTTCAGTTTGCATTTAGGTGGTTCAATTGTCTTCTAATACGTGAGGTTTGCTTCAGGCTCAACTTATTATGTTACTCAATTTTTTATTTTTTTTATTTTTGGCATCATCTGTATGCATGCATCTTAGATCAGTTGAAAGAATGCAAGAGTTCTGTTGTCTTTGAAATATTCTAGCTTTCTTGCACCATTTAACAAAGTGTGTTGTTCTGCCAGATCCCTTTCAACCTTGTTGCCCGCCTTTGGGATACATATCTTGCAGAAGGAGATGCTCTACCGGATTTTCTTGTGTACATAGCAGTCAGTTTCCTATTGACAGTGAGTTGTTTTTTCTTTCTGGCTTATTCGCATATGTTTAAAGTGTTTGGCAGGGGGGAAATTATAGCTAGGAAAATCTTTACAATGGCAAGTATGGTTTTAAAATAGCTATGTGCTAGGAAAATCATTTATGTTGACAACTATGGTTTTAAAATAGCTATGTGCTAGGAGTTTTAGAGTTTTGTTGACATCTAGATAGAGCAAGGTCACCTCCCTCTAGCTCTTGCAAAACCTGAAATCAGGCGTTTCATACTTTGGGGTCATGTTGTTGACGTTATTGATTTAGCAAGAAGAAAATATGACCATCCCTAACTCCACCTAAATATAAACCCTGTTTGATATGGAGGGAAGCAAAACCAACATTTATATCTCATTCTCTCTCTCAAAAGCATGTTAATTTTCGGCTTCAGGGGTTGAATTATATCCTAAAAAGCAGATTCTCCCCTTTTTACTTTGCCTGGCTTGTGAAAACCGAAAAACTATAACCCTGAAGAAAATCATGTTCCCACCCACACCCTAAATTCACCAGAACCCTTTGTGACGGTGGGGTGGCGATGGTATTTCCATTAGTGATTTATCTAGAAGTAAGTAGGAACAGATCTTTTACTCCACCTTAATATAAACCATATTTTCTATGGTGGGAAGGAAAGCAATTCCCTTAAAAGGATGTTGATTTGCCACTTCAGGGTTCAAGATAGTTTTCCTGAAAAACCTAGTTCTCTTAAATATATAACAAATTCAAATCCATGACTTCTCTAGCTTCAAAATGTCATTTTGCTTTTATCAATTAAAGCTGCATGTCTCAACGTCGAATTTTCGCTATTAACCATTGAGTATTATGACATACCTTTCAGTGGTCCGACAAACTCCAAAAACTCGATTTCCAGGAGCTGGTGATGTTTCTGCAACATCTCCCAACTCACAATTGGGCAGATCAAGAGCTGGAGATGGTGCTTTCGAGAGCATATATGTGGCAGACCATGTTCAAGAGGTCTCCAAGCCATTTAGCTAGCTAGTCGACAACTGGCTGTAAGATTTTCATGACAAACACCCCTTGTATGTACCCTTACGGTATTCTTTAATAGTTAATTCCTATTCGGAGAGATCGGTCTTCCTGTTGGTGATGCCATGTACCATTTGTGTCAATTACTTGTTGGGTTCTTCAGAGGCTGTGGTATATGTTGAAGAGCTGAGGAATGACAGTGTCTGACGTGTAATCAAGAGCATGTTTCATTTACCGTCGTGGTTCGTATAGATGCTTTGTGTTATGTTATCTTGTGATTGAGGTTTGTTTTCAGTTCAATAGATCAGTGGAACACAGAGTAGAGGACTAGAGGAGGAGAGGGTGCTTTGCGTTTGCTCGGTAAATCTTTTTACGTCGTTCGAAAGAATATGAAAGACAATGGCTTTGTTCATTTTCATTTGATTCGATATGCAATTGCGAGAATTGATATGATCTGTTTTAGCTATTATTGATTCAATTTGGTTTACGCTTGGACCATGGTATGTACTGGGACTTTGTTTGGCATCCAACTTTTTTTTTCAAGAATAATTTCATTTAGGTTCAATTAAATTACAGTAAGTTCAAAATAAATTTCAATAAGTTCAATTAAGGTGAAATAAGTACAGAATAAGTTTAGATAAATAAACAACACCACCACCTCCCAGTGTCGGTCCTGCTTTTACGGGGTTTGGGGAGATCCAGCTGTAGGCAACCTTATTCCTATCGGCATTCCTACCCATAGAGAGGTTGTTTCTAAAATATTCACATAAAAGGATTTCGTGAAAATAATTTAAGGAAAAGACATTTTGTAAAAATACTTAATGAGATCATTAAAAAGACAAGTGTCAGGAGCCATGTAACATAAGAACAGTAAATTAGAAGAAGGTAACATACCTTAACAACCAGAGGTAAACAAACGATGCTTCTTCCCCATAGAAAGTACCACCTGGAAACAAACACGATAAACGAAAAAGCACAACTACCAGCACGCTGCCACTGCAACCAAAAGCCAACTACGAGGTCGACTCTCTGCGATCTAAGATCTTAATCCTATCCCGCCACAGCTTCCTATCCTGAGTCAGATCTTCCGTCAAACCAACAACTCTCAAGTTCTCTCTAATCACCTTATCCAAACTCTTCTTTGGTTGACCTCTCCTTCTTTTACCCCCGGGGATGTTGGTCATCTCACATCTCCTCACTGGAGCGTCCGCACTCTTTTTCACATGGCCAAACTATCGGAGTCTTGTTTCTATCATCTTATCGTCGATGAGAGCTACTTTAACTAAGTCCCTGATAACACCATTCCTAATTCTATCTATTCTCGTATAACCACACACCCACCTAATCATCCTTATCTCTACCACCACCAACATTTGAACCTGATTCTTATTTAGATGCCAACCCTCGGATCCATAAAGAATAGCCGGTCTAACTACCATACGATAGACTCTGCCTTTTAATCCAAGGGGCACCCTTTTATCACACAGTACACCTGAGGAATACTTCCATTTTTGCCAGCCCACCTTTATTCGCTGGTTAATATCTTCGTTAATATCCCCATTCCGCTGAATGATCGAGCCTAGATACTTAAACTTATCGACCTTAGGTATCGATGATAAACCTCTATTTTACCCCTTTTTGACATGATTTTTACCCTTCATTTCGGCGATTTTCGGTAAAACTTCAAGAGCATAGAGGTTGATTAGTCATTCTTTACCCTAAATCTGCCTAAATGTTGTACTTTTGTCTTTTCAGGAGTTCGATTGAAAGGAACGAGGAAAACCAATTAATATCGCGCCAAATAGGAGCCGAAAGAGTAGACTTTGAGCCAAAAGGAGGTGGCACGGGGGCACCATGCCAAACAGCATGGCCGTGCCCCGAAGGAAACAAGAAAACAAGGGGCGGCAAAGTGGCACGGTGGCACCGTGCCACTTTATTTCCCCCCTATGTTCAATTTGGCGTTGTAATTTTGGGGACTCTTCTTTTCTCTCGTTTTGCTCTCTCAAAAACGGCGACTTTAGGTTTTTAGTTTTGATATTAGTTGTTCTTGATTTGAATGCTCTGGATTGAATCCGATTGTTGAACCTGGTAGATTATTACTCCAATAAATAGAAAGTACGTTCCTTTACCCTTCTTCTTTGCATTTTAATTCAAAGTTAGCACTTTTAATTATGTTCATATTGGTGATTGTGGTTGTGATATTGATGATGAATAGGGGCTAAATTTGTTGTCTTGGATTGGGTGTAGCCCCTATTGTGTGATTTGAATTTGTATTCTGGATTTATGTGAATGATTGCCCGCGTTGAAATTGAACTCTCACTTAAGCATGCCAGGTGTCGATGAATTGCCTGAGAGGGTTGATCCATGTTTGTAATTGGGATTTTGAAGATTAACGAGAGTTAAATCCTCTACCTAGAGCTACTTAGTGAGCGTTTGGACTTCTTAACATGAAAATAGTTAGGATTTCAATTGGGAATTAAGGGTTACTAAATCTTGTGGTCTTGTGATTCTACTTTCATGACAATAGATAACTAGGATAGCCTGACCAGTCTAATGACCTTTGGGAGAAGGCGTAGATATGCTTAACTTGTAACCATTCCATTTCAATTGTCTGTGTGGGTAGATTCGCATGATCTAGTTTATAGTCCAAGGAATACGATAGTGTGGTGAACCCAAATCCAGGACTTTTGCTAATATTGATTTAGACGATAGCAGTAACTTTCAGCAGAATATAACTGTTATTGAGTTAAACCATTCCTAATAGACTTTGGCCTAAAAAGGGTGTTAAAAGTTGGTTCGGTGGTTGAAACCGAGTTCCTTGTGGACACGACCCCTACTTGCCGGTGCTAGCTATAACTGACACCGTGCACTTGCGGTATTTTAACTCAACAAGTTTTTGGTGTCGTTGCCGGGGAACTTGGTTGTTTCAACGTCGAAAGCGATTTTAAACGCTTTAGATTAGGTCTTTTCTTTTTCTTTTTTGCTTTTCCTTTTCCTTCTTGTTCTTTTAGCTTTGCTTGAACCTGCTTACGCTTGGTGTAGTTTTTGGCTTTGTATGCATAGGCGCAGTTAGAGGGGTCAACCACTCACTCCCTTTGACCCTGAGATCGAAGCCACCGCGCGAAGGCAAAGTGGTGCAAGAAAGAGGCAATTGCAACAAGATACCACTATGGCCGAGACAAATCCTAGAGTTCTGCGGGACTATGTCCTATCGCAGGCCACCAGCCTCACTTCGTCCATAGTGAATTCACCCGTCGAAGCAAACAACTTCGAGCTGCGGCCCGCCCTTGTATCCTTCGTGGAGAAGGATCAGTTTAGTGGCGCCCGACGGATAACCCTTATATTCACCTTCGTAACTTCCTGGCGAAGTGTGACACGATCAAGTTCAACGGGGTCTCTGCTGACGCCATCAGACTCCGGCTCTTCCCATTCTCGCAGACGGACCGAGCCTGTGAATGGCTCCTTAATGAAGAGCATAATTCCTTCACCACATGGGAGGCCCTATCGATTGCATTTCTGAGCAAATATTTTCCCCCGGGCAAGACCGCTAAGTTGAGAGCGGAAATCACCTCATTCTCTCAACGAGGCGATGAGTCGCTTTATGAGGCGTGGGAAAGATTCAAGGATCTTCAACGCCAGTGCCCCCACCACGAAGTACCCTACTGGCTTCTAATCCAAACGTTCTATAATGGATTAGACCAATCTCTGAAGATGTCAGTGGATGCCGTAGCTGGCGGTGCGCTTATGGGGAAGTCGATAGAGGCTGCGAAGGCCTTGTTCGAGGAGATGGCCTCCAACAACTACCATTGGTCCAGCGAGAGAGCAGTCCCCAAGAGGACCAGTATGATCTATGGGATCGATGCTGTGGACTTGCTAGCTAGCAGGGTTGATGCTTTGGCACAGCGTTTTGACAGACTTAGAACTCCTCCATGGAGTTTAGTGGGAGGTTCATCTGGTGCGATGTTTGAGGTTGGGGCCCTTTGTGAGATTTGTGGCATTCAAGGCCACGTTGCTGCTGAGTGTCAGTCCACTTTCCCAAGCGTTGGGCATGCCAATGCAATGCAAAACTATGGCCAACGCCCACAAAATAACCCATTTTCAAACACATATAACACCGGTTGGAGAAATCATCCAAATTTCTCCTACCGCAACAACAATCCCATGCCACCCAATACTTCCCAAGCACAACCCCTCGGTTTCCAATACAAGGCACCTTACGCCCCACCTCCACAAGAACAACCTCCCCAACAACCCAAGTCTAATATAGGGAGCCTTATGGAGTGCCTTATAGCGACCCAGACAAAGACTAATAAAGCCCTTAGTGAGTCGGTTACCCAATTGAATTCCAAATTTGAGGCCATGACTACTCACCAGAAGATGATGGACAACCAAATAGCTCAGATTGCGCAACAGGTGAGCCACCTGTCCAGACCTCAGGGGCACTTACTAGGTCAACCTGAGACCAACCCCAAAGGTCAAATGAATGCCATTACACTGAGGAGTGGCAAGGAGCTAGATGGCCCCCCAACGCCCATGAGGGAAGACAAGGTAGAGATTGAGGTTGAGGGTGGTGCCAGGAAGCAGGTGCCCATTGCGGTCCCGAGTGAGAGGGCTCAGCTTGAAAAGTCCAAGGATGTTGAAGTAGAGAACACAGCCTCTCCCGCGAAGCCTTACAAGCCTCCTGTCCCCTACCTTCAAAGGCTAGTAAAGGTTGAGGAGGAGCACAAGTATGACAAGTTTCTCGAGATGTTAAAAAAATTTCACATCAACATTCCCTTTTTGGAGGCCATTACAGACATGCCCTCTTACCAAATTCTTGAAGCATTTGCTCTCCAATAAAGGGAAGTTACTCAAGAATATCACGGTGTCTCTCACTGAGGAGTGCAGTGCTATAATTCAGAACAAGCTTCCTCCTAAGCTTTCAGATCCAGAAAGTTAATCCATTCCCTGTTCTGTCGAGGATCTGATCATCAGTGGAGCATTATGCGATCTAGGGGCCAGTGTGAGCCTTATGCCGTACTCCATTTGTAAGAAGTTGCAAGTGGGGGATTTAAAACCCATTACCACCTCCTTGCAGCTCGCTGATTGATCCATCAAGTACCCTGTTGGCGTTCTCGAGGATGTCCCACTACAGGTGGGAAAGTTCTTCATCCCCTGTGATTTTGTTGTCATGGAGATGGAAGAGGACTCCCGCATCCCCATTATTCTAGGGAGGCCCTTCTTGGCCACTGCAGGGGCTATGATTGATGTCAAGAACGATACGCTCTCCCTCCAGGTTGGGGATGAAGAGGTAGAATTCTGCCTACCCCAATCCATGGCTTCACCTTCTCCAGACGATACATGTTGCAGAGTCGATATACTGGAGAAGACTCTCAATCAAGAGGCCACGACTTGCCATTTTGTGGAGGATCCATTAGAGGCCGCCTTGGTCAGCTGTCATGTGACCGGTTCCCAATCAGGCGAGATGGATGAGTATGCCAGACTCCTCGATGCCTCTATTGCCTACACGGGGCAACGATCCTCTAGGGAGGTCCTTGGTGTGGAGCAGCGTAACTCCGAGGAAGAGAAGAGCTCACCGAAGGTAGAGTTAAAACCTCTACCCCCTCATCTCAGGTATGAGTTCCTTGACCCCGATCACCAGTTCCCTGTTATTGTCAGTGTTAACCTTGATGGCCCCCAACTCGAAAAATTGTTGGGCGTACTCAGAAAGCATAGGGGTGCCATCGGTTATAGCATCGGCGACATCAAGGGACTTAGTTCTTCATTATGTATGCATCGCATCTTTCTTGATGAAGGTCACCCCCCTCCCGATAACCTCAGCGCCGTTTAAATCCTAATATGCAAGAGATTCTTAAAAAGGAGGTTGTCAAACTCCTTGACGCTGGGGCCATCTATCCTATCTCCGATATTGAATGGGTGAGCCCAATTCAAGTAGTTCCAAAAAAGGGTGGTGTGACCGTCATTAAGAATGAGCGTGACGAGCTCATTTCCACTAGGACTGTTACCGGGTGACGCATGTGCATTGATTATTGCAAACTGAATCAAGCCACTCGGAAAGATCATTTCCCCCTTCCCTTTATTGATCAGATGCTGAAAAAATTGGCCAGACATTCTTTCTTCTGTTACTTGGATGGGTACTCTGGTTTCTTCCAGATTCCTATCCATCCAAGTGATCAGGAGAAAACTACGTTCACATGCCCTTATGGCACCTTTGCTTATCGTAGGATGCCTTTTGGGTTATGTAATGCCCCTGCCAGTTTCCAGCGGTGCATGACAGCCATATTTTCTGATTTTATTGAGAACATCATGAAGGTATTCATGGATGATTTCTCCGTTTATGGAGGTACCTTTGACCTGTGCTTAGAAAATTTGACCAAGGTACTCTATAGATGTGAGGAAGTCAATCTTGTGCTGAACTGGGAAAAATGTCATTTCATGGTGCAAGAAGGGGTGGCATTGGGTCATGTTATTTTTGCTAGGGGCATCGAGGTCGATAAGGCTAGGATCGAGGTCATAGAGCGATTGCCCCTTCCGACTTCGATCAAAGGGGTGCGGAGCTTCCTTGGTCACGTTGGGTTTTACCACCACTTCATCAAGGACTTCTCCCAGATCGCCAAACCTCTAGCTCACCTTTTAGCCAAAGATGCCCCATTTGTGTTTACTGATGAGTGCCGTGAATCTTTTGCAGGATCCAGGCACTGATTTCTGCCCCCAACATACAACCAACAGACTGGGATCTCCCTTTTGAGATCATGTGTGATGCTACCGATCACGCGGTGGGGGCAATCCTGGGACAAAGGAAGGACAAGAAGCCTGTGGTGATCTACTATGCTAGTAGAACGCTGGATGAGGCGCAACAGATTACACTACAACAGAGAAGGAGTTGCTTTCGGTGGTGTATGTGATGGAGACATTTCATCCCTATCTCCTATGCTCTAAGGTGATAGTATACATCGACCACTCCGCTCTCAAGCACCTCCTTGAGAAGAAAGATGCAAAGCCTCGCCTCATCCGGTGGGTCTTACTCCTACAAGAGTTTGATTTAAAGATTAAAGACAAAGCGGGGCGGAGAATGTTGTCGCTAATCACCTCTCCAGGCTCGTCGTTGAGAGCGAGGGCAACCCCCTCAATGACTCATTCCCCGATGAGCATCTATTGGTTGTATCCACTGGAGAGGACCCGTGGTTCGCCGACTATGTCAACTACCTAGATTCGGGGATCCTCCCTCAAGATTTATCCTCCCACCAGAAAAAGAAATTCCTCCATGATGTCAAGATTTATTTTTGGGAGGAGCCCTTCCTTTACAAGCTATGTAAAGATGGGATTTGCAGGCGATACCTTCCTGAAGAAGAGTTTTAGAGCGTGATTTCTCACTGTCACGACTCTCCCTGTGGAGGACATGGTAGTACCTCCAAGACTGCCGCGAAGGTACTCCAAGCTGGGTCCTTTTGGCCTTCCTTATTCAACGATATCCACCACTATTTTCATTCTTGTGACCGTTGCCAAAGGACGGGGAACCTCTCCAGGAAAAATGAGATGCCCCTCAACTTCATCTTAGAAGTTGAGATATTCGATGTCTGGGGCATTGATTTCATGGGGCCTTTCCCATCATCCAGAGGCAAGAAATTTATCCTAGTTGCAGTGGATTACGTCTCCAAGTGGGTGGAGGCCGTGGCTAACCCAACCAATGATTCTAGGGTAGTGGCCAAGTTGTTCAAGAAGGTGATCTTTCCCCGTTTTCGGGGTCCCAAGGGTGCTTATTAGCGACAATGGGTCGTACTTCATAGAGAAGAAACTCGCAATTCTATTGAAGAAATATGGAGTGCACCACAAGTTTGGACTTGGCTACCACCCACAAACTAGTGGCCAAGTAGAGATTTCCAACCGAGAGATTAAATCCTAGAGAAAACAGTTGCTAGATTTCCACCCACAAACGACGCTCTTTGGGCCTACCGTACCGCTTTTAAAACCCCCATTGGCACTACACCCTTCCGGCCTGTCCATGGTAAGCCCTGCCACCTCCCCGTAGAATTAGAATACCGGGCATATTGGGCTATCAAGCACCTTAATTTTGATCTGAACTCTGCGAGGGAGAGAAGGTTGCTGCAGTTAAATGAACTCGAGGAGATCTGCCTGGATGCCTATGAGAGTTCCCGGATATATAAGGAGAGAGCGAAGAGGTGGCATGACAAGTTTATCCATAGGAGGGAGTTTCGGGAAGGTGACTTAATCCTCCTCTTCAATTTCCGCTTGAAGCTCTTCTCGGAAAAATTTCGTTGTAGATGGTCGGGCCCCTTCAAAGTGTTGAAGGTGTATCCATATGGGGCTACTGAGATCGGCACTGAGACTAACGACTCGTTCAAGGTGAACGGGGCTCTCTTGAAACACTACATTGCCGGTGAGCCGCTTGAGGGGAAGGTCACATGTGCCCTCCCCGATGTCTCTTCTCTTTAGAGAGCATAATGGTCAAGCTAAAGACCTAAAACAAGCACTTCTTGGGAGGGAACCCAAGCTTTATTGCTTTCGGAAAAAAAAAATGAAAAAAAAAGGAGGTGATGAGAGGAAAAAGGTTCAAGAAACGAAAAACAATTGAGTGAGAAAAAGAAGCAACAGCTTTGGAAGGAGGTGATTTGGAGGGCAGAGTTGGCATGGGCACCCCATGCCGTCCGGCATGGTAGTGCCACCCCCCTATGGACTTGAAAAAAATGGGAAAAAAAGAGAGGAAGAAAGTAAGAAATCAGTGCCATTGATCAGAAAAGTGGCACGGTCACACCGTGCCACACCCTGATTTAAACGCACTTACCGCAGCGTGGCACGGGCACCCCGTGCCTTGGGGCACGACCGTGCCACATTAAAACACGGCTAAACACCCGATTTCTCCTTCTTCTTCCTTCTTCCTCAATTCAAACCCTCTTCTTTCTCTCTCTACAACCACGAAAACCCCCTCTCTTCTTCACCATACCCACTCCAACCCCCCCAAACCCTCCAATTCCCCCAATTTCATCCCCATTTTTTGAACTCTTTCACTTCCATTCACTTTCCTCCCTAAATTCCTCACCTTTTCATCTCAAACTCCTCCCCTCCCACACTCATTTTCTCTCTTTACAACCTTAACCTCCATTGTTGAGGTTGAAGGTGGTAGAGAAAGAAATTAACCCTTCTCTTGCTATTTTTAGCCTCTACCCCTTCCTTTGGGCCCTGATCTGTTGTTAATTTGCACAATGAGAAAGAAACGAGTTGGAGAAACTTCAAGGCCTTCATCCCATCCCAAGAAATCATCACCGGCAACCTCCTTTTCCGCTGCAACTGCCTCTGCTAAAGGTACTAAAGATGCATACCCTCTTATTTTACTTGCTAGCACTAGAGGTTTGCAGTTTGTTAATGATGAACAAACGTCCCGTTATCAGCTTTTACCCACCAGGAACACTAGTGAGTAGAAATATTTTCATGCTGACTCATAGCGATCCTTGGGAATATTGGATGATATGCTGACCATACTTGGTAGATTAGGATGGACTGAGTATATATAGATGCAATGTACATCCTATGATCGCCTTTTATTTGAGTTTTTGAGTTCCCTTAATGTTGATTGGGATGGAAACTATGGTGGTCATGAGGTCGCTATTTATTTTCGCATGTTTAACATTGACCACCAGATGAGTTTGAGAATGTTTAATGCGCTTTTGAGATTTCCGGTGGTCGATGGGGCTTATAGGGATGTGCCCTCCTTGTGGAGACATGACCCCGTTTGGTTAAGCATCACCTGCTCCAAAAGGAAAGAGTATACTGATAGGTGGGGGAGACCTCGGGTTTTTGACCCCCGACAGGCCAAGGCCACTAACATTTGCAATGTCAACCTGCGGTACCTGCAGCGCCTAACTGCTCATATTGTTTTCGGCCGCAACGAAACCAAAATGGTTGTCGGAAGGCCGAATTGTTTATTATTTGGTGCGTCTTGTCAGGTACCCCTATTGACATGGGGGCCTTCATAATCCGTCACTTAGCGGAAGTAGTCAAGACTAGCAACAGGGATGTCATTAGCGTTGGTGGTACTGTTACCGCCATCGCTAATGCCCTGGGCTATAGCTCACAGCTCTCCGCTCTTGAGCCCCATTTCCTAGGTGGTCACCTCGACCTTGGTACCCTACACCATATGCATATTATAGATACTCGAGGTGACACCATTCGATACCCCTGCCACAAAACCATCCTTTTCACCTTTCCCACTGCTGAGCGCACCACGGTCGCTAACAAAAGAAACTGGAATTGCGATCGGCGAATTATTAGGGCAATTGTTCTCCCTCGGGAGGAACAGTTAGCAACTGATGAGGACCTTGAGGTTGATGAGGGTGGGGATGAGGAGTACGATGAGGAGGAGGAGGAGGAGGACACTAATACGGGCCAAGGGGAGCCCGAGCCTGAGGACACCCCTGCTACGGAGGCGCCTATCCTACCACCTCCAGCACCACTTTACCCACAATTCACCCATGAGATAGGCGGGTTTTCTTTTTCAGCAACATATATGCCGCTCGACCCGTCTTTCTCCAACCTCCAAGTGGAGGTTTCTGGTCTTCGGGAGGGTTTCACCGGCATGCGTGCCCACATTGATCGCCTCTTTGGGCGCATGGACTCCATTGAGGAGGGAGTCTCCTATTTTCGGGGTTTTGTTGACCGCCAGGAGGAGCGGGAGCAGCGGGAGGAGGAACGGGCTATGACGGAAGCCCGAGAGTACGAGGAGCGCTGGCGGATGAACGAGCTACTTTGGCGCCAGTCGGAGTCCATTCGACAGTTGGATGAGCGTTTACGCTCCTTTCCGGGCGATCAGGATGGCTCATAATCCTTCCCATCTTATGATTCCTCCACCTTCCATCCATTTCCTCCGCACTTCTGGCCCCCTCCAGGGCCTGATGGCACCCAGTGACTGTAAGTATATTCCCCATTTCCCCTTCTTTTCTTATGCATCATGTTTTCATTGGGGACAATGAAGGGTCCAAGCATGGGGGGATGTCTATATCTACTTAGTGGGGTGCATTGTATACATTTCTTTGCATTTAACACTTTAGGCTTCATTCTAGTTTAGCAGCATGTTTAGGGTGCATTAGTTTTCCTTTTATTCATCCATTTAGCAAAGTATGTAGGATAATGCATATAGGTAGGTGATGCATTGTACATATTTTATTTCCTAACCCTTGGTCTCGAATGGAAATGCATTGAGTGGAGTTTCACAAGACTGCAAGGTAATTCTTCTTACTTTTCTCTTCATTTATCCACTAGTTATCTGCGTAGGGTGATTCATTGCTTTGAAAAAAAAAAGCCCCTCCTATGACGATAACCAAGGCATTGGTGATCGGTTGGTTGGCATGGTTGTGCATACTTGTGGATTGTTTGTGGCAAATGCCTTTAGTTGATGGTTTTCAAAGCGTTTTGACCACACTGTTTAGTTTGCATGCTGTTTGCCCCTGAACTCCCCTTATCATGATTGATTATTACTTTTAAGTGAGACATCTCTGGGGCTAGCTATGTGTTTGGTAGTGTGACCCATGAGATTTTGAGCCTATAGACTAATTCATCAATTTAGTCCCACATTTTCTTTTATGTGTGTCTCTTCCATGACTATATCTCTAGAACTTGGTTTGATTCTCTTTGAAATCACATTGAGCATGTGCATTATGATAATATGATAGAGGTATTCATTTGTTTTTCTGAGCTACATAGCCAAATCTGCCACCCATAGTTGAATGTTTTGATCCCTTGCTTACCCCCTTTGAGCCTTGCCCGTTTTTGTTGTGAACCTTTCACTATTAGCTATTGGCCTAAACACATCTCCTACCTCTAAGCCAAAGCCAGTGGGGCAACACTTCGTTACTTTGTGAGTAGTTTTTGGATGTTATGCAAATTGGTGGTTTGTTTTGGTATATGTAGGGATGTATCACGGTGATCATTGGGGACTGAGCATATAATTATTGCACATGCCAATCATTCATTTCCTTTTCAAAAAAAAAGGAGAAAAAAAAAGGATGAAAAACATGTTTCTGGAAAAAAAAAAGGGAACTTGTTGAGATTCTTTTGGCAAAAAGAAAGGAAAGGAGTGGTGAATGAATGTGTTTGGCATGGTATCGCAGTTCATTCCCGATGATCCATCTGGTTAAGGGTGTATTCCTACTGTGTTTTAGGGAAGTGTGCGGTGTAGTTGGTTCAATTGTTGGTTGCTCATTGGCTTCGGCTGTTAGCTCCTCATTTTCCCAAATTGTTTGTCCCCCTTCAACCTGTGCCCTTAGTCCCATTACAACCCTGAAAAGTCCTCTTGATTATTGTTTTGCATACTGCATTTTCACGGTGGAGAATTGAGAATCCTACCAAGCCTATGGTAGTTTGTTCGATTGGAAGAGAGTTGAGTGAACCATTCTACATCTTAAACACATGTGAGAGAACGCATTTGCTTTATTCCCCCTATGAGAGTCACTGTCAGACCTCCTAGCCCACCACTTATTTGGAGGTGCCTTGATTGGGGAGGGGTGTGATATGGTGTGACTGGATGACAAGTTGAACATGTGGTCTTCCAAATGACTTTCAAATGAGTTTTGAAACTATGTATTTATGCCTTGAATGGTTCCGCTAGTTGTGCATACCTATGCTTGATTTAGCTGGTTTTCCATTCGTCTTGCCTGAGGAGGCGAGTAATTAGAGGTCTCGACCCCCTGTCAATTTAATCACGCCGTAGTCTTGCTTGGGGACAAGTAAGGAATAAGCATGGGGGAGTTGATAAATCTCTATTTTACCCCTTTTTGACATGATTTTTACCCCTCATTTCGGCAATTTTCTGTAAAACTTCAAGAGCATAGAGGTTGATTAGTCATTCTTTACCCTAAATCTGCCTAAATGTTGTACTTTTGTGTTTTAAGGAGTTCGATTGCAAGGAATAAGGAAAACCAGTTGATATCGCGCTAAATAGGAGCCAAAAGAGTAGACTTTAAGCCAAGAGGAGGTGGCGCGGGGGTACCATGCCAAACAGCATGACCGTGCTACCCCAAGGAAACAAGAAAACAAGGGGCAACAAAGTGGCACGGTGCTGGTGGCACGACCGTGCCACTTTATTTCCCCCGCTATGTTCAATTTGGCGTTGTAATTTTGGGGACTCTTCTTTTCTCTCGTTTTGCTCTCTCAAAAACGGCAACTTTAGGTTTTTAGTTTTGATATTTGTTGTTCTTGATTTGAATGCTTTGGATTGAATTCGATTGTTGAACCTGGTAGATTATTACTCCAATCAATAGAAAGTACGTTCCTTTACCCTTCTTCTTTGCGTTTTAATTCAAAGTTAGCGCTTTTAATTATGTTCATATTGGTGATTGTGGTTGTGATATTGATGATGAATAAGGGCTAAATTTGTTGTGTTGGATTGGGTGTATCCCCTACTGTGTGATTTGAATTTGTATTCTGGATTTATGTGAATGATTGCCCGCGTTGAAATTGAACTCTCACTTAAGCATGCCAGGTGTCGATGAATTGCCTGAGAGGCTTGATTCATGTTTGTAATTGGGATTTTGAAGATTAACGAGAGTTAAATCCTCTACGTAGAGCTACTTAGTGAGCGTTTGGACTTCTTAACATGAAAATAGTTAGGATTTCAATTGGGAATTAAGGGTTACTAAATCTTGTGGTCTTGTGATTCTACTTTCATGACAATAGATAACTAGGATAGCCTGACCAGTCTAATGACCTTTGGGAGAAGGCGTAGATATGCTTAACTTGTAACAATTCCATTCCAATTGTCTGTGTGGGCAGATTTGCATGATCTAGTTTATAGTCCAAGGAACACGATAGTGTGGTGAACCCCAATCCAGGACTTTTGTTAATATTGATTTAGACAATAGTAGTAACTTTCAGCAGAATATAACTGTTATTAAGTTAAACCATTCCTAATAGACTCTGACCTAAATAGGGTGTTACAAGTTGGTTCGGTGGTTGAAACCGAGTTCCTTGTGGACACGACCCGTATTTGCCGTTGCTAGCTATAACTGACACCGTGCACTTGCGGTATTTTAACTCAACAATCGACCTCCCATGCAGGGTGACTTCTCCCCCCTCATCCTCTCTTCCACTGAAGCAGCAATAAAGGTATTCCATTTTCGATCTACTCACTCTGAAACCTCTAGATTCCAGAGTATGCCTCCATCGCTCCAACTTGACATTAACTCCCTGTTTGGTCTTATCAATATGAACAATGTCATTTGTGAATAGCATACACCAAGGTAACTCATCTTGAATCCCTCTTGTAAGTTCATCCATAAGTAGAGTGAAGAGAAAAAGGCTTAAGGCGGAACCTTGATGCAGGCCCATACCAACGAAGAAGTCATTGGTGACCCCTCCTGGTGTCCTAACACTCGTCCTACTCCCATCTTACATATCCTTAATAACTCGAATATACAAGGGTGATACTCCTTTCTTTTCCAAGCATCTCCATAACACTTCACGCGGAACTCTATCATATGCTTTTTCCAGGTCAATGAACAACATAT
The DNA here is from genome assembly GCA_017589665.1 of Selenicereus undatus. NCBI lineage: Eukaryota > Viridiplantae > Streptophyta > Magnoliopsida > Caryophyllales > Cactaceae > Selenicereus > Selenicereus undatus. The sequence continues at coordinate 21,975,932 of JACYFF010031958.1, read as the reverse complement.
GAAGATTTACCTTTCTATCTCTATACAAACCCATGAGCCTTCTAAGGAGGTAAATCACCTCTATGGTTGATCTGTCTGGTATAAAGGCAAATTGGTTGTCTGAAATCGAAATATCCTTTTGCAACCTTCTCTCAATCACCTCTCCCATAACTTCATAGTGTGACTAAACAACTTTATACCCCTAAAATTATTACATTCTTGAATATCACCTTTGTTCTTATACAGAGGGATGTGTATTAAACCTCCATTCCTTGGGCATCTTAGCGATCCTAAAAATAACATTGAAAAGCTCCGTTAGTCACTCTAATCCTTCTTCACCCAAACACTTCTACACTTCCACTGGTATCTGATCTGGACCCTCTGTCTTCCCATTGGTCATCTTCTTTAAGGCCTCTTTAATCTCGTCTCTGCTAATGTGACCACACACTCGCGGATCAAGCTGCATCTCCCTACACTCACTTTCCCTACTCCGTGAATCCTCCATCACTTCATCATTGAGGAGCTTGGCAAAGTACATTTGCCATCTCCCCTTGATTTCTACATCCTCAGACAACACCTTACCATTTTCATCTTTAATGTACCTCACAACACCTAAATCCCTTGTCCTTCTTTCCCTAGCCCTTCCCAGCTTAAAGACTTCCTTCTCCCTTTCCTTTGAATCCAGTCTATGGTATAACCTATCACAAGTCATGCTCTTAGCTACCGCAACAGCCTTCTTGGCTACCTTATTTGTTGCCTTATATCTAGCTCTACTAATCTCTCTGTCTCTTCATTGGCTCCACTATTCATAAAAACAGCATAAGCCTCTTTTTTCTCCCACCACCAGGCACCCTTCATTTTGCTACCACCTCTTCTAGAAGAGCTCAGGATTTCTCTAGCTGACCTTCGAATATAGTCTGCCATCGCCTCCCACATTTCATTCACATCTTCTACCCGCCTCCAAGCTCCTTCTTCCATAATCCTCTCTACTAAAAACACGGCATTCTCCTTCGTGAGGGTCCACCACTTAACTTGCGGGTCCCCAACTCTCCTCTTCTTCCATTTTGAACATTTGAACTCCACATCCAACACTAGCAACTTATGCTGAGTCCCTAGATACTCACTATGAATCACCTTACAATCCTTACAAAACCTTTGACTATCCACCCTCATCAAGAAGTAATCAATTTGGGTCTTTAGAGAGCCACTCTTGAAGGTAGCCAAGTGGTCCTCCTTCTTCTTGAAAAAGGAATTTACCACAAACAGTTCATAGGCCACCGCAAAGTCCAACACAGAAACTCCTCCGTTGTTTCTCTCCCCAAAACCGAAACCCCCATGGGCTGTGTCATACCCTTCTGCATCAACACTAATATGGCCATTAAAGTCTCATTCTATGAAAATCTTCTCACTCCTAGGCACATCCTGGATGACCATATCCAAATCCTCCCAAAATAGCTTCTTAATATCGTCCGACAGTCCTATTTGAGGAGTATAAACACTAACCATGTTGATGATTTTTGAACCCACTGTTGTGAATTTCCGCAAGCGTACGGTTTCGTTGTACGTTTACAAGT
>JACYFF010031958.1:21917330-21929379 GCA_017589665.1 Selenicereus undatus | reverse complement strand
GGATGGGAAGGAGGAAGAAGAGGAAGCAGGGGGTTCGGGTGTTCTCTGGGCATTCGAACGGACAGAGAAGAAGAAGAAAGAATGGAGGAGAGAGAAAATGAATTGGGGGAGGGTATTATGGCCGGGTCACGTGCCTCATGCGTGATTAAGGTTTTTTTTTCTTTTTTTTTTCTTTTTCTTTTGGGCTACAAAAGACCTAGGCTAAGTAAGTTTGGCCGGGTTTGAGTCAATTTGGCCCAATGCTTCAATTGCCGACATTCCTTCACCTTTTTCGAGTATTTTTTCCCGAATTATTCAATACCTGTAAAATAAATTAAAATCAACTAAAAACCTAAAAATAACAATTATTTCGAGCATAAATTAGGTAGAAAGGTGTTATAAAAATCACACATTTTTAGCATCAACACCCACCAAGACCTTAATGGCCATAATTCGGTCACTTTTATGCCTCACTTCAACAACAAAGTCTACTAACTCTCTCTCAATCAAAATACCAACCCCATTCCTCACCTTGATTAACCCCGAATACCATAATTTGTACCCATCAACTACTTTAGCTTTAGCCCCCACCCACTTCGTCTATTGAATACAAACTATGCTAATCTTACTATGTAACGCCCTAACTAATTCTATGGATTTACCCATAAGAGACCCAATATTCCACGATGCTAGGCGGACCTTTCGAAACCCTACACCCCTCCTATCCCCATTACTCCCGGAGGATTGGCTGAAGCTACTACATTGCTCGCCACTGGCTTAAGATGCCAGTACCCACTTTCTGCACTGCACTAAAAGATCCTACTAAAAATACAAAAGGACCCGAAACTAAAAGGGAAAGAGATACTGGCTACACCGAACCACAGACTTAGAAAACAAGCCTAGGAGTCTACTCGGCAAGACAACACACTTGTCAATCTTAAAAAGACTAACTAAAAAGACTAAAATAATACAATAATACTAATACACCCACCACCACAACAATAATACCCACACTGGAGAATTAAACTAATACCGCAAACAACATTAACTAATTTAAAAAGAAAATAATCACCAAATTCAAGTAAAGTCGCCAAGAGGCTAACCAAAAAACTAAAAATAAAAAAATAAAAAATAATTATGATCAGAAAGAGTAATCTTAAATGGGAATTGAACCAAGAAATAGTTGCAAAATAACTTATCCAAAACTAATTAAAAAAATGAAACTAATAGCAACACTAATGATAAAGATAATACTAATAAAGACAATAGCCGAGAGTTCCAACAAAATTAATATTACCAACAGAATTAATAACAGTAGAAAAATACTAATATTACCAACAAAGATACTACTAATAATAAAAATCAACTAGCCAAGAAGACTTACCAAAAAAGCAAAATATCAATGGCCAAACATACAGGCAACAAGGATTAGGAACCAAAAAATACGCTGGGGCAATGGATTAGGAACTATTTAGAAAAATCAACTTGCCAAGAGAATTAGGAACCAGCAAATACGTAGGGGCAAAAATATCACCAGGGAGAACTAATTGGAGCCAAATTAAAAACACCAGCGAGCCACTGAATTCCAAACCCTCCAATTGCACCTCAGTACTCAGTCAATAACTCTAAAACACTTAAACTGAAGCTAGAACGAAGCAAAATGTAGACCAAACAGAGCAAGAACGAAGCAAGATGTAGACCAAAAAAGTGCAAAATCTAGCTGAAACAATATATTAATAGCCGATAAATTGAGATGGGAGAGATAGGGTACCTGAGATTAGACAGGTGAAGACCAAGTTCCAACTCTGCCACGGCAACCCAATTTCAACCACGGGAATGAACCAAGAAACTCAGCTTGAGGTTCCAAATTTTGAGTCAACAAGGGAGAACTGAACCCGAGAGGTCAAGCATGACAATAACGGCCACCATGGAACTAACCCTAGAGGTCAACTAGACTCGGGTCACAGGTGGTACGAGATGCAGGCACAGGGACTCGGTGGTAGGGTCTATTACTCAGGGGCTCGGTGGACCCAAAAACAGAGAGAACTCAGGGAAAGACCAATGAGAGACTATGCTATGATACTCACCGTCGACGACCACCACTGCCAGCAACCGGTTACTGCTGGTGGGCGCCACCCGAGGTCACCTAGGTGACCGTTCTGTGCAATCGGCAAAAGGATGCGCTGACAATTGGCCCAGAAGAGAGAGAGAAGTTTAGATAAATAAACTTGAACAAAAATAAGTTCAAATAAATATAATTTTACATTTTTATTTATACTTTAAACTACCAATTTTAATTGTGAAATAAGTTTAGATAGGTTTAATTAATCCAAAATACGTTCAAATAGATTCAATGGAAACATGTTCAAAGAAATAAGTTTAAAAGGATAAGACAAAAGACTATTTGTTAAGAAATTTCATTTTGTCCCCCCACTACCAGATTGAAGAAAACTCGTCACTTGAGAATAACTTGATCAACTGTCACAAAGACTGCGCCATATTATTAAATTTGACTTGCCTGTCTACGCAGTCCATTCAATACAAACAGAAGAGTAAGACCCACCAAAAAGAAAAAGTTTTAAGTTCAAACTTAATGTCAAAACAGTAGACTCTGACTCACATTTGATTTGACCACCAATTACAGCACTCACCTTGTTCATATATAAATCTCATATTCCTCGTCAGAGCTAAGAGCAAAACTAGTTGTTTTTTTATTTATCAGTAGAGATTTATTATTGTTGTATCAATTTTTTTTCTAATTTTTTGTTTTACAATCCTCACTCTCTCTAGTGGAAGGTTTATTATTTTACCTTATCAAATAAAATAATATCTATAGACCCACTCTACAACACACAATTTTATTTTTAAAATTAAAAAAATAATCTAAATCCAAATTAAAATTTTTGAAAAAATAGAAAAACAATAAAAAAAAAGAAAATTTGGCCCGTGAACCTGCTCATGGCTGCAAGCCAACTCTCGAGGCACGAGCTGTGAGCCACCCAGTGCAATTACTTTCATCCCTCACTCCTCTTCTCTCTCCTCATTTTTGCCTCACGAGGAGACCGTTGTGCTTGTTCTAAGAAGTTTCCTAGCAGCTAACCCAGAACACACTGACCTACTCTTGAAACATTATATTCTCATATTCTTGTCAAACAACGATAAAATTCAAATTTTGTTGCCTGTTCAAATTAAGCACACACGACTATCCCATCCCATGCAGTTCTACACACAAGTATGTATATATATATGGCCATTGCAATTACAAGTTTCTCCTCAAACTAAATTAAGCACCAGCAACTCACTTTCCAAGTAGACATAATTAATCAAACGAACTGTAACGGAAGTTTAATCTCAACAAGATGAGTATAACTTCATTGGTGATTACCATCGCGGTTTTTATGGCGATCTTGAGCCTTTGTTTGGTGACTGAGGCGAGGCCGTTAATGGAGGATTTCGGTTCTAACAACAATGGCATCTCGTATCATCCCTTCTCATACCAGAATGCTAGGTCTAGCTTGGCGTTTTGGCTCGAGCAATTGGTTGCAGGGCCTAGTGGTGGTGGTGCTGGTCATTAACCTTAAATACTTTGAATACTTCTCTATTTTTTTCTTCTTTTTTTTTTCTTTTTGGTTAGGGTCGCAAGCTCTTAGCGGATCATCTCGGCTATTCTTTGGAAACGTGGGGCATTTACAGTGTTGTAATCTACATAATGATTGTGCTTCTCTCATAAATTGTAGTTATTCTTTAATTTGGTTCATACTTTCATGTAATGTTATAGATTGAGTTTTGAGGTTTATAATGTTTGTGTCTGAATACAGCCACCTTCGCTCACTAGCTACTTCATTTTGTTGCTAATTTCTGAAAGACTTTTCGAGATCAAATCTAATAAATTTGGCCAAACATTACTTACAAGTGAGATTTTGAAGATAGGAGGGTAATGCTTACTTTCTTATGTTTACTTCCAATAAAAATATGAAGACCAACTTTTCTGTGTTGAATATTAATGACCAATTAAAATTATTATAGGAAAATCAAACAACGACTAAGGATATATATGCTCTAATTATTTAGTCAACGACACTATAACAAGCAACGAGAATCATAGTGTGATACTATACTGATTTTCACAATGTATGATCCAATGTTCCAGAATATGTTTAGTGTCAGATTTTGGTTTGTTCAATGGGTGGTTGAGGACTTTCCTCACTTTGTTCAATGAATTACCAATGGTTGTGAAACTATACACTTGTATTTGATGTAAATAAGGGCTCACCTTGTTGTAGAATTGGTCTGGATCTAACTGCAATTTTCTACCTACAATCTGATGGCTAATAGAGTCACCAAAAAAACACACCCCAAACCCAAATCCTAGATGACGGCTGGATTAACATGAGAGAGAGAGAGAGAGAGAGAGAGAGAGAGAGTAGAGAGTCGATAGTACTATTCTAGGGAAGGGCTTGTTCAATTGCTGTATCTTGCAATCCCTAATTTAATTTCCTTAAATAGCAGCACTAAGCTTATGAAGTAACAATAAGGAGTTAATGCGAATGACAAATACATAATTAACATTTAGTAACTGCCTACTTAATGTGGATCATTACTGTGGTCCTTACATTGGTCAACAGCTCCCACTTGGTCACATAAACCATAAATTACACATCTCTTTGCCAACAAATCTCTTCACACCTCATACTGGGAAAAAAACATGTGACAAAAACAGACTACTAGTGTTATATCAAGTCATCATCTAACTAACATAACACTTTCATGTGAAAAATCATACCCCAAATCATTTAGAATATCAACAACGGCATGCACTGTTTCTTTATGCCTCCCGATATATCAAGTGAATAGATGCTGAATATAATCGTCCGGGTTTGATATGGTGATGGGGAAATGATTCCTCCTTAGTTAATTAAAATAATCGATCTTAGCCTAAATGTTTTCCTAATGTGTTCCACTAGAATGTATACACCTTAGCCATTGAAAATGGAGTAAGGTAGTACCATCAAACTTTGACTTCATATCATAACTCTATGTCAAACAGTATTACCAATAGAGGTCACACAATGACAAGGAAAGGAAATTCACTTATCACTCATCAAATAGGTCAACATCTAGCACACAAAATATGAAAGTGTGTCACGACATAGCTCCCACTGAGCTAGGCACGTCACTCTTCTACGCTATGTAAATTGTAAGCTTGGTTTTTACCTGAAAAACTAACCTGAGCCACTAGATCAACATACCTAATGTTAATCTTGGCACTCAAGGATTGGCCATAGGGCTTCAATATGAAATCATGGTATTTCATATTCAACTTTCAGAAGTCCCATTTTAAACTTGCTAATGCGACTATTAGATATAATAACTTATCATTCATACAACACAAGTAAAATAATAATTCAATATTACACACACCTAGTTTTGATATTGTTATGTCTCATCCTACTATGTAACTGCCAAGGCAATTGCCTGTGTAACTAGGCCAATAAGAAGCCTGGTGACATTTCAATGTGCCATACTATATAATTGCATATTTATGAATGTCTAAAAAGAAACATCAATCTTTATTCATAAATACTTAATACAAGAAAAACATGTCCATCATACTCTTAGATATATCCAAAAACTAAACCCTACGGAGATCGAAGCTCATCACTTGAGCTTTGAAAGCGTCTATAGAAATAAGCTTCGTTAAAGGATATGCTATCATCCTATTGGAAGATATATACTTAATAGCAACTTCTTTAATTTTTTATGGCATCTCGAACAAAATGATAATGCATCTTGATATCCTTAATTTTCATATGGAAGTTTAGATCTTTAGCAAATTGAATGGCAATAGTATTGTCGCACATTATCTCTATAGGAAAATCAACTCTAGGTATGAGATTAAGATCTTAGAGAGAACTTCTCAACCATATATATAGCCTACTAAGTGGTAAGGCAATAAGCAACATACTATGTTTCCATAGTTAAAAGTGCTATGTAGTCTTGTTTCTTACTACACCAAGATATGGATCCCCCCACCAATGGTGAATACATATCCTGATGCTAACCTGGTCTCATCCAGGTCATGCCCCCAATTCGTATCCGAGTATTCCCTCAACTTAAGGTCCCCATTATGATAGGAAAGGACCAAGTCACTTGTACCATGTAGGTAGCAAAAAATTCTCTTGATAACTTGCTAGTCATGAGTAGGTATTGGGTTACTTTGGTAACGATGTACCAAACCAATCACAAAACAAATCTCTGGCCATGTACAAAACATGGCATATATTAAGCTTTCTACTGCACTTGCATAGAGGACATTTTTCATTCTCTCTTTCTCTTTGTCTGTATTAGGGCATTTGTCAAGACTTGAAGTTAGACCCTTTTCTTCTCTACTAGAGTATCCACGAGTTTAGAATAATTCATCCAAAAACGTTCCAAGATTTTTTATTAATTTATGCTTTTTGACTTAAAACAAGAAGTTTCTTGGAACGGTTTCTGGGAATTTCTATGCCTAGGACATACCTAACCCCACTCATGTCCTTCATCTTGAAGACAGAGGATAAGCATTGCTTTGTAGTTTTGATCATCTCCATGTTGTTTCTAGCCAATAGCATGCCGTCAACATGCAAAGCAAGAAACATAATCCCCTCTATAGTTTTCTTAACATAAACACAAAGGTCTTCAAAAATATTAAGCCAAAAGAAATAATAGCTTCATGGAATTTGAAATATCACACTGTCGATGACTTCCTGAGACCGTAAATAGATCTTTGAGATGACACACTTTGTCATTGCGATCTTTTGATACAAAGCTAATAAGTTAATCCATGTAGATCTCTTCTTCAAGGCTTCTATTAAGAAAAACAGTCTTTACGTCCATGTGAAATAATTTTAAGTCCAAATGAGCAACCAGGTTCAGAAGTAGGTGAATGAAGGCAATTCTCACCATAGGAGACAAAGTTTCTTTGTAGTGCACCCCCTCAATTTGGGTTAATCCATTTGCTACTAAACGGACCTTAAACTTGTCGATACCCATTAGCTCGACATTTTATCTTAAAAACCCACTTGCTCCTATCGATTTACATTGGGGAGGAAGATCAACTACTTCTCAGACTTTATTTCTTGCCATAGAGTCAATTTCATCCCTCATGACATCCACCCACTCTTTGTGATTTGGTGAATTAATAGCCTCTTGAAAGAGGCGGGTCCATTTGAAAATATTGCTGAGGAATTCTTCCACACTCAGGACCTTCATTTGTCTGACTCACTAAGGAATTTCCCCTCTTTTTCTAAGAGGCATAGATTCCTCAATGGGTAGAAAACCACTCCCACTATCCCTATGAGGTGTGGGATCCTGAATAAGGACTAACCTCATTTTCAGGATTTGGAGACTAAGGATGAACCTCATTCTCAGGTTAGATCAACTAGTGCACAGCCTCACTAGCGAGAGACAACCAATGTGATCCTACGTTAAATCAGTAGGCTGCCAGTCACAGGTTTGGTCTTGGACACCGCTGGCCCAATTTGAGTACCCATATCAGAATGTGTCATGTCACTAAACGTTTCTTGTGAGCTTGCACATGGGTTCAAAATTCTTGATTCATCATCATCCACCAAGGTCGACAACACTCCAAGTTGACCATTAATTTTATCATTTGCAACAACACCATTAGAAGCAAAAAGAAAATTATGCTCATGAAATATCATATCTCGACTCATAAAAGTTTCATGAGTTTCCAAATTATATACCTTCCAATCTTTCTTTCCATAAGGATAGCCTACAAAGATACACTTTTGACTCCGAGAAGCAAATATATCTTTTCGTTTGGACCTTAGGTGTGCATGGCATAAACTACCAATAACCTTTAGATGATCATAATTGAGCTTGACTCCAAAAAGGACCTCAAAAGGACTTTTGCCTTGGAGAATCTTGCTTGGGGTTTGGTATATAAGGTAGGCAATAGTTAAGGCACATTTCTCCCCAAAACTCCAACTGTAGATGAGCATGGAAGCAAAGTACCCTAGCAACATTTGAAATATACTAGTGTTTTTGTTCTACCATACTATTCTGTTAGGGGACATCAACACAACTAGTTTAATGAAGAATATCCTTTTCTGAATAAGACTAAAGCATTGGTCCAAATTTGAACTCAAAACCATTGTCACTACGTACAATTTTCATGATTCTTCACCGTAAGTTATGTAAAATATTAGCTACTTCCCCCTTTTCCATCATGAGACAAATCCAAACTGTCTTACTAGCGTCATCTATTATAGTTAAGAAGTAATATGCACAACACAACGTGGGAACTTTATAAGAAACTCATATGTCACAAAGTATAATCTCAAATAAATCATTAGCTTTGCCATCACCAATATTAAACTAGTTTCAAGTTTGCTTTTGCACGAAAACATACATCATATGGATCAAGCTTATCATTTCCAACACATCTACTAACACCTAGGCTTTTAGGAAGTAAAGAGAGAACTTAAGTTGACGGGTGCCCAAGTTGACTATGCCATAGAATATGAGAGCCCACTGCGTCGCTTGTACCTTTATAATTTACTATTGAAGTAGTAGATCCCTTCTCGTAATTCACCCACTCCAATTAGGTTCCTGAGATATAATCCTGTATCACACAAAGTTCATCAGCAAATATCACTATGCATTCTAATTCTCTACTCAATTAACCTATTGAAACCAAATTGTAAGGAAAAATTGGAATATAAAAAACTTTGCTCAATCGTATTTTCGAGCCTAGTCTCATTATTCCTTGCAGACTAGCCACTCGAAAAGCTCCATCAGGTAATTCAACGGGAATGGGTTCAATATTTTCCATAGAAATGTTTTTGCAAAAGCCTTCTTCTATAAAATGTTTTTCGCAAAGTCCTATTTTGTGAGTATCTTGGAATCAGCCTCTCTACAGGTAGGGATGTCGGTAGAGGTAAGGTTGCCTACATCTGGATCTCTCCAGGTCCCGTGAAAGCGAGACCCACACTAAGAGGTGTTGTTGTTGTTTTAAGAGAATCAAATTCTCATCATGGGATGAGAAGCCCCGATATCCAAAATCCAAGTATCCTTACCTGACAATTTCTCATATCTTGTAGGTTCAAACGATTCGATGAGGCTCAAGAGCCTTTGTAGCTAATCAGATGTGAAACTCGAAAGTGACGCTGAGGCCTGCCTAGATTCATCGTTGTTGCTGGGCTGAGTCATGCTCAAATTTGTGCTGCTTATCGACCTGTGCCTCTTCCCTTGCTGCCCCCAGAATGTTCACCTTGAGCACCTCGCCTGCGACCTCAACCTCCTCTTCCTCGAGTTCCCCAGCCGGGGTGAGTACCTGATTAATTCATAACAACTACACTTTTCACGGCCATATTTTCCATGGTGCGTACAGCTTCCCTTTTCCAGCACAGGGGACTTCGAACGTTTTCCAAACATCACAGCAAAAGCAGCTACATTTTCATTTCTATCTCCGCTCCCAAGCTCATGCTTTTAGGTTTTCTTCCTTTATTACTGTTCTGAAGATCATGTCTAATGAAGGCACAACGAGTCATGGATGAGAATCTAACTCCTTATTTGCTAGTAAGAATCATCATTTCGACTCATAAAAAAATTGATGTGCCTTTTTCTCTTCATGCTTCTTGAGAATCTTATTTGCTACTCCGCACTTACACCCACAACACGTACAATAGGGGACCTTCTCATGAGTCACAAGTTCTGCACATAAATCTGTTATTTTAGAGTAGAATTCAATTACACTTAGCCCTCCTTGCTTGCAGTTTGCTATGCTCATTTTGAACTAATGTGTTTTTGGAGCATTAGCAATGGCGTGTTGTTTCTTCAATGTTTCCCACATGGATTTGGCTGTGTTGGTATAGGCAACACTCATTCATGACTTTGGATTGATTAGGTTCAGGATCCATGATGATATCATCGAGTTTGCCATCTCCCAAGCTTGAAGTTCCGAGGTATCTCCCTCCTTTGTTGCGGGGTTTGTCAATGTACCGTCAATAAATCGAAGCTTGTGCTTAGCTTTCAATGCCGTCCTTACGACTTTCTCCCAAAGATTGTAATCTTTGCCATTGAAGATGGCTGTCGTAATCAAAACGTTAGGTCCCTCCGAGGGGTACATGTAGTAAGGGGATTAAGGCTCGATGATGAACTTTCCATAACTCATAGCTACGGTTTGGGTATGGCTTCAATGATCTTTTCTCTGACACCATAAACGACTTTAGTACACAATAAGGGAGAAAGAAGGAGAGAGGTAGTTTTAGGGCTAATGAATTAATCCTCCCGTTCTCCGCCTTTCATTCATCAACAGAAGGTATACATATACACAACACAAATAACTGCAATAAAACCCTAGCTTAACCCCGAAGCTAGCCTAGGATATAATTACAAGATATTTTCAAACAAAAGAGATTTAAAATATCTAAAATATATTTACTAATAAAAATGTAATAACATATCATTGAGTATTAAACGGATTATAAAATAATATATATTTTTTAATTATTGCAAATCAAATGTACATGTTTTCTATTTTAATGAGTAAGAGATTGAATGTTAATATCGACTGTTTCAAATGATTGTATTTGCTTATTTCTTGCAATTTGTACCTTCTAGTCTAAAATAAAGTGCACTGGTGGTATATTAGTATTCAACATAAGTATTTGATGTTTGATAAAGACTCCAAGTAACAAAACTTAGGGTACTCATTTCAAAAATGCTCATTACGGCCATTGTAAATTATAACACGATCTCATTAAAGAACTTTCTACAGTGCTAATATTCTCACATCACCCCGTTATTCTCTGTTATGGGGCAATTCGACATCCAGCTATTACATATATTCAATGGATAAACAATATTGTCGTGTCAGTTCGGGACGTTGTGTTCTTGTCGAAACACTTGGAGGGGAGGATGGATAGTTGGTCAACCTCAAACCTGTCAAAAGAGACGAGTGCCATTGTAGAGGCTGACTATTATTTCCATCTCGCAAAAATGCTTGTTTGTAAACCAAAATGATTTTGTGTTTTTTTTTTTTTTACTTCAATGAGTGAATGTATGTGGGTTTGACTAATTTCTAATGGTTGATATTTTAATTTAGTATATGTGCCTAAATTAAAGAGTGCAAGTTGAAAATTAGGATTTGGGTGCCTGAAATTTAGGGATTTGAAAGTGCTGGAATAATTTATGAAAAAGATTGGCATACATGTGGATTTTGTGGCTAATAGCTGAGCATTCTTAAATCGTACATGCTTCAGGCGATGATTTTGGATCAGAATACTTTTGGGGCCACATATTTGATCTTAGAGACCAGAATAAAGTGGAAAGAGCGAGTTGGAAATTTCTATTTGTATGCTGATTTTTTTGACCATAAATTTGGGGTGCTTTTGATGCTGAAATTAAGGGAAAGAGACTTTAAAGTTTATGTTTTATATATACTGAAATTTTTCTGCCCAATTTTGGGGGTAGTTAGGGCTAAAATGAGGAGAAAAGAGGGTGAAATTAAGTGCATGTTTATATGCTGATTTTTTCGTTTACAAACTTGTGTGTATCCGTGACTAAAAAGTAAAAACAAAAGAAAGTTGGGCTTAAACGATCTACTATTAGGGTCTGTTCTTTTCGTTGGTAAATTGGGATGAGTAAAGAGTGAAATAGGTTGAAGTAAGTTGAAATAGGTTGAAGTAGGTTGAATTTTTTTATGTGATAAATTGAGCTTGGTTAAAATAGTTGAAGTGGGTTGAAATAGGTTAAAATATGTTGAGATTGATATTTTAAAATTGACCCACGAAACGAACAGGGCCTTAGTCTGACCTTTTGGATAGAAATTTGAAGAAAAGAAAACAAGAAATCATCGGAAGTAAGGAAGAGGGAAAGAAAAATAAGGGGAGTTGCATTGCGATTTTTTGCTTTCTTGGGGTACTTGTGAGATATAAGTGTGCTCATGTTTTGATGGCAAACTGTGCAAAGTAGAAGATAAGTCGGCCAAGTATTGTTCCAGAGTTGCGCGAAGTGGTTAATCCATGATCTAGTGCAACTATCAGTTCTCGGGTGAGACCCTTTT
>JACYFF010031958.1:21865948-21916930 GCA_017589665.1 Selenicereus undatus | reverse complement strand
ATATATATATATATTAAAAGTTGGATTAAACTCATGTATTAGAGACACGTAAGCTTGCCATGTAGGATGCCACATAGGAGTGAATAGCCATGAGAAATACTTTAATGCAACATAGAATGCTACATGAGATTTAAAATAAAAAGAAAAGGCTGTATAGGATGGATCTAAATTTAATACAATATTAATTCTATTTAATAAGGTAACTTCTCACATACATTTTTATTATTTAATAATAAAATTTAGTCATAAAATATATGTGATTTAGGGATGCAAACACAACAAAAAATATCAATTAGATATTAATTAAGAATAAAAAAAGTATGTTATTAGTAGAGAAAAAACTAAAGAATACTCACTTTACTTTTGTATCACTAAAATAACATAATACATCAATTTATGGTTTGCTTTTTTATTAAAAAAATCTCTTTTCTTAATAATATATTAAAAAATTATTTAACTCACATCCTTACATCCTAAGGGTATAGCCCTAGTTGCTGTTAAATAATTGTAAATGACTTGTTGCCTTGTTGATGTGGTAGAAAGAGGGTCTAGTCGTGGAATAATGTGGTCTTAAATTTCTTACATGAGAACATTTTTTCAACCTTATGAGGTTGTAATGCTTTAATTTGTATTGTTGCACATTTAAAGGTGTGCTGAAATTGCTTGTGAGCTGTTATGCTTTCCAAGGATGTTTTCAACTAGTTTTGAGATTTTGATGATTTTTAAACAAGGTTGAAAAGGTGGCCAAATTATCAAAAGCAGTTCTTGGGTGGAAACCTCTTTAATGGGCACAGTTTGATTTTATGAAAACTCTTTGTAGCGTTTGAATAATTTAAGGGCTACGTAGTCTAGTTTTAGTTCTAAAGGATGGCTTGGTCTATGCGTTTTAGGCCATAGGACTCTCAATGCAACTTCAGAATTCTAAGTTAACCATGCGTTTCAAGTTAATTTAACATGATGAGGGTAGACTGTCTCCAAACTTTAGTGTGTTCTGGGGACTAAGTGTCTAACTGGTATGCATGTCACTCGAATTATGAAAAAGAGAGCAAGCTAGAAATGATTTTCCATGGGTTTTAGCATAAAATAGTACAAAAACTGGTTTTCAGTTCTATTATGCTGAAATTGAAACTGAAATAGTGATTAGAATGGATTTTTCGTTCTATCCTTCTGAAACAAAAAGTGAAACTATGATTAGAATAGTTTTCGGTTCTATTATGTTAAAAGTGAACTGGGGTTCTTAACCCATTTGCATGTGGTTAGCACATATGCATGAGTAAATGTGTTTTTGATGAAACTTGGTTAACTTTACAAATGAATTAGTTTGAAATAATTGAAAAAGTTAGTTTTCAGTTTCATTTTGGTAAAGGTTTGCTAACTAGTTTCCTACTCAATTACCTATTCAATTACCGATTCTACCATTACTATGCTATTAATATTTGAATGTTATTACATATCTATAGTGTGCAAAGTGTTTGAGTTTTAAAGTTGGTGGTTATCCACTAAGTGTGTGGCTTGGTCACCCCCATCTTGTTTTCCCTTTTCCAGGTTGAGTAAGTTCAAACATCATGGAGAACGATGCTTAGCTACATGGATGTGTGGGTCTCATTTCGTGCAAGTCGGACTTGCTAAATTGCTCTGTTGCTTTTCATGTATTCTATTAGCATGTTGTCTCATGGCTTCTTATGTGTTTAATTAGGCATTTAAAATTTGTTTATGCGGCTTGTAATGCAGACGAGCACATGTTAGTTAGCTCTGTTGACCTTCTTAGAGTGAGCACCAAGTTTCCCTTTCCTGAGCAAGTTTTAGGGTCTGTTTGGTCCTTAGAAAATTTGGTAGAAAGAAAAGTTGAAGGAAAAAAAATATGAAGAAAAAAAAAAGTATGGAGAAAATGAGTTTTTTTCTCTTGTTTGGATTGAGGAAAAAATACAAGAATTTGGATGAAAAATTTGAATGTTGATGAACTACTTGAATCATGTTGATATCATTTAAGCAATGCAAGGCTAGAGAAGGTTAGAAACTTTCATCAAACTTTCCTCACAATTTTATGAGAAAAATTTTATCACTTGTTCCTAATAATTTTTCCACCTAACTTTCCTTCATATTTTTTTTCTTTGTGATTTTCTTTAAACCAAACACAAGAAAAAAAGTAACTTTCCTAAATTTTTTTCTTTCCACCAAACTTTCTTCGATCCAAACGGAGCCTTAAGAGCTGCTGAGCCTGAGCTGCTCCTAGGTAGTTGATGAGAGAGCCCTAAATAGTCACTTTGTTATTGTGATTCGATTATGATAACTTCAGTAAGAATAAGTCGAAAATGATAGGCTCATATTAATAAGATGGTAAATCCAATTAGATGTTATTCTTAGAGATGGAGAACAAACTTGTGTCACATGATAGAATATCACTTCTCTACGTTCGTCAACATTTGAATTCATAAGTTGGGAGTCCAACTAGGTGGGAAGTTCAGATATACTAGCCTTATTTCACATTTTAAATTTTTCGGGTGTAAAACCATAGGGATCAACCATTTTAGAAAATTTTGACCGGAATAAATTGTCGACCAAAGCACATGCGCGAATGGGAGAGACGAAATGAACAAAGCAAATCATTCTGGAGAACTTCTTGTATTATTCCAATGGAAAATAAACCTTATATACAGGTAGTACATGTCGGTAATAAGGGAAGAAAGAAAGGAAAAAGAGAAGAAAATAAAAATACATAAAAAATACAAAATATAGAAAAACAAGAAAATACAACAGAAAAGTAAAAAAATACAAATACGAATACTTCTACACCCCCCCCCCCGGTCAAGTCGGACTTGGGGAAACACAAGTCCTAACTTGGAACTAAGCTGTTGATGCTGACTAGCAGGAAGAGGCTTGGTGAATAGATCTGCAAGCTGGTGTCTGGTGCTCACATGGGATGTCTGGAGAACGCCTTCTTGAAACTTATCTCGGACATAATGACAATCAATAGCCAAATGTTTGGTTCTGTTGTGGAAGACATGATTAGCTGCGATGTATTGAGCAACTTTATTATCACAAAACAGTGTGACAAGATAAGGTATCTGGATATAAAGATCTCTAAGAAGATTAGCCAACCAAATGAGCTCACTCGTTGTGCCAGACATGGCTTTGTATTCAGACTCTGCCGAAGACTTCAATGTTGTTTTCTGTTTCTTTGTTTTCCATGAAACCAAGCATTTTCCAAGAAAGACACAATAACCTGTCAAGGACTTTCTGCTAAAAATACAGTGAGCCCAGTCTGCATCCGTGTAAGCATATAGGTCTAAAGTATTGTTGGAAGGGTAAAATAGACCAACATTAATTGTCCCTTTAAGGTATCAGGCTATGTGTAAAGTGGCTGTCGTGGAGTGTTAACGAACTGACTAAGGTGTTGAACTGCATACGATACATTCGGTCTAGTGATACTGAGGTACAATAATCTACCAATCAACCTCCTATACTGTTCAGGATGAGGGAGTAAGTCCCCATCATCAGTAGACAATTTAAGATTTGTGGGGAGAGGAAAAGGGGTGGTTTTGCAGGCAGATAGACCAAGATCTTGTAAAATGTCAAGAATGTATTTTCGTTGGTGCAAGGTAGTTCCAGTAGCATTTCTGGATACTTCGATGCCAAGGAAGTATCTCATAAGACCCAAGTCTTTTATGGTGAAGGCCTGACGAAGCTTGTCCTTAAGGTCTCTAATTTGGGTTTCATTTTCTCCAGTAATTAAAACATCGTCAACATATACCAAGACAACAAGGAATGATCCAGAGTCCATTTTCCCTTTAGTAAATAAGGAGTAGTCCTGTTTGGACTGAGAAAAACCATTCTTAAGCAAAAACTGAGTGAACTCCTTGTTCCACTGTTGAGAGGCTTGTTTGAGGCCATATAAGGATTTATTAAGTCTGCACACTTTCCCTTTAGCCTTCTCATATCCTTCTAGAGGTGTGATATAGACTTCCTCATCGAGGTTTCCATTTAAAAAGGAATTATTGATATCTAGCTGGTGTAATGGCCATCCCTTAGTGGTGGTGGGGGCAATGATCAGAACTCTCACAGTTGGCAATTTGGCAACTGGAGAGAATGTATGTTTGTAGCCTTTATCTTTTATTTGATTAAAATCCCTTACGACAAATCTAGCCTTAAATCTTTCAATAGTTCCATCGGGTTTGAATTTAATCTTATAAACCCATTTGGAGCTAATGGCCCTTTTTCCTGGGGGGTAATTCAGTGATGTCCCATGTATGATTTGCCTCTAAGGTGGCAAGTTCATCATGCATGGCCTCAATCCATCTAGGATCTTTAATAGCTTGGTCATAAGTATAGGGCTCTTTGACAGATAGGACATTGTACAGGGAGGTGGTATAATCATGTTGATAATTTTGGAAATCTCTAGCTTGAAATAGGGGATATAAAATGTCAGTTTTAATAGAGCACGCATAGTCCTGCAACCATGTAGGTGGTCTGGGAATTCTAGAGGTCCTTTTGGGAATATCCTGCATAGGTTGTGTTTCTGGTGGTGATGGAGATGAAGAGGGATTTCCATTTTTGGCTTGTGTGTGAATGGGAGATGGGGGTGTATCAAGGTCAACAAAGGGAAGGTAGGAAGTATGCTCAAAGGATGGGTTAGTAGAAGAAGCTTGTTGAGGCAATGGTCTAGGAGGTCTTATGTGGAAAGGAAAAGTGTTCTCTTCAAACTGCACATCTCTACTGACAAAAATTCTATGGGTGTCAAGAACATAGAGCTTAAAGGCTTTTTGTCCAGGGCGAAGCCAAGAAATATGCATCTCCTAGCTTTTGGTGAGAACTTGTCAGTGTGTGGAGACAAGTTCAGGGCATAGCATAAGCATCCAAGTATCTTTAAATGTGATAGGTCGGGTTTCATGTTAAATAAGGTCTCAAATGGGGATTTCCATTTAAGTAAACTAGTTGGCATTCCATTAATTATGTAAACAGCAACAAGAATACAGGAACCCTAAAACTTTGGGGGAAGATTAGCATGAATCTTCATAGGTCTAGCCGTCTCAACTAGATGTTTATGTTTTCTCTCTATCCTACTGTTTTGTTGGGGAGTTTTAGGCACACTTCTTTGATGGAGGATGCCATTTTGATTAAAAATAGATGAGTATAATGACTGAAAAATCTCAGTGCCATTTTCAGATCTAACACATTTCATAGTAGTGGCAAATTGATTTTGAACATAGGAAATAAAATTCTAAATATGGGCATAAACTTGCTGTTTATTCTGCAGTAAGTAAACCCAAGTATATCTAGTGCAATCATCTAGTAGAGACAAGAAGTTAATACATACTTTTAGTGAGTGGATATATCAAGCCAATGCAGCTTATGTACCCTAGGTTTCACTTAGGCCCTGTTTGGTAAACAGCATTTTGAAGAATTTTTTGGCCAAAAAGAGCTTTCAAAATTAGTTTTTTTGATCAAGTAAAAATGCTAATTTGGGTGTTTTGTGAAAGAGCTTTTTAAAAGAGCTTTTTGGGTCCAAAAAGCTAATTTGAAAAACTAATTCTATGAGCTTTTTGGAAGAGCTTATTGAAGAATTAGCTTTTTGTCTCACAACTTTGTTAGAAACAGCTAATTTTACCAAACAATTTTTCAAAAATAGCTAATTCAAACAGCTAATACAAACAGCTAACTCAAACAGCTAACCGCTAACAGCTAATACAAACAGTTAATAGCTAACAACTAACAGTTGTTTGCCAAACATGGCCTTAGTAAAACTACAATATAACTTATTAAAATGTGCTATTGTACGAAAAAAATGCTATTGTTCATCTGAAACTCACTAAACTATATTCTAGTTGTCTACATTATATTTTTTTAGTGAGATATGACATATATTTAGTAAACTATGGCATATATTTAGTGAGCTATAGCATATATTTAGTGAGTTGGACTATATTTAATTAATTCACTACATTTCTATTATACTCACAAAATATAATACAAACACCCTTATGTCATATTAAAAAATGATTGAGTTATAACATAACTCAAGAACTTCACAATATTATTTACTGGCTATCTATACTATTCTTTTTAGTGAACTATGCCATTTATTTAGTGAGCCATGATAGATATTTGGTGAGCTATAAAATGTAGTGCAAGGCAACCGATTTTTTATAGTGGGCTATACTGATAGTGAGCTATTGTTTTCCCTATTAGGCACAAGATTAACTACAGTTATTACATTTGGTGAGCAGAGAACTGATTTATGATTGCTGAATACAAGCTCAATACAAGTGAGCTAAATGTATTTCTTTAGTGAGCCAACGACTATATTTAGTGAACACATAACTTATATTGGTGAGCTGTTGTTTCTCATATGTACATAGCAACAATTAAAATATCATATGGAAAAACAACCATAACATTTGTGGTGAACTATAATGCAACATCGGTGAGCACGCAGATCAATCCTAGTGAGCCAAACGTTTCTTTTAGTGAGCAAAAAACTATTTTGTAGCACATGGCGATATATTTTTTATAGTGAGCTAAATGTATACCGCTGGTGAGCCAACGACTATATTTGGTGAACACATAACTCATAATGGTGAGCTATCGTTTCTCGTATGTCAAAAACTAAAATTTACTTGGAATGAATGCAATTCAGTTCGAAAATCTCGAAATTAACTCATCAAAACGCAAGATTAACGAAAACAACTTCTAATCCCGAAAACAAAAATAGAGATCGAAAAAACGCTATCAAACTTGACGAACAATTCCGTTTGATGAAGATTCAACATCAATAGCGATGTTAAGATCAAACTTAGTCATTCAATAATTGCTTAACACTAAAGCAATCGAAGCAACGAAGAGTAATTGAACAATGGGGAGAATAAAAACTGCGATTTCAAAAAGTTGAGGAGTATGAATTTTTTTTTTTAAATGGGTCAGGCTCAGTAGTTGGAGGACTCAAAACTGTTATTTGTGGGCCCGAGTGAACAATTGAGTTCTCCATCCAATTGTACATAATAATTTACGTATTATCTGAGATTTGAGTATTAAATTTGGCTTCCCTATCTATCCAGTCCATTTGATAGAGACATAAGAGTAAGAGGAAGACCCACGAAAGAGAAAAGATCAAAATTCAAATTTTATGTCCAAAAAGTGCACTCACATGTGATTTGACCAGCGCCAATACCTACTTACCTTGGTCATAGGAAAATACCATACATACATAAATTCTAATCCCAAATCCTCCTTACCAAACCAACATCAAATTTCAACGCTAAAAAATTGCTAAATCCCAGTGGCTAGAAATTTCCTAGCAGCCAGCCAGCCCCAGAAATCTATGACCTATTCATACAACGTGTATTCTTGGTCAAGCCAGTATAAAATTCGAATTTTTATTACCCATTCAAATTAAGCCCACACTACTACAGCATCCCATGAATGCTGCATGTATAAATATAGCCACCGCAAGGGCAAGTTCCTCATCAAACTCATCATCTCCCCCCCCCCCCACCCCCCCCCAAAAAAAAAAAAGAAATTCATCGGTCCAACGATCAGACAGAAGTAGAAGTGAAGTCAATTAATTGAAGCAAGATGAGGATGCCTGTGTCGATGATTACAGTTGCAGTTTTTTTGGTGATGTTGAGCCTTTGTTTGGTAAGTGAGGCGAGACCATTAGTGGAGGATTCTGCTACCAACAACAATGGCATTGGCATGTCAGGTTATGGCTCTCTGTACCATAATGCAAAGTATAGAATGGGGTTATGGTTCCAGCAGTTGAGTGGAGGACCTAGTGATGGTGGTGCTGGTCACTAATCCAAAACCTTCCTATCATTCTTCACTTTTTCTATTGCTTTAATTTTTTTATTTTTTTTATTTAGTTAAGGTCTTATCGGACCAGTATTTCACACGTGTGGGGATAATACCATGATTTTCTCTCATAATTAAGGGAAGGTCGTCAAATTGTATTTATTCTTTTTTTCTTTTAATTTATAGATGGGTTTTTGATGTGTATGATTTTTGCAGCTGACTATTACCATCTTTCCCCACTGCAACACTTTGTTGTTTCTCACCAAGCCGAAATGTAATAAATTTGACCAATTATTGCTCATGACTACTGTACAGTTTGATTTTAACCAAGTGGGAGTAACGCAGCTTCCTTTATGTTTAGCTTTAAATGAACGAACTATGCATATAAGCTCAACTGAGATTTCAATCCAAAACTGATTGACAATGGGTCGAGTAACTCACAAACTTATATACAAGTTCAAGTTCTCTTAAATAATTGTTAATGTGTGGAACAGCTGCACTTCTCATAATTCCAACAATACGAAGATTAATTTTTTCTGATGACCAATGAAAATTAATAATTGTCAATGTCAAACAACTACATTTTTCAAAAAACAACAAATGGTGTACCCACAATCGAATTATTCAGTATTGACCCAAATGATAGGCATCACATATTGTATGGTATATAATTGAATGATTCGATCTTCACCAAAATTAAGGATACCGTATAGACTTTTGGTGTAGGAGTATGCATGATAAATGCTTTGCATATATAGTCTTCTACATTACTTGTGAAAATACATACCCTTAAGGATATGATATAAGCTTTGGATTGTCTGAAAAGCTGAATTCTACTGATAGATCGTTTACCTTCAATAAAGAATCATATTCTTGTTGTCTATAGGTTGAAAGCAACGACAAGTTACTGGTACATTTTTATGAGTTCTTAGGTAGTTGCTTGTTGTGCCATAAACAGCGATGGACTTGGTCTTTCTCTCAAGCAACACGACATTTAAATGCCAAAAATTGCTTTCCAGAAGCCTGGATTTTTTTGTCAAGAATATAGGATGAAGATTTCACAATTTCCTTTTTGTGCTTGTAGGCACTAAAAATTTATTCGTGCTGTACCAAAATTAAATTACATTAGTTAATTGGGCCAACCCTTTTAATTAATTTAATTAAGCCCAAAGACTTGCAGATCAAGCCCAAAATGAAGCCCAAAATGAAGCCCAAGTCCCGGTCCAGTTAAAATTCGAGTCAAAGCTCAAATCGAGACTCAAGACGACTACCAAGTCAAGCCATGACCTAAAGCCCGAACGACGTTCAAGTGATGGCACGGTCAAAGTCAAAGTCAAAGTCAAAGGTCAGAGTCAACATCGACTCACAAGTCAAACACCAAAGACGACTCCCAAGTCAACGTTCGGCTAAAGCTCGAGGTGACTTTCAAGTCAATGCTCGGGTCAAGCCAGGAAGACTCCAAAGTCAAAGTCAAAGTCAAAGTCAAAGTCAGATAGCCTAAGATAAAGCCTGATTGAAATGCCCAAAACCTAGGTCAAAGGCCAAAACCCAAGTCAAGGCCTGTCTTGACTTTGGGAGGAGGGGTTTTCCTATAAATAGGTCCCCACCCCCTTTGTTTCAAACGTTGGAAAATCCATCCTTGAGAGAAAGAATTAGAGGATTTTGTATCCATAGAGATTGTAACCCATTCAAATCAATTGAATCTATAAAAATTCAATCTTTGTAATTTGTGATTACAAATTTGGCACGCTCGGTGGGACGTCTCTACCTCTCATCTCTTTCTCTTAAAAATCAAGACTTTCAAGTCACAAGAACATCATCTTCAACGAAGACATAGCTACAAAGAACGTTGTCGCGCAAACTTCAAAGAAGAAGAGCACAAGACCTCCTTTGCGCACATCATGTGGAGCGAGCGTCACTTCTAGCAAGTGCGCGCGCACAATGAACACCAGAAGTATGGCGAAAGCTGCTGCGCCGACTGCTCCTGGGCAAACAGCACTGCCCCTACCCAAACTCCAAAACTTGAAGATGCAGCAAAAGGCGTCCTCTTGGATGGGTGAAATTCAAAACGTCCAGCTTCAATCTCCAATCTGCAAGGTTGAAGACTACTACAGCAGTAACTCTTCTTCGCCCTCACCGAAGGAGGCGCGCATGTCGGAGACTGAAGTTGAGTCCACCAAAACTGTTGTCATGTCAGCCATGATGACAGGCACAACCACTTTGGAAGAGGAGATGGCTAACATGAAAGCCATCCTAGAAAAACTCACCAGGGACAACGAAGAAAAGGAAACGCGCATTAAGCTTCAAGAAGAAAAGATTGCTAAGCTGACCAGGAAGTTAGAAAAACGGCCAACTCAATCTTTCACAAAGGACTCAAAAAGTGAGGACTCAGAAAAAATGTCCATCCACATTGAAGCCTCTGACAGCGAGAAGCAGTCAAAGAAAGGCGGAACCCCTAAACATGTCAAGTCATCTGGAGCAATGACCATTGAGCAAATCCAAGACTTGATAGCAAATGCTGTTAAGGTGCAACTAGGTGAAGGTTCGCACAGAACTCACTTATACACCAAACCTTACACTAAGAGGGTGGATGCTCTTCGCATGCCCTATGGCTACCAACCCCCCAAGTTCCAACAATTCGATGGGAAAGGCAATCCAAAACAGCATGTCGCGCACTTCATTGAGACGTGCAACAATGCTGGCACTGACGACGACCTTATGGTAAAACAGTTCGTCAGGACATTGAAAGGCATTGCCTTTGACTGGTATACCGACTTAGAACCTGAATCCATTGATAGTTGGGAACAAATGGAGCAAGAGTTCCTCAACAGGTTCTACAACACTCAGCGTGTTGTTAGCATGACTGAGTTGACAAACACAAAGCAGTGGAAGGACGAGCCAGTTTTTGACTACATCAACCGCTGGCGCGCACTTAGCCTTGAGTGCAAGGATCGGCTCTCTGAAGCATCCGTCGTCGAAATGTGCACCCAAGGCATGCACTGGGACTTGTTGTACGTCCTACAAATGAGCAAACCTAAGACTTTTCAAGAATTGGCGACCAAGGCGCATGATATGGAGGTGACAATAGCTAGTCGTCGCACCAACTCCTTCTATTCTATTGAATCAAAGAGGGACAGAGTTGAGTTCGACAAGAATGTTAACTTTTCTAAGGGCATGACCAAAGAAGCGATGTCCACCTCTACAAGTCAGCCAATTCGCATTCTGGAAAAGCCAAAACTAGGGGGCAAGAAGAGCTCGTCATTCACGGTTGTGTCAAATAAGCGTCCCACACTAAAAGAACTTCAGGAAAAGAAGTATCCATTTCCTGACTCAGATTTGTCAGGCATGCTAGATGACTTACTCGAAAAGGGTGTCATTGAATTGCTCGAGCCAAAGCACACAGAAGAAGTTGGGAGGACCGCCGACCCTAAATACTGTCGATACCATTGAATGGTTAGTCATCCTCTTGAAAAGTGCATTACACTCAAGGAACGCATCATGCGACTGGCTGAGGAAGGGAGAATCATTTTAGATTTGGATGAAACAGCAGAAATTGGCCACGTCACAGTGCAAGAGGCTAGTGAGTCAGATTCTGAAATGGATCATGCTAAAATGTTAGAGGGCTCAGAAGAATGCTTCATAAAGAGCTTCTTTGATAGTGTGACTGTCTACACAACCTCATGTTTTGAAATTGACGATGACGAGATAAATGAAGAGCAGAATGTCCCTCATGAAGAAAGTGGTGATGGCAGCATCCAACTACAACAACGGAAAAAAAAGCATGAGATGACAATTCCAGTCTCGTCCGTCAAGCAAGCAAATGTTGCAGTAAATTCAGTGGCGCCAGTCTTCAAATGTACAAATCCTAAAAGTGCAACTAAGGTTGGACGCAAGTTCAATGAAGCAAGCTATCGCGTTCTTAAAGAAAAGGGTGTGCTTCCAGTTCATAGGGCGAACCCAAACAAATTGACCAAGGTTTCTCTCCCGGGTTTTGTTGTCACTTCTAAAGGCTCGCTCCAAGAAGACGGTGAGCTGTCAAAGATGCGCATCAATGATGGGTGTAATCTTAATGTGCACAAGTTAATGAAGAGGTCCAGCCATGACTTTGGCCAGCCAACATCTTTGGGTCATAAGATCCAAGCTAAGCCCTACGAATTTGACAGCACGCAAAGGGTCGTACAAAGTCAAGGGGGCAACTCTGCAACACCTAAAGTTGGCCTTAGCTACGGACCGCCTCAACCTATGAGGATTTCAGGGCGACGTAAGGACAAGCAAGCCCTCACGCAATATATCACAGCTGAAGAGGTTGATAATAATGAGGGTGAAAATGCCAAGACCAACCCCAACACATTAGTGTTCGACAAGTTGCAGCCATCAACGTCGCGTCAACGCCCTTCTGTGTTTAGAAGGATTGGAAAGGGTAAAATTCCAAAGCCCTTTGTCTTCCATATGTTGAAAAAGGATGAGCAACCTAAACCCTCAGTCTTCGTCAGAATCAACATAGGCAAAATGTCATCAAGCTCACCGCATTCACAAAAGAAGGATTCAGTGTTCAACTGCCTTGGCAAAACAAATGAAGTCCAAAGTTCAATTCATTCACGCATGAAGCGTGTTTCCACTTTGGATGTGAAGGTGGATGACTCGTTGAAAGTAAAGAGGAGCGTCCTAATTCTCACTGGCCAGGGGGCTCAGGCCAGTTCAAAAGAAAGAACTAAGGAGCAAGCTTTTTCCAGCTGCGACGCAAACGATGTCAACGACTTTCCTTAAAGAAATGCTGGATCAGCTCCTGGGCAAGAGCTTAAACTGTTTACCACAAAAAGAAAACACCCAAAGTTCACATACATTTCAAAAAAGAAGACTCCCGAACAGGAGGCTAAACTGTTCGCACATTCAAAAAAGAGGACTCCCGAACAAGAGGCTAAACTGTTCGCACATTCAAAAAAGAAGACTCCTGAACAGGAGGCTAAACTGTTCGCACATTCAAAAAGAAGACTCCCGAACATGAGGCTAAATAGTTCACACATTCAAAAAAAAAAAAGGATCAGCTCCTAAGTAAGAGCATAAACTGCTCGTTCTTTCCAGTTAAATTCACTTGTAATACTCCTGGTCCGCAAGAGTATAAACTGTGTACGGCAAAACAAATATGTACAAATTTATTATGTTTTATTTTGTTGAACTACGTGATGACTTGATCTTATTGGGAATTGCAATGTTTCCATAAGTACGTAGGCAGCTTGGTAAATTAAATATCAAGTTCAGTCAAACACAATAAAAGAAATACAGCAGGGTGGTGGTCAAATTTCATATAAAGAATGACACAAAGTCTATTACAAATATTTGAAGAAAAAAAAAGAAAAGAGAGAGACAGCTGCTAGGATCAATCGGTGTCCATCCAAGTGTTGGGATCAAGCGAGGACTGCAGTGCTAGCATGATCTGCTCGTGCCTCTCCAACTCCTTGGCATCATCTGAAGAAAGAGTGGGTACCATCTCGAGGTCAGCAAGAGCTTTGGATCTCACATTAGCTTCCTCCTCAGCAGCCTCCAGTAGAGAAGATTGGACTTGGACGTCACCTTTAAGCTGGCGCTCCTCTTCCCGGGCAAGGCGAAGCGCGTCCTCCAAATCAATAATCCTCTGCGCCACCCCCTTGAGTTTCCCCGTCACCGCACTGAGATTGGCATGCGCAGTGGCAAGGCGTGTGCGCGCAAGATCGACCTGCTCGGTGCACAGGGCCTTCTCCTTCGCTACATCATCTGGGTGGCGGCACGAGGAAGTTGCCTTCTTTAATGATAAGAAGGCTGACACAGCGCTCCCATAATCCTCCACCCTCTTTTTCAAAGGGGTCGGGTCTCCACAAAGCCGCTCAATTCCTTTATAGATCATGGGGGCACTTTGAATTTTTCCCTCAACTTCTTCAAATTTCACACTCTTTAAACTGGTCAAGTACTCGGACCCCATCACTCGAATGGCGGCGATAAAAATACTTTGAGAGTCGGGTCCGGGACAGAAGGAGGTAGTGGAGGGAGCAGTGGCACAGGAAAGTTTCCCTTTCGAGCACCCGGGAGTGCCAACATCAGTGTCAGCAGAGAGTAACCCCTTAATGGCCACCTCAAGCGAGTTAGGGCCATCAACTGAGTGATGACTCTGAGTAGCTGATACGCGCAAGGTCTCTGTTTCCCTGGAAGTTGAACACCCAACCTCATGAGGGGATGTTTGCTTCCTCACAATTTCAATGTCCTTGCCAATACCCGGGGTTGCATTGGGGGCAGAAGATTTAGCAGCACGGCTGACATTCTCAAGTAAATGCTCATCGACAATGGGCGTCGCCTCCTGTGCTAGGTCAAACTCCCCAATCTGAATAAAAAAAAAAGAAGAAGAAAAGGGGTAGAACAAGATAAGTATAGAATCATTGTGTGCCAAAAAAAAAAAAGATAGTAAAGAGCGAAGGAATGGTGCATACATCCTCAAGATTGCCAGGTTCGCCTGAGCAGCTCTGGATGTCATCAAAAAAGTCAGCGCCAAGGATGACTCTGACAGCTTTGGGGCTCGCGGTCTCGCGCCTCTCACACCCCCCATGTCTGAAGTTCGCCTCAGACTCTGGCTCGCTGTCACTGTCTAGCGCCAAACCTCGCTTTCTCGCAACAGGGTGAACTCTCAGAGACTCATTAGCGTCACCTCCAGACTCCGGACCCTCAACATCTAAATCGGTCACCGGATCCTTTCCTTTCTTCCCCTTGACCTTCTTCGACGAACCAACTTCTGCATCTTTATCTTGCCGGGATGAACCTGCTTCCGTACTCTTCTGCAGAACGGAAGCGCCGGAACGAAGGTCACTAATAGTCACCTTGGGCCACCAAATTTTGTAAGCCAAAGAGATGTGTTGGTTCAAGGCCAAGGAACGACAGGGAAGAGAGCCCTGAGACGCAGTCCCCAAAAAGAGTAGTCGTTTCCAATATAAAAGGGCATTCTCGTATGACACCTCCCAGGTGCGA
Organism: Selenicereus undatus; assembly: GCA_017589665.1. Lineage (NCBI taxonomy): Eukaryota > Viridiplantae > Streptophyta > Magnoliopsida > Caryophyllales > Cactaceae > Selenicereus > Selenicereus undatus. Next base: position 21,902,155 of record JACYFF010031958.1, on the reverse strand, counting down.
GGATCTTCGAGAAGTACTCCAGGGATCCCCTGGCAAAATCCAAATTGCCTACTAAATCGGTGCGGGCTATAGGGTTCGACATAGAAGGTTGTATCCCGACGGATGGGAAGGAAGCCGTCTCGAAGAGAGATCAGGTAATCTGACTTATCCGAACCCAACTTCCCATCATCAATAAGGGTCTCTCATCTAGGTCCTCCCAGAAGAGCTTCTTAGTTTCTTCCGGCAGGCCTACCTGGGGCGCATACGCGCTCACCACTTTCACGAAAACTGAGCCCACTAGAACCTTAATGGCCATAATCCGGTCGCTCTTACGCCTCACCTCGACCACCTGTTCCGCCAAATCCTTCACGACTAGGATGTCAACTCCATTCTTCGCCTTGGATGACCCCGAGTACCAAAGCTTGTACCCATCAATCTCTCTAGCTTTCGCCCCAACCCACTTCGTCTCCTGGACACACGCTATACTAACCTTACGCCTATGCAGAGTTAGGCTCTTGGTAACTTTTTTTGAATTTGTATGATTATTATTATTTAATTTGAATTTGTTACTTCTAGTATTTTCGTTTCGGTCAGTTGCAGCATTAGATTTTGTTCACTTTTATCTTGTATCTGAGCTTGTTTCCTAGTAGGCCTGATGTTAATATTGCTTTTCGGGTGGTTGGAGGGTAGCTGACCAACTGTTTCGAGTGGCTTTTAGTTGGTAGCTTTTTAGGGTGTTCGTTGGCCTCGTAGACGTAGGCGTCTGTGGCGGGCCATGTAGCTGTTTCAGCCTGTCCTCCGGGGAGTTCTGGGGTTAGGAGGGGGTCAGGGTTGCGGAAGGTACGCCTAGCATCCTGGAACATTGGGACCCTCACGGGTAAGTCGATAGAATTAGTTAAGTCTCTGCATAGGCGTAAGGTTAGTATAGCGTGTGTCCAGGAGACGAAGTGGGTTGGGGCGAAAGCTAGAGAGATTGATGGGTACAAGCTTTGGTACTCGATGTCAGCCAAGGCGAAGAATGGAGTTGGCATCCTAGTCGTGAAGGATTTGGCGGAACAGGTGGTCAAGGTGAGGCGTAAGAGCGACCGGATTATGGCCATTAAGGTTCTAGTGGGCTCAGTTTTCGCGAATGTGGTGAGCGCGTATGCGCCCCAAGTAGGCCTGCCGGAAGAAACTAAGAAGCTCTTCTGGGAGGACCTAGATGAGGTCACCCAGGAGGTACCTCAGAGTGAGAAACTGTTCATAGGAGGAGACTTTAACGGCCATATCGGCGCGGAGGCAGGAGGATACGTTGGGGTCCACGGGGGTCTCGGTTTCGGAGAGAGGAATGCGGGAGGGGTCTCTGTGCTGGACTTTGCAGAGGCTTTTGATTTGTTGGTGGTCAACTCATGCTTCAAGAAGAAGGAGGAACACCTGGTGACCTTTAAGAGCACTTTTTGCAAGACCCAAATTGACTACTTCCTAACAAGGAAGGAGACGCGGAGAGCGTGTAAGGACTGCAAAGTGATTCCCAGCGAGTTGCTGGGAACTCAACACAGGTTGCTGGTTTTAGATGCAGAGTTCAAGTATACAAAGAGGTCGAAGAGGAGAAAAGAAGAACCCAGAATTAAGTGGTGGACCCTCACAAAGGAGAAGACAGGGTCAATAGCAGAGAGTTTAGCTGAGGAGAAAGTTTGGAGGAGGACAGAAGACGCTGACTCGATGTGGGACGCTGTGGCGGATTGCATCCGAAGGTCGGCTAAGGAAACTTTAGGTCTTTCCAGGGGAGGCGGCAACAGGATGGAGGGCGCCTGGTGGTGGAACGAAGAGGTAAAGGAGAAAGTCAAGGCGAAAAAAGAGGCTTACGCGGAGTTCATCAGCAGCGGTTCGGAGGACGAGAGGGCACATAAGGAGATCGGATACAAGGTGGCCAAGAAGGTAGCCAGAAGGGCGGTGGCAGTAGCAAAGAGTCAGGCGTTTGATAGACTGTACCATAAATTGGGGACGAAAGAAGGGGAGAAGGAGGTTTTTAAACTGGCTAGGGCGAGGGAGAGAAAGACTAGGGATTTGGGAGCGGTAAGGTGTATCAAGGACGAAGAGGGCAATGTGTTGACCGAAGATGCTGAAATTCAGGAGAGATGACAAAGGTTCTTTGCTAAACTCCTCAATGGAGAAGGGGGGGAGTCGACGGTAGTAGGAGCGGAGAGTGTAGTGATCAGCGTGCGTGCGACATGATAATGAAGGATGAGATTAAGGAGGCCTTGAAGAAGATGGCGAAGGGAAAGGCAGTGGGTCCGGACCAGATACCAGTGAAAGTTTGGAAGTTTATGGGGGAAGTGGGACTAGAGTGGCTCACGGAGCTTTTCAATGTTATTTTCAGGACCGCCAAGATGCCTAGAGAGTGGAGGGCCAGCACAGTCATCCCACTGTACAAAAACAAAGGGGATATCCAAGATTGTAATAATTTTAGGGGCATCAAGCTGCTCAGCCACACTATGAAGCTGTGGGAGAGGGTGATTGAGAGAAGGCTGCGAGAAAAAGTAGAGATTTCAGAAAACCAATTTGGTTTCATGCCAGGCAGGGCAACCATTGAGGCAATATACCTCTTCAGAAGGCTCATGAGCTTGTTCAGGGATAGAAAGGTGGATCTCCATATGGTGTTTATTGACTTGGAGAAAGCGTATGATAGAGTGCCAAGGGAGGTATTGTGGAGTTGTTTGGAAAAGAAAAGGGTGTCGCCAGCGTACATTCGGGTTATCAAGGATATGTACGAGGGAGGGCGGACGAGGGTTAGGACCCCGGGAGGGGTCTCCAATGATTTTGCTGTTAATATGGGCCTGCATCAGGGCTCCGCTTTAAGCCCATTCCTTTTCACATTAGTTTTGGACGAACTCACTAAAGGAATCCAGGACGAGGTGCCTTGGTGCATGCTATTTGCAGATGACATCGTCCTTATCGATGTGACCAGGCAGGGGGTGAGTGACAGGTTGGAGAGCTGGAGGCATACTCTTGAGGTTAGGGGCTTTCGGCTGAGTAGATCGAAAACAGAATACCTTCACTGCTGTTTCAGCAGAAGCATAGAAGAGAGGGGAGAAATCGTTCTGGATGGGAGAGCAATACCGAAGGTCGCCAAATTCAAGTACCTGGGCTCGATCATCCATCAGAATGGGGACATTGACGAGGATATTAGCCAGCGGATTAGAGTGGGCTGGCAAAAGTGGAAGTCAGCGTCAGGGGTGTTGTGTGACAAAAGAGTGCCCATGGGTCTGAAAGGCAAAGTCTATCGGATGGTAGTTAGACCGGCTGTTCTCTATGGATCGGAGTGTTGGCCTCTAAAAAAGGCGTAGGTCCAAAGGTTGATGGTAGCTGAGATGAGGATGGTCAGGTGGATGTGTGGTTTTACGAGATTGGATAGGATCTCGAATGAGGTAATTAGGGGCTTAGCTGGAGTGGCCCCCATAGAGGAGAAGTTGAGGGAATCGAGGCTCGGATGGTTCGGCCACGTGAAGAGGAGAAGCGTGGCAGCTCCGGTGCGAGAGTATCAACCCCGGCGGTAAGAGAGGGAGGGGTAGGCCGAAGAAGTACCTAGAAGAGGTGGTTAGAGAGGACCTGAGGGTTGTCGGTCTCACGGAGGACATGGCTCAGGATAGGAGTTTGTGACGGGACAGGATTAAGGTCCCTGATTGTAGGGGACCGGCTCCGTAGGGGGCAGTAGCGTAGGCAGTGTGGGGTTAGGTGGGGTGAGTAGGGTCTTGGTTTGCTTGTCTGCAGGTTGTGCTTTCTCGGGATGTCACGGCACCAGGCGCCCTGGTTTATTGAGGTATGTCTCCGCTCTCTATCTTAAGCTTTCTAAGCTTTCTCCCCTTTCCCTTTTCTGGTACGTCGGTCGTTGGTTTGGCAATCGTTTTTCTCTTCAAACCTTTTCTCAAAACTGATTTTGTGGGTCTTATAGAATCAACCTCTTTATGGGTAGTAATACCGGTAGAGGTAAGGTTGTCTACAGTTGGATTTCCCCAGACCCCGCGAAAGCGGGACCCGCATTGGGAGTTTGCTGTTGTTGTTGTTGTTGTTTTGTTGATCGGTTCTTCCCCAGCATTAGACAACCCATGTCAGATACCATGCCCTCATGTATGAGCTCGCAAACATCTCCAAGGTCGCTGCGCGTCATTTGTGACCCGGAGTAGCGCACCATCAAAGGGCCCGGAGGGGGGGTTGCAAGGCATGGTGAGTCTTGAAATAATGGGCAAGCCAACCATGGAGATAGTGCCAGGGGAAGAATGACCGTGAATGGGAAGGCTTCGCAGCCATAGTAAGCCCATTAAGGCCATGGTAAATACTGGCCAGCACAGGGATAGCTAAGCTGAAGGTAGTACCAGACGCTATCAGACTGGCGGCCTCAAAAGTGCCCGGGCGAATGATTTTCTCCCCGGTCTCTGGAAGTGCAAAAACGCACAGCCAACATGATAGATACGCTGCCAAATAGGTGCTTTCCCTCCTCTCTTTGGGAACCCCCAAGCTTTTGAAGACTTCTAACTCCTCACGACTCCAGCAAGGATCTTGAGGTTGAATCCGACCACTTGGATTTTGCGTCCTTGTGGGAGTCGAGCTACGCGGGCGACACCGCGTCGGTGGGTTGTGGATGAGCTTCTTCTTACACCAGAAATCGATCCAAGCCTTAGCATTGATGCCTTTCTCACCGGTAGACATCCGTTCCAAGCATCTAAAAGCAGCAAATAGAAACCTGCAGGAAGATGGCATAGTCCTCAGGTTTTGCTTGTCCCGGTGTTCAAAGGCTTGGAGGCAGGGGATTGTCTCATCATATATCTTGCCACTAATTGGGAGTCCACCAAGCTTGTGCAAATTCACAATGAGATAGACATTTCTCCGAATATCGTGTGAAGAGTGTTGGTGGTAGGACACCAACTCTCACAAAAAGCACGCACATGTACATCGCGGCTATAAGAGTAGAGCGAGGCATACACCGCCTCATATAAAGCGCATCTTCGCAGGCGTGCCTCAAAACAGGAAAGCACATGCTCTGTCCATTCCCAGAACAAGGGAATATAGCCGAAGTCGCCATAGAGGATCATGTTCGGGCCCCATCTCGATTTCCCGGATATGATGCGACGCCCGAGCACAGGAAATTCAGTAAGAAGACTGGATTTGTCATGATAGGTGCTCTGTAGAAAATACCCAACGAAACCATCTTCCGCGCCCTTTTCCACCCGAATAGAAAATTTGGAAGGGAAGGATGATGGTTCTATAACAGGTGTCTGGTTGGCTTTTGGCCTCCTTAAAGAACGATAGATTCGGAAGCAATTCCCTGACCGAGGATCATCGCCTTCCTTATCTACGACGGAAAGAAGAAGCCTGCCGTCACGCTGAAACTCCTTAAGATGTACCATTATAAATTACCTGGAAATAGAAGAAAACACAAAGTTAAATTCTTTTTTTAGGAAAGAAATCAGTAAGCAAAGCGGTGTCTGGACAAGATAAATGCTAGAGAGGGGAGAAGTATAGAGCAAAGTCAATCAAAATGTTGGTTGACACCCGCGGTAGCTGCTCCTCGCTGCTCACGCTACTTTTGTGCGTATCAGTTCCGTTCGAGGCCCATGGCCAAGCAGCGAACTAGGTCGCAAGTGGTTCTTCAAGTCTTCACACCACTTTTGTGCGTATCAGTTCCGTTCGAGGCCCTTGGCCAAGCAGCGAACTATGTCTCAAGTGGTTCTTCAAATCTTCATACCACTTTTATGCGTATCAGTTCCGTTCGAGGCCCTTGGCCAAGCAGCGAACCGTGTCGCAAGTGGTTCTTCAAATCTTCAGACCACTTTCGTGCGTATCAGTTCCGTTCGAGGCCCTTGGCCAAGCAGCGAACCGTGTCGCAAGTGGTTCTTAAAATCTTCAGACCACTTTCGTGCGTATCAGTTCCGTTCGAGGCCCATGGCCAAGCAGCGAACCATGTCGCAAGTGTTTGATTTTCAGGTACTAATCACTTCTTTACTGGAAAGTGACAATTCAACGAGAGTTTATATATCATATGCATTCTTTCTTGTCAGAAGATTATCTCACTCGATAGAACTACTCCAGTTCAACATATGTCTTAGCAGCGTACACTTACGATAGATCTGTTGATCTCTTTAACAAGTTGTATAAAGAAACAACGGTTTGAGTGGGAAGACGAGTGTTCAGTACGTATAAAGTCAGTTTTTTTGATATGAAGGTTGTTTTTTGACTTGACAACTAGTGTTTATTATGATCAATTATCTAAAGTCCTTCCTTAGCCATATAGTCCTTGTCCTCGTCAACAACACCGACCTTTAAATGATGGAAAATGTTTTTTAAGAAAAGCCTACTAAATTCCATAACAGCATCAATATCACTTCTTCACCACTTTCCCAAATTTGATTAGAAGGCCATCCTATTTTGAAGATGATAATCGGGATGACAACGAGCCTAGCCTCCCCCTTCGCATTGATGATCGCATCAAGCATTGAGTCAAATAAATTTATCTAACAACTCCCGTTAGGCAACATGTCATCCCTAAAATTGTATTTCCCTTTTTCAAATAGAGCAAACGAGGTCGAAATTCCCATGTTAATACGATAAAAATCAAATAACTCAACATTTATGAGCAAAGGGCAATTAGCCAATCCCAAGAAATGTAGCCAATCGATCGATGATAACATCATGAATGTACGGGTGGAAATCTGCGGTTGGGGGAGGGAGAGGCATACTTATATTATCAAGGAATGAAATGACTTGACACCCAACAACAGTTTGAGTGGGAAGACGAATGTTCAATATGTATAAAGTCAATTTTTTTTTAATATGAAGATTGTTTTTGACTTAACAACCATTGTTTGTTATGATCGATTATATATTGTAAAATATATAAAATATAAAGATTAAAGATACGGATGTCGCCTTCTAAAATATAATCACCATCTATAGTGCTATATGGCAGAGTAAAGACTTGATATTAATGTAGTTATAAGACTACATATCTTAGTAACAGTAAACTATGAAAATGCATGCTTATTTCAATGGAATTTCTGATGGAAATCCATCAAAAATTTGATCGTCAGGAGAATTTTCCGATGAAATGTCCAACGGAATTAATCGGAAAAATGATTGAGCCACGCATATAAGGTCAACTGAGGTCCAATTACCCAAAGTTAATTGACAATGGGTAGAATGACTTACAAACTTATGTACAAGCTCAAGGCCTCTTAAATAATTGTCAATGTGGAACAACCTCACTTTTCATAATTCTAACATTATGAAGATGAATTTTTTCTAATGATCAATGAAAACTAATAGTTGTCAATGTGGAATAGCTCCACTTTTCAAAGAGCAACAAAGGGTGTACAGTGTACATATAATCGAACTATTCGGTATTAACCCAAATTATAAGAATCACATATTGTGTGGTATATAATCGAATTATTTAGTCTAGACCAAATGAAGGAGACGACATAGGCTTTGGTTGTAGGACCATGTACTCTTAGAAATTTGGTAAATGTTTGAGATATGTAAGCTTTGACATGATTTGCCGGAGTATGTACTTTTAGGGGTGTGACATAGAGTTTGGATGTTGTGAGAAACTGAATCCTACTAACAGAACCTTTACCTTCAATAGAAGAAGCATATTCTTTTAGACAACAGGTAGAGAATCAATGACAGGTTACTGGTTCTATGAGCCCTAAGTGAGTATGTTCTAGTGTGTTCCATAGGGTTCTGCACAATTCTATACTTGTGTAGAATCTTGGAGATTTGTATAGAACATTCTGGATGTACAATATTAATCGTAGGATTAAATAGATCTCTATTGTTAATTAAGGAGGTAGATGTTTATATATACTCTCAAGGGGAGCTTATTTGTACCTCAAGTATTTTCAAGTGCAATACAAGATATTCTCCAAAACTTCCTTGTGACCCCAGGAGTGAAGCTAGGATGCGAGATTAAGGGGGGTCGAAGTTTGATCGACGTTAATTTTTCAGTAAGTCAATCATCCTAATGGGCCCTATTCAGTGATAGCTCAATTGAACATTCAATCTCGTAATTTAGGTGTAGAACTTTAGACTTTACGATCTTCCATAATACGGATATTAGGATCTTTACATGTATATTTATATTATAAAATAAAATGTATATATAATAGGGCTGCAAGTGGATGGTGGTGTTGTAGCAGTCAAGGTTGTCTCCCATAAGGACTAGGTTGATCTACTAGGCTTTATCTCCTTAAGATAGCCTAAGCAAATTAATACTTGATATTAAAATTAAACTAATCAACTATCTAATCTCATAGATAAATAATCAAGGAGTTATATAAAACTAGCAATCTCTCAATTCATGTATCAATCAAGTATTTTTTTCCTCAATAGATTATTTTAAAACCAACAATCGAAGTATCACAACCCTCTTTCAAGATGAGGTGAAATACCTAAATCTAACTAATTACCATTTCTCAAGGGCTCTCGATTTGTTTAATATCATTAAGCATGCGATTATCATATTTGTGGTTTCTTAATTGGTGTGGTTTTCTCAAAACTCCACACAACCAAGTCAAATCCTAGGGTTCCAGTATCGAATTTCACCTGTTAGTTATTCATCCAATATCCAAAATATGAAAGAAAGTGATTAAATTTCTTGCATGACAATAAACATCGAGGATCCCATAAAACAATCCAACAATTCCAAAATGCTCAAAGAGATTAACACCAGATTAAGAACATAATTAGCATTTGCATAAATCCAAAATCAAAACAACTAAGATAATCAAAATTACAAAACATAAATCCAAAGATAATGAGAAAAGAGATGAAAGGAGAAGAGAAGAGGAGAGAAAACAAATGTTGATCCAATAATGCGCTTAAATTCGTCGATTGCAAACTCGGTATGGAATCCTTACAAATCTTCACTTCAATTCTCTGTCTTTTCCTCTAATCTGTCTAAAATCCTAATCTATTAGAATGGAATGGAGTATGGAGATAGAATGATGGGGTATGGAATGTGACGAAAACTAATCATTTTATAGCGAATATGCTGCTACTAAAACATAAAAACCGCCCGGAAGTCGAATAGTCGCGAGAAAACATATCGATCCGGGGCAAAGGGGTCCACCATAGACCATGGGCTCCACCATGTACCATCTATGGTGCCCTTTGGCTCAGCATTTCTTGGTTCTTCTTTCTTCTCCCCGCGCATGGCAACTTAATGGCCTCCATGGAGAGTCAAAATACACTCAATCGGGGTCAAAGCAAGGGCGAAAAGGTCCAAACATCAACAAACACAGAAAATAACCATACCCAAGTGTAAAACAGAAAAAAGAGCGCATAATATAGCATAAAGCACATAATTCTCCCTAAAAATGGTACAAAATGACTGCAAAATAGAGTACACTTTAAGGACTTATCAATATACAAAACCTAGAGATCTTACACGTATATATTTATAAGTGTCCCGCCTTCCAAAAAAAAATCTGGAAATATATGCTAATATGCATTTGTAGTTAAAAAATAAAGGGAAAGGGAACTTTAAAAAGATGTTTCGTAAGCTTGAATCCCTAAATTTTTTTTTGGTTTCCAATAAACAGCATATCAAGCATAGTTCTCAAAAAATTGAAGTTATATATTGCAGAAGTGTTGGTGTAAAAGTAAGTCACAACCACACAGTGTCTACTTATAGTATGATCTGACAAATACGGACCGTTCCACAAAGATGATAGTATTAAATTAATAAAGTACTGTTAATAGTTAACCTACTAAATAAGGCCTAAGAAAATAATGACCCAAAATTATCCCGAAAAGTAATTAAGCTAAATTAGAGAAAAAAAATGGAATAAACTTAAAATAAGAAAATAATGAGACAATATAAGTCTGTGATAAGAAAGTAATTAGAGCTAATCCATCATATCAGTCTATGTTCAAAAAAGCCAATTGCTATGTGCTGGGTGACAGAATAAGCAAAGCAAACTACTAATAAAATAGGCTAAAGAAAGTCAAGGCTCAAACTATGAAACAAATACTACAGGTAGTTTAAAAATGATGGAAAAGGAGGGTGGTATAAACGACAAAAAAAAAAGAGCAAAATAAAATAAAGAAGAATCAAATAAAAATGAGAAGAGCAATGCACCAAAAGTAATAACAGCTGCTACATACTTAGAGCATTTTCAGTGGAGTTTCAGATTTTAAAACTCTGATCTGCCACATTAGCAAAAGTTTCATAATTTTAGAATTTGCATTCCATCACTTCTCTAACAAATGGAACTCTTTTTTAATCATCCAATAAAAATATTTATCATGAACCCACCTCATAACACACAATCTATTTTTTTAAATTATTTAAAAATTATAAATTTACTCAAAAAAAAAGAAAAAATAAAAACAAATAATTAAAAAATTACAAAAAGACAAAAGGGCGAGGGAACGCCTGTGCAAGACTTTCCTCGTGCCCCACGCATTTTCCTCCCACAGCCAGGTTCATCTTATCTTGCATGGACACGCAGGCCCACCTGACCACACGCGTTTCAATCGCTGCTCTTACAAGGATGCAGGCTCTACTCCCAAAAAAGTGAGATGACAACTAAATAAATAAACAAACAAAAGCTAACTAGAGGTAGATTAAAGCTGTAGAATTTGAAGTTGGGAAATAGCGGGCACGAAGCAAAAACAGAGCACGCCAATGTTGGAACACAGAGTAGGAAAATGAAGAAATGGGGCACCAAAATGACTGAAAATTAGACCAAAAATTTGCAACTTAATTCAAGCCAGTTGCCCAATTCTCAGCAAAAACACAAAATAAAGAGAAAAGGACTGTTATTGAACTATTTGAAGCTTTCAACAATGGTTTCCCAGGCCCCAAAACCAACAACAGAAACTAGATTACAATTATCTGTGGCTACTTATAGTTGATGACTCCCCCCACCCCTCTGTTTATACACAATTTTGCAATCGTGTCCAATCTCCAACTCCTCAGAATCCAGGTGATCCGCTGAACTTTCGCTACCCACCTTCAGCTGTTGCGATTTACAGTCAATTTGGGGTCTTTGCATCCCACGTGAATGGTCAATCTCAGGAAAATGAATGAGTCATTTTCTAGGTCTTTGTATCTCGCCATCAAATGATGGGTTATGGGCGAAGATGATGATGGCAAAAGAAGAGGGAGGTGGTTCCATGGTTTATGCAAAGAAAATGGAGAAGATGAAGAGGCTGGTGAATTTGGGGGTATGCAGGTAGATATGGAATAAAAAAGGAGGACTGGAGAGCACGTGAAAGAGGGAGGCGAGGAAAAAAGCAAGTCACACTGTGCTATTACTGCTATACAAACTGCGCCACAAGATCCTGGGCTATGATTTTGGAAGGCGTCCGTTTTTTTTCTTGATCCTTTTTTTCTTCTTTTTCTCTCTAAATTTTTTTATTCACCTACAAAATAAATAAACACAAATAAAAATTCAAATTTAACAAATAATACAAAAATAAATTACATAAAGAAGGGAATAAAAATGTATAGATATTTGATTGAACAAATTCCCCAACACCTAGATTTTGCTCGTCTTCGAATATAATAAACCTAAAAAAGACAAAATTAAGAAAAAAATAAAAATCCTAACTCACTTTCATAGGAATCACAGTTGCATTTAACATATACAACTAGACCTTTAAACTCTTAGGTTCCCTTTGATAGACGAGTATAGTCTCGTGAGGGTTTGCAAAAAATGTACCCACAAAATCTTTAAACAAATGTATTAGGGGAGGCAATATACAAATTATAACCAAACATATCATCCTTCTTGCCTAGATATTAGCATGCATATAAATAAGGTGTACACTCTAGGACCCTTAGTTCCCATGAGGATGATTTTCACACTCGAACTTTTCACCCTACAAACCAACATAACAATGTATCCATCCTAGTGCACAGTGTGTAAGTACACCACCATCTTAGGAATTAAGTTAACCAAAGTTTGGCTCATTCCTACTTGATAAGACATAAATTACTTTATTGACACACTGATATGGGAAACAAGCTTTGCTAGTAGCAGTCTCGCCTCAAAGGGGGTACTTTATAACTCTTTTTTTTTCTTTTGTTTCTTTTTTTAGATGCAAATTGTAAATCAAAAATTAAAACAACTATACAACGACAAGTGGAAGAATCAACCATGGAAGCTCAAGACCTTAAGACATTGGTGATGTATAAAGTAAGGATTGACTCATAGTTATAATGGAATGATGGGTTTAGAACCGGGGCACAAAATGTCTCACTAAGGACCAATTTTTTTATCATGTACATCCTACATTCATACGTCCTAATACTAAGTTATAAGGAGTCAAGCTAGCCAAAATAGTACACATTCCCCAAAACAAAGTAAAACAAAGGAGAAGAAAAAAGGGGGAAAACGTTTTTGATATTTTCATTTTTTTTGAAAAAATCTACAAAGACCCTCACCTCCACACTTAAACTATGCAATTTCTCTATTGCATGTAAAAGTATTGGAAGGAAAGCCACAAAATCAAAAACAAAGAAAAAAATACAAGAAAATACATATGTACAAAATCAGATCTATACAAAGGAGCAATAGTACGAGGTTGAATGTTGGATGCATCCAAGCTAATCTCTACATTGGTAATCTTTATACTTGGGGTCGTAGAGTCTAAGACACTCTACTTCCCTCTCTTCTGTAGGTAGCTCCAGAAATAGCTTCAAACTTTGCCCATTTACCTTGAAATGTGTACCTCTCATGGGGTCCTGTATCTCGATAGCACCATGTGGAAACACATGAAAAATAATGAAAGGACGAGTCCAGCGGGATCTCAAACTTACCTAGAAAAAGGTGTAACCTGGAATAATAAATCAACACCTTCAGACCTGGGAAGAACTCTTTCTAGTGAATATGCCTGTTGTGGAACAATTTTTCCCTCTCCTTATGCATCCTAGAATTCTCATAGGCCTCAGGTCTTATTTCTTCCAACTAACTCAACTGTAGCTTCCTCTCTATCCCAGCTGCCTCTAAGTCAAAGTTCAAAGTCTTTATGGCCCATGTAGCCTGGTGATCAAGTGCTACAGGAAGATGACAAGGCTGACCGAAGATAACCCTAAAAAGAGGCATGCCTAGTTCTTATGGTTCTACTTACAGTTTTTACCAGAATCTGTTTGATCTGTCTATTAGAAACCTCTACCTGGCGACTAGTCTGGAGATGATAGGATGTAGCTAAATGATGGATGACCGAGCACTTTTTCAACAATGCATCAAAAGAGCAATTGTCAAAATCAGTACCCTAGTCACTAATGATAGCCCTAAGCATGTCATACCTGGAGAAAATATTTTCCCTCACAAACTTAAAAAATGACTTTAGCCTCAGTTGTCCTAGTTGACACAACTTCCACCCATTTAGACAAATAGAATATAGCAAGGAGAATATACTTATTCCCAAAAGAAGATGGAAATGGTCCCATGAAATCAATTCCCCAAACATAAAAAATCTCAACGATAATGATTGGGTTAAGGGGCATCATATCTCTCCTATTGGTTTTCCCAAACTGCTGATACCTAGGGCGGCTTTTACAATACAAGTGGGCATATTTGAACAAGGTAGGCTAATATAAACCACACTGAAGGACTTTGGCAGCTGTTTTCTTTCCACTAAAATGCCCTCCACAAGCTTGCTCGTGACAAAAAGAAAGGATACTTCTAATCTCATTATTAGGGATACACCTCCTACAGATTTGAGCATAGCAATATTTAAAAAGTAAGAGTCATCCCAATAAAAAAGCTTCACCAGATAAAAGAATCTGCCTTTATCATGCTTACTCCAGCCCAAGGGTATCTCACCAGTTACTAGATAATTGACGATATCAGCGTACCATGGTTTAGATTGAACCATGAGTAGCCTCTCACCAGGGAAGCACTCAAAAATAAGGAATTCATTGTCCTTTTTCACAATGATCAGGTATAGGTGGTAAGACCCATGTTTTTAGAACCCTTTCTATTCCTAATCTCACAATCAAACGAGCGAAATCCACCTAAGAAGTCTAGGTTTTGCATCTTTCGTGATGAATAAATGCTTAAGTGTAGCATGGTCAGTATGGACAATCACATGATAGCCAATCAAGTAAGGTTAGAATTTTTCAAAACCAAACACAATTGTCAAAAACTCTTTTTCAGTTACAATGTAGTTCAACTGGGCCTCATTCAAAGTATAACTCGCATAATATATGACATGAGGTTTCTTATCTACAAATTGCCCTAAGACAACCCCTACACCATAGTGAGAAGCATCATACATCAGCTCAAAGGGTTCACCCTAGATGGGAGGATGTAGGATAGGGTTAGAAGTCAGGGCTTCCTTTAGCCTATTAAATGCCTTTAAATACTGCTCAGAGAAGTGAAAAAGCATATCTTTGGCTAAAAGCTTTGACAAGGACTTAGCAATTTTACTAAAGTCCTGGATAAATCGTTTATAAAACTGCATGCCCTAAAAATGACCAAATATCTTTCATATAAGTGGGAGGGGGAAGATTAGCAATCAAATCAATTCTTGCTTTATCAACTTCAATCCCATCATGTGAAATAACAAGCCTTAAAAAATTCCCTTCTTTACCATAAAATGACATTTTCTCCAGTCTAGAGTCAAATTCTTCTTCTTACATCTTTATAAAACTTTAGTCAGATTGGCCAAATAGTTACCAAATGAGGAACCCAACGTAGAAAATCATCCATAAACACCTCAATGCGTTGCTCGATCATATCAGAAAATATAGAAATCATACAACACTAAAAAGCGACATGAGCATTACAAAGACCAAACGACATTCTCCTAAACGAAAAAGTACTAAGGGGCATGTGAAAGTGGTCTTGTCTTGGTTCTCAAGTGTTATGGAGATTTAGGTGTAGCATGAATACCCATCCAAAAAGCAGCAGTAAATATATCCAGCTAACCTCGCTAGCATTTGGTCCGTAATAGGCAAAGGGAAATGGTCTTTCCGAGTGGTCGTATTCAGTTTCCTATAATCAACACAGAAACGCCACCTAGACTGGACTCTGGTGGGGACTAAATCATTCCTTGTCATTCCTAATCATGGTAATATAGTCTTCTTAAGGACGACTTGGACTGGGCTAACCTACTCGCTATTAGAAATGGGGTAGATTATACCATGACCTAACGACTTAATGACCTCTTTTTTGACGGCTTCTTGAAGGGTAGCGTATAGACATCTTTGGTGCTCTCTATAAGGTTTAGCATTATCCTCTAAATGAATTTTATGTTGCATAATTGAGGGGTTAATACCTTTTATGTGACATAAAATCCACCCTATGACCCCTCTTTGTTTTTCCTAAAGTACTTTCAACCATTTGCTCTCTTGGTCCTCGTTCAGATCAGATGCAACAATCACAAGAAAAGCCCCCTTAGGACTCAAAGATAACATACTTAAGAGAAGCAACTCTAATGTGGGATCAAAAGCATGTCCAATAAAAGATGGGGAGTTAGGAGAATCAGGGGAGAGAGAATCAATCTCATCACAAAGATTATTTTCAATCAAACCATCACATAAGTTATCACAAACTTACACATCTAGCCAATTAATATTGTCAATCTCATCAAAAATAGCAGGTCATCTTTTCATATTAAAATATTCAAATCAACAGTCATGTTTCTAAAAGACAACTTCATCATATCATTCTTACATTTAATCAAGGCATTTGAAGTAGTTAGGAATGGTTGACCAAGAATAACAAGTATTTAAGCCTCAAGATTAGCAGTAGACTCAGTTTCCAGATCAACGAAATCCACAAGATATATGAACTCACCCACTTTGATCAAAACATCCTCGACTACACCCCTAGGAGTTCGAGTGGAGTAGTAAGCTAACTAGAAATCATCCTAGTGTGTTTTAACACACTCAATCCTTACCTTTCATACACCGAATATGGAAGCAAATTAACTCTGACCCCTAAGTCCAACAATACTCTATAAATGGTTTAGTCCCCTATAACTATGGAAATAGTATAGGGCAATCGGTGTCTTTATACTTAGCTAGGATTTGGTGTGAAATAATAAAGCTCACATTCGAGCCTAAGAAAGCCTTCTTTGGGATATTGGTCATTCTCTTAGTGGTGCACAATTCTTTCAAGAACTTGGCATGGGAAGGCATCTGTTGGATAGAATCTAGAAGAGGAATATTGATTTTGACTTGACAGGAGACCTCTCTAATCTTATCAATATGGGTCTGGTCCTTCTTATTCCTTAGCCTATTTAGCAAGGGTGCAATGGGTTTATGGACTCAGTCAACAGTCGAAGCCTAAATGTGTCATCTCCCTTCTTAGACTCATCTTGCTTAGTCTCCTTCGGGTTAACTAAGTCAGTAGGTCGAGAAGGAGAAGAGTCAATTTGGGGTGCCACTAGTAGCATTCCTAGAAGTAGAATCATTCTCACTGAGAGATGGTCAAGGCAGAGATGGAGAATGCCAAGGGCCTATTCTTTTCATTGGAAAATAGGGGTAGAAAATGGATGAAGTTGGTTGAAATGGGTTGAAGTGGGTATTTTTTTATCGAAGTGGGTTGAAATAAGTTGAAGTTAGTATATTTTTTATATGATGGCTAGAAATTGGTTAGAATAGTGGGTTGAAGTTGGTATTTTTTATTGAAGTTCGTATAGTGGGTTGAAGTTATAAATTGGGATTTAGTAACGAAAAGAATAGGGCCTGAATAGGAATATACACAAGGTCTACCAAGTTATGATCAATTAAATGACCAGACCCAAGTGAAATTATTACATTAACTCTTTTCACATTATCCTGAGCTGGTGGACACATCGAGGATAGACCTAAGTTCGGGTTGGGTTCTATCTGACTAGGAAATGTTTCATTTTCCCTATTGACAGTGACTAGTCGAGACAACTATTCTGCCATTGTCCTCGTTTTCTTCTCTAAGCTATTAAGTGATATCTCTAAAGTGTTAAATCTTTTATCAATCTGATTATAGGCAGGAGGTGATATTGTGTGGGCAACAGGGGGGGGGGGGAAGGCAGCCTAGGCGCTCCTTGGTAAGGTTGGACATAAGTGTTTCTGGGAAACATTCTAGTCTGTGTGCTAGGACCTCCTAAGTTTTGACCTTTACTCCAGGAAAAGTTTGGGCGATTCCGCCACCTTGTATTGTAGGTTGGTATGTTGGGCAAAAATTTAATGAAAATAAATAATATGCGCAACACAACTTTCCGACGTATAAAACAAAAATATACATCGGTTTATTTTGAGTACGACCCTATTCAAGAGGATAAACCTCCTTAATTACGTCTCTCGTATCGGATACCACCTTTTGATTCCGATTCGTTATGTTTTATTATTCTCTTTGTTTGTTTGTTTTATTTTGTATTAATAAGACTTTATATAATTTGGATCAACATGTATATTGTATGCCGAGTCACCAATTATCCGTACTTAATTGCATCAGATAGTGGCTGTATAGGCACCTTCTAGGAAGGGTACTATACGTACACATTCTTCGTGTGCAGGTTAGGACATGAGCGAATTAATTTAATTTGGAATTTGGGTTGCACTCACTTATTTATCGTGAGCTGCCTACGTACCTCTTTTATAGAGGATCAAACCAGTCGTAGTTCTTTAATTTTTATTTGATTTAATTTATCTTTTTATCTTGATTGAGTTATTTATGTTAGGATAATCTTTTGATTTAATATTGGTACTTGGACTTTTAAAAATAAAATAAAATAAAATAAAATAAAATAAAATAGCTAAGTTATATTTTTAGCCACTTCATGATTTTTTTTGCCGACTTAACCTTTAATGGGGTCGGTCCATTAATTTTGTTTAACTTGCGATTGCACCCGAAATTTATTTATGGGTTTCCTACGTACTCTTAGTGGGATCAAATCGATGTAGTTCTTGTACGGAATTTTATTTAGGCTTATGTCTCGGAAAGGGGAGAGTTTAGTAGGCTTGGTTGTATGTTTGGCTCGGGTACGGTCCATTTTGCCATACTTATATTTTTTTTTAACAAGGCTTCGACTTTTGAAAAACTCCCCATTTAATTTGTTTTGGTTACGTAACGTGTAACCAAGGGTACAAAATTATAGTTTGGTCTTTTATGATGGACGGGACCATTAATAAGGCTATCTTATGGTCCGTTTCATGGACTGGGAAATTTAAGAGGCCGGTTTCTATATTTACGAGGCTTGACTTCTTGTCGCTTGAGTAGGTATGGTACAGTCGACTTAGAAAATTCACTTTCTGTAGAGTGGGGGTATCAGCTTTGTATGTCCTTGGAGTTCACGTCCTTATCGACTTATTTTGGTACGTAAGCCACAACGAAGGACTACATATCAGTTGGAAAACTACCCCCTTTAAGCAGAGGATTTAATTTGTTCATACTTTGACAATACAATTTAATTTGACAACTTACATTTGATTTCCCTATTATTTTTTTTAAACACATGCGTCCAACATGCTTCAGGATTTTGTTATCTTGTAATAGTATGGGAATTAAGGCACTCCTTTTTTAATTTTTACCTACCAAATTAGGTTGATAGCATATCATCATTCCCCCCCCCCCCTTAAGCTTGGCCATATTTATTTTCTATCAAAGCGGCTATGATCCTTCAGTTTCCCTTTCCTTAATTTTAAGGACATTTAAATAATCCCTTTACTTGAGGCAAATCACACTGAGCTGGCCACGTTCTGTTTAGTTTAATTTTGTTTGCTTTTTTTTTTTGTTTTTAGTTCTCAACCAAACCAAGGCTTATCATTAATTTGAAAAAGAGTCCAACATTTATTGGGGACTCTTATGTTAAAAACCTTGATAGATACAAACTTGTGCAGGCCTATAAAAGCAATGGACTCATCCTCCGCTTTTCACGTCCTCAAATCAATTAGACTTTCACCACAACGACTTTGCACACTTCCGTTTGATTCGACTGGAGTATTACAGACCCTAATTTCTTCATCTTTTCGCTAAAGGTTTGCCGTAGTGATTCCTTTACAAGTTCTTCTCTCTCTTTTTTTGAAGCGAATTTGTAAAGACGATCAAAAATCTGCAAGGATCCACATTACATGAGTTCGTGAAGGCTCGAGATCCGCAAGGATCAACATCCCACAAACTCATAAAGGTCGTATATGCAGGGTCATGGGTATTAGACTTGAATCTTCTTAAAACCCGAGAGTAAACACAAATTTGATTTATTATCTTTTTTTCTTTTATTTACTCTCAAGACCTTCGTTAACATATATCCATTATAATCAATGATTCGACTCCCTACTTTTCATGGATTTATGGGATCAAGATGACGAATTTGATTAAAATTAAACGTATTTCTATGAATAAAATCCCCTCTTTTTTTTTATAAACCAAACTGGGTTATGAAGGATTTTAGAAAGAAAACTTATCCCGTGCATACGGATAGTACCATAATACGTGTTAATATAGTCATATATCCGTGGGGTAATCTGCAGACATATAAGCATAATTTTGGTACCCCACTATGCTGTCGTATGGAATATTGCCATATTAAGGGATAATACCATATGCCCATATGGTCCCCAACATGATCCTTACCACCATGGGATTACCCTTACCCATCATATTACCGAAATTACCGTAATGGATTTGGCCATACGTTAAAATTGTTTGATTATAAAGACTTTCAACATCCAAATGTTGTATTAGTAATTCTAGGAAATTTGCAACTTTTATTCGTACGAATCCATGAATTTTTTTTTTAGAGAAAAAAAAAACATAGATCATGTTATACATCGTCATGATTTTAGTCCCATGAATTTAATTTGAGAGTTCTTTCGAACTCAAGATTTTTACAAATCCGAATTTAAGAGTCCTTTCGAACTCAAGATTTTTACAAATCCAAATTTAAGAGTCCTTTCGAACTCAAGTCCTTACAAACCCAATTTTGTGAGTCCTTGCGAATCTAAATTTTTAAAGGCGTTTGCAAACCGGGATTCTTTCGAATCCAAAATTTTAGACCTTGTGAACCCATGATTGTTGTGAATATTTTTTGTCACTTCGAACTTGATTAGGCTCTTACTAATAGTGTTATCTTATTTCAAATGGTATAGAGCAAAGCTTAAAAAAAAAAAATAAGAGTTGCGGTCCAGGCATTGTTTTTAAAACAGAGCAACAATTTCCCAAAACAGAGATTTGTGCTCCATAGATGACCCAGTTTCTGATCTCAGCATAATCCAGCAGGATCCGGGTTTAGGTTATGGGTCCAGCAGGACCCGGTTTAGACGTTAGAAATTGGGAGTTCGGTGGGGCTCCAGTCACGGTTGTCATGACCTCCTTCATCCGTTGGTGGTTGGCAACAGTGGAGATGAACAATGAATGAAAGACGATGGACACCGGAAATTCGACTTCGTTGTTGAATTACCTTCAAATCCTTGATGCTTCTTGCTTGATGTCTTCTTCTCTTTGGCTTCTTGCTCTGCTTCAATCTTCAATCCCACTGTTCTCACCTCTTTTTTTTTGTCTGTGTTCTTCTTCTTCTTTCTCTTGTTTTTTTAGAGGCCCTTTTTTCCTTTTGTTCTTGCTCTCTCTCCTTTTTTTTTTAGCCACCCCCTTTTTTTTGTTAGGCTGTCATTTATATAGGATAGAAAAGGAAGGGAGTTGATGAGCAGTTTTTTTTTAATGGCTGAACGTGGGGAAAATGGAGAAGCTGAGGGGTGATCTGCATAACTACCACTCGTAGCATCACACATTTTTTTTTCAATTTGGTGCCTCCCTTGCATTTTAGTGCCCTAATTACAAGCAAGGCTCTTCTTTTTTTGGATGATTAGTTTCATGTAGCCTACATTATCCACGATCCATTATCATTATTATTATTTTTATTTTTATTTATTTTTTAACTTTGATTTCTATTTTCATTTTCTTAATTTGATATTGCTTATTATTATTATTTTTTATTTTGATTGATAACTTCCTCGACTAGATTTACAGGCTTTAATTTTTGCAGCCCATATTTTAAATTTATCCCATAATAAAAAAAATTCTTTTCTTTTTTTTGTGTGGTTAGGATTACATCGACTTTACGAGAGTTAATTTTGATAACTCTCAATCTATCGAAATTTTACATTCAACAGTTGCCCCCCGTGTATCATGTGTGTGAACATTTGTAAGCACATATGGCACACGAAGTCTGTCGTATTAACTTACTGATTTGGTTGATTTTTTTTTTTTTGGAATAGATTGCAATGGACGGAAGCTGTGGTTCTCAACGGGCACCCCTCGAGAATGGTGTTGAGTCAACTTATGATCCCATTTATAGGCGTTCCAGTTCTTTTGAACAACTTGCTGTTTCTCCTCAATCAGATTCTAGGGTCACATGGGTACGAAAAGAAAAGGTGCGAAAGGGTTCCCTTTCATATTCATACAACGATGAGAAAAGTTGCATCAATGTTTGCAGAGATTATGCAAATTTTTTTGACGCCATGGTTCTTGAAAAGGTCAACACAGAATCTAATGAGGATGAAAAATTTCTGGTTACCCCATCATTTTATCCTGCTCTCCAGCGACTTCTTATTCTGAGAAGAAATTGGGGTGTGGATTTTAAATTTCGGGGTTTGTCCAACTTTATGGTTGGCGCTATTGAATGGACTGAGTATATCTTGAAGCATTTTGAGTCTACTCTTAGATCGGCAGGCATATATGGGGCTGTTGGTGTATCTTGTTATCCCTATCATTTCGATAGAGATGTGTGGAGAGCATTTTGCGAACTTTGGGGACCTTTAACAAATACACTTCACCACGGTGCTGGAGAAGTTGGCATTTCTCTTTATGACTTGGAGAGGATTGGTGGTCTTCCTATTCTAGGAGATGCGTATGAAGAGTTTTTACCTCCTAATGAAGATTTGATGGATGCTGAAAAATTTTCACCCACAGTTTTGGAGTTGCTTCGTATTCATGCTGAACTTTGTCGCTTTCATAAAAGCAATCATGTCTACTGGAATTGGTGGTTAGATCATTTTTATAGAGGAGAATTACCCTGGAGTGCTTTCGGCAAAGAGTCAGAAAGGAGGACATCTTCTAACCCTCCACGAATCTCTCAAAGAGAATGTCTTTCAACTTTGAATGTCACAAAGATTGGGGAGCTTGCTGCGTTTTTGGCTTTTTGGTTAAGTCGCTTTGTCTTACCATATCGTAGCGAAGTAATAAGGCCAGAAACTTTTGTGATGGCCTCTTTAATGGCAAAGGGTCAAAAAATCTCCTTGGCTCCAACTGTACTAGGGTACATTTACCATGGTTTGGGACAGGTCGCCAGTCATCCTGACCATCCAGGCCAAGCTAATCCTTGTTTTCCTATTCATTATGTGGTAGGCTGGTTAGCGGAGATGTTTCCAGCCTTATATTCTCAACGACCTGATTTTGAGTGCTCAACAGATTACCCTGTATTAGTGCGCTATGCTGGGATGTTAGCCAAGCAATTTACATTAGCGCAAGCAAGGAGCATTTTTAGAAATGGGCAATCCATTTCTTTTCGCGCAAGTGCGTTTTGCGAGCAATCACCAAAAGGACGGGAGTTAGTTGACATGAAACTATCAGACGAAGATTTCAAATTTTTATTGTCTATAAGATCTTCTGTACTCCCCATCCGAGTTGGATCTGAATTACTTCTAGAGCCTTATTATCCCAATCGATTTGCTCGTCAATTTGGATTTGACCAAGGTGTTCCTGCCAACAACTTGAGCTTTACAGTCTCTCTCAGACAGAAGAGAAATATAATGGACCTTGCCCAGACGGTAGCGACTTTCTGTAGGCGTGATACTGGCGCCAAATTTTACGTCCCAAATGTTTATTTTGAAGGACTCTGTACTTGGAGTTATTGAAGTTGGTGGGTTACATCTAGCACTCCTTACTTAAGCCAGTCCGTCCAGAAAATCCACCAGATTACCAGCAGTGATAAGGCAATTTTAAGGGAACAAATTTTTATCATTGATCGCCTACGCCCGGATCCACAATCTGTTGGTGGACCTGTAAGAATTTCGGACATGACGAGTAATACAGTTCCTACGAGGAGATCGACTGGAGCTTCATCCAAAGAGAAAACTACCGGAGCTTCTTCAAAGGGAAAATCGGTAGGCATTTCTACCAAGGGAAAGTCTGTAGAGGTTTCTTCAAAAAGGGGCAAAGAGAAGGTCTCTGAGTACAACCATAAATCACAAAGGCAGAAAAGAACTTCTCGTGAGTGGTCTCCAGGTGACATCAACTTCAAGCGAGCCCGTTACAATCGTCCTGATTATTCCGACGATTCTGAAGCAGGAAATGGCATGGGATTTAAGGATTTACCCATTGTGGACTTGGATACTTTTATTGAGCAAGGAGTTTTGAATCAGCAAGATGCCCCCATAGAAACAACGGAAGTACCCTTGCATGAGATACCTCCTGCTGCAGTAGAGCACTCCGATGCAGCAGAAACTGCTATTATTCATATGCCTGACGTTCTTGATGACTTGGTTGAGGCCACGCCTATTCAAAGCATCCCTACTTCTTTAGCAAGCCTCTTTTGCAACTTGGAAGAAGACTGGGTCCGAGAAAGCATTCTCAGAGGAGTATGGGCGATCATTGATATTATTTCTAATCATAGCTCTGCCAAGGACTTGTTAGCTAGCAGAGCACAAATTTTCCAATCTCTGAATGCACTTCACTCCATGATTGACATTTACAAGCTCAGCACAATAGAGATTTGTTGGCTTTCCTCCAAGGTAGAGGAGATATTCGGCGTAGTTGAGGCCTCTACGAAGATAGAAGAGTTAGTGGATGTTGATCGGGTTAAGGCTTTGTCTGATCAAGATCTTACTTGTTCTTCTGAAATTGTTCGTATTAAAGGCGAGCTTAATAGCCTGTCTAATGAAGCCGCAAAGCTTAAAGTTAAAGAGCAGGAGATTCTGAGGGAGGAGGAGCGGATCCGCAAAATGCGAGAGGATTTGACCGCCCAACAACAAAATTTAAATGAGGCAGAGAGGATGTTGAAATCCTCCCTAGATTTGAGGAAACAAGAAGCTGAACAGGTGAAGGCAGACTTGATTGAGGCTGGACTTTCCAAGCTGCAGGATTTGGAGAAGGAGAAGGAACGTCTCAAGAATTTGATCGGCATTGTAATCTCCTTTAATAATGTCTAGATTTTGTTTTGTTTTGTTTAATTATTTTGCATTTATATTCCCAACCTTTAGCCCATTTTGTACTGTGCAATTCATGCTATTGCAATAAGATTTGGATGTTTCTTCCTTTTCTCCTCCTTTTTTTCCCTTTTTTTTAAGAAATAACAAAAATTAGAATAATTACACAACAAAGAGTAATTAGAAATGATTCTCGTTATAAACATCACATGATCACTTGATACATCACATGAATCTAAAATCTTTCATATATAGGGGAAAAAGAGGAATTTATTTATTTTTGTGGCTGGGTCTGGCATACAACCAGATTGCCTACGTACCCCCTTTCTAAGGGATCAAGCCTTCCGTAGTTCAATGCGATTCAACTATCCAACAACTTTAAGTAAAGAATTTCTTTACAAATTTGCCATTGACACAGGTATATACTATTTGGCCATCATGATTTGAGAGCTCATATGCCCCTTTAGGAAAAACTTTGGTGATTACATAAGGGCCTTCCCATTTGGACTCAAATTTCCCTTGTGTTTTTTGATTGATGACAAAGGGTCTCCTTATTGTTAACACCAAATCACCAATGCCAAAAGAGCGAAACTTGACTCGCCTATTGAACGCACCAGCCATTTGAGCTTGGTAAATTTCAAGCCTTTGTTGGGCCATTAGTCGACGCTCGTCTAACGCTTCCAACTCGACCAGTCTGAATTGAGTGTTTTCATCTGAATCAATGAATTGCATGGCTACTCTTAGGGAAGGTAATTGCACCTCAAGGGGTAACACGGCTTCTGAACCGAACACTAAGTTGTAGGGCGTACAACCAGTTGCAGTTCGAACTGTGGTTCGATATGCCCATAAAGCTTCTGGTAGTCGTTCATGCCAATCCCTCCTTGTTCTTGAAACCATTTTCTTTAAGATCTTACACAGCACTTTATTGAACGCTTCAGCTTGACCATTCGACGATGGATTGTAGCTTGACGAAAAGCTATGTCTGAACTTGTATTTCTCTGCAACCCGTATCATCACTTGATTTTTAAAGTATAGGGCGTTATCTGAAATGATCTTGTATAGGACTTTGTATCTATAAATGAGATGGGTCATGATAAAGTCAGCAACTTGTTTTGCCCCCACTTCTTTTAACGGAATAGCCTCAGCCCACTTTGAGAAATAATCTGTGGCTGCTAAGATGAATAAATGGCCGCGAGAGGAAGATGGCTTGAAATGTCCTATGACGTCTAGCCCCCATGAGTGGAAGGGCCAAGATAATATGCTTGGATGGAGTAATTGTGGTGGTTGGTGAATAAAATCACCATGTATTTGACAAGCTGGACATGTCTTGGCAAACTTTATCGCATCTTGAACCATGCTTGGCCAATAATAACCCAATCTTTTGATTTGATCAGCAAGTTTTGGACCCGCTTGGTGAGCACCACACACCCCGGCATGAGCTTCATTTAGGACATAAGCAGCCTCTTCCCTTGACAAGCATCTAAGTAAAACCCCATCGAAAGTTTTTCGATATAGAGTTTCATTTTTAAAAGTAAACCTTAGTGCTCGTCGTTTTACATCTGCCCTTTTCATTGGGTCGACAGGCAAGATGCCATATTGAATATATTCAATGAGAGGTTGTCTCCAATCTGCTTCTTCTTCGATTTCAAGAGCGGAGACCACATTTGTTTCTTCAATTTCATCAAGACGGTCTAAAGCTGAGGCTAACAAGTGACGTTCCCCAATTGTTATTTGAATTTCCCTTTCATCAGGGAGTGTCAGTGAAGCAACCAACTTTGCTAAGGCATCTGCTTTATCATTTTCAGACCTTGGCACATGATTGACTTCTACTTGAAGGAATTGATTCATAAGGCTTCTTGCCCTTTTGTAAAGAGGCGCTAATTTCACATCTCTTACCTCGTACTGACCATTTATTTGTCGGATAATTAACTGAGAATCACCCAATACTTCAAGTTGGTCAATACGCATTTCATGGGCTAATTCAAGGCCAATCATGAGTGCCTCATATTTAGCTACATTATTTGAACATATCTCAAGAAGAGCAAATGAGTAAGGAATTAGTCCTCCAGATGGTGTGACAAACACAATTCCTACTCCGGCTCCTCGACTCCTTGCTGCCCCATCAAAATATAATTGCCATGTTTTAATTTCAGCAAGCATAACTCCATCATCTGGCAGATCATCAGGTAGTTCTTCATTATCTGTACACGGATGTGCTGCTAGGAAATCGGCTATGGCTTGTCCTTTTACTGCTTTTTGAGGCATGAACTTGATGTCAAAAGGGACTAAAAGCAGAGCCCATTTAGCCAATCTCCCTGATAGCAAATGTTTAGATAATATATACCTTAACGGATCTGCCTTCAAAATCAAAATGATCTGATGGGATAAGAGATAGTGTCGTAACTTTTGAACGGAAAAAACCAAGGCAAGGCAAATTTTCTCCATGGATGAGTAATTTACTTCTGCACCCACCATTGTCCGACTGATATAATATAGGGCATTTTCTTTCCCTTCGTCATTACATTGAGCCAACATAGCCCCTAAGGATCGTTCGAGGGCTGCTGTGTATAATATTAAAGGTTTCCTCTGTATTGGAGCCATTAGGACTGGTGGCCTTGTGAGATATTGTTTGATGCTTTCGAAAGCATTTTGACAAGCTTGATCCCAAATGAAAGGCGTGTCCTTTTTTAAGAGTATTGTGAAAGGTTGACACCTTCCTGACAAATTTGAAATGAACCGTCGTATGTAGGCCAGCCTTCCTTGTAAGCCGCGCAATTCTCTTAAGTTTCTCCGAGGGGGCATTTGGATTATGGCTTTGACTTTATCGGGGTCAATCTCAATCCCTTCTTTCCAAACCACAAAGCCGAGAAACTTCCCTGAGGTCACCCCAAATTCGCATTTTAAGGGGTTCATTTTGAGCTGATGTTGACGAAGCTTTTCAAAGGCCGTTCTTAGGTCATGTGGGTGATTTTCTCTATCTTTTGTTTTTACAACCAAGTCATCAACATAACATTCAACGAGATTGTGGAGAAAATCACGAAAAATTATCGTGATGGCTCTCTGGTAGGTGGCTCCAGCATTTTTCAAACCAAACGGCATTACTGTATAACAGTACATGCCTTGTGGTGTTCGAAAGGCTGTTAAGTCTTCATCTTCGGGATGCATTGTGATTTTATTGTACCCCGAGAAACCATCCATGAAAGACAGAGCCCCAAACCCTGTAGTGGCATCCACGAGGAGTTCAGTGATTGGTAGTGGGAAATCATCCTTGGGACATGCATCATTTAAGTCCCTGAAATCCACACATATCCGAAGTTGACCGTTCTTTTTCCGAACTGGTACGATGTTAGCCAACCAAGTGGGGTATTGAATTTCGCGAATGAAGTTAGCCTTTATGAGCTTTTCAACCTCAGCATTTATTTGAATTGTCAGTTCAGGACGAAAACGTCGTTGAGGTTGTTTTATCGGTTTTACGCCTTTAGAAACAGCTAACTTATGGACGGCAACACTTGGATCTAAGCCTGGCATGTCTTAATATCCCCAAGCAAATACATCTTTGTATTCCCGAAGGAGTTGTTCATACTATACCACCTCTTCATTATTCAACATGGCACTCACAAAAATTGGCTTGGGTTCATCAGTTGTGCCCAAATTTATCTCTCGAAGCTCATCAATTGTTGCTTGACCACCATCTTCCACTTCTAGTGGTGCTAGTTGGATAGCCTTGACAAAATCCTCAGAGGATCCTTGTTTTATAGCAACCGAGTCACCATCTAATCTCTTAGGTGAATCAGCGTGAACTTGGACTGCATCACACCCTTTATGATTTAGCCTATCGATCTCGTGATGCTTGGGAACTTTTTGACAAGGAAATTCAAAATTTTGAGCATCTTCCTCGTCCGCCACAGACACAACATTAACTTGCTCCACCTGCTCAATTTGGCTAACATCATTTTGTCCCCGAACCCAGACGAAGCTTCTAGGCTGTTGCTTTTTCTTCTTCAGCTTCCATTTTTTCTGCTTTCTAACTCGGACATTCTTTTGCTTGGGTTCATTGATCTTACCAAGTCTTTGAAAAACCGAGATTCGGGGTTGGACTTGCTCATCTGCGGAGAAGAACATCTCTTGCTCTTGGGGTGTAAAAACCAGATCATTCGTGGCATGAGCCTTAAGAACTCCTCCATCATGTGATACCCGGAGTGCTTCAGAGACATCTGCTTGAAATGATGCTTTTAGGGCCCCACCTTCGTGAGATATGTTTACTTGTTCGTTAGCCTCATCAAAGCCCTTCTTATTATTGCGCTTCTTCCTTCTTCGAGATTGTGATAACCCTCCTGGAGGTGGTATGTTAGAAGAGGACGCTTCTGGTGGAAAATTTGACGTGTTTCCCCTTAAAACTACCCTCTTGTTGCCGAGCAATGTTCTTATGACCAAGTTTTCCTTAGGCATCGGCTGGTCAATTCGCCGGAGAGGAAAAGTGTAACTCGTGACAAGAGAGTTCACAATTTCTTTTACCGGTGTCAAGGCCTTTTGGCCAGCCTTTCTTTTCTCCTTGGGTGTGTATTTGAATAACACCTTTGATCGCGGGGCTTGATATTCTTTGGCTTCACTAGCGTAACTATTGACAACCCGAATGACCTTTTGAGGCAAAGTAAGGGCCTTGGGTTTTTCTTTTTGGTTGTCCTTTTCTTGGGCTAAAAGAACTTGGGAAGTCCTAGAATCCGCAGATTTGTAAAACTTGGCATAAGCGTAATTAACATCTTCCCCATGAAAAGGATTTGTGTCCCCCCAGATTGTTTTCTCATTGCCATGCTCGTCAGTGTATTTCAAACACTGGTGAAGAGTCGAGGCAATAACCCTACTAGTATGGAGCCATGGTCGACCAAGTAGGGCGTTATAAGAAGTATCGGTATCTATTACATGAAAAAGAGCATCTGTGTAGAGATCATCTAGCTCAACTTTCAAAGCAATAGTGCCTAAGGCTTTCTACCCTACCTGATTAAACCCTTGTATTGTGAGCAAAGTTAGGGACAATTGATTTGGTGTTATCCCTATTGCCCTCAATACCCTCAATGGAAGAAGATTGACTGCAGAACCACAGTCAAGTAGGATCCGATTTATTCTTTTATCTCCAATCCTACCGGTGACATATAGAGGCCTGTTATGATTTGCAGACCCCAACTGGAGATCCTCATCAGAGAATGTTACGCAAGCCATGCATGCAGCACATCGGTTTAAAGGATATGATAACACTTCATCCACCTCAATAGGATCAACTTGATCTTTGTAGTCGTCGGGGTCCATTAATGCTTGTATAAGTGCCCTTATTAGCTCTTTGGACATTTGTAAGGCGTCATAGACACTTAGGCGTGCTGGGATTCGCTTGAGATGAGAAATGACATCATAACGAACCTTTTCTTTATGAGACCCTTGACGAACTTGAAAAGGGGTTGTGGCAGGAAGATCCTTCTTGAAATTTTTAGTTGCTTGTCTGTTCTCAGCAGTTCCCTGACTATTTGAGCTCGAGGGAATTACTTCCTCACCACCCCTTTCTTTGGCGTCATCCGATATTAGTGGTAACTCTGGTGTTGTTTCTTTTTTCTCCTCTTTCTCTATTGGTTTCGGTGGTTGGAGTTGACGACCAGATCGAAGAGTTATTTGATCCACTTCTTGAGCGGTGTTTGCGGGAATGACATTCACTTCTTCACATTCATCAGCCCATGAAACCATGCAACATTGGGCCACTTCCCCTTCTTCAGGGTCATCATCCGAGGAGTCACTGCCGAAAAAACCTTTGGGGATATAATCACTTAAAGTGAACGGGGTCTTAACCAGTGGCGCGTACTCCTTTTCAGAAGATAAGTCTGGCTTCTTTTTGGCCCTTGACTTCTTTTTCTTGTTTTTCTTGTTTTCCTTTTGAGGTGGCTTTTGTCCTCTTATTTTAACTCCTGGGGACCGAGAAGCACAGACTATTCCCTGCTGAAATGATCACCTGCTAGAATAGGTTTGCCACCCAAAGCTATCATCATGCTCATCTTCTGATGTTGCCCATGCCTCTAGACTTGGGTCTAGGTAAAAATCATATAAGGTAGGTGCTCCTGGTGAGGGTGCAGGCATATCTGGGTACGCCCATACTATTGCTACATCATCATCAACAATAAACTTGATCGGGACTGCATGAGGTGGTAATGACACCGTTGGAATCCCTTGATTAGTTTCTGAGGATGATGGGTGAGATTCATCCCTCTGTTCCATCGCTGAGGTTGCATTTGACGATGCGGTAGGTCCTTTGGCTGGAGCCCCTTCTATTTCGATTTCTCCCCTTGTAATCATATCTTCGATTATGTCTTTGAAGACATAACAATCTTTTATGGGGTGACTAATGATCCTATGGTATGAGCAATACTTAGGATCATTTGTCATATTGACCTTGGCAGGTCGTTTTGGCTTTGGAAGAGAAAGGGCTTTTGCAGCCATTAACTCATCAAATATCCCTTGAACATCGTCATCATCGAAGGGATACTTCTTTTCTTTCCTTTCCTAGAGGGTGAGTCGTCGAGCTCCCCCTTTTTGTTTGTCTTTGCCGTTGTTGAAATTTCCGCCATTGATTGGCTTTGGGCTTGCTCTGACAAACGTAGCCATCGACTCTCCCTTCTTATTTGGCCTTTTGATTTCTTCCATTTTGGGTTGTATGGCTTTCTGACGAGCAAGTTGTCTTTCTACATTGCTCGCCTTAGATACGAGAGCATCAAAGTTTTGAGGCTCAGCAGTACCAACATATATAGCGACTTGAGGGTCTAAATTGTTTGCACGCATTTGAACTGCTGATTGCTCGCTTAGCTTTTCTGGGCATTGCAAGCTTAAGCTTCTCCACCTCATGATGAAATCATTAACACTTTCGTTTGGCCTTTGGTGAGTATCGGCAAGGTCTATTATAGAAAATCTTCGCTTTGAACTCACGAACTGGGCTAGGAATGCCCTTTGGAGGTCATCCCAAGTGTGTAATGACCCAGGCTGAAGTTGGGTATACCATGTAAACGCGACTCCTTTGAGGGACTGTACGAACTGCCTGATCAACAACGCGTCATTTAAGGCAATTTCACCACAGGAAGAATAAAAATGGGCCAAATGTTCATACGGTGACCCATTTATTCCATCAAACTTTTCAAAGTTTGGCTTTCGGTAACCCTTGGGGAAAGGAACCGAGTCGTAGTGACTTGGGTATGGGCTCCTATACCCCAACACTGGGGGATTCATGGCTGCTTGATGCTCTCTGATTCCTTGAGCTACCAACTCCTTGATATCTTATGGAGTGATAACTGTGCTGTTACTGCTAACCTCATTAACTTTTTCATGCTCCCTATTTTCAAGGCGCATAGCGAGGTTAGCTATTTCAGCCTCTTTTTCTGCAAGTTTCCTTTGCAACTCTTGCATTTGCTCCTCGAGGCTCGGCGTGCTAGTAACCAAGGCCGGCATGTTTTCAGCCTGATCATCCTTGCTGATTTGCTCTTGTAGGATGATGGTGGATGCCGCTTCTTCTTGGGAAAAGGCATGCCTTGTAACTTCATCTTGTCTTTTCGGTTGGTCCTTGCTTTGCTGAAAGGTAGTGGCTGAAGATTGTAAGGCCACCTCGGCATATGATAATGTTTTGGCCCTTGATCTTGTGATAGGGCTGCTGTATGCCTGTGACTCGATCCCTTCTAAGGTTAAATCACTTTGATTTTGTGGCCTTGGAGGTAAAATCCTCCTACCTTTTGTAAGGCTTTGAGGAGGAGTTGTGGTTGTGACCTGCAAAAGTCTCGGCACCATAGTAGAGGTGCTTGAGGTTGAAGGTTTAACAAATTTAACCTTTGCAGTTTTAGGTATTGTTTCCTTCTCCGAATAGGAGGTCATCATGACTTCAGCTACGAGAATATCAACAGGGATAGTCCCGATAAGAATCCGCCTTGTAGGGCGAACTTGAGGAGTCTTCTTAACTCCTGAGGTTTCTTCCCCAAATGGTTTATTGGGGGTCTTCGAGGTTAAGGGTTTTTTGCTTGTCTTTGCCCCCTTTCTGGTGGATGCAGGAGCCCAAGTGTGGATTGAGCCTGAGGAAGGAGCTTGATTTTGCCTCAGGGGTAGATTAGCGACTCGAGCTTGCCTTGGTCGGATTGTCGCTCGAGCTGTTGGTGCTTCCCTTATGTAGGTTCCCCTCATATTTGGCATTTGGCTGGGGCATGGAGTCAGCACCGGATTGAACGGCCTAGCCATTGAGGGGCACACCGTAGAGGATAACCTTTGCTGAAAAGCCCTACTCAAGGTCGTCTTGGCTAGCTCCAAGGCCGGTGATGGAGCTAGCTTAGGTGCAGCCGACTTGGCACGACGTCTGTCGCTTCTACGCTTGTTGCGTTTTAGGTTCTTCACCGCTTTCTTTGTAAGCGGTTTGTCGACCTTAGGGGCGGGCCTGCTTGCCCTTTCAAGTCCCTGAGAGGTTCCATTGAGTTTGACAATGGAAACTCAGCCCGGATGGATCGTGAACCAACAGTGAAGACCACGTGCACATTCTTCCTAGCCTGGAACATTCCATGTTTGTTCACAAAAGTGACGGGGAGCTCATTGAAGTTAACGGTGACTTGAGGTGCCATTGTTTTTGAACTTCACACAAAAACAAACACAACAAAAGAGAAGAAAATAAATATTAGTCAATAATATACCAATCGGAGATGAAAAGGAAAATAGGGTCCCACCGAGCGTGCCAAAAATTATGTTGGGCAAAAATTTAATGAAAATAAATAATATGCGTAACACAACTTTCCGACGTATAAAAAAAAATATACATCGGTTTATTTTGAGTACGACCCTATTCAAGAGGATAAACCTCCTTAATTACGTCTCCCGTCTCGGATACCACCTTTTGATTCCGATTCATTCTGTTTTATTATTCTCTTTGTTTGTTTGTTTTATTTTGTATTAATAAGACTTTATATAATTTGGATCGACATGTATATTGTATGTCGAGTCACCAATTATCCGTACTTAATTGCATCAGATAGTGGCTGTATAGGCACCTTCTAGGAAGGGTACTATACGTACACATTCTTCATGTGTAGGTTAGGACACGGGCGATTTAATTTAATTTGAAATTTGGGTTGCACTCACTTATTTATCGTGAGCTGCCTACGTACCTCTTTTATAGAGGATCAAACCAGTCGTAGTTCTTTAATTTTTATTTGATTTAATTTATCTTTTTATCTTGATTGAGTTATTTATGTTAGGATAATCTTTTGATTTAATATTGGTACTTGGACTTTTAAAAATAAATAAAATAAAATAAAATAAAATAGCTAAGTTATATTTTTAGCCACTTCATGATTTTTTTTGCCGACTTAACCTTTAATGGGGTCGGTCCATTAATTTTGTTTAACTTGCGATTGCACCCGAAATTTATTTATGGGTTTCCTACGTACTCTTAGTGGGATCAAATCGATGTAGTTCTTGTACGGAATTTTATTTAGGCTTATGTCTCGGAAAGGGGAGAGTTTAGTAGGCTTGATTGTATGTTTGGCTCGGGTACGGTCCATTTTGCCATACTTATATTTTTTTTTTAACAAGGCTTCGACTTTTGAAAAACTCCCCATTTAATTTGTTTTGGTTACGTAACGTGTAACCAAGGGTACAAAATTATAGTTTGGTCTTTTATGATGGACGGGACCATTAATAGGGCTATCTTATGGTCCGTTTCGTGGACTGGGAAATTTAAGAGGCCGGTTTCTATATTTACGAGGCTTGACTTCTTGTCGCTTGAGTAGATATGGTACAGTCGACTTAGAAAATTCACTTTCTGTAGAGTGGGGGTATCAGCTTTGTATGTCCTTGGAGTTCACGTCCTTATCGACTTATTTTGGTACGTAAGCCACAACGAAGGACTACATATCAGTTGGAAAACTACCCCCTTTAAGCAGAGGATTTAATTTGTTCATACTTTGACAATACAATTTAATTTGACAACTTATATTTGATTTCCCTATTATTTTTTTTAAACACATGCGTCCAACATGCTTCAGGATTTTGTTATCTTGTAATAGTATGGGAATTAAGGCACTCCTTTTTTAATTTTTACCTACCAAATTAGGTTGATAGCATATCATCATTCCCCCCCCCCCCTTAAGCTTGGCCATATTTATTTTCTATCAAAGCGGCTATGATCCTTCAGTTTCCCTTTCCTTAATTTTAAGGACATTTAAATAATCCCTTTACTTGAGGCAAATCACACTGAGCTGGCCACGTTCTGTTTAGTTTAATTTTGTTTGCTTTTTTTTTTGTTTTTAGTTCTCAACCAAACCAAGGCTTATCATTAATTTGAAAAAGAGTCCAACATTTATTGGGGACTCTTATGTTAAAAACCTTGATAGATACAAACTTGTGCAGGCCTATAAAAGCAATGGACTCATCCTCCGCTTTTCACGTCCTCAAATCAATTAGACTTTCACCACAACGACTTTGCACACTTCCGTTTGATTCGACTGGAGTATTACAGACCCTAATTTCTTCATCTTTTCGCTAAAGGTTTGCCGTAGTGATTCCTTTACAAGTTCTTCTCTCTCTTTTTTTTGAAGCGAATTTGTAAAGACGATCAAAAATCTGCAAGGATCCACATTACATGAGTTCGTGAAGGCTCGAGATCCGCAAGGATCAACATCCCACAAACTCATAAAGGTCGTATATGCAGGGTCATGGGTATTAGACTTGAATCTTCTTAAAACCCGAGAGTAAACACAAATTTGATTTATTATCTTTTTTTTCTTTTATTTACTCTCAAGACCTTCGTTAACATATATCCATTATAATCAATGATTCGACTCCCTACTTTTCATGGATTTATGGGATCAAGATGACGAATTTGATTAAAATTAAACGTATTTCTATGAATAAAATCCCCTCTTTTTTTTTTATAAACCAAACTGGGTTATGAAGGATTTTAGAAAGCAAACTTATCCCGTGCATACGGATAGTACCATAATACGTGTTAATATAGTCATATATCCGTGGGGTAATCTGCAGACATATAAGCATAATTTTGGTACCCCACTATGCTGTCGTATGGAATACTGCCATATTAAGGGATAATACCATATGCCCATATGGTCCCCAACATGATCCTTACCACCATGGGATTACCCTTACCCATCATATTACCGAAATTACCGTAATGGATTTGGCCATACGTTAAAATTGTTTGATTATAAAGACTTTCAACATCCAAATGTTGTATTAGTAATTCTAGGAAATTTGCAACTTTTATTCGTACGAATCCATGAATTTTTTTTTTAGAGAAAAAAAAAACATAGATCATGTTATACATCGCCATGATTTTAGTCCCATGAATTTAATTTGAGAGTTCTTTCGAACTCAAGATTTTTACAAATCCGAATTTAAGAGTCCTTTCGAACTCAAGATTTTTACAAATCCAAATTTAAGAGTCCTTTCGAACTCAAGTCCTTACAAACCCAATTTTGTGAGTCCTTGCGAATCTAAATTTTTAAAGGCATTTGCAAACCGGGATTCTTTCGAATCCAAAATTTTAGACCTTGTGAACCCATGATTGCTGTGAATATTTTTTGTCACTTCGAACTTGATCAGGCTCTTACTAATAGTGTTATCTTATTTCAAATGGTACAGAGCAAAGCTTAAAAAAAAAAGAGTTGTGGTCCAGGCATTGTTTTTAAAACAGAGCAACAATTTCCCAAAACAGAGATTTGTGCTCCATAGATGACCCATTTTCTGATCTCAGCATAATCCAGCAGGATCCGGGTTTAGATTATGGGTCCAGCAGGACCCGGTTTAGACGTTAGAAATTGGGAGTTCGGTGGGGCTCCAGTCACGGTTGTCGTGACCTCCTTCATCCGTTGGTGGTTGGCAACAGTGGAGATGAACAATGAATGAAAGACGATGGACGCCGGAAATTCGACTTTGTTGTTGAATTACCTTCAAATCCTTGATGCTTCTTGCTTGATTTCTTCTTCTCTTTGGCTTCTTGCTCTGCTTCAATCTTCAATCCCACTGTTCTCACCTCTTTTTTTTTCTGTGTTCTTCTTCTTCTTTCTCTTGTTTTTTTAGAGGCCCTTTTTTCCTTT
>JACYFF010031958.1:21836415-21859222 GCA_017589665.1 Selenicereus undatus | reverse complement strand
AAGCAATACTACTAATAAAATAGGCCAATAAAAGTGAAGGCTCAAACTTATGAAACAAATTCCGTAAGTGGTTTAAAAATGAAGGAAATGGAGGGTGTATAAATGAAAAAAACAGAGCGAAATAAAGTAAAGTAGAATTAAACAAAAATGAGAAAAGCAATGCACCCAAAGCAATAAAAGCTATTGCATACTCAATGCTCAGAGACAAGGATGCAGGCTCTGCTCCCAAAAAAGGCGAGATGACAACTAAAATAAATAAGCATATAAAAGCTAAATTAATCAACTAGAAGTAGATTAAAAGATGTAGAATTTGAAGCTGGAAAACAGAGGGCACGAAGCAAAAATAGAGCATGTCAACATTCGAAAACAGAGTAGGAAAATGAAGAAACAGAGCACCAAAATGATTGAAAATTGGACCCAAAAGCTGCCACTTAACTCAAGCTAGTTGCCCAATTCTCAGCAAAAGCACACAATAAAGAGAAAAAGATTATTATTCGACTGCTCAAAGCTTTCAAAATGGTTTTCCAGGCTGCTGAACCAACAATGAAAAGGAACCCAGAAACTATTAAAATCTGAAGCAGGGGAAGAGAATATTGAAAGAAAGCTAGATTACAATTATCTAGGGCTACTTAGTTGATGATCTCGAGCTTCCCCCCGCCCCTTTATTGATGCACAAATTTTGCAATCGTATCTAATCTCAACTCCTTAGAATCCGAGTGATCTGCTGAACCTTCGCTACCCACCTTCAGCTCTTGCGATTTGCAATCAATTTGGGGTATTTGCATCTCACTTGAATGGTCAATCTCAACAAAAATGAAGGAGCCGTTTTTGGGTATTCGAATCCCGCCGTTTTATGATGGGTTATGGGCGAAGATGATGATGGCGAAAGAAAAGGGAGGTGATTTCATGGTTTATGCGAAGAAAATGGAGAAGATGAAGGGGTACGCAGGTGGAGACGGAATAAAAAGGATGTAGAGGAGGATCGTGGGGAGCACATGAGAGAGGGAAGTGAGGAAAAAGCAAGCGAAACTGGGTTGTGCAAACTAGGCCACACGAACCTCGGCCATGATCTAGAAGCTGTACGTTTTTTTTTTATCCCTTTTTTTCTTTTTTATTCCTCTGAATTTTTTTATTCACCTATGAACAAAGGCAGAGCTACATTGGGGCAAAGAGGTCAATTGATCCCTCCAGCTTTTTGAAAAAAAAATAATTAAATATGAAATATTTTTGTGGATAAATATATATATATATATATATATATATATATATATATATATATATATTAATTCATTCAATAATACTTCACAAACTTGTGCTGGCCCGTGTGTTTAGTTGCTGCTTCCTTGTTTCAACATGTCAGGGGTTTGACTCTTGTTGGTTGCTTGCTCTTTGTATTTTTATTTTTTTTTTTGAGTTTTGTAACTTCATTTCCTCAGACGCAGCAGACATGAGACGCCCCAGACCTTTCTTCAACTGTTGCTCCTCAAGTCTCCTCATAACTCCTAAATCTCAACTCTCAATTTGAGATAATTCTCAAAAATACTCATTTTTTATTTTTTATTTTGTTATTTTGTAAATAATTATGTTATTTTACTGATTTGAGCTATTTTTTATTTTTAATTTGAGGTAATTTGAGCTATGCATTTCATTTTTAGAACTATTAAATTTTATATTATGTATATTATTAATCTCGCTCCCCTTGGTTTAAATCCTGGTTCCGCCCCTGCCTATGAAATAAATAAACACAAATGAAAATTCAAATTTAGCAACTATTACAAGAATAAATTAGGTAAATAAGGGAACAAAAATGAATAAATATTTGATTGAACAAGAACTCGTTCAACTCATTTATATGAATACGGTTGGCTATTAACTGTTCATGTTGGATCCTTCAATGAAATTAACCATACTATTAGACCTTAATATGTTGGCCTATGCATTTAATTATTATATCTTCTTTTATATCTTAATTATTAAGCTCTTGGGCTTTTGTTAGACCCTTTTTTAAAAAAATTTATAAGTTGGATGAGTGAAACTATTTAGGATTACTTTTAAATTTCAAGGATTAAAAAGAGACATGAAGAAGCAAGTCAAAATTATTAAAAAAAAATATTTTGGAGAATTTCTAAGTAAATGAAATTTAATAAAGAAAAAGGCAAACAAAAACTTAATGAGGGCTAAGGGAAGAAGATTTAATATGCATGCGGCCGCATAAATGCAAAAACTATAGCTTCCAAATTGGAAGTTGTAGGATTCATACTCAAATCATGGACCATAATACATCCACCTCTGCCGCCTGAGCTACACCATGACACTACTGTCTTTCACTGAAAGATCCCTTTTTTTAATTTTTTGGATGTGGGGGAGGGGCACGACACGCCTTGGTCCCAACAACGCTTCGCCTCTGGTCCACTCCCCCTCTCTCTAAGCTCGCTTTGAGTGCGTGTGTAGTTACTTAGCTTTTCACAAAGTTTATGTCAAGCAACCATCAAAGCTTACTAGCAAGCTAAGGAAGGGTTGCAAGTGAGTTTGCTAGTGTCGCATGGGTTAGAGTTTGTGTGAATTATCAGCCAGTGACATAAGGTAGTTGCTTGTTATCATGAACAACGACGAACTTGTCTTTTTCTCAAGCAACAGGACATTTAAATGCCAAAAATTGTTTTCAAGAAGCCTGAATTATTTGTCAAGAACATAGGATCAAAATTTCACAATTTCCTGTTTGTGCCTAATTTATAGTTCCAACTTTCAGCATGTGAGCTGCTTGCGAAAGAACATTGTGGGGATTGTTTGCTATCATTATAAATGAGTGTTTCGGGACCTTACGACTAAGCAATGTCATTGAAGACTCAGATCACCCTAGAGGGGGGTGAATAGGGTGATTGCAAAAATTTTAATTTAAGAATCGAAAGCAAATACAGAAATTAAATTGAGACAAGGCGCAATGATATTTTAACGAGGTTGGACCTCAATCAGGCTTAGGTCCCCGCCTAGAGTTATCCAACTCTAGGATTCAACTCTCTACTTCTTTTATTAAGATGAACTCTCACAATCTCTCAGAGCTACCTCACTCTAGAGATCCCAAGTACTTAAATCAACCTCTTGATTTAAGTATGGGAGAGTTGTGACCTCACACCAACTCCTAAGTTCACTCCTTAATAAAGAATTCCTCAATACACTCACAACTTGTAATCACAATGTAATGCTCAGAGTAAATTCACAAGTGTATAGCTCAATGTTCTTGCAACTTGCTTCGATGCTTGCTCTTCCTCATTTGGCCTCTATTTATAGGCTTTAGTGGTCGTGCATCAATTCTGTCAAGAAAGAAAATTCTGCCCAGAATATCTTGAAATTGCATTTCAGGCCCTTGAAATCTGGTCAGCAGATTCTGATTGATTCTCTTGCCTTCCTTCTCACGAGTTTGGTTGATATGATGTTACAGAATATCTTCACATAATATTGCAGGAATTCTTTCTAGTATCAAAAGATAATGTTGCCTAAATTGACTCAAATCATATCATATCATTTTATCAAGGCAAGTATCATGGGTTAGAATTATGTGAGGATAAATCATAACAAATCAATTAATTTGATTACTCAAAATTTGAATTTCAAATTTTGAAACAGCTAAATAATTTCTTTGATTGGCTTCCCAATTAATCAATCAAATAAAATCACACATATCTTTTCCTTCGGCAATTAGACTTCATCTCCTCATGATTTGGCAAAACAATAATTATTTTATTCAATTCTTGATCTGGATAGTATGTACACTTATACTTGAGCATATATCTTCTATTCATATAATTATTTTGTTTGTTATCATCAAAATCAATATATTAGAGTCAACAGTCATAGCCAAGCCACCACTGATCAAATTGATTGCCTCTGCAGACTGGGCCGGTTGCAAGCTGAGATCCTTCGTCCATCCAATAAAGGCATACGTACTGATTTTCCATATGTTGTT
Source organism: Selenicereus undatus (assembly GCA_017589665.1). Lineage (NCBI taxonomy): Eukaryota > Viridiplantae > Streptophyta > Magnoliopsida > Caryophyllales > Cactaceae > Selenicereus > Selenicereus undatus. The sequence continues at coordinate 21,855,258 of JACYFF010031958.1, read as the reverse complement.
GCATTAGTTGATATTGCTTTGCTCCATGTTACACTTAGGCATACATGTCATCATAGATAACTTATATTGACGATTCAGTAAAAAGATAACATACGCAAATAGCTTTTTCTCAATCTATTGTTGAGAGAAGCATATTTTTTAAAAATTTGACTTTCCTATGTGTCTAACCCTTCATGATAGAAATAAGACGACCCATCATAAAGAGAAGATCAAACTTCAAACTTTTATGGTCAGTTCCAATATTGATATAGTATAGTCACATTTGATTTAACCACCAATCAAAGTTGTTACCCTAGTAATATGAAAATGAAATACAAAAGTATGATCTGTATACCCCAGGAAAACTAACAACTTATTTCAACAGTAAGTAGTGTTTGGTTCGGGATTTGTTTTCACGAAAAATCAATTTCAAAAAAAAGTTATTTTCCAAGAAAAATGAATTTTTGCCTCAAATTTTCCATCACTTGGTGCAAAGTAAATCATATTCCATGAAAAAAAAAATGTTAACTAAATTGTTTAAGTCGTGAGGAGTACTGACTTAATTATCGTAACAATGACAAAGGCTGACCAAATGAAAGGAATATGAAGCTCAAATTAAGATTTGACCAAACACAACCTAAGCATTACTGAATCCCACTAGCTAGAAATTTCCTGAACGCCAAACTAGACTATGACATATGTTTGAAACACATATTCTTAGACAAGCCAATAATACATTCAAATGCAATGCTTTTACAGTTGTTACCGCTAGGCGATAACCACTACAGTGGATTCAATTAAGACCTTGATTATTAAGATCTAATCTCAGTAATTCATTAGCTGACTTTTATATTAATTTAAAATTAGTTTTGTTGGCCGGGCCTGTTTAATTAGGCCTAACGACCACTAGTGTCACCTAAGGCAACAACCCTAACTGCCCCCCTAACCTACAAAAGGAGGCTTGGGTCTGTTATCCTCTGCTTTTGTTTCATATTTTGACTCCAATTCTGAATCTGCTAAGTGGCATGCTAGACTTGGCCATGTAGGTCAAGACAGGATAAGTAGGCTAACTAAAGAAGGTCTTCTAGATCGACTCACTAGGGTCAAGTTACCTAGGTGTGAGTTATGTCTAGCTAACAAGGCAACAATAAAGCTTTTAGGTATGGCTTCGAGAGCATCTAGTCCCTTAGAATTAATCCACTCAGACATCTGCGGACCTATGGATGTTAAAGCACGTCATAGGGCTATCGATTTCGTTACCCTTATAGATGAATGTTCACGATGTGAGTATGTGTACCTACTATCTCATCGCTATGAGCCACTTGATGCGTTCAAACGCTTCGTAACAGAGATAGAGACTTAATTAGAACGAAGATGCAAAATCCTTCGGGCAGATTGAGGTCGTGAATAGCTCTATGCTATGTTCAAAGAGTTCTGTGAGGAAAAAGTATACAAAGACAGGTAACAATTCCACGCGCCCCACAACAAAACGGTGTTGCAAAACGTAGGAATCGTACATTACTTGACATGGTGAGGTCAATGATGGCACATGCAAACCTCCTAATCAGTTTCTGAGGGGATGCGTTGCTCATGGCAACCTATATCCCTAACCGTGTGCCAAGTAAGAGTATATCTATCACGCTATGTGAGTTATGGTTTGGTAAGAAGGTATCCTTGGACCACTTACACTCATAGGGTTCGACCGGCTATGTGCATAACCTAACCCGCAAACATAAAAACTTGGTCCCAGAGTGACCAAAATGGTGTTCATTAGATATCCCGCACAATCTAAGAGATATGTGATGTACGGGGAACACCCTATTGGTGGCATGACATAAATAGATTCCTGCAATGTCGATTTTCTCAAGGATGAGTTCCTAACCGTTAGTGAAATCAAGAAGGAGGTCGAACTATTTGGGTCATAGTAAAACATTCTACCATCTTTCAGTAAGGGGAGAATTTGAATTTTAACCAAGTCATCGAAGATGGTCTGCTTCCCCCTATCCGAAAGGAATGGGGGTGACTTGTCTGCTCAGGAGAATGAGATTCATCCTTAATCTCCAATACATGAGTAGAGTTAACCTGTGAATGAGGTCCGTCCTTAATCTCCTGTTCCCGAATTTGTAATTAGTCCACATGTTTAGGATCTCACGCCCCAAAGGGATAGTGGGAGTGATTCTCCACATACTTAGGGTCTCACACCTCTTAGGGAAAGGGGGAAAGATACTTCATCCAGGCAGACAAATAATGAAGGTTCCAGGATCTGAAGGAGTGAGCCTAGAAGAATTCCTCGATGATGTTTCCAAATCGAAGAGGAAATATTCATATGTACTCCCTTGGAAGTTGAGGATCCTAACTCTTATCAAGAACCGATTGACTCACCAAACCACAAAGAGTGGATGGACGCCATGAGGGATGAGATGGACTCAATGGCGAGAAACAAGGTTTGGGAACTTGTTGATCTTCCACCCCAACGTAAGTCTATCAGAAACAAGTGAGCTTTCAAGATAAATCGTCAGGGATATGGATCGATCGATAAGTTTAAGGCCCGTCTAGTGGCGAAAGGCTTTTCCCAAATTGAGGGTATAGACTACGAAGAGGCATTTTCTCCTGTGGTGAGATTTGCCTCTATTCGCCTATTCCTAGCCCTGGTTGCCCATTTGGACTTTGAGTTGTTTCAAATAGACGTGAAGACTGCTTTCCGCAACAGTAGCCTTGAGGAAGAGATTTATATGGATGAACCTATTGGTTTTGTATCAAAGGGACAAGAGGACAAGGTATATCATCTTAAAAGGTTCATATATGGTCTTAAGCAATCTTCTGGATCTTTCTACTTAAAATTCCGTGAAGCCATAACTTTGTTTGGCTTATCTATGGTTTCAGAAGAACATTGTGTGTATGTCAAAATATCAACCGGGGGGATTATGTTTCTTACCCTGTACGTTGATGACACACTATTGGCTGGTAACGACTTAGAGATGATCGAAGTCGCTAAGAAGTGGCTATCCTCCGTCTTTGACATGAAGGATATGGGTGAAGCCAGCTATGTTCTAGGCGTGAAAGTAATCAAAAATCGTCCTAAAAAACTTTTAGGTATAAGCCAGGAAGCATAGATCAGGAAAGTCTTAGAACAATTTTGAATGCATTATTCCAAACCCATAGACACTCCAGTTAAGAAGGGTCTAACCTTGAGCCTCGACCAATGCGTGAAAATAGAGAATGAAAAGGAGGCAATGAACAATGTCCCTTATGCTACTGCCGTAGGAAGTGTAATGCCTGGGATTTTATCCCCTTCATTAAGGCGTTTACGCTATTTTATAGCGTTATAAAATAGTATTTTCGATAAGAGCGAAATAATATCAACGTGCCTGTTTAAGTATTGTTTTTATTGAGAAGAATAGTATTCTTACTTTATTGTTATTGAGGATTAGTATCGGGCACTAAATTGAGCAAATTTCTGAATAAGACTAAGATGTCGAACCTTGGCAATAATCCTGCAGTTTATTGAATCGAACCTTAATATAATCAAAAGGCGAGTAAATCGACCCACGATTATATTAAGGGTTATGGTTTAAGAATGGAGGTACAAATTTAATCTAGTGGCTCAGCAGGTTGACAATTGTTATCAGTTGTATTGAACAAAAACACACACACACACGCACACAAAAGGGCCGAAGCCCTTTGTTTTCACGAAAAACAAATCGCGACCAGGGGGGTGTGCTCTGCCCAGCGAGCCTCGACCCGGAACCCCTACACCCACCAAGCCAGAGAGAGGGGAGGGGTGACTCGACGCGTCACCGGCACCCCCCGACCACCGTCGAGCTCTGTCGGCTGTCCCACGCCCCGACCATCAAAAGAAAGGGAGCTCGAGCGAAAGAGAGGGAGATCGCGCGAGTGAGAACCGGAGCAACCGGTCTGGCCAGGCACCGATTATGGCCCAGTCGGCGGTGTGGGTGGGCGGCAAGGTGGCCGAATCAGTGGCTCGAGTCCGGTGACCATAGTGGTAGCCTCGCGAACCAAGTGTTCGAGAGTTAGGGTTTCGAGTTTCAGGAGTTCGAGTACTACCACAAAAATCAACCCTGAATCGGGTCCTTTAGCTTGGATTCGAGGTGGGTTTCCTCTTCCTCTCATTTATTTCTAATTTATATGAAATTTTATCGATTATCGTTTGCTCAGATTGAATTGGAACTGATTATTGGTGATTGAGGAAACTGTAGCATGAACTGAACGATGCCTGAACAAAGTCTATCGATTGTATAAAGTTTATCGATTATATGAAATTTATGTATAGTTTATCGAATATATATAGATAGTTTATCGATGTTATGAAATTTATCGACTATATGAGTTTATCGATTTTATGGTGTTTATCGATTATATTGCGTTTATCGATTAAGGAAAGTTTATTGATTACATGGAGTTTATCGATTATATGATGTTCATCGATTTTATATGTTCATTGAGTACATAAAATTTATCGATTATACGATGTTTATCGATTATATAAAGTTTAGCGATTATATGAAGTTTCTTGATTATACTTGGTTATCGATTATGTGAAGTCTATCGATTATACAGTTAATCAATTATATGAAATTTATTGACCAAGTAAAGTTTGTCGATTATATAGTTTATCGATTATATAAAGTTTGTTGATTATATAAAGCTTATCGACTATGTGGTTCATCGATTATATAGAGTGTATCAATTATAAAGCTTCTCGGTTACACATAGATATATATATATATATATATAGTTTATCGAATGTATATCGTTTATCGATTATATGACGTTTATCGAATTTGTACAAAGTCCATCAATTATATATTGTTATCGGTTATGTGTGGTTTATCGATTTTATGAGTTTGTTGCGATAATGATTATGCAGAAACGATTCTAGTTATGCTTTATACGAGTCACCGTTAAGGGCATTGAACTCATCGCTAACGTTGCTTCTGCATTTGTGATTACACATGTGTAAATATCAAAGCAATGTTTGAAATTTATTGCAATCGTGTGGATTTTTGGGAATCAGTTGGTAATATGATTTTACGACTTGATCATACATATTATGTGAAACCTTTTTTTTCCGCTGAATTGACACGATTCCTAAGTGTTTTTAAATGTCCATCGGTTTTCTATTTTAATTGACAAGTCATTAGTAACGAAGTAATTTCTGAATCATCGGATCAACCAAATGAGGCAGGTGACCAGTCAAGAGGTCTAGGGGTCCTTTTAAAAAGAACTTAAGTAACGAGCATTCGATTACGTGGTATCGTTTGTTGTGCCCAGTGCCAAGTTAGGCAACCCGTTATTCTCCATCGAAGTTACAAGACAATCTATTATTTCATTGTTCTACCGTTTGGCAGAGGACTCAAAGTTCAGTGCTCATTGGTCTGCCAGTGGCAGGAATTTTAAAGTTCAGTGTTTCATAGCTCTGCAATTGACAGAGAATTCAAAGTTCAATGTTTTATTATTCTGCCAATAGGTAGAAGTTTCAAAGTCCATTGTTCATTGTTCTGCCAAGAGGCAGAAGATTCAAAGCTCAATGTTTCATAGTTCTGCCGGTAGGCAGGAGCCTCGAGTCTAGTGTTTTATAGTTCTAATCATAGGTAGAAGAGTTAAAGCTCATATATCCTATAGGTTTGTTAACATGGTCAACTCCCGATTCATATGATGTTCATAAAACGTTAAATTTTAATGAACAAGCGTGTCAAGTTCAAAGGCCATAATGCTGTTTACTAATCACGCGACATAGTTATATGTTTCACTATATCGTTATTGATCTATGCTTCAGCAAAGAGATCTATTCCTGCTTATGACCTATCATGGTATAATGTAGTGAAATCATCAATTTAGAGATTACATTGCATTGGTATAATGGTGGTTTTAGTATAATTGCTAAGTTCGTATAGCCCATTACCTAACGGCACCTTCAATGGATTTTAATGATCACGCCCGGCATAAATTATATGAACTGAAATCCGCTTTATTGATGTATTAACCATCGCATATAAAGTTTGGTGTTATGGTTGAGCCTTTGTAACAGAAATCCCAACAAGGGATGTTTGTGGGTTATACCCCATATGTCTTCATTGAAGTGATGAGTTCATATGAATGATTTATGGTAAGTCCAATGAATATAATTATTCTTAAGTTTCAGCCTTGATATAAATGCTACTTCTTTTGCATTGTGATTGGTGCACACTGTGCGAGAGGTGAGTTCTTTAAATGATTTCTTCAAAGGAAAGGAATTACGAACAACCGTCGTAAGTTATTATGACATTAGTTTTAGGAGAGGGGGTTATCCACTATGCAATTATCGCTCATTCCATCTATTATTGTTGCCCTCCAGGTTTCTGAGATATCAGGTAATGGTCGGTCCAAGTAAGACGAAATGGAGTCATTGCTATCCTAGAAGTAAAGTGATGTGCTTGTACGTGAGCTGCAAAGTGTATTATGATGTAATGGTTGTAATTTAAGTTCCTGTGTGTCTGTATTGCATATCATTTAGAGTCGCTCTGTATGGCCGTGTGAGCCACCATCTAAGTTGCCCAGGGCTATACTTTTCACTATTCATTTGTTTAAACATTGAACAACATTGGTTGTGGTGCTCCGAGCGGGTGGCTCGTAGAGCTGTGAACTCCGGCGGGTAGCCGTTGAGTTAGTTAAGCCATTTATTATTGCTTTTCAGTGCAGGAAAATTATTGTAAGGCTTTGAGCCTGGAAAATGGTCAGTTTTCAGAGGAAACTCTGTCCGTTTCATCCTAGGATTTAAAGAAAAATGCAAACACTCCTAGCCCTGGGGTTGGGGGCGTTATAGGAAGCTTAATGTATGTCATGTTATGTGCACGGCTTGACATTTGCTTTGTGGTTGGTCTGGTAAGTTGTTACCGGAGTAACCCAGGACTTGCTCATGGATAAGCTGTTAAGAGAATCATGCGCTACCTTCGTGGTAACACTGACTTGGTCCTATGCTATCAAGTTGGAGACCTTAAGTTGAGAGGATATTCAGATGCCGATTGAGGTGGTGACCCGAATGAGCTCGGGTCAACCTCAGGGAACGTCTTCACCTTGGGTGGGGGAGCCACATCATGATGTAGTAAGAAGTAAGACTGCATAGCTCTGTCGATTGTGGAGGTAGAGTATGTCGCAGATAGCTTAGCCATGTAGAAGGCAATGTGGCTCAGGAGTTTCCTCTAGGAGCTTAACTTTACTCATAGAGTTGATGATGCTATTGAGATGTTATGTGATAATATAGCTGCATCTAGTTCGCTAAAGATCCGAAGTTCCATCGAAAGACCAAGCACATAAAGAGACGTTATTACTTCGTGCGAAACACCATAACGACAAAGGAAGTTGCCATCAAGGATATATCTACTAACAAGATTATTGTTGATCCGTTAGATAAGCCGATTCCCAGAGATGCTTTTAAAGCACATCCGTTAACTCTAGGACTTCGTAGAGTTTAGTTTTTAGATGAAATCTTGTTATGTATGACATACATGTTTTTCTTGTAATGAGCATTTATGAAATAAAGATTGAAGGTTCTTTTTCTAAATGTTTTATGATTTGTTTGTTAGACTTGTTGAAATGTCACAGGCTTCTGATTGGACTAGTCACATAGGCAATCGCCCTGACGCTTGAGTGACGGGTAGGATGAGACTGAATCACTTTGACACTAGGTGTGCAATATTGATTACTCATACTGGAAGTGTATGAATGTGATAAGATATAGTCACCTTAATAAGTCTAAGATGAGACTCGAGGGAGTCGAATATGAAATATAATTTCATATTGAAGCCTTAAAAGCCGAATATTAAGCGTTAAGACCAACATTTAGTATGTTAATCTAGTGGCTCAGGTTAGATTTTTTGGGTGAAAATCTAGACTGACGATTTACATGGCATATAGAGTGACAAACCCTGTTAAGTGGGAGCTATGTCATGACACACATCTCATACTGTATGTACTTAAAATACGACCCATACACGAAGTAAGAATTAACCTCCCTCTTGTCACTGTGTGACCCTATGGGCGATGACCCTTTGATTTAAAGCTATGATATGAAGTCGAAGCTTGATGTTGCTACTTTGATGTGTTTCTCAAGGACCACAATGTATACGATTCGACAACAACATGTTAGGAAAGCAATTAAGTTAAGATGCAATATCGTGAGTGTTTACGCAAAAATCTATCCATCATCACTATATCAACCCAGGCGATTATATTGAGTATACAATCACAGGATACATCATGACATAAGGGATTAGAAATGCCACTTGTGATTTCTTGGGATGGTTTTGGGACATCGCATTTTTGGTAAAAGTGTTATATTAGTAAGATGGTAACTTAATATAACGCTACTTTTTATTTTTGGTCGCACGTTCTATTCCTGGTATGAAGCGTGAAGAGTTGTGATACATGGAGAGCAGGAGTTTTGCGGCTTTCGTGGCCGAGTACGAGCTGTTGGCTAGGCCTATTTAATTAGGCCCGACGGCCACTAGTGTCGCCTAAGGCGACAACCCTAACTACCCCTCTAACCTATATAAGGAGGCTTGGGGGGATTAGCCAATACGCACATTGACACAGAAATCTCATACTCTCACATTCCTCTCTCACGACTGCCCTACCATCTAGTGGGTTCTCGGGACTGAGATGTGAAAACTGTAAGGCGATTCTAGTAACTGCCTAGCATCACTACTGACATGGGCTATTCCTGACAGTCAATTCCACAGTTCAGGTTAGCCCTATTTACTCAACAAATTTTATTAGTTACAGATAAATAATTAAAAACAAAAATACTTATTCCCTGTATTTTAACGTGGATTGAAAAATCCTACTTCTTCTTCAACTAGTCCAAAGAACAATCGTGTTCCTCTCGCACTCCCAATTATGATGTTCCATTCAGCTTAATCTTGCTTCCTAGTTTGTTTCATTGCACAGAAAGCCATTAAACTCACATCTTCTACCTTCAAACTCCTTCAGATGCTGCACAACTAATTTGTAACAAACCCAGAGAAAAACCACCTATTGTCGCTAGTGTCAAAGACCAAACCTCTTTTAGTCCCTCCTGGAAGCTAGCACAACTTGGATTAGCTAAACGTCATGGTAAAGAATCTTGATGAATTACAGTATGTCAATACTATCGATTGATATATATTTGGCTTGAGTTTTGTTCCATTCCTGTTATCTACTTGAGAAATTTGAGCATGCCCACCATGTGTTTGAAAAAAATCTTGTTAAAAGTTTTCATTTATGACATGTCCCACTTTATTGATCCCTAACATAATTGAGTTTTGTTTCTCAAATCATTTGACCAATATGTTGAAGACACAGATAGAATTTCAAATCAGGAATGTAAGTGAAAGGTTATTTAATTACCTTGAGTTATTTCAAACTTGAACTGAGTAAAGTTTCTACTACTATGAGAATATAGCATATGATCAACACCACATTCTGAAGGTTCTATCTTCATAAAGCACTTTTAAAAAGAAAAAAAAAGACAAAGCTCTAGCATTCTAACTATAAGTTGAGTAAAATTGTCGTCAGTGATGTGGCATTAGTGATTTAATTCATGTGAGTGCAGTGGATTTTTTTTCCTTTGTTGTCAACTAAGCACTAGTTGATAATTATACCTTTTGATTTAGTTTCAGTCCGAGTCAAAAAAAATTACTGGCTAAACACAACAAATGTGGAGGGGTGAAAATCGACTTGTTTTATAGACATTGAGAACCATACTCATTGTTAGTCTTCTCATTATCATTCTCCATGGACAAATCAATGTGAGAATAAAGATCTTGCAAACTTGCTGGCTGAACAAGAGGTGACCACCAGTCTGGATTCATGATATAATAATACAATATGTTGCCTTCATTAGCATATCAGTGTTAATATCATTATTGGTTGTTTCCCAATTGTAACTTGGCCAATACCTATTTTCTCTTCTACGGTGGTATTTAATTACCTTGAGTTATTTCAATCATGCTTTGGTAATGGATTTCCAACAAGAAAGTAGAGATATATCTATGGATCTAGAATATGAATTGTCAAATAGTACAAAAGTTATTAAGTGCAATAGTCAAGAAAAGAATATCCATAATTCCTTAAATGAAGCAAAGAAGATAGTTTTGGGGCCAAAAATGACCATGAGGAAGAGGGCTCCTCCAAACCAGACAATGAGAAATCACTCGATCATTACATTGGTGAGGAAACTTGGTTGGAAATTGGTAAGAGACTTGAAGATTATACGGACAAAGACATGAAGAAATTGTCCTTTAGATCTTTAGCCCTGTGCGAAGAATTTTATTTTATCCACTTAAAGATCAAAGGATTCAGGGTCTGGAGCAAAGGAGGACATAAAAGCATGATAGATGGGCATCTAACATTACGCACATATGTGGGTAATAAGGAACGTGAACGCAATGAGGATCTTTACGTGTCTACTAAGCATAGAACCCCGAAGGCACTGCCAAGATGCACTTGTAAAGCAAAAATACATTTTAAACTTGATAAAGAAACAAAGCTCCGGTTTGTAACAAAATTTCTTGCAGAGCATACACATGACCTTGTTGACCCAAAACATGCGCCATATGTCAAGTATCACAAAAGTCGATCTATGAAATTATGAAAGCTTAGATTTATTTTATATTTTATCATCACCACAAAAAATGTGATTTTTTGGTAAATTATAAACAGGAGTCACCGAAAAATTTTAGATGCAAGCAAGATTTATATTTCTCAAATATACAAATCAAGCATCAATCAAAATGGCATAATGCGAAATATGGTGCAAATAGCTGGAATTCATGAAAAGGAAGGTTTTCTTCAAGGTGACACCTACAATTACATCAAGAGAATTAAGAGAGAAGATATTAGGGATGATGATGCTAAAACTGTTGTTAGAGAACTTAGGGATTTAGGACGTACCTAAATAAACGGAAGCGAACTGATCTCTTTGATGCATTTTCTGCTTCACAAACTGTATCCCAGTGGCTACTAGAGTCCCGGTAGAATGACCACGTCTCAAACCTGACTAAGTGACACACAATCACTCACACATTTAAACAGAGAAAGGGAGAGTACACGAGGGGTGTTAAAACACTGTAATTCTGTATACCAAAACAAATGTCATCACCTGACAAACAGACTATGGGGTATTTATATGGCACTTACCATAACCACTTACTAAAAATGGCCCCCTAAAATCCCTATTCTTTAGGCAAGTGGCCGTTGGCCCTTGACCCACTAACATCTCCCGCTCGGCCACTTAAGCCGTAACAATGCTCCTACAACATTGTTTTCTCTTCAAACGCGTCATACTAGGAATGAGACGTGCGACCAAAAAAAACAAGTAGTGCTGTGTTAAGACACCGTCAGTCTAACAAAACACTTTCAAGGCAGACAACTCCCTAAACCATTCAAGACATCATCTGAGGCACACACTGTCCCTTTATGCCTGCTGATATATCATGTGATTATATTCTGAAATATAATTGCTCGGGCTGATATGGTGAATATGCAATGGTTTTCCTTAGCGACTCATGACATTACGTCTCAATGAGATTGCTTTCCTAATGCCTTCCGCTGAGCTGCATAGGTCTATAGCTCTTGGAGTACGCATTAAAGTAGCAACATCTCGTTGGGAATTCATGCCACAGTCCTAGGTCCAAGGGAATTGTTATATGAAACACCAATGTTTCAAGGATCACACAGTGAGGAAGGGAATCAGTTGTCACTCCACTAGGTCGGCTTAAGCACACACAGTATGAAATGTGTGTCATGGTATAACTCCCACTGAGGTGAGCCTGTCACTATTTATACCATGTGAATTACAAGTCCAGTTCCTCCTCAGAACTGACTTGAGTTACTCGATTAACGTACTAAACGTAACCTCGTTACCCAAAATTCGGCTTTAGGCTTTGATATAAGATTGTGTTATATCCGATTCACTCATAATCTCATCTTAGACTTACTAAGGCGATTATTTCTTCACATCACTTGTACCAACCAAGGTACAATGATAATCAATATTGCACACCTAGTGCCAATATGATCAAGTCTTATCCTACCCATTACTTAAGTGTCAGGATTGATTATCCGTGTGACAGGATAATCAAAAGCCTAGTGACATTTAGATATGCCCAATCATACAACCAGAGTAAGATAATGACCATTTTATATAAAAGAAATATCAATAAAATGTTCATTACATACTTGTCCAAACCAAAAACAGGATATTCCAATTAACTAAACTCTACGGAGACCAAGACTCATCATATGAGTTTTGAACACATCTCTTGGAGTAGGTTTAGTTAATGGATCTGCTATTATCTTAACAGTAGATAAGTATTTTACAATAACTTCTTTTGACTTTATGGCGTCTCTTACAAAATGATAACGCCTTTTAATATGCTTGGCCTTCCTATGGAATTTTGGATCCTTAGCATATTGGATAGCAGCAGTATTGTCACACCAAATTTCTACAGGATCATTAACTCGTGGAGTAAGATTAAGATCCTGGAGAAAACTCCTCAGCCAAACCGCCTCCTGAGTGGCGAGGCAACAAGCGACATATTCTGCTTCCATAGTCGATAGGGCTATGCAATCTTGCTTCTTGCTGCACCAAGATATGAATCCCCCACCCAGGGTGAAGACATATCTAGAGGTGGACTTAGACTCATCCAAGTCTCCACCCCAGTCAGCATCAATGTACCCCCTCAACTTTAGGTCTCCTCCTTGGTAGCAAAGTACCAAGTCAGTAGTTCCTCGAAGATAACGCATTATTCTCTTGACGGCTTGCCAATGAGCGTTCCCAGGGTTACTTTGGTAACGACTTACCAAACCAACCGTGAAGCAAATGTCAGGCCGCATACATAACATGGCATACATTAGGCTTCTGACTACACTAGCATATGGGACACTGCTCATTTTCTGTTTTTCATCATCTGTTGTTGGACACTGTTGTAGACTCAAGGTCAAGCCCTTGTCGACCGGAGTGTCAACGGGTTTGGAATAATGCATCCGAAACCGTTCCAAGACTTTCTCAATATATGCCTTCTGGCATAAACCGAGAAGTTTCCTAGAATGATCTTTGATTATTTCCACCCCTAAAACATACCTAGCTTCACCCATGTCCTTCATCTCAAAGATAGAGGATAACCACTGCTTGGTGGCATTTATCATCTCCAAGTCACTCCCAGCTAGTAGAATGTCATCGACATACAAAGTAAGAAACATAATTCCTACTTTTGTCTTCTTGACATATACGCAATGGTCTTCTGAGACCATGGTTAAGCCAAACGCAGTAATGGCTTCATAGAATCTGAAGTACCACGCTCTTGAAGACTGTTTGAGGCCATATATGGATTTTTTAAGACGACAAACTTTGTCTTCTTGCCCTTTTGATACGAAACCAAACGGTTGTACCATGTATATCTCTTCCTCAAGGGTCCCATTTAGGAAAGCATTCTTCACATCCATCTGGAATAATTCTAAGTCCAGATGGGCAACTAGTGCTAGAAGTAGGCGAATAGAGGCTAATCTCACCACAGGAGAAAAGGTTTCCTCATAGTCTATTCCCTCAACTTGGGTGTAGCCTTTCACCACCTAATGGGCTTTGAACTTATCAATTGACCCATTCGCCCGTCATTTTACCTTGAAAACCCACTTGTTTCCAAGGGCTTTACGTCCAGGAGAAAGGTTGACTAGATCCCAAACTTCATTCCTAGCCATTGAGTCCAACTCATCCCTCATGGCATCCATCCATTCTTTCTTATTTGGTGAGTTAACAACCTCTAAATAAGAGGTGGGCTCTTCTATTTCCAAAGGCATGCAGAAGAAAATGTTCTCTTCGATTTGAAAAAATCGGCGAGGAATTCTTCCGCGCTCACTCCTTCGAGTTATGCTAGGACCTGGTTGCATTGTCTGTTCAGGTTCCGACTCTTCCCTCCCCCTTTTCCTTCGAGGTACCAAACCTTGAGTAGGAGAAGTCCCTCGAGGCACAAAACCTCGAATAGGAGAGGTGCCACTCCCACTAACCCCTTGGGGTGTGGGCTGGTGAGTACGAGGACTATCCTCATTTCCGTTAACGGGAGATTGAGGTTCTTCCTCATTCTCGGGTTGGGTATCCTGAGCAGACAAGCCCTTTTCAGCAGGAATAATGGGTATACTCCCACTATCTCTAACATCAGGGAAAAATTCCCTATCCTCTTTGATACGGTTAGTATACATATCCTCCCCTTCACCGAGAGATAGGTTTGGCTGTAACTCATACAACTGTAAGTCCTGTTTGACTTCACCAATAGTTGGGAACTCATCCTCAAGAAAGTCGACATTTCGGGAATCAATTTCCTTCATGCAGCCACCAGGATGTTCTCCGTACATCACATAACCTTTTGAATGTTCAGGGTATCTAATAAAGACCATCTTGGTGGCTCTCGGACCAAGTTTGCCATATCTATGAGTCGGGTTATGCGCATAGCCTGCTGACCCCCATGGCCGTAGATGGTCCAAAAGAGGTTTCCTAGCGTTCCATAACTCATATGGAGTAGTCAAAATGCTCTTACTGGGTACTCGATTTAAGATGTAAGTTGCTGAAAGCAACACATCACCCCAAAAGCTACTTGGGAGATTAGCTTGAGCCATCATGGACCTGACCATGTCAAGTAATGTATGATTCCTACGCTCAGCAACACTATTTTGTTGTGGAGTGTAAGGAATCGCTAAATGTCTAACTATACCCTTTTCCTCACAGAAACCCTTGAACATATTACAGAGGTATTCGCGACCACGGTCGGTCGGAAGAGTCTTAACTCTTCGATCCAACTTGGTCTCCACCTCTGCTACGAAGCGTTTGAACACATTTAAAGCTTCATGACGATGTGATAACAGATAAACATATCCGTATCTTGAGTAATCGTCAATTAAAGTGAGGAAGTAAATGGCACCATTACATGCCTTTACATTAATAGGTCTACAAATGTTGGAGTGAATGAGGTCTAAGGTGCCAAGCGCCCTGGAAGCCTTACCAAAAGGTTTCTTGGTTGCTTTGCCAGCTAAACAAGGTTCACATTTAGGCAGCCTAACTTTAGTAAGCGATCCTAATAGACCTTCTTTAGCTAGTCTAGTCATTCTTTCTTGGCCAATATGGCTAAGTCTTGCATGCCAAACAACAGAATCATGGTCTGAATCAACAGATGATACAAAAACAGAAGACTTATTATTACTATAATACTCGTTATCCAAGTCCAAAACAAGGAAATTATCTACTAAAGATGCGTGGCCAAACAAATTGCCACTATAAAAAATGTCTAAACCGTCAATACAAGTAACAAATTGAAAACCTAATTTCATTAAAGAGACATACGACACCAAGGAACATCGGATCCCAGGTGCATAGGGAGTGTCGTGAAGAAGTAACGAACTTCCTCCACGTAACTTAAGCCGATACGTTCCAACTCCTAAAACGTCCTCTGCAGTGCCGTTTCCAAGAGTTACAGTTTGCAGTCCCACCGGACAAGGATGAAAGTCTACAAACCCAACTCTATCTCGAACTATGTGCTTGCTTGCTCCCGAATCTACAATCCAATTAGGAAAGGATTTAGCAAAGAATGCATGGGAACATACAAGTAGTTCAATAGTAGGAAATGAAGAAGGTACCTCAGCAGGATCGGGACACTCTTGAGCAAAATGGCCCTTCTTCCTACAGTTATAGCACGTCACCCGTGCCATTTTGTCTGTTACCTTACCCTTGGCCTTTGATTGCTTCTTGGCAATACCGCCTCTAGGGCCAAGTTTCTTGGAGGGGGGAAGATTCCTCTTCTTCCCTCGCTTAAACTTGTTGCCCTTAGGCCTATCCACCCTAGCCACTAAAGCTACAGGGGGAGGATCGCAAACCTTCAAGCGCTCATCTTCTAGTTCAAGGTGTTTGGTGATTTCAGCGAAAGTTTTGATGCTCTTGTTGTGAGTCATCATGGTGATGAATGGTTTCCATTTCTCGTTCCCAGCGGGAAGTGCACGGAGCACATTTGTCCGCTGTTTGCTTTCGGAAATATCCACACCAGCAGCTTTTAGGTCGCGCGACATGCCTTGCAGAGTTCGCACATGCTCGGTTATGCTTCGGCTCGAGTCTATCGTGTATGTCATCCACTTAAGATGTAACGCACGAAGTCTCATTTCCGAAGTTTGACCGTACCTGAAGCGGATGTTATCCCACATGTCCTTAGCAGTGGGATACATTTCAAACTCACCTATAAGGTCGTTATGCATGCAGAAAAGCATGGTATAATGCGCCTTACGGTCCTTTTTGCACCAGTCTTGGTACGCAAGCAAGCTGGCTTTATACTCATCAGTATGAGTAATGTCCTTGTCGTCCTTGTCTCTAGTCAAGGGTGCAGACATTGTGGTTGTGAGGTGTTCCAACACCTTACATTCTTCCAGAAGAAACTAAATCTTCCGGTGCCACATGTCATAGTTGGACCCGTCCAACTTTTCATTGATGGTCAACTCACCAATCATAGAGGTCTTAGAAGCCATATCTACAATTTAAAAAAATAGACATTAGGCATATCTTGTACATAATCAAAAGTATCTCAAGGCTATCATTCATATTATATGTTCGAAAATTTCGCTAAGCTCATAATCATCGCATATTCCATGAATCAAGAATTGAGATAGTTTGATTATTAATAACCCATAATAAACACATTCTCATGGACACAACGTTAAACACATTAACATTCCTTATATTATCACCACATAGACATTTTTTTTTTGAATGTATGTAAGACATAATTGCATAAACATAACATAAAACACATTTATTCATGTTTAAAAGAGAAAGAACTAATCTTTCATATATTAATCGAAGCACATAGCGATATATATGTATGTCAGTTTACATGCCAATTTGTAAGTATAAAGTTCACATAAACTTCAATGTTACAGGCTTACATATATGAAACCCATTCATGTGTCAAAATTTTTTACCGGGCATGTTTTAGACCGACACAATCAGATAAGCGTACTAATTTTGCCCAAATGAAATGAATAAACACATTATTAGAAAGAGGGGGACTTTTCGCAGAACCACCCCCCTTTTTTCCGAGGCTTCTGCGTCTTCTTCTCCTTACGCCCGTCGAAGCCCCGGTCGGCCGCCATGGACAAAAACAAGCGAGGCCCGACCGCCATGGGAGACGAGCACCCAGCTTGCGACCCCTTTTTTTTGGTTTGGGGTTTCTGCCTCTCGATTCTTTGATTCGTGCCCAAAAAAAAAGAACCTGGGAAGACCCGGCCGTTGTGGATTCCGAGCACCAAGCCCGACGTCCACTGCCCTGCTGGTCTTCCCAGTCCTTTTCTGGTACCCCAAGCCCCAAAAAAAACTACCAAATGAGGAAACCCGCCGCCGCCTCCTTCTGAAGAAAAACTTTGCGATCTCTCTCTCTGGTCGCCCTACGTTCAAACCACCGGCACCATCACATAGATTGGTCGGCGGTGGTCTCGTCAGTACACGGTACGCGCACAACGCGCCACTCAGGTGGTGGCCCGTGCAACCCACGCGCTGCCATGTCTGGGCGGCGGGGGGTTTTGTTCAGTTCGGGCGACAGATCAGGGTTCGTGGAGGGCAAAGTGAAGAGGAAAGAGAGAAAACTGGGTCTCTTTCGGCGGCGCGTGCATCCCATGCGCCACCCCTCTGGGTCGGCTATGGCGGCGGCTGATGGTACGCTTAAAACCACCATTTCCCCTTTTTTTTATTATTATTCGGTCAAGGGTCAAAATGGGCGAAGGTCTAAAATTCGAGAGCAAATAAAACCTTTCGATTTTGCATGCATAGTTTTAACAAATAAATTATACATGCTTTTTCTTAAACTATCAAGAGCAAAAACATCAAGCCTGGCTCTAATACCACTGTTAGAGAACTTAGGGATTTAGGACGTACCTAAATAAACGGAAGAGAACTGATCTCTTTGATGCCCTTTTTGCTCCACAAACTATATCCCGGTGGCTACTAGAGTCCCGGTAGAATGACCACGTCTCAAACCCGACTAAGTGACACACAATCACTCACACGTTTAAATAGAGAAAGGGAAAGTACACGAGGGTGTTAAAACATTGTAATTGTGTATACCGAAAAAAATGTCATCACCTGACAAACAGACTAGGAGGTATTTATATGGCACTTAGCGATAACCATTTACTAAAAATGGCCCCCTAAAATCCCTCAAAAATCCCTATTCTTTAGGTAAGTGGCCGTTGGATCCACTAACAACTGTGACGACATATTTGTTTGGAAAATAGAATGTTGATCCATTGTTTTTTATACGATATACATGCTATGAATAGGGTCGTTTAGAGATGTTGTTTTGGTGTGATGGGATATCAAGCATTGATTATAAGACTTTTGGACATATTATCACATTCGATACCACATATAAATCCAATGCATACAACAAATAATTTGTGGTGATAATTGGCATTAACCATCATCGGAAGACAGTTCCATTTGGGTGTGCACTAGTTGTAAATATGAAGAAAATTCTTTTTTGTGGATTCTGGAACAATTGATTGAAGCAGGAGATGGAAAAATGCATGTAATTGTTGCCACCGATGGGGATAAAGCTATGGCTAATGCCATTAAAGTAGTCCTTCCTAAAGCAAGACATCGATTGTGCTTATGGCATATAATGCGAAATGTGAAAACAAGAGGAGGTTCACGTTTTGCTAGCAGGTTCATGAAATGTGTTGATAAATATCGAACGGCAGAAGATTTTGAAAAAGGATGGAAACAGCTTGTGGCTTATCATAAATTGAAGCAAAAAAGTGGGTTCTTAGGGCCTGTTCTTTTCGTGGGCCAATCCATATTTA
>JACYFF010031958.1:21741866-21831415 GCA_017589665.1 Selenicereus undatus | reverse complement strand
AAAAAAAAATACCAACTTCAACCTATCCCAACCAGTTTCAACCAGCTTCAACCTACTTCACCCTTTTGACCCACCAAATTTACCCATGAAAGAAAGAGGCTCTTAATAAGGAAAAATGGGCGGAAGCTCATTTGCGTAGATATTTCTTTGCAGGTGAGACAAATCATTGATGCTTTGTTTAGACTGTTAATCTAAGTGTTTTGTAACGTTGAAGCTTGGTTTCTTCTTCTTTTTTTTTTTCCGATAGGCATGCGAAGTGCACAACATTGTGAGTACATGCATAAAACAATGAAGAGAGTGTTGAATCGGAAAATCATGTTGTATAGATTTGTTGAGTTATATGATAAAGTTCTAGCAGAGATACACTTCAATGAACGGAACTTTGACTACACCTCTATCCGCACATTTTCGGTCATTGAAGGGGTGCTCTGTAATATCAAATCTCGTGTAGCTAGGGTTTATACAGGAAACTTTGATGTGATTTTATGCAGTGAGATGAATTTTGAGGCTATCTATATTGTTAGAGAAGTCAAACCATATGATGACCCAGAAGTGCCAATTTACTATTGGTTAGATGAAGTTGACCAGAAAGATATAAGATACATTGTGATTGGCTATGATATATTTATGACCATGTATTGCTGTTGCATGAAACTAGAGTAAATGGGTCATCTGTGTCGCCACATGTTTGCTATCATGAAACATACAAAGACTGCCGAAGTACCAAGTGGCTGCATCATTGAGAAATGAACTGTTCATACGAAGGGAGACACTAACTTAAACAAAACTACCAATAAGTTTGAATGAGGTGATGCATCAGTTGAAATGGCTAGCTTTGCCTATTTGAACTCATTTTTGGCTAAATTAGCTCGCATTGCCTCAAGGACTTTTGAAGGCTTCAAGAATTTGAGGGATACCTTTGCAAAATTAATAATTGATATGGCACAAGATGATCTCCAGTGAAAGACTCCAAATTCTCAGAAGAAGCTGCTTGGGCTTGGTGATCCTAAAGTTGTAAATGGAAGAGGAAAACCCAAAAACAGACGACTCGAGGTTGTAACCAACACAATTAACCAGGCCTTATAAGTCTCGTGTGTCAAAACGAGGAAAATATCTAAGTTGGAATCTCAAAAGAAAAAGTTGTGACAGAGATAAAATTTGATTTGAATAAGACCACAGTTGTAACCACACAACCTTTGCCAGCCAAAGCTTCTAAGATGGATCAGATTGATGACTCACCAACTAAGCCCAGTGTGCTTATGAAGTTTATGCCAAGTAAATTTGCAAGTGGTGAGATGTCGGAGGTACTCTTTCCAATCCTATGTCAAATATTTCAACTTATTTTTGTTAGAACAATGATCAACCTAATTGTATTTGCTATGAATATTCGGGCTACAAGACCCAAGCTTGACAAAAATCTCCTTATTTTTGACTGGAATCCAAAGGTGGATCGGTAGCTATACATGAAGTTCAATGACTACAAACTACTAAATCATTTTTAGAAAGTATATATTTGTCAAGTCGACATAAGTAATTATTTAGCATGATGGGACGACAATATACTCTTGTTTCAGTTTTTTGTGGTGTTGAACATTGTCTATGCTTTTCCCCTTAAAGTCTTAGAATTTGAAACAGTTTTTTTTTTTAAAATTGGGAACTTTTAAAATATTCACCCCCTTGTTAAGAAACTTCCACCAATTGCTTATCATTCTATCATCAGAAATGACCTATTAATATGCCTTTGGCTTTTTGGAGGGGGAGTGAGGTTATAGTTAGAAGCCAGATGAGTATAGTTAGATTTACACTTTAATTTGGTAATATTGATTTAAGTTTTAATTGTTAAGATGCTTTTTGCAAGACAAAAAGTTGAGGTCTTTTGGGGAGGGGGCCTTCAAAAGTGCATGTAAAGCAAGATAACACTGTAGCATTACCAGTAGTTCGAAGTACATTTTTGTGTTGCAAAATTAAAATTATTCAAAAATTTCACGAGCATGATAATGGACTATCATATAATTTGCATATTAAAATCAATAAATTTGAGGTTGTTTGACTATCATTAGAAACGGCATGCTGTTAAACAATGTAACTATGTAGTTTCAACCATAACACTCAAATATTAGATCATATATATATGATACCATAAAAAAAAGGGAACTAAATTCACTAGATATAATCACTTTCAAAATGTGGGTTGACAAAACTTCTTCAATCATAATGTTGTAACAAATTCCTTAGCGGTGTTATACTTGCTTTTCAAAAGTTTGAGCAAATACTTCGGATGTTCCAATCACATTTCATCAAACTGTTGTAGGAAAAATATAGTTAAATATTGTATACAACATCAAAAATCTATGTACAGTTTCATCTAAAGTTGGTTACGTGCAGAACTTAAATCTCACCGTATATGTTGTATGTGTCCACTCATACTTAGTATCAGCTTCAATATACTTGACAATATACATTCCACATTCATGGCTACAACATATGGACCAGCAATGGGTCAACATAAGGAGATAACTACTTATTCCTTTCAACATGGAAAGAATGTAATTTAATCTAGCATATGAATTTTCTTGCTTGTGAGTATCAACCACTTCAAAATGAAATCTAGAGACATCCTTAAAAAAATTAGCCAAATGTCGTATGTTTGCCATACCAAGTTGAAGCTAGCTCTAACTATTAAGAAATCTTTCGTTAATACTAGATTAGAGATTAGCACATGCTCATATTGGATAGTATGTATTGGATAGTATGTATTTAATTACCACAATCTCTGCTAATCAAACTAGTTGTTGGGGGGTATGCAAAAAATCCAACAGATAGCATTGGTACTTAACTATGTTCAGTCGAGCAGAAACCAATGACGACACTTGCAATCATATAAGGGAATATAGGCCTAACCGACAAAAATAAGCCAGTAAAATAGTTTATAACACAAAAAGGTGGCCTCATATTAGTACCCAAGATTGTACATACCCTTTCTAGTGTACTACTATCCTTGGGAAATATTCTTCCATGATTCTTATAACATAATCATACTGGCCTTTTGGCAAATCTTCCAAATCTAAAAATCACGTTTTATAAATCTACTCCGTAATGAATTTCACATATATTTTAGGAGGTGGTTTATATCATAGTTATTACGCATAACTATAGAAAAATTCTTGACATTAAGTGGCTTTACTTGGAATTCAAGAGGTAAATACACCTTATTGGTTCCCTTTTCAACTTCACGCATACATATGTCTAATGTGAATGCATCCAGGAACTGTCACATGTGTACACTAAAGTTAGATATTCAAACTCTTTCACAATTTACAAGTTTCTCAAGGTATACATACCCAGTTAGTTAATAATCCATCGGGATATATGCATGAAATATCTCGTAGACTTAACCACATGCCAAATCCAATAACTTCACAAGCAGTTGCTCCCTTGTCTTTCCAATAGTATAGACTTTTGCAAATTCGTGCTTTTCTGGTGTCAAATAGTGCAAATATTTTTGAAATATCACAGGGACATTTTTTGGGTCCTCATTGTGAAAATTAAGTTTCTAGAGGAAAAAATAAACGATTTAAAAGAAACACCTAATTTAATATTATGATAAGTGAATGAATATACCTTTCCCGAGCACACCTTTTTCCACTTTTGCATTTGCATTGAGGAGTTTTTCATTACTTTTGTTGCTGTGGATTGAGATGAGCATCTATATTTTTCACCAAGTTTGTAACTTCCATCAAATTGTCAAGCACAATGTCTTGAAAAAAAAAAGTAAAATGATCAAAGATGTTAATTCATCATGACATCATTATTAGGGAGATAGATATAGTTACATGCCTAGGAATCGCTCTCCATTGTTTTGCTCTGTTTTGATGGCATCAACTGGATATTGTTGCCATCAATGTCTCTTTTTGATTGTAGTTTCAAGTCAAGCCGTTCAAAGTGAGACTGTTGTATAATATTCTCAACTTCTAGCTTTTTTTCTTTTTCTAATTTTCTTTTGTCTATGAATCGATCTTGTTTGCAATATATTTGATGATGTTTTTCCTAAGGGAAGAGTTTGATGGACTTTTGACAATCTGTAAGAGTAAGCAAAGAACCATGGAGTTGAAACTTATCAAAAGGAAAATTCTTTACGTCTTCAGGGATCTTGATTTCATTGGTTTGGAAAATCTAATCATTATCACAATTGATATCCAATTTCTTGTTAAAAGTTATTGGAGTAACAAAGTCATTTGGAGAATATTTAACAAATAGAGATCTTGTTGAGATTTCATTAATTAGAAGGTTGGTCATTTAAGTCTTTAGTTTCATGAGGGGTGAAAATCAACTTGTTTTGTTAACATTGAGAACCATACTCATTGTTGGTCTTCTCATTCTCATTCTCCATGGACAAATGATTTTTGTCATTAGTAACAACATGATTTTTAAACATCGTCATAAAACTCTCAAAATTTGATTGTGTGGAGGCCACTACCACTTCAATATTGTCAATCTTAGGAAATAAAAATTGTTGCAAAGCTTTGACTTCAAGTTCTAAATTTTTAACAGCAATAGCCATAAGCATATGTTACTGGGGCTTGAGGCTGAATGTCGCTCTTTACTCACTCCTTAGGAACTCACTCTCATCTACAATTAATAATATACAGCAAATAAAGATCCACATTCAGACTTAGCTGACTTCAAAAACATGGCCAGTAAAGGAGGGAAAAGGTATTACATCACCTTTTGTAGATGACTGTTCTAGGTATTTCAAAGTTTACCTCCTTAGGTCCAAAAAATGAGCCTGAGGAAATGTTTTTAAAATATAAAGCAGAGGTAGAAAACCAATTGGACCGAAAGATTAAAAGGCTTAGAACCGATAGGGTTGGAGAATAGGAATGACAGTTACATCTGAATTCGAAGTAGATCTGACCCAATCTGAGGCAAAACTATCCAATTTGAATCCGAGATAGAAAAATTTGACTCCAAATCCAATAAAAATAATCCCAATCTGAGTTGAATTCGGATCGAATTTAGAGGAAGGATAAAATCCGATCCGACTTTCAATCCAATCCGACTAGTTTTTGAAATATTTTAAGTTTAAAATTTAAGTTTGAATTTCAGAATTTTTAAAAATAAAACATACCCAATATACCAACCCTCCCCCACCCACCCTCAAGCCGCCAGCCCAGCCTAGTGTCACTTTTTTTGTCAGCAGGCTTTTTTTAATATGTAAAAATTAAAACGATGAAACCCTAATACCCCCCTAGCTACCCTCTCTCTCCTCGCTACTTCGCGAGTTGCTCTCGTTGCTCGGCTCGCTAGTCGCTCACAGGTCTCGACCTCTCGCTACGTGCTAGTCGTCCTGTCGAAGTAGTCCCTCCTCAGTCCTCCGCTCCTCACTCCAACTCCTGCTCTCTCTCTCTCTCTCTCTGAGTTTCTATCTTCTCGCTGGTTTCTACAATGCCGACACCAAGCATTTCATCGTCCCTCTTTGGTCTCCCATGAGTGCATATCTCCTCTCTCTCCTTAATTTAATAGTTTATACAACAAAATATAAATGTATATTTTATGACTTGGGGTATTGTTTAGATTTTTAGGGTTAAGAACAAGAGAAGTTAGACATTGGGTTTTGCCATTTTGGGGTTTGGGAATATTGTTGATTTTGATCATTTTGTTGGTGTTGATCTAAATTGATAATTCTGTTGATGTATTATGTTTTAGTGAGTGTTCAGTTTCTACAACTCTCTACAATAAAGCCTTCAATCTTTACTTTGAGCAATCTGAATGTGTCATTGAAAGAGGTTAAAGAGGACCCAATTGGGTAATATGTGGTGATATTACTATAGTTGTGATGAAGATGCGAATGAAATAGTCATGACAAGATAAAGAGACAGCAATATATGGATCAGTGATATGATCCAAAATATATTCTAACACTTAATTCTAATGAAAATCATAGCTCCATGGAAATAATACTTGTAGATATCATTACATATATGCCCTTAGTCGGGGACCAATAGAGAAGAAGGGCTAAATGAAGCAAATGGAGGATTTGTACTTTTAATTTTTTTTTCCTTTTATGAGTTAGACATGTTATTTGTGATATTTCAAATGTATCTCGCAGTTATTAAGACTTGTAATTGTTGGAACATGTTGTGGTTTTGTTAAGCTTGAAATATGTTCCTTCTTTTGTTCTTTCTTTTATTCTTCGTTTAGCTTTTAAATGTTCAGGATTTGGTTAATACGATATAGGAACGCACATTATTGCATCGATAGATGGGTAGAATATACAAAAATTGTACAAGATTATTGCGTGGCAAAAGGAATTATTTCGGATCGGATTAAATCCGACTCCTATCTAATCCGACTCGGATCGGATCTAAAGGTTCTCCTTTGATCCGTTGGATCAGATTTTCGAATTCGAATATAATCGAATGCTAATTTGGATGTTCTAATATCTGATTTGAAATTGATCCATTGACATCCCTAGTAGTGAATATAAGACTAACTCTCTTACAGCCTTTTGTGAGAAAAATGGTATAATACATGAGGTTAGTGAACTCTTAAAGAAATGATGAAGGTCATGCTTTTGGGTTCGGGACTTCCTGACAATATGTGGGGGGGGGGGAGTTGTTTTATCTACTTATTATAATCTTAATAGAGTACCCCATAAGAAGTTAGACAAAACCCTTTATGAATTATGGAAAGGCTATGCTCCTAATTTGAGTTTCATAAGGGTGTGGGGGTGTTTGGCTAAAGTTCTCATGCCTGATTTCAAACAGGAAAACATAGGTTCTAAAACCTTCAATTTTGTGTTTATTGGTTACCCCCAAAATTAGTGATGCATATATATTCATGTCACTGATATTAGTGAGTTTAAGGATGCAAAATTCTTTAAGCATGTATTTCCTTTGAAAAAGAGTGAATCTACTACTATGTATGAAACTATACCTATGCCTGACAATGTGCTTTTGTCTGCTTCCAATTCTGGTGTTAGAATCTCATTTGATGAACCTAGGAGTAAGAGACCTAGAGTTAAGACTAGTTTTGGTCCTGACTCCCTCACTATTTTTTTCAATTGAAGACTTTGACGTTAATTTCTTATCTAATGAACTAGTATCTTCTTTCTTTATCGAAAAAGATCCAAAAACCTATGAAGAAGGTATGAGATCTATAGATGTTAGTTTCTAGGAAGAATCCATTGAAAGTGAAGTAGATTTCATAGTATCTAATCAAACTTTGGAGTTGGTTGGATTACCTAAAGGTTGTAAACCTATTAGTAATAAATAGATCTTCAAAAAGAAGTTAAAACCTAATAATTCTATTAATCAATATAAAGTCGGATTGGTGATAAAGGGATTTAACCAGAAGAAGAGGGTTGACTACTTTGACACATACTTTTCTGTGACTAAGATAGCCACCATCAGAACTCTAGTTGCCTTTAGGGGTGCTCAAAGTCGGTTAACCGGATTTTCGGTTAACCGAAAATCGGTTAACCGTTTTTTCGGTTCGGAAAAAATGTGAACCGTGAACCGAACCAAAATTACCGGTTAATCGGAAATCGGTTAACCGAAAAAACCGGCTCAACAAAAAGTCGAACCGTAAACCGAACCGAAATATCCGATTAATCGAAATTTCGGTTCGGTTTACGGTTAACCGAACCCCATACACCTAAATTTACATTTTTTTTTATGGTTTAGAAATTTAATTAATATTTAGTATTTACTATTTATTTGCTGCCATTTAAAAAAAAATCGGTTCGGATCGGTTAACCGCGGTTAACCGAAAAATCATCTCCCCTGAACCGAAACCGAACCGTGAACCATGGAAAAAAACGGTTCAATTAACCGAACCGAAAATTTCATAAAATTCGATCCGGTTAACTGGTTTTTCGGTTCGGTTTTTTCGGTTTCTCGGTTCGGTTTTCGGTTTCGGTTTTTTTTGCTCACCCCTAGTTGCCTTAGCTGCCATCCATGGTTTTGTAGTGCATCATGTGGATGTGAAAACAACATTCCTTAGTGGTGACCTAGAGGAAGAGATTTATATGACTCAACCTGAGGGTTGTACAGTTCCTGGACAGGAGAATAAAGTATGCAAGTTTAGAAAATCTCTTTACAGCCTTAAGCAAGCTCCTAAACAGTGGTATGAAAAAATTAATAGCACAGTAATACAAAATGGCTTTGCTGTGAACCCCTCTTATTCCTGTGTATATTCAAAGGTAATTGGTTCCGATTGTATGATAATATGTCTACATGTGGATGACATGTTGATATTTGGTACTAATGTGCATGTTGTTAATGAGACTAAAAAATTGTTGTCTTCTCCTTTTGAAATGAAGGACTCGGGTGAAACTGATGCAATCCTAGGGATTGAGATTAGAAAGACTAATGATGACTTTTCTTTTTGCTAGTCTCATTACATTGAGAAAGTGTTGAAGAAATTTAACTACTTTGATGTGCTTCCAATGAGAACTCCTTATGAACCTAGCATACATCTTAAAAAGAATAAAGGACATAGTGTCTCCCAAACTGAGTATGCTAAATTCATAGGAACTGTGATGCTCCTTATGAACTACACTCGACCTAACTTTGCTTATGATGTTAGTCGACTGAATTGTTATACTTATAACCCCAGCAAAGAACATTGGGATGCATTATTTTGATTACTTAAGTACTTGAAAGGTACTATGGACTTGTGTTTGCATTTTAGTAAATTTCATGTTGTGTTAGAAGGATTTTGTGATGCAAACTGGGTCTTTGATAATGATGAAGTTAGTTCTACTAGTGGTTATGTATCTACCTTAGGTGGATCAGCTATCTCGTGGAAGTCTGCCAAGTAGACCTGCATAGCTCGATCCACCATGAAAGCTAAATTTATTACTCTTGAGTTGGTAGGTCAAGAAAGTGAATAGTTGAAAGGTCTACTAGCAGATATGCCACTATGGGGGAGGCAGCCTACGGCTATTTCCCTTCACTGTGACTCGCATGTAGCAATCGGAGTTGCACACAATAGTGTGTATAATGGAAAGAAGAGACACATCCACATCAGACATGGTGTGATAAAATAGCTACTAAAACACAACATCATTTCCCTGGAATACTTAAGGACCAAGAATAATCTAGCGGATCCACTGACTAAGGGATTGACCAAGTGAGTCGTACTTGATACGTCAAGAAGGATGGGACTCAAGCCCATGAATTGAGATACTATGGTAGATACCCTCTTGTGGTCAAACCAAGCCATATTGCCCTCAATACGCTTTACATTCACATCTGTATGACGTGTGGTGGTGGTTATGAAAGGTTGAGCTCTTATACTGTTAATGGATTCATAGCCCGTTGGGGTGGTGCTGTTAAGATGCACTTGATGGAGTCACCGCTTGATACAAATGAGGTTAAGCAACATTGTGCTCGTAATGATTCCATAGCCATGATTATGATGGTCCATGTTGAGATGGACTTGACAGAATTACCTAGTAAGTGTAAAGGTTTGGTTGCCTTCTATGAGGGAATCAGGTTTTGTCTCTCTGGAGCACTTATGAGACCTAAGGTGTACACATAGCCCTAAAAGGTGCTAGTTCATTATTGCGAAATACACAGTGTCTATGAGAGTTGATATGTGTTGTGAGGGTCTCAATCAGGGTCTATCAAGTTCAAGATTTGTTCACTTGATAGACACGATTGTCGCCCTACTTGACTACATATCAATTCAATCGAAAGATATTGATGCGTAAGTGTCTAATCCTTTGTTACGCAGATCTTCTCTTTGTTAGTCTGTATGCCATTAGCGGGGGATTGTTATGCGTAATGGTATTCACTAGCCCCTTTCTTTTTGCATCCCCTTTAGTCCCACATAGGTGATTTTGGGAGTTGGAGTGGGGTTTATCTTTACCTTCCTTCTTTGGGCTTATGGAATAACACTGGGCTTGGTTTTATAGTGGTGTAGGGAGAGTGTCACTACCACGCACACGCACACACCGCCTATCCACCCAGTCCAGTCTGACCTGGGCGTAGCACAACAGTGGTCATGGTCATGGGCTTGAGCTTGGATCTCGTCTGCTAATCTTTTTAGAGAGAAAAGCTTCTATTTTTGTCTATTGGCATTCTTGGTCAGTGATTGTGCACTGATTTTTCTCCAAGTTTGGCTCCAGCATAAGCTATGTTTAGCAGTCAAGTAGCCATGTTTAGCAAGGCCTTAATAGCTACATTGAATCAACATAAGACTCTCATTTTTCCTAACTCAACAGCTATATTAAATCGATAATATGGCTCTCCTATTTTCCTGCTATCTTCGTTCCACTCCAATAGCCTTTTTGCACCTATAAATATAGGCTCTCTTCAGCTACAGAATACATAGCAAACATGATCTCTCTTCTCTTCTCCTTTTCTACTACTCTCTCTTCTTTTCTTGGGAAATTGATATACTTCGTGCTCCAAGTCTCTGGCCTTGAGTGCACATGTTTAAAGACTCATTGTGTTAACCTTGGGGAGCGATCGGCTAACTTGATTTGCACCTTCGTTGAGTCAAAATCAATTTCAAGACAATGGGACTTGCATTCCAACATGGGGACTTAAATCTTGAGGTTTTAATGTTTATTCCAGTTAACATATGAAGAGTAACTTTTTTTCCTACTAACCAATTAAACTCAATATAGAAAGATAACATTAAGGGGGAGTTTAGTGAGCGGAAAAGGAATGGGGACTTAAATCCTGAGGTTTCAGTTTACATTCTCTAATCTTTGGTGAAAATTTTAGGAAATGAAACTTAATATATGAGGTATCAGGGCATTCGAAGCATGGGAGTTGCATTCCAACATGCGGATCCCACCTGCCACTTGTTTCTTTGGTATTTGATATTGGGTAATATGACACAGGTAGAAACTCTACCGAGTCCGACTACACGGTCCACTTTTTGCTTTCTTTTGTATTTTTTGCTTATTTCGTTTTTTTGGTAAGATATAATTTTTAGATTATTAAAAAAAGAGTTGTGTGTTACAAGGTAGGTCCATAACAAATATTTTTATTGGATAATCAAAATTAGAGTTTCATGGGTTAAAAAAATAATGAAATGTAAGTTCTAAAAATCTGAAACTTTTGTTGATGTGGCATACTTAAGGTTCTAATTTTTGAAACTCATATTGGAAATGGTCTCAAGTCCCTCCCTCAACTACTGGAACTTGAACCCCCTTATGGAGAGGTATCAAGTTCCAACCTCCTAAGGGATCATTATAATCCAGTACCCAAACCCTAATTGTAGAGAGAGAGAGAGAGAGAGAGAGAAAGAAAGAAAGAGAGAGGTGTCGCTATTTGCCAATGGTATTTGCATAAAGAAGGATGGCAATAGATGATGTCATTCACAGTGAATTGTCTCAAATATGTTGCAAATCAAGATGATGACTACCGCTTCTCAAATATGCTCCAACTCAAGAAAAAATTCACCTAAAAACACTTTGTCACCCCCAATGACCACCACTATCGCTCCAAATTCTCTCTCTACCGTTGTTTTCACGAACCTCATATGTCATAGACAAATACCTTGGTACGCGTGGCTTTGGGTTGGTGATGGGATGGCCAGAGATGGAGACTTTGGCCAGTGTGATTCTGCTTGCGGTGAGGTGACCGGAGGCAGCGCTTGCCAACTTCGCTCAATGACCATTTGAAAAAAAGGGTCTTGTTCCTCTTAAATGGTGATTTGAGAAACAAGACACAAAATCATTTTAGCGGAGTTCATATATACCAATCTAACCCCCTTTAAAATCACTCGCTGGAATTATTTTTCTTTTGGAGTGTCCATGAATGTCCCTAATCTATACATAGATACGCTCATGCTTTTCAAGTATGTATTTATGTGCATTTAAAAGAATCTTATATTTTTGTTAACCAAAAGATACATTATAGCACATTATAAGATTAATGTAAGGGGTTTGCTCACTAATAGATTCCATAACTCGTCAAAAGTCACAAGATAGGTCACTCAAAAAAAAAATTGTCAAATATGAACAAGAATGTGTATATGCTTACTAAAATTGTGTATTATGTATTTGTTCACTTTTTTTAATTATGAAAAATTAGTATTACTTACTAAATCATTTCGATCATCAAATATATTTCATAAGTCACCAAATGACTATTACAACTCACTAAATAAGTATCATATCTTCCTAAAAAAAATAGCATAGATAATTGGGATATACTTTACTTGGCTTCAAATATACAATGGCAAAATTCAGATATATAAGACACAATGTTTTGGGTTTGTTTGCTCATGAAAAGTATCTATAGCTTACTAAAAATGTGTCTCAGTGCATATAATATTTAAGTGAGCTATGTAGTATTTTTAGTGTGCGAAACTAGGTGTAGACTAACATATTTTAGTAAACTATACAATATTTTTAATAAGTTGAAATTTCATTTTATAATTATTTCTGTACAATTAGTTGCATGATATAACAATTAGTGTACAATTTTGTAAGGAGTCAATGTCCTATAGTAATTTGATTCAAATAAGTAAAACAAATCAAATAAGGCCCTGTTCTTTTCGTTAACCTCAACCAACTTCAATCCATATTAGCCCATTTTATCAATTTCAATAAGAAAATATCCACTTCAACCAACTTTAATTTATTTTAACCTACTTTAACCAATTTTAACCTACTTTAACCCACTTCAACCAACTTTAACCCACTTCTCACTATTTTAACCAACTTCAACCCATCATACAAAAAAAATCCAACCCACTGTAACCAACTTCAACCCATTTCAACAAACTTCAACCAACCTCAATGCACTTTAATCTATTTCAACAAAAAAAGCACCTACTTCAGTAAAAAAAAAAAAACACCCAATTCAATATACTTCAATCCACTTTACTAATATCAACTAACTCCACTCATTTACCAACCCATATTTTCAATGAAAAGAATATACCCTAAGTACAAAATTTTTGATCAACAAGTAATACCATTTCCCACTACCAAACACGAAATTCATTTACCTATGGTCTGTGGTTGGTCAAATCCTTCAATTTTTCAGCATATCCAGGTCTTTTTTTTGTTGGTAAATTTAAATTTATCAACATCAACCAAATTTAACCCACATTAATCTATATTAACCCACTTCATGAAATTCAATAAAAATATATCAACTGTAACCCACTTCAATCAACATTAACTTACTTCAACCTACTTCAACAAATTTCAACCTACGTCCCACTATTTTAACCAACTTCTACACATTATACAATAAAATTCAATAAACTTTAATAAAATTCGACCTACTTCATTCATTTCAACCAACTTTAACAAAAAATATTAATTATAATTTAATTTAATCTATTTTTATTAATTTTAATTAACTTCACCTATCTATTAATTCATATTTTTTAACGAAAAAAACCATGTCCATAATCCCTCGCACCGTGAGCACACAATTTTCTACTGAAACCACGTGAGAAGAGGGCAAGAATTTTCATGTTGACAACTTGACATAGATGTAACAGTAAGCCATGCGGGAGAAGCGACCCTCTGTGGTCTTTTCTATCTCTTTTTCTTTTTATGTTGCATGTACGATTTGTGATTGCGCCAGGTAGTATTCGGATTTGGACATGTACTACCAAATGCAGACTACCAACGGCTCCGCATTTCAATCAAATTGACAAATTACCTCCGTAATCTCCTTTTCTTGTGGCAGTATTTCACTCAAAATAATTTTAGATAAATTCACTTTTATAAACGTATATTTGTAGACACAGTTTATATATTTATATTACCCTATTATCTGTGAATTCCAATTGTCAAATAAGTTGCATAATTTTAGACATGTATGATTTAGCGAAGATAAGTTGGACATGCTAAAATAAATTCTAGCCGTGGCAAAATTTCGGGTTCAGTTCGAATTCAGATCGGGCAAGTCGGACAATATCGAAATTCACACAAACAATTGATGTTTGATACTCGATTTTTCTTAGATCAAAAATTGGGACAATGCTAAATTCGGGTCAAAATCGAATTCGGACAATAAATAGGTGAAAACTATTGTGTCCAGATTTAAAATTCGAATGAAACATTCATGACTGTATCCGATTTTTCTCGAATTGGACAAATTCGGATATTTGGATCGGATACATTTTTTCCAACACTCATTAATTCAATTCCAATAAGATCAATAGAATAGGCCCCAGGTTCAAATATGATACACAATGTTTTCTTTAGTATTATGTAAGATGAGCAATAGTCAACTGACACGAAGTTATAAGTGGGTTCGGGTACAAATTTTCAACCCGTTTAATTAAATATGCGAACACTTTCAACTCATTTAACTAAATGGGCTAGGTTTAGGTTGATACTCTCGACGCAAAAAAGTACCTATTTAACGCGTTTAATTAAATGAGTTAAATAAGTCAACTCATTTTTTTTCATTTATCATTCATCCATTTACTTTTTTATTAGACAATAAGAATACAAAAAAATTTTAAAAAAGAAAATGTGGATTTTGATGAATCGGCGGAGTTTTAGAGAGTAATTGCTCAATGTGATATGTAAAATTAAGTTTTAATGCTATGTAATTGCATATTAGTTAAAAATATTAGATGTATGAATGGATAATTAGCTGTTCGAACTCGATTTATTTATCTTAAACGAATTAAACGAGTCAACCCGTTTAAAAATTAAATGGATACACATAAAGATTTTCCAACTTATTATTTTTAACCCGTTTAAGTTCGATGTGTATTGAACTAGAGCTGGGAAAAGCTGACCCGACACGATTACCGACCCGAACCCGACACGAAGTTAAGTGAATTTGGGTATAAATTTTCGACCCATTTAATTAAATGGGTTGACACGTTCAACCCGTTTAATTAAATGGGTTAGGTTCAGGTCGAGATTCTCGACACGAAAAAGTACCTATTTAACCCGTTTAATTAAATTAGTTAAATAAGTCAACTCATTTTTTTTATTTTTTATTTATCCATTTACTTTTTATTAGATAATTAAGAATATAAAATTTTTTAGAAATTATGAATTATGATGAATCTGGGGAATTTCAAAGAGTAATTATTTAATGTGATACGTAAACCTAATTTTTAACACTGTAATTACATATTAGTTGAAAATATTAAATGTGTAAATAGTCAATTAAGCGACTGAACTTGACCTGTTTATCTTAAACGGGTTAAGTGAGTCAACCCGTTTAAAAATTAAATGGGTACAGGTCAAGATTTTTCAACCCGTTTAATAAACGGGTTAGGTTCAGGTTGAGGAATTCTCAACCCGTTTAAGTTCGACACGAACACGAACCCGATCCGACATGACCTATTACCCAGCTCTATATTGAACCCAACCCGATCTAACATATTGCTCAACCCTACTAGGCAGTAATTGGACTTTAACCTGGATCCTCCTTGCCCACTCCCCCAACCAATCCAATTGCTTGCATAACCCAGCTCAGTCTGGGTAAGG
The DNA here is from genome assembly GCA_017589665.1 of Selenicereus undatus. Taxonomy (NCBI): domain Eukaryota; kingdom Viridiplantae; phylum Streptophyta; class Magnoliopsida; order Caryophyllales; family Cactaceae; genus Selenicereus; species Selenicereus undatus. The sequence goes on along the minus strand of JACYFF010031958.1, from coordinate 21,815,973 downwards.
TTGTCCCCCAAAAAAAGAGGTTGGGGGGGGTGGGGGGGAGCGGGGGTGCTTTTTCCATTTGGCCATTTTCTCAATTGGTGTTTTTAGTTTTATTTTTTTTTGGGTCAAATATCGGAAATGTGCATTGTCTTTTTAGGGGGAGATGTTGAATGGAATTTTATTTTATACGAAAATTGACTGTTATGCATGCATAATTTTTCCCTATTTGTTTGCAAGAAGATATTCATCGTTGAAATTAATTCATATGTCCAATAATATACTCCACATTTATTTGACTTGAAATCAGAGCAATTATCAATTCCCACGTTTAATGTTTTCTATTTGAAAATTTGCTCGATCTAAAAGACCGTCAGCAATTCGATAAAAACTTCATATTGATTAGGAGTTAGGACACTTTTTTATCATGACAATAAATATTCGTGTGAAAAAATTCATACTTGAGGGTCTGTTCTTTTCGTGGGTAAATTAGATAGGTAAAAGGGTAAAGTAAGTTGAAGTAGATTAAAGTGGGTTAAAGTTGGTATTTTTTTCTGAGGTGGGTTGAAGTTGGTATTTTTTTCTGAGGTGGATTAAAATAGGTTGAAGTAAGTTGAAGTGGGTTGATCTAGGTTGAAGTGGGTTGAAGTTGGTATATTTTTTATGTGGTGGGTTGAAGTGGGTTAAAATAATGAGAATGTAATTAATGTGTGATAATTTATGAAGTTATCAAAATTTTGTGAAATTTTTGTTCATTCTTTTTTTTTCATTTTCTATTTTTTTTATTTTTTACTTTTTTTTGAAATTTTTTGTAGCTTTTGTTTGGAATAAAACTAAAAAGATAAAAAATTTAAAAATAAATACAAAAAATTAAAAAAATACAAAAATTTAAAAATTTAAAAATATAAAAAATAAAAATGAAATATAAAAAATTAAAAAATTAAAAGTTTAAAATAAAAAATAAGTACAAAAAATAAAAAATCAAAAAATCAAAAATCAAAAATCAAAAATTAATACAAAAAATTAAAAATAAAATAAATAAATAAATAAATACAAAAATTTAAAAAATTAAAAATTAAATACAAAAATTTAAAATTTAAAATTTAAAAATTTAAAAATTTAAAAATAAAAAACTAAAAGAATACAAAAATAAAACAATTCCAAAGTACGATGATTTACAAAAAAGTAGTATAGTAAACTTTTTGGTGCAAGAATGATTAAATCTCACTTGATACTTTACAAATTATTAAAATTATGAAGGGGGTGAGTTGAAGTAGGTTGAGGTAGGTTGAAGTAGGTTGAGGTAGGTTGAAGTAGGTTGAAGTTGATATTTTTTTTCAAGTGGGTTAAAATAAGTTAAATAGGTTGAAGTGAGTTGAAGTTGATTGAAGTTGATAAATTGCAATTGACCCACAAAAAAAATAGGCCCTTACTATCACAAAGTATTTATAAATTAAAAATATTGCAAAACTTTTGTTAAAATGGCTGCCCATCGCTAGTCAAATGTCACTAAATATTGGCACGTCTGAACTTCGAAGTGGAAGATGCAATTGCTCACATTCGATTCCCATTTTCTAGCTGAAATCGAAATCGATCGACAGAATTTGGTTTGTTTTAGGATAAAAATTGCCACCAAAGTTTAGCCTTAAGAGTGGTACAACTTTAGTTAAGGGTAGGCCATTGGTTGGACCCGGTCATGATCAATTTATTCTTGAAAGGGTCAAACTTTTGATGTAAATGACTGAGTCATATGTCAATTTGCTTCTGCCTGTTATAAAAACGAACCAAACTTGCTTAAAGTATCTCTATATGATTATCATTAGGGGGTGTGCAAAAAAATTCGAAACCGAAAAGCGAATCGAAAAATCGAGAAAATCAAACCGAAAAATCGGTTAACCGAACAAATTTTTCAAACAAGTCAGTTCGGTTAACCGAACCAATTTTTTTTTCGGTTTTCGGTTCGGTTGCGGTTCAGATTATTTGAAAATTCGGTTAACCGGCGGTTAACCGAACCGAAAATAATTTTATTTTTTAAAAAAATTATACATAAAAAATAAAAAAATTCGGTAAGAAAGTGCACTTTTTTATTTTTTATAAATGCTAACCAAATTTTAATTTTTATAAAAAGAATTTAAACATAAAAGAATGACAAATTTGGGTAAAAAAGTATAAGTTTTTTATTATTTGTAAACGATTAACCGGTAACCGAACCGAAAAACCGGTTAATCGAAATTTTCTATTCGGTTACGGTTTGGATTTTGGACATACCGAAACTTTCGGTTCGGTTACGATTCGGAATTTTTTCCAACCGAAAAACCGGTTAACTGGTTTTGCGCACCCCTAATTATCATTGTTATATGGAGGTCCTGTCTGATAAATAGCTGTTTATATTATGTGTTTGAATTAGCTGTTTATATTAGCTGTTTGAATTATCTGTTTTTAGAAAAAATGATTGGTAAAAGCTAATTGTTTCTAAAAAATGCATTGGTAATTTTTCATTTGTGCCTTTATTTATAAATTATTTTTAATGAAATTTTTGTAATTGGAGCCAAATAGCAATTATAGGATTTTCACAAAAAGTTTTTCTCAAAAGACTAATGGGAATAGTTTTATCAAAAAGAGTTTTTTTGAAGCCAAATAGTAATTATAGACAGTTTTTTACCAAACATCCTTTAGTTGTTTGATTTAGTCAAAACAGCTAAAATCCTCCCAAACAACTATCTTTTTTTAAACAGTTTTTGTTAGCAAAACACCTCCATAAATTATTCGTAAGATATGTTCTTTTCAACTTATAAGAAGTACTTATTGATATTTACTGTTGAAACATGATGAAACATGTTCAAATATGCATAAACATGCTGAAAGATGTTGAATGATTGAAAAAAAATAACTAGGTATTTTCAATAGTTATTTAATAGTGCTAAATTGTGTTGAATGATACAGAATATACTGAAAGTTGCTAAATTATGTTGAAAATTACTGAATACTAATAATAAGTATTTATGACAACTCAAAAAACATACCTAAGATAAACTTAATCAAATATATTATGCAGATTAATGTGAGAAATGCGTTACTAAAATATCAGCTCGTTAAATCGACTGTTAATACGTCAATCCCATTTAATCCATTAGTCCATTCTAAATGGACCAACTCATTATTGATACGTTATTATAAACCTAACTTTTTATTAATCATATTTTAAATGGGCTAATCTCTTCCATATGGTGGAGACGTCATCCATTATTTACCTTTATTTAAGACGAACACACTGCATCAATGAGCTCATTCCTTCGTCACCGTAGTGTACGGCCTTGCAAGAAATCAATTCCGTATAGTATTTTGACTAGCTCAAATAAATAGGACAAGTCAAATAAGTACAAAATGCTTGGTCAACATGTAATACCATTTCCCATTTCCGAGTAAAAAATCCATCTAAATGTCGTTAGTCAAGTTCTTCAATTTTTCAGCATACATATGATCTGTTTTTTTCGTTGATAAATCCTAATTTAGTAACTTTAATTAATTTTAACTCACTTCAACATATTTCAACCCACTTTACTTCATTTCAATTAATTTCAATCCACTTCTATCCATCATATTTAAAAAATATATCAACTTCTTCCAACTTCATCCCACTTCAATCTACTTCAATCTCCTTCTACTTATTTTTACCAATCTCAAGCAATTTAATCTATTTTTCAATTTATATTTTTCAAGAAAAGAACATGCCCATAATCCCTCCTATCATTCCATGAGAGCACAATTTTCTACCAAAAGATGGCATGTGGGAAGAGGAACTTTTTCCTGTTGAGATGCACGTTGCAGCGTTGACCTCGCAAAAATTAAGCCCACCCGATAATCTGACTTTAATTCTTTTCAAAAATTTCGGCTTTAAATACAATTTTATCGATTAGAATCCAAAGAAAATCGAATTTAAAAAACCCACAAGTTAGTAGGTCAAACTTGCTCCGAACGCAATTACATTCTTAATTTTTAATTTTTTTTAATTTATCACTCTTAACAATAATTGTCATTCATTGTATTGAAGAATTTAAAGAGACAATATATAACTATTGCATTCCTTTGCAAATTAAATAATAGCGCCCTTTCTTTTTCCACTTTATTCTTTTAAAATAACATCATACACCATTTATAAATGGAAAATTTTCAAAAATAGTTATGAAACTACGTCATAACTATGTAATCTTCAGAAAAATCAATTTACAAAAAGACAAATATTAAACATAACGTCCTGTTTCTCTAATTCCCTTTTATATATTTGGTTTTCATTTTGACTAGTCTTAAACTATGATGTTAGTGACAACAACTGGGTCGGTCGTGTTCATGATGAGGTTGACCCATTAATAAAGTGTGTGTGATTGAACATAGGTAGGTTAAATTATTAAATCGGATATTAGCAAGTCGAACTACCCAAACCGTTAACATGCTCTAGATGACTGGCCTGTAAACGACCTGGCCAACTATGAACCTCATTTCAATTTACAGGTCGACCCACCCAATTCAAAGAGGGTTTGACTTTTTGCCCTCCTATACATGACGTTCATATATCATAGTAAAAAGTTTGAATTTTTTTTTTGATAAATTACATTTACTATGATTTTTCATTAAATAATGACAATTTCAAGTAATGAATTTGCCGAATTTTTGATGTTGATAAAAGAAAAATAACTCATATAGCAAATACACCCTAAACTCGCTGGATTAACCCAAAACTTGCAAAAACGAAATACATCCGCCCGTATTTTGCCTGAACCCGAAATACATCCAATCCATATTTTATCCAAACACGAATACAATTCACTCATATCTAACGTATCTGCCCAAACTGATAGATACTTTGTGACAGTAAGCAATGTGGGAGAAGTGGCCCTTTGTAGTATTTTCTATCTCTTTTCCTTTTTGTATGGCATGTATGATTTAAGCGATTGAGCTAAATAGTATCTAGACTCAGATCTCTATACTATCAGAAGCTCTGCATGTCAATTAATCGAAAAAATTGCATCTATAATCTCCTTTTCACGACTGGTTTTTGTGAGGCTGTTTCACTCAAAGTGATTTAGATAGGTATAGTCAATAAAGATGTATTTAGATAAGGTTTACATATTTGTATTACTCTGTATCATCTATACATTCAATTGTCAAGTAACTTAAATCATTTGAGACATGTTACATACAACTGAAATAATTTGATAGGTTAAAATAAACTGAGTCATAAAATTTGAATAGAATATGTCCCAAGTTCAAATATGTTAGGCAACATTTTTTGGCGCTATGCAGGATTTGGTAGGTAGTCAATGGGCTTTCGAAGTTGGCTTTGAAAATTTTTGTGACTTTCTTGGAAATAATTGTCTATTTTTATAAGTGCTTAATTGCAAGGATAAATTTATATATATTTGACTCTTCCCAAATTCTAAATAACATGACCCACATTAGAAATTATTATTTTTATTGTTGTCGTTGTAATATCAAAGTTGATTTTTACCGGGAGATATTGGATGGAATTTTATCATGTATGAAAAATGACTATTATGCAAGCATGATTTTTCCATGTTCTTTTGGAAGAAAACATTCTTTACTGAAACTAATCTAAAGCACAACAGTACACCCCCGTTTGTTTGACTGAAAATCAGAGCAGTCAGACATTTCCATGTTCAATGGGCATGCATGCAGAAATTTCTTTGAAGCTACCCATCTTCCCTGTATATCTGTAGAAATATTCACCCAGAAAACTATGACAAGTTCTTGAATGCTACTGTTATATTCCTGGTCAAACAACAAGAAAATTCAAACTTATTGATATCCTTTCAAGCTAGCTCATCCTAGCTAGCTGATCCCATGCATGCATCTCTCCCTATATATATCCATGGCCATTGCAACTTTCTCATCAAATCAAGCGACCACAACTTATTTCTAAAGAAATTCTTGGAGCCAACTGCCAAATAAGAATTGAAGTTTCATATTTGAACAAGATGAGGATTACTTTGTCGATGATCACAGTGGCGGTTTTGGTGATGATCTTGAGCCTTTGTTTGGCGAGCGAGGCGAGGCCATTAATAGAAGATTTTGCTTCCAACAACAATGGCAGTGGTATTTCAGATTATTCGTCTTTTTACCATAATGCAAGGGACAACTTGGAGTCATGGCTACAGCAATTGCATGCAGGACCTAGTGATGGTGGTGCTGGTCATTGATCTCAAATGCTGTTCTATACTTTTTTCTTTTCTCTGTATTTATTTCATGTATTTGTTCATTCAATCTTGATGAATCAACGAGGAGAAGACAACATATAAATTTGACACAATCAGCCTATTGTACCGTCAACTTTTCTCACAGTAGAAATATAGTAATGTATTATATAGGAATATATCATGGTCTTCTCATGATTAAGGGAGACTCAATTGTATTTATGATTGTTTAGTCTATTTATTTAAAGATAGAATCATTTTTAACATGTAAGATGTGTGTACTTATTGATTATTGCTCCCTTTATTTTTTTTCCTAAATTGATTTTCGGTACCAAATCTAGCAAAATTTTGACCATTATTATTGAAATATTATAAGTTTTTTTTATCGACATCAATAGTGTGGAAGAGTAATTAAGAACGAGTATTTTCAAATCTGAACTACTAATATTCGGTGTAAAAGTCACTCTATTTTTTTAAAAAAAATATAATGAATAGTTACTTGTTCGCCTTGTTTGGAAATTAACAATAAGATTATCTATTTACCATGGTCTATAATCTTGCATGATGGGCGCGATAGGTGCATAGCTCTTGCACTGACTTTTCTTCTACTCTTACTGAAGATTATTTTTAGAAGAATCATAAGCGATGGGATTGCGTTGTTACATATAACTTGCCACATTCAAAAATAAATGAATAAATAAGTGAAATAATAAGTAGCATGCATCTCAAGGACGTGTGGCTGCATGGATCTATATGAGCAACGGTAAATACCTTGTCGAACCTTATTCAAAAAGCGGAATTGCTCAAATTTCGTTTCTAACCTTTGGAAAGTTGATTATTTTGAGTGCTCTTAATTTCAAGACCGATTCTTAGGTTGTGGTACTATTTTGATGGAAGTCGAGGTACCCATAAATAACCTACATTTAATTTATCTTTTCATTTTTGATAAGGAATTTATCTTTTTTTTTAACAAGGTATTACAAAATCTATATGTATGAAGAACACAAGTAATTAAAATTTATCAAAAATACTAAAACACGCCCAAGTATCAATGGTAAGTGGTTAAAATTAATATTTTTTGGCTGTTTTAAGATAACTGTAAAAGTCGTTGTCAATTTCAGTTTTTAGATTACTTTTTCGTAGGAAATAAATATATTAATCTTAAAATTTAAAAATCAAAACTAATTAAAAATTGGAACCGTGTGATCATTTGACACTTGCAACGTTAGACAACACACCGCATGAATGATCTCATCCCTTGCAACCTTCTCTACATAAATGTAGACAACTTGCAAGAAAGCTATACCATATAGTAATTGACTAATTCAAATACTAACCTCGGTCAACAAGTAATACTACTTTAATATATGATTTTTTTTTATGGAATTTAATATATTATTGCTCAGGGCCTTCTATAATTTTCGGCAAACAAATTGCCCCTTTTCTTTACAATCACACATATTGCACTACTAGTATATAAATATGACTAGAGTTGGCAAAAATTCAAGTTCAGGTTGAGTTCAAGTTAGACAAATCGAATAATGTCAAAATTCAAACAAGTTATTGATGTCTAATACCTGATTTTTTTTCTGGTCAGACAATTTGAGTTAGAGTAAATTCGGGTTAAAATCAAGTTTGGATAATAGAAATATAAAAATATTGTGTCCGGATTCAAAATTCAGATGAAAAATTCATCGCCGTACTCGATTTTTTCAGGTTGAATAAATTCATATCTTTAGATTGGACAACTTTTTACCAACTCTAAATTCCACAATACCTTGCCATACATACATACATGCAATTGCAAATTATTTTTTTACAATCGTAAATTGGGGCCACCCGCGAAGTCCCTATCTCAAGGGATATCGTAATGCATGGGGAGGGGGAAATCATGCAGGCCCAAGCTCAGCCCACCTCCTTTAATCCTAAATAAATAGCAATGAAAAGTTGCTCTACCTAGATTCGAATCCAGGTGGTGGAGATGGAGCAAACATGTTGGTACTAACCAAACACTGCTTTGTTAGTTCATAGAATTGCTAATACGAGTGGGGGATAAGAGCTAAAGAAAAACACTAGGGTGGTATGATGGAGAGTTACAAGGCCAATAGAGTAGCTATTGTATGGATGATTTTGACGCTCTTCATAATATTTTCGAGCCTTTCCCCAGTTGGTGCAACCTGATCATTTTCCAGATATCAATCTCGTTGGCTCAAACAAGTGGCCGCGGCGGGGTCGATAATTAGCTTCCTTGCGATGTATATCGATATCCGTAATGAGGAAAAGGGTTGTGTTAGAAAATTCTTACCAGTGGTGATCGATATGATCAATTAACTACGTTATTGATGCAGTTGTTTTTGTCCAATGACAAGTATTTGTCTAATTGGGCCCACATTCATTTGGTTTGGGTCGCGTTTTTTGGACTGGACGTTATTTGGATTCTTTCTTTCCTTATTCCTTTTCCTCTTGCGTTTTTATTTAACAAAAAAACCCCCTTTCTCAACTTAAATCTTGCAGGCTTCTTCTTTGCTTGCTCTGTTTCTTTACCTGCCTGCTCTGTTTATCAACTTAAACTATATTTTATACGTTGATATACAAAATCCATCTATAAGACCTCTATGTATGTATTCCAGAAGCCAACGAAACGCGCAACACGTTGGAAAGCTGGTCTAATGCTCAAGTCCTAAAAGGAGAATTAAAAATGAAAAGAAATGATATTTACAAGCTATGACCCATTTATAAATTCAGAGTATAAGCTTGGTTAGATTACTTGCAAGGGAAAATGTTAGAAGAAGTCTCATCAAATAATTCTACTCATCAGTGAAGACCCTTTACAACTTGTGATATATATACATTTACACCCATATGGGGCATATACCTTAAGAGCGTGTTCGGCAACAGCATTTTGACTAAGTCAATACACTCATCAAATAATTTTTAGTGTTCGGTAACATAGTGTTTGACTAGCATTTTAAGTAGCGTTTAGCGTTTTAAGTAGTGTTCTTGAAAAGCTAATATTATTAACATTTGACATTCAAAAGTAGCATTGCATATTTTTTGGCCAAAAAATATCCTTACGAAATTTTATATTTGAAAATTATCTATATCCTTTTATGTCAATTTATATTAATCAGCTAACCCAACAGCTAAATTTACCGAACACATTTATTTCAATTGCTAATCTAAACAGCTATCAGCTAGCAGCTAAATTAAAAATACTATTCGCTGCGTGAACTACTATATGCTACCTGAACCATTAATTCTGCCGAGCATGGCCTGAAAAAGAATGTATTTAATGATTTAATGGGTTCTCCTCTTTCACACACACGAGCAACGTCTTTAACTATGTTTTGGTTTTGTGATTTTATTATTTTTTGGAAGGGACCACTATAGAGATTGACCAACAAATAGTGGGCCAACTAATAAATGGATCCCCCTATCAGTCCACACCATGTCTAGTGTTTGCGGACAACTTTGAACCGAGTTTATGGTGAGGCCCTTAAAAATTTTAGTTTTTCATTTTTGGGTTAAATCATCATGCTCTTAAAAGTGAATCAATTAACAAGTATTTGATATTTGTCACAATATAATTGAATTTATTTACTTTTTTTTGTAAGATTTTAAAGTTGGTAATACTTAATATTACGATGTTTGTTATAGTAACTTTAAAGAGTTAATTGACTATTAAGTAATTAAAGTATTATGGATTTTCATTATTGGTTGCTAGACTTTTTATAAGTGAGTGCACCTTAAAGATGTCAAACAAATGAGTGATTTTTGCTATAATTTAATTGTCAAAGTGCAAATATTTAGCATTTTTAATTTTAGTTGCTAATCTTTTTTGGTCAAAAGTCTGACTGAGTTAACTAAACACTTTTAGATATAAACATTATATGCTTCAATTATTTTTATTTTTTTTTTAAAGTAAAGAAAGAATTCATTAATTGAAAACTATACAATATTTACAATAAACATCATACACAAACAAATTTATAACTAATATAACCAAAAAAAATCTTTCCATGTAGAAAACCAATTGGAACTCTTTTGATCACTCATTTTCTTCTCAATATATAGTTGTCTCGTCATACAACCTCTAGCAAGGAGATATGCAAATCTTGTATAACCATCTCATCCAAAAGATTCTTCTACTATAATTGTCCAAATTCGAATAGTTGATACCTATTGTGTACCTATCTTGCAATCAATTAACAATTCAATTCACACAAGTAGAACAGCGTGAACAGAAATTGATAAAAATGTTCCAAAAGTGATAAGCAGTAGTACACATAAGAAAAGAGTATAGAAAAACTCTCATAAATGGTGAAGGAATATTTATCGGTAAAAGTACTAGAAAATTACTAACAAATGAGAGATTGAGCTCTCCATTGGCAAAACACTAATGGGGTCCCCTAAGAAACAAAGAAAATACTAAGCTTTTCTCGAGGGGAGACAAACAAATGCTAGTATTTTCTAACAAGAGGAGAGATCGCTTCAATTATACTTTAAACATGTTTCTAGTTGTTAAATTCTTATAGATATTGGGCCTTTAATACAATCGAATCATGTATATAAGTTCAAATGAGATTCTAACCAAAAACTAATTGATAATGGGTAAAGTGACTCACAAGTTTATATACATGGTTAAGGTTTTTAATTTTATCAATGTGAGACAACCCTACTATTAAACTCCAAGACGCTCCCTCATTTGTGGACTATTAACAAGGCCCGACACGTTCACACAGTTTTTAATCAAATAGGGATGGTGATAAATCAAGATCGAACAGCCCGTTTTGATACCATATTAAATTTTCATAAAAATTAGGCCTTTAACACATACGAGTTATGCAATAAAATTCAAACCTAAAATCAATTAACAATAGATGAAATAACTCATAAACTTGTATATATATTTAAGCCATTTTACAATCCTATTATCAGACTCCAACACTAATTAAATTATCCTTAAACGTGAAAGCCCCCAAACCCAAAGAAAAAAAGATTCTCCGTTCCTCTGCTTCATCCCAATTGAAAGTCGAAGTGATACGTGTAAATTTTTTTCTACTTTTTTTTATTGATACCATACAAGACACGTTGAATATCGAAAACCTGTAGCGAAATCGAAGTCAGAGGCAAGAGGGGAGAGAGAGATCCTGTGTGTCTTACTTTTCTTTTCCATGGTCTGACTCCACGGACCAAAGAAGTCAGCACCTATTTAATCAACTGATCATAAATGCAACGCGTGAGGTGACCTCATAGCAGCTCAACCAAACAGAGCATAAAAGGTTAGAAATTAGACTGATTCTTGGTCAACAAGGAACGACCCCACCTTGAAAAGTTATATGTACCCCTTCAACTCCTCTCATCGCCTTCAGATCAGCCTACAAACCACCCTATATATATCTGTGCTCAACTTCTCCCAACCCAAAAACCATCCAAGCATCTCTCTCTCTCCATCTCTGCAAGAGTAATTTGCAAGTCTTAACACGAAATTCTTCAAAGTATTTGGTAAAGAAAGTAATTGAGGTCAAGATGGTGAATGCTTACAAGAGTATTAACATTGTCTTGGTTGCTATCGTAGTCTTCTTGACATTTTCGACCTTTGTCAGTTCAGTACATGCTATAAGGCTTTTATCTGAAGAGACTGACATGGTGGGCAACAGCCATGACCTGTATATGAAGGCTAGGAGTATCATGGCCAATTGGCTGCAGCGACTACCGGCTGGTCCTAGCGAACGTGGCGCAGGCCACTAGACAATTAATTTGAGTTTTGATTAGAAACTACAAATTAATAGTGAACCAATTAAGATATCTTGTATATATTAACAAGCAGGTTTTGTTTATTTTTGTATAAATTTCAAGTATGTTTTATTATTCATTTGATTTATAACTTTTTGCACAACAATAACAAATGAAGAAATCATGTTTCCAACAATTTGTGTGCTTTGTTTTTTATATATATTCTCATAATTTTAAAGTTTGTCACTATCTGAAAAAGATTTACAGAAGTAGGAATTTAGGAGTACAGTGTTGTAACGGATTATATATAACATAATAGGAACTTCAATTATTCTTTGAGTATATATTTGCATTTTTGAGCCTACGTTGAATTTTCTATTTCTCCAAAAAAAAAATTCTGTTTTTTGTAGAATATCGACCTTTGCCTTCTCAAAAATGTAATTTTGGGAACTGAATAATCAAACATGAGAAAGAACGTTATCCGTCATGTTCTGAAATCAGAAAATAACCTGCTTTACTCATTTGGAAATGGACAATTCTAACTGTCTCTAAATGCTGGAAGGATGGGAATTAATCTATTCAATGGTTATCCGAAGCCCTTCAAAATGTACGAAAGGATTAAAAATATGGTTGCCTTTTAAAAATTACTCTTTTGGCACATTTTGTCTGTGCAATATGCAGATCTAATTTCTCTTTTACAATGCAATGACCATCTATAAATGACGCAATATAAGAATAAATGAGGAATAAAAAGACAAGGATATATCTTAATATTCGAAGATGTGAAGGATTTTGATATTTTATTATTTTCGTAACTTTATCTCTTAGGAATAAAATTATAATTTTGTTTTTACATGTGAACTTTAAGTGTTTAAGTTCTATTGTTTTTAACCCACTTGCATTGTCGGAGAGTACTAATCACTTTCTAAATGTTGGATGATAAAGTGGTTTATGTAATCAAAATCAGAACGTCGAAGTTTTATATGACCATTTATGAACGCAAAGGGCTTTTGTAGCCGAAAATTATAACGTCAGAGGTTTTTATAACCTTCATTCGTATCTTTGCATTGAATTTTGAGAAATACTTGTGTTGTTCCCTTCACTATGTGTCCTCCGAGGTAAGAATTGCTCATTTACTCTACAAGTGTCCTATATCAAATTTGGTATCAAAACCGTGCAATTATGACTATATACTACAAAAGCGGTGTCAAACTCCGGCGGAAACACCGGCGCCATGGGCATCTGATGGACGGGAGAAGAATTTTCAATGGAAATACCATCAGTTTCCAACAGAAATTCAAATTTCCGACGGAAAATGATTCCGTCGGATTCCATCAGAATTCGATGGAATTTCCATCGGAATTTTCAGGCGCTTTTTTCAAAAAATTTCAGATCTGATTTTTTATGTTTCGGGTGGGCATGCGTTGCCTTCATTTCACCTGGGAAGAGAGAGAAAGAGAGTTACGAAGAGAGATAGAGGGAGCAAGGAAGAGAGAGAAATCGGAAGATTCATGGTTTCCGGTGGCCGGTGATCGGAAAAAAGAGTTACCGTCGTGTATAATTCAACAGTAAATCATTTATTTTAGTTAGTTTGTTCTTTGAAGTTGAAATGTTTAAATTAATTGGTGTTTTTTATGGGGATTGATTTGTATGAATGGGTTGAAGAATTGCCGCCGCCGCCGCCCGTTCATCTGCTGCCGCCAGTTCCGCCAGTAGTCCGATTATTTTTTTGGGTATTTAAAGGTTAGTAGAATTGTTGTGTTTTGAAATTATATTAATTTGGTATGTGTTGTTAAATTTTGTGAAATTCAATTTTGAAGCATATATATATGTATAGTCTATTTAATTTATTTTGTTTCGTAAAATATGGATGTGAAAAATATGGATGTGAATTATGTTAATTTTTTATTTATTTGTGAAGTATATTTATTTGAATAAGTGGAATAATATATATTAAGTATGTATATTTATAAAAATTGTATAATTATTGTAAAATGTTGAAGTATGTTAAGCATGTATAATGTGTCTTGTTTTGGTAAATGATTTAAGTTTGTTAAGTATGTTTATTTTTTGTTCGATTTGTAGTGTATATCAATTTTTTGTAAGTATGTGAAGTATATATTTTTTTGAGGTATGTTTAATTTTTTGTATGACTTGTTTGATATGTTAAGAATTTTTATTTTATTTTCATGTTAATAGTATTTTGTTATTTTTTTTTGGGTTTGTTTATTTGGATGAAGTGTGAAATAAATAGTTTAATTTGTGTTTGGTGCTTAATTAGGTTTATTTTGAAAAATAAAATAGTTATGTTAAATTTATCTTTTTGTAGCATATATGTTTAATGACATTGTTGTATTTTAGATTTTTGTGAAACTTTATTTTTGGAATACGAGAATATAAAATATGAATGTAATTTTTTTATTAGCGTCATTGGTGAATATAAAATTTATAGTAAATAATTTAATCTTCAATTTAATTTGTAATGTATGTTGATTTTGATAAATGAAATAGTTGTAAGTAGGTAAGCATGTATAATATGTTTTGTTTTGGTAAATGATTTAAGTATGTTAAGCATGTTTATTTTTTGTTGGATTTGTTGTGTATATTAATTTTTGGTAAGTATGTGAAGTATATTTTTTTAGATATGGTTAAATTGATTTCTAAAGTATATTTATTAAAATTAATTGTAGTATATATAACAATTAAGACAATCAGATTAGCAACATTATTCATATGTTATAATTGTCGCCTTAGTATATAATAGTTTTACTTTTGACAACTTTTAGGAGAAGCACCACAAGAAATGGGAGGAATTCTCTCAAGCTGCAATTGTGGATGTCATAAATAATTTTTAATTTAGTGCATTTAATTTTTAGACATAAAAATTCATATTTAGTAACCATAATATATGTTGTTTGTGTGCTTGTGGTGGTTGGCTAAGTATGGGCTTTCTATCTATTTCACTAATGTGTGGAATTTGGTCCCTTATAGGGACCTTGGGCGTGTCCTCTTTGAGGATAATATAAGACGAGCCCTTGAGAGAAGAATATCCTAGATTGTATGTCTTACCTTTCTTACAAAAAAAAAAAAAAACACACATACTCTCTCTCTCTCTCTCTCTAGGAAATGGATTTCTTCAATTTAATTTGGAAATCGCTTCTCTAATAACCCTAAGAATTTATGTATAATTTTCTATATTTATAGTTAAGGTGAGGGTCTCTAATATACGTTATATTTTTGTATTCATATTTTTTTTATGTGTTATCATGGGAAGTATCAAATGTTAGATACATTATGGTGTAAAATTTGTAGTCCATACAGGTTGATATATAATGTATAAACATAGCAGTTAAAAGGATGAAATGACTTTGTTTTAAAAGAGATTGAGATATCTAATTATTTTCGAAGGTGCTGTCATCTAATATAAAGAAAGAAGTATTTTTCGCTTATAACATAACGAGACTATTTTATACATGCGTGATACATGATCTCAACTGTTTCATGCTATGAGCTGATTATTTCATGAATCAAGACCTACTTCTAATGGGTTAATTTTTCCATGTATAATCCACTTTACAACTAAACTTAGTGAGATTTGAGACTTTTAAACATAGGGGAGAAGGATTTGATTCACCAGTTAAAGTTTTCATTGGTTGGAAAAAGGCAATTTTGCTAATTATACGATCAAGCTAAGTAAATCAGACATGTTTTACTAACTATTCATAAAATATTTATGAGACAAGTGATTTTATAAAATGAATACTCTATAGTTTTTAAATTAAAATCTAATTTTAAAGATAGTTAGGTGCATCACACAGGTCTATACTAGTACAAATTATAACAACTCCTAGCATCTTAAGCCCTGTTCTTTTTGAGTTTTTTGGTCAGTATGTCATTAATATTTTTATTTTTATCTAATATGTCATTGAATTTATAATTTGATCTTATATGCCACTAACAAATATTTTATTATCTTAAATGTCACTATTGGCTCCCACACAGCTGGCTACTATAGCTAAAAGATTAATTTTAATTTTATTTATGTAAAAGAAGGAAAAAGTAAAATTTAATATAAAATGAAAAAATTGAGTTAAGTCATCCATTAATCAAAAGTGAAAACAGGGGATTTGCATTCCAAGCTAACAACAACTTATAAAACTAAATGGGAAAATAGAGAGCAAACAAACAAAAACATGGGCGAGGGTAATCAAACATCAAGCGAAATCCAATCCAAAATTCATGAAATTTCAAGCCCAAAATCACATAATCAACTCCAAAATACCAAAACGAAAGTCAATTCATGAAATTTTTGCAAACTACAAAACTAGATCTAAAAAATCAAAACATGGGAAATAGATGTTTGAAAATTATATTTGAAAACCTAAAATTCTAATTTAGAATTACTCTATTCTAAGCTAAGTAAAGGAGTTCTCAAATTGGTACTTCTTGCTTCAATTTATGGGCCTCGAAATGTCCTCTGCTCATTTGGTTGCCATCAATTTAATGATGATCCTGGTGCTAATTCAAACTTTGATGGTGATTTGGCTTGGGATTCAATGTCGGTGGTATGTATTGCAATGGTAAAGGCTGACGATACCTCGTGTTGATCATGATGATGTGCTAGTGAAGTCAAACAAAGGAGAGTAATGGTATGGTGGTTGCGTTTGCTTGTGTTTGCGGAGAAAAAGAAAAAACTGGGGGGCATATGGCAAGCAGAATCATGGAGGGAGGAGGCAAGTAGGGAAGGTTAAGCATCACGGTTTTCAATTTTGACCAATTTCTTTTTTTATTTTGGTTTCACGTTTTACCTATAGTAGTCGGCTATGCAAGGCCTAGCAGTGGGCGAAGCTTGCTGATGTGATGATTATTTCCACTGAAACTGTAGAATTAAAGTTTGGAAACTAAAAATATCAAAAGTTGTTGATAGAATAATGGCTAAATATACTGCATTTTAAAAAGGCAATATTTGATAGTATGTCACTCTAATAAGGCAACCAAATATAGTGCATTTAGAAAAGACAATATTAGATAATCTTTTATCATACATACAAAATTTAATAGATAAGATTCTTTGTCTTAAATAGATATGGATGCTTCTTATCCATTGCCCTAAGGCGACATTTAGCAAAATCTTTTTTCGTTTATTTTAAACCAAGATTAAAGGTAAAATATTAATTTTTTTTGTCCTTTTTATCAAATAACTTTTCCAAAAAGTAATTGATTTACAAAAAAACAATTGCATTTAGAAGCCACACCTTTCCCTTTCGAAATACCAATGGAATTAGACAAATCTCTAACATACTCACCAACATCAATTACCTCAGCAATACACTAATCTAATGTGGATAGCAAAAATGATGAATCATCTGCAAAAAGTAACATAATTTTTATAGTAAACTACAAATGCATAATTGGTGAGTACAAGCTTAATCCTGGTGAGCTGCATGTATTTTTTAGTGAGGTGAACTTTCTTTTTTCTAGTGAGCTGAAAACGATCTTTGGTGAGCATAGAAGTACTCTACCAAAAAAAAAAAACCCCATAATTTTTATAGTGAGCTAGATTGCATGATTGGTGAGCACAAACTTAATCCTAGTGAGATGAACATATTTTTTAGTGAGATGAACTTTTTTGCCTAGTGAGCTGGAAACTATCTATAGTGAGTGCGAACTGTTTATAATGAGTTGTTTCTTTGCTGTTAGGCAAACTCATATTTAGTGAGAATTAATTTTCTTTTTAGTGAGCTGAACACAATTTTTTGGTGACTGAACATTATTGACTATTGATGTATACAGACATGTTTTATAATAATGATTAAACATATTCTTAGTGGGCTAAACTTTTTTTACAGTGAGATAAACATTGTATATTAACCATTAATAAACAATTAGAACTAACAATATATAACTTAAACAAAAAAAAAATCATTCTAATAAATATTGAAAATCAACTAATAACAAAACCACATATATTCAAACCTCCTACTACATTATATTTCTAGAAGAAAAATTCACAATGATGAATGCAATCCAATTCAAAAATCTAGAAATTAGGTCATTAGAAGACAAAATTATAGCACAAAAAATTCAAAATCAAAAATAAAAACAAAGATTAGCACAAGTATAATCAAACCTGAAGAAGAACTCGCGTTTGAAAAATCAATAAGATTAATAGGCACATTGAGATCAATACCAGGCATTAAATCAATACCAATGAAGAAACCAAAGAGATCGATAGCAAAGCACACAGCAAAAGAAAAGGAGCAAGCAAAGAAGAAGCATGCGAGATTCAAGTTGAGAAAGTTTTTTTTTTTTTTTGGGTTAAATAAAAACCCGAGAGGATAAGGAGGGAAGGAAAGAAAGAATCCAAATAACGTCCAGCCCAAAAAATGCAACTCAAACCAAATGAATACGGCCCAATTGGACAAATGAAATGTCAAACCAGTTGTATCCAATAATTTGCATCTTAGTGGGCATGTAAAATAATCATGAATATCTCTAATCCAAATTAAAACAAATTAGGCGTTTATCTTCGTTTTTCTATATTCTCAAATAGGGAAAAATGCTCATGGTTCAGCTAAGAATTCTTTTGTTTTGTTTTGATTTTATTATTTTTTGGAAGGGACCACTATAGAGATTGACCAACAAATACTGGCCCCCCAACTAATAAATGGATCCCCCCTGTTAGTCCACACCATGGCTGGTGTTTGCGGACAAATTTGAGCAGAGTGTATGGTGGAGGCCCTTAAAAAATTTAGTTGTTCATTTTTGGGTTAAATCATCATGCTCTTAAAAGTGAATAAAATAACAGCTATTTGATATTTGTCACAATATAATTGAATTTATTTACTCTTTTTTTGTAAGATTTTAAGTTGGTAATGCTTAATATTGGAATCTTGGTTATAATTAACTTTAAAGAGTTAATTGACTATTAAGTAACTAAAGTATTATGGATTTTCATTATTCGTTGCTAAACTTTTTATAAGTGAGTGCACCTTAAAAAAGTCAAACGAATGAGTGATTTTGGCTATAATTTAATTGTCAAAGTTCAAATAGTTAGCATTTTAATTTTAGTTGTTAATCTTTTTTGGTCAAAAGTCTGAGTGAGTTAAGTAATACTTTTAGATATAAACATTATATGCTTCAATTATTTTTTTTTTGAAAGTAAAGAAAGAATTCATTAATTTAAAACTATACAGTATTTACACTAAACATCATCCTCAAACAAATTTATAACTAACATAACAAAAAAAAAAACTTTCGATGTAGAAAATTAATTGAAACTCTTTCGATCACTCATTTTCTTCTCAATAGTTGTCTCATCATACAACCTCTAGCAAGTCGATATGTGTTGAATGTGAATTTTAATTATTGGGGATAAAGTTTATATGAATAATCCTACTCAGTTTATAAGTTCATAAAAAGCTTGAATTATCATAATAAGAATTAAACGTCCAAGTCAAAACATAGAGAGGCACACATCGTGATTATTGTGTATCGACAATTTAACCAAAGCCACATGAAGGAGAGATTTAATTACCACCTTCCATTTACATAATTCCATTTCACAATCAAAAAAGTGGGCTTCAAAATAATCCATGGACCCTAAGCATATGATGGAATAACAAAAAATACATTTACATGATTTATGTAATCATATAATTATTAGGGTGACATTAATGGTTAACCAAGCCCCTCATCTCCCACGTTTGCTTGGGGTACAAATATAATATCTCAGTAAAGGACTCCAAACCAACATATATGCTGATTTCATGTGCTTTGGTGGCATTCTTTCCCTGCCACACATAGTCTCCCACTAGCACCGCCGTCCCATGTTTTGCTGCTACGTGGACTTCCAAAAGCAACCTCTCCTTAGTTATTATAAAAGAGAAGGAAGCAGAGGAACGTAGAGGGAGGTTACAGACTGAGAGCAAAAAAAATAGACACTGAGCGAGAACGAGGAAAAAGTAAAGAACAGAGCCAAAAAAAAAGGATTGCAAAGAAGAAGAATTGGAACAAAAGTACGGCGTTCATTCTTTCTTTGTATCAATTTTCTGGAGATTTTGAAGGTAACAGAAGAGTTGAGTTAAGTTAATCTAACCTCTTCCATGTCTCTTGTCTCTAAATTCCTCTTTTCGATGGCTATTTATAAGAGCCATATACAATTTTATCGACAATGAAAGCAACGTAGCAATCGAAGCGATTGGGTACTTTATTACGGATTCGAAAGGATCAATCAAAATAGAAAACTCTCAAGCTTTAAATTTGAAAGGACTCTCAAATTCGGATTTGCAAGGATCCCGGGTCTGCAAGAACTCATAACTTCGGATTTGTAAGGATCTTGGGTGTGAAAGGATCCATACAAAAAAATCCTTGAAGAACTCAGTTCGAGAGGACCCAAAAGAAATCAGATTCGGGAGGATCCAAATTCATATCAACCCAGAATGTTGTATGTCCATTAACAAAATTAGGCAAAAAGAAAATGTAGTTTAGGTTCAAGTCTCTGCCTTCTGTAGGTTAGATGGAAGCTACCAACATCATAATGTTGCTAATCTAAGTGTCAGGCATTGAATTGAAAGAGACGTGATAATGAAATCATGAATGAGCATGGCGATCCTACTTCAGACTTTTCATTCACTCACCTTTCCCTTTGTTTTCTTTTTGTTTTGGCGGCCAAACCTTAAAAAAAATAATAAAAAACCTTCTAGACCGAATCGAGTTCATAAAAAGAAATGAAAATAATTTCCTTTGATCCGGTCCGGAGGCTTGCCTAAGTCCCAAAAAAAAGAAGAAAAAATTCAAGTTCTTGTAACGTGGTTTATGATTTGGGTTGTCCGATTTGAGTCAAATTTGCTTTCTTAATTCCACAAATTCATGAAAAGAGAGGAGTTAAATCACTGAGCGTAATCGACCCATGTTAAAATGCAGTAAAATACATCTGAATTTTCTTTTTAGGGTCTTAAAAAAAAATAATCTCTACGACCCTCTCATCCAACCCTTATGAGTTTGTAGGATGTTGATCCTTGCGGATCTCGAGTCCTCGCGAACTCAAGAAATATAGATTCTTGTGGATCTTGAGTTGTTTCTCGAGTTCGTCAAAACGAAAACGGGGAAAAGGATTTTGTATGTTTATAAACACGACAAAGAGAACACCATGGACGAACCTGTAATAAAAGGAATGAAGAAGTTAGGCTCGGTAATACTCAAGTTGAATCAAACAAATGTACTACTATAATTCGCTTTGGTGAAAGTCTAATTGATTTTAGGGGGTAGAAAAGTGGATGATGAATCAGTCGCTTTTATAGCTCTTTACAAGTTCAAATCAACTAAGTTGTTTAACCTAAACATCTCCTATGGGTGTTGGACTTTTTTGATTTTTTTTTTAAATTAAAAAAATATGTTATAAATGATAATCAAGAGAACACAAAAAAAGAGAATAGTGAAATGGGGTGATTTTAGTATTTATTGTGCCGTGGTTTCACACTAATCAACTCCCTAAAAAAAAAAAAGAGTACATGCTTAGCCTATAAAGTCAAGTGACAATGACAAAAAATGAGGAAAAGATAAATATTTGTTCTGGAGGTTGTGTACGTGAGTTTGGGTGCTTTGGAATGAAATCAAAACATATTCAAAGTTAAACAAGTCAACAGAACTTGTTACCATAATTCCTCAGTGGATGCAAATAATGTTCATACATCTACTTGAACAAAATTTGTAAAAGGGAAAATAAAATATATGACTAATCCAATATTGACTAGAGCTACAGTGACTTAATTCTAATAACGATATGTAGGAGACTCGATATAAAATTTTTCGAGTTCAGCCTAAATCGAGGTCCTCAAACGGGCTTAAACTGACCCCCTCAAATTTTCACGTCTAAGAAATGGACCAAAAACCATTATTCGTTTTCCCCGTCTTTCATAAAAGGTTAAAGTTATAGTTTTGTGACATTTTGTTACATGTTATGTAACAAAAAAAAGAGCTTTTAAAAAAAATCGAAGCCTTTTTTCAAATAATAAGTATGGCAAAATGGACCAAAACCAAGCCAAACATACAACACAGCTTACTAAATTTCCCCCTTGCAAGACGTAAGCCTAAATAGTTTTTGAGCTAAGAACTACGTCAATTTGATCTCGCCAAAAGTACGTAGGAAGTCCTCAAATAAATTTTGGTTCAATTGGAAGTCAAAACATATATATACACATATATATGTATGTGTGTGTGTGTGTGTGTAAATATATATATATATATATATATATATGGACCGATTATAGGAAGGGCTAAATCAGCAAATAAAAAATGGTCTTCAACTGGCTAAAAAAATGCATAACTTAGCTATCAAAGCCAAAGAAAATTAAACGATAAAATTAAGCCAAAAAAATCGAGAGACAAAATTAAATCATAGTCCATATAAATAAAATCCAAAACTAAAATCAAATTAAATTATGGTTATTAAAATAACCAAAGTAAAATACAAATTAAACCAAATTAAATTTTACAGAACTACGGTTGGTTTGATCCTTTATAAAAGAGGTACGTAGGCAACTCACGATGAAAATTGAGTGCAACCCAAATTCCAATTCAAATAAAATTAACCGTTCGCTAACTTGCACATGAAGAATGTGTACGTTTAGTATCCTTCCTAAAAGGTACCTATGCAGCCACTATCTGATACAATTAAATTTTGGGTACGGGAGATTTGACGTTAAAAATAAAATAATAGTCGATCCAAATAATACAAAGTCTTATTAACGCAAAGCTAAACAAAGAAAGAAAAAGTAAAACAGAACGAGTCGGAATCAAAGGGTGGTCTCCTGAGAGGGGGACGTAATTAAGGAGGTTTATCCTCTTAAATAGGGTTGCACTCAAAATAAACCAATATAAATTTTTATACGTCGGAAAGTTATGTTGTACATATTATTTATTTTTATTAAATTTTTGCTCAACAATATGCGAATCTTGTATAATCATCTCGTTGAAAAGATTCTTCTGCTATAATTGTCCGAATTTAAATAGCTGATACTTGTTGTATACCTATCTTGCAATCAATTAACAATCCAATATCACACAAGCAGAACAACGTGAAAATAAATCGATAAAAATGTTCCAAAAGTGATAGGCAATACTACACATGAGAAAAGAGTATAGAAAAACTCTCACAAAAGGAGAAGGAATACTAGAAAATTATGAACAAATGAGAGATTGGGCTTACCATTTTCTAACAAGAGGAGAGATTGCTTTAGTTATACTTTAAACATGTTTTTAATTCTTAAATTCTTATAGAAATTGGGCATTTGATGCAATCGAATTATGTATATAAGTTCAAATGAGATTCTAACCCAAAATTAATTGACAATGGGTAGAGCAACTCACAAATTTATATATATGTTCAAGATTTTTAATTTTATCAATGTGAGACAACCCTGCTATCAAACTCTAACACGCCCCACCATATGTGGACAATTATATACATATTTCATCTCGATTGAAAGTGGAAACAATACGTGTAATTTTTATATTGTTACCTTTGTTACCATACCAGACACGTGACTCCACGCGCCAAAGAAGTCAGCACCTATGTAATCAACTGATCATAAATGCCGGATCATAAATGCAACGCGTGATATGACCTCGCAGCAGCTCAACCAAACACAGCTTAAAAGGTTCGACTTAGACTGCTTCTTGGTCAACAAGGAACGACCCTACCTTGAAAAGTTATATGTACTCCTTCAACTCCTCTCATCGCATTCGGATCAGCCTACGAACCACCCTACATATATATATATATATATATATATATATATATATATATATGTGCTCAACTTCTCCCAACCCAACCCAAAAACCATTCAAGCATCTCTCTCCATCTCTGCAACGAGTGATTCGCAAGTCTTAACAAGAAATTCTTCAAAGTATTTGGTAAAGAAAGTAATTGAGGTCAAGATGGTGAATGCTTACAAGAGTATTAACATTGTCTTGGTTGCTATCGTAGTCTTCTTGACATTTTCGACCTTTGTCAGTTCAGTACATGCTATAAGGCTTTTATCTGAAGAGACTGACATGGTGGGCAACAGCCATGACCTGTATATGACGGTTAGGAGTATCATGGCCAATTGGCTGCAGCGACTACCTGCTGGTCCTAGTGAACGTGGCGCAGGCCACTAGACAATTAATTTGAGTTTTGATTAGAAACTACAAATTAATGGCGAACCAATTGAGATATCTTGTATATATTAACAAGCAGGTTTTGTTTATTATTGTATAAATTTCAAGTATGTTGTATTATTCATTTGATTTATAACTTTTTGCACAACAATAACAAATGAAGAAATCATGTTTCCATCAATTTGTGCTCTTTATTTTATATATTCTTAGAATTTTAAAGTTTGTGACTATCTAGAAAACATTTATAGAATAAGGAATTTAGGAGTACAATGTTGTAACAAATTTTATATAACATACTACGAACTTCAATTATTCTTTGAGTATATGTTTGTATTTTTGAGGTTATGTGGACTTTTCTATTTCTCCAAAAAAAAAAAATCTATTTCTTGTAGAATGTCGACCTTTGCCTTCTCAAAAATGTAATTTTGGGAACTTAATAATAAAACATGAGAAAGTACATTATCCGTCATGTTCTAAAATCCTAAAAGAACCTGTTTTTCTCATTTGGATATGAACAACCCTAGCTATCTATAAACGCTAGAAAGATGGGAATTACTCTATTCAATGGTTATTCGAAGCCCTTCAAAATCTACAAAAGGATTAAAAATATATATGATTGCCTTTTAAAAACTACTCTTTTGGCACATTTTGTTTGTGCAATATGCAGATCTAATGTCTCTTTTAGAATACAATGACCATTTGTAAATGGCGCAACATAAGAATAAATGAGGAATAAAAAGACAAGGATATATCGTAATATTTGCAGATGAGAAGAATTTTGATATTTTTATTATTTTCGTAACTTTATCTTTTAAGAATAAAATTATTTTTTTTTCTTTTGAACTTTAAGTGTTTAAGTTGTATTGTTTTGAACCCACTTCCACTGCCGGAGAGTACTAATCACTTTCCAAATGTTGGATGATAAAGTGGTTTATGTAATCAAAATCAGAACGTCGGAGTTTTGTATGACCATTTATGAATGCAAAGGGCTTTTGTAGCTGAAAATTATAACATCAGAGGTTTTTATAACCTTCATTCATATCTTTGTGATCATATTTAGTTTCCTTATTATTTTAGGGTTGTTCTTTGTTTAAACTCCCAATGCATTAGGAAGTTAAATTTAATTCCCCCCCCCCCATAGAAGGGAGTCACACTTGATGAATGGATTGTCTTGAATTTTGAGAAATACTTGCGTGTGTTCCCTTGACTATGTGTGAGTTCCTCCGAGGTAGGAATATAATTGCTCATTTACTCTATGAGTGTCCTACATCAAATTTGGTATCAAAACCATTCAATTATGACTATTGCCAGTTTTCTCTTTGCTTTTAGTTCTTTTGCTTCCCAAGTGATAAAAAAGAAGCTACAGACTTGACATTACTGTCCATCAACTCTTATTCTGTAGTTATAGAACTATAATTTGGGACAATTAACACATGACAAAATAGGGAGATTTTTCCCATTTCTTTCTCTTTTCTATATTCAATGTGTGTTTTTATTGACACATAAAAAAGTTCAATCAGACAACATGTAAATTGGCTTAAATATTCAAAATTTTACAAGCGACATTGTAAATTAACTACTTTTGCGGCTATCTTCAAAGAGATCGCCTCATCAAAATGTTAGTACAGCGACATTGTAAATTAACCACTTTTGTGGTTATCTTTAAAAAGATCGCCTCATCAAAATGTTAGTACAAAATTGGTAGAGTATTGTGTCAAGGAGATAATGGCTCTAAAATGTCTATCGTAAAAGGTTCATCATATAAATTTACATTACATGACATTAATGTCAAATTAGTGCATTAGTGTAATCTTAATAATTATTTTCCTCGTTTGCCATTGCTCAATATAAATAGTCTAATGATAGAATATGAAAGCATGACGTAAGCGAGACAAGTGAATTATGATCTGGCTGTCTTCTATTCTCTTTGATTTCTTGCACTGCACCTGCATGTAATAAGTCAGCCCCCATGTAATCGATCTTTTAATTGCGCGCCATGAGATGACTTCAAGGCGTTGCTCAAGCTTGAACACAAATAGGGCATACACTTAAAATTAGACTAGTTCTTGGACAACAAGGAACAACCCCTATCCACAAGCCTTTAAAAAAAAGAAAAACCAAAAAAAAAAAGATGGTACACCGTCAACTCATCAGTCATTCTTGTGCCTAGGGCTGTTCATCGATTTCGGACCGGACCGGCCTGGACCAAAGGCCGGTTAAGATGAATTTTGTGGACCGACCGAACCGGTCCATAGTCGATTTGGACTGAACCGAGATCGGACTGACTTCGACCAAGTCTCCAAGGTCTAAAATAAATTGAAATAAAATATAAAAATGAAAAATAGGATGCTGTTCACTTCATCAAATGAGTTGCTACTAATGGTATCCATATGTAATCTACTGCTCAATATTAAATGTTGTTGTTCACCTCAATATTAAATGTTCAAAGTATCACTAACATCAATCTCATTATTCTTACGACGCAGGTTGCCAAGATCTAAAACAAACACATAAAAAAACAAAAATTAAAAGTTAGAACATGTAAATATGTGATCATATACAATAAATAAGCAAAATTTAAAAAGGAAATGAAAAAATGAAAGTTGCCTTTATCAAGGTCCCTTAATTCATCGAAATAGTCATCTATATCAATATCTATTCTACTGCTTGGCCTAAGCCAATCTTGTACACATATAGGAGCTTGGACCATCTGTTCACAATCAAGCCAAACAAATTCAACAGTTAACAAAAGACAAATATGTTACAAAATTATAATACAATACAAAGAATGAAAGAAATATACTAATTCAATTAATTACCTTTGGAGTTAAAGAAGTTTTAAATGAATCACGTGTACGCCCTCCTGCACTGAATGCTGATTTCAATGCAACCGTAGAAGCAGGCACGGTCAATACATCATGAGCCATACGGGTAACCATGGGATATCGAAGATCATGTACTTTCCACCAACCCAACTGTTAGACTTTAATCCACAAGGACACAAGAGGTGGATGAATTGTGTCTACCAATTTTTCGAACTGTTTCAAAAACATTCGTGAGAACTGTTTGGAGTAAGTGTTTCTAGTAAAACAGAAACCAAACTTATTTCAGAACACTCGTGAAACCTCTTTATGATGCGTGTTCTCAGTGAAACAGAAACGAAAGTAATTGCGGAAATAGTAAAGGAGACATAATATTTTTACGTGGAAAACCACCTCTGGCCCAACTGAGGTGTAAAAATCACGACCTACCACTGTAGGATTTCAGCAACACTTTCACTAAACGGGCCGAACACGTTACAACCGTAATACACGTAACTTAGTCTACCCAAGACTCTCGTTACAAACACACATCCAAAGTCTCCCTAGACATGGACAAAACACTCACGGACACAATTACCACACGTCTCCTAAGAGACCACGTCCAACAGTTTGGACAACCTCTAATCACTACGACGGAAAAGAGATAAAGAACACCTTACTCGAATGCTTCTAAATAAGCTAAGTGCAAGGTACAATACAACTCCTATTATGCCAATGACAAAGACTCAATTAAGCGCACACTATGAAGGTTTTTCTAACAGGAAAAATTTAGACTCAAAAGCAATTTCAGCACCTTCAAGAACTCGTGAAAACCGGTGAAAAAACACTTAATAAGAATGGGGGATAAGTCTTCCTTAAATAAGGGATGTGAAAAATCCTTGTTCCTCTCGAATCCTTGGGCTACAAGGAGACGAAGAAGAGGAGAACTCTTCTTTCCAAATTTTAATAGGAGATCCCTCATATCTTTCCATTTATCTTATCTTTCCAAAAAACAAGATATACTTGGTGGATATTCTTCCAAAAGATAAAATCAAATCTGTTAACAATATTTGTAGTGAAAGAAATCCTTTTTGACTGAAATACCATTTAGGAAAGTTATTCCTAATTTATTTCTAGAAAATCGACAGTCAACACTTCCCAAAAAATGTTTGAAAATTAAATTTATGTTCTAGTCTCAGAGCACTGTAGTTCGGATCTCATGGACCAGTTCTAAGACAGTGTTCTGAGTCCTGAACTCATTCAAAGTGAATGCTAAATTGTAGATCTTCTACTTGGCATATTAACAAGAATCTACCATATATACATTCAATCCTAAGACTCTTGTTCTCAACAGTACTTCTTGTATAAGTCCATGCTTCCACTCCCAAAACTGTTCGGAGGGAGTGTTCTTTACTGCTTCTGTCATAATTCCATGCAATCACTCCTGGAACTGTTCTGAGGGAGTATTCTCAATTTCTTCACACGATGTCATCATGATGCTCTAAGCTCATTCAAACTGCTGCATATATTTGTTCGAATCCTGTCTCAACATACAAGTCAAGCACAACACATAGCTCATAACATGTTGACTAGAGCATTTGGATTGTCATCATCAAAACCTTATACATTAATTGGGTCAACAATTTTCCCCTTTTTGATGATGGCAAACCAAATGACCTTAAGTCGAAACGGGAGTCAAAAGTAGGGCAGGATAGGCTAGTGCTAGAACAAACAAGGTCAAAATTTTATGCAAGGCACACAAGTAAGAGAAGCAGTAGTGAGAGGTCAACTTAACCGGAGGACTAAGGTCTTGCTCGTCTTCCCCCTTTTGACATCATCGAAACAGGGTCTACAAGCCAAAGATCTGAGGCCAGCATAGATGTAATCACCACCCTAGGGGTAATATGGGAAATAGTAGCGATACACTCAAGCATATAATACAGTAAGGGTATTGGCCATCCGAGTGACGCACAAATAAGAAGCATAGAATAAGCAAAGATCATAAAACTACAAAAGTTATCCACGAACAGTCACAATCCAAGGTGTTCAAACACCAGTAAGAGGAGCGATCACAAAAATAAGTAGCAAGGGGAAAGAGGAATATTCAAGTTCAGAAGGAAGGGGGAGAGAATTTAGAGGTACGACCAAAAATGGCAAGCATAAGGGCCTCATGTCGTTGGGCATTCAGCTTCTGTTCTTCAGTAAGGGCCTTCTTGACTTCTTCAATTTCACCTTGCAGGGAGAGCTGGTCCTGCATAAGGGTGTTCAGAGTAAGGGTACTGGAGGATGATGGTTCCTTGAGAACAGGGTGGAAGGGTGTTTGGAACCCTTGTTCGGAACCGGTGTTCCCATCTTTGGTCACTGGAAATCTTCACCCTATTAAAATACTACCCCCTATTTCATCTGTATTCTGGCGGCTTACTCTCTTTTGCAATGTAATTCCGGACTGCTCAAATACTGAAGTCAGCAAGAACCCAGACCCCATGTCGTGATCATTGGACGTGTTCGCAATACGGGCAATGTGGTGAATCATGATCGCGGGTAAGTTGATTTTCTCACCCCGATCCAAAAGATCAGTAAGGCACATGTCCATAGGATCAGCCAAATTACGTCCCTGACCCCTAGGAATGACATTCTTAATGACCAACCAGAACAGTAATCTATGCAAAGGGAGCATTTCCCCCTTACGCATAGATCGGGGCCTAGTGATTGTAGGGTCCTGAGCTAATCTTTGAGTTAGCTCGAGCAGTCTCTCCTCTCCCAACATAGTCTTGTCCTCATGGACATACACAGCAAAACCATCAGCTGGCACCCCAAGCATTTCCCCTAAGTCGGCAGCATCAAACCTAAGTCTATGCCCACCAACTGTGCTGGTCACCACCCCATTGCTGACCACACAGTGGGCATAGAACTCAGCCAACTCAGGAACAGAACATCCACGCTGAGTGTTCGTAAACAAGTTCAGCCACCCCTGAATTCTCAGTTTCTCCAAAAACACCTCAAGCCCTTGTTCCTGAAAGTAGGCTATTTTGATTACCTTCCCTCTAACTACAGATATTTGAAGAAAGTGTTGGTATCTTTAAGGAAGGGTCATGCCCTTTTTGGTTTTCTTCATGGAGGTTTCAGAACACTCCTCTACCTGTTCAGCTGACTATTCTAGTGTTGCTCTCTTAGGAGCAGAGGCTTTGAAAGGAGCAAGTTGAGGGCGCGTTTGGGCAGGTGTTTTGAGAGGTGTTTTGGGTGGTGTTTGGGCTGCTGTTTTGCGGGTTGTTTTCTTCTGTGGGGCAGGTATCTCAATTATATCCTCAGGCAGTGTGGAAACAGAGGCAGGTCCCGAACTTCTTGTTTGGTGTTGATAGATCAGAGTGTTGTGAGGGATGATGGGTGTAGTGGTGGTCTTCTTTTGGCGCTTAAAGCCAGGTTTGAAGGTTGGTTGGGGAGAAGGTGTTGTGGTTCTCTTGAACCGTACAATAGGTTCATCATCATCATCATCATCATCACTGTCCACAGTGAAAACATGTGTAGGAACAGTGCTTTCTGTGCTCATCCCTTCCCCCAAATCCCTTTCACATTCAACAAATGCGACAACCTCCTTTTCAATTTTGGTTGGTTTGTACTCAACTAGTTCCCAACCAGTGATTGGGTTCGTAGAGGGGATTATCCTAGGGTTTAATGCAACAGACCCTAGATCTAAACTCTTCAGAAACTCAAAAATCGGAGTTGAAATAGAGTAAGAAAGGGGAGGAACAATGCCCATACCAGGTGCTGGGTTGCTTGGCGATACCTCAGTCATAGTGTTGGACTAGTTACTCCACCTTGTTCTCAATAATCGATCCTGGAGAGAACGTGGGCAGGAGGTCTTTCACCCAGTGGAGTTGCGGTTGCCTTGGTTGCTTGCCATTAGAGAAGTTCAAGAGAAAGAGGTTAGGGTTTGGAGACTTTGGGAACAGGAGGAAGGAGCAATTTCGGGCGAGTGGGCGGAGAGTGAAGAGAGGAAGGTCGGTGTTTTGGGAGAGAGAAAGTAGAAGGGGAGGTATTCGGACGATTGCTTTTCTTTTAAAGGAGAAGTTTCCTTTTCTACTTGCTTTCCCGTCGTGCCACTTTACTAGTGTATTTGCAAGCAAGGATCGAATCAGTTCCCAGACCTTGTTCTGACTGCTAAATATTCGGTGTCTCAGGACAATAAGGGCAATATCATTAGATCTCAACAAGTGTCAGCAATTCATATTCCACACATGTGCTAGCAATAACACAATTTTTGACAACATCTTCTGAAACACATTTTATTTGGCCTAGTTTCTTTAACTAGTCAATCATTGGGGGATAAATAAGCATGTTCAAGTCCCTTTAATTATACCCAATTCAAGTCTATTCCTCTCAAATTGTTCTCTACTCAGTGCCTTCGTAAATATATCAGCAATTTGTCTATCAGTGGCACCAAAATTCATTGAAATTAAGCCATTTTCAACATTGTCTCTCAAAAAGTGATGACGTATGTCAATATGCTTAGTCCTTTTGTGTTGACATGGGTTTTTGGCAATGTTAATTGCACTTGTGTTATCACAGAATATGGGAATGCACCCTGTGTCAATACAAAAGTCCTTGAGTTGTTATCTTATCCACAACAGTTGAGCACAACACGAGGCAGCTGCCACATATTCGGCTTCTGCTGTAGACATGGCAACGGAGTGTTGTTTCTTGGTTGCCCAAGATACCAAACAGGGTGCAAGAAAGTGAGCCATACCTGAGGTGCTTTTCCTATCAACTAGGAATCCAGCATAGTCAGCATCTACATACCCAATGAGATCAAAGTTGCACCCTCGAGGACACCAAAGTGCCAAGTCAGGAGTGTGTTTTAAATACCTTAGAATCCGTTTTACAGCTTTCAAGTGTGTTTCTTTAGGATTTGACAGAAAACGGACACTCAAACCAACACTGAAAATAATTTCAGGTCCACTAACAGTTAGGTACAGAAGCGACCCAATCATGCCCCTATATAATTTTTCTTTAACTGAAGGGCTCCTATCATCTTCAACCAACCTAGTTGAAGGAGAGATGGGTGTGTCTATGGACTTAGCCGACTCCATACCAAACCTCTTAATTAACTCCCTGACATATTTTTGTTGATGAATCATAGTTCTGTTCGAGGTTTGCTTGATTTGTAAGCCTAGGAAAAAGTTAAGCTCACCCATCATGCTCATCTCAAACTCATTCTTCATCAAATTTGAAAAATCATCACACAAGTCATTGTTGGTTGCACCGAATATTATGTCATCGACATATATTTGCACAATCAACAAATGTTCCCCCTTTGTTTTGAGAAACAAGGTATTATCAACCTTGCCTCTTTGAAAACCATTATCAATTAGAAATTTTGACAAACGTTCATACCAAGCTCTATGAGCTTGTTTTAGACCACAAAGTGCTTTGTCAAGTTTAAACACATGATTAGGCAATTCATGGTTTTCAAAACCAGGGGGTTGGCTTACAAATACCTCCTCTTTAAGGTATCCATTGAGAAATGCACTTTTGACATCCATTTGGTATAGCTTGAAGTCCATGTGTGCTGCAAAGGCTACCAAGATCCGGATAGCCTCAATCCTAGCAACAGGTGCAAATGTCTCCTCATAGTCGATCCCTTCTTCTTGGTTATACCCTTGAACCATCAGTCTGGCCTTGTTCCTAGTGACTGTTCCGAACTCATCCAACTTGTTCTTGAACACCCACTTAGTATCAATTATTGATTTGTCTTTTGGCCGTGGTTCAAGGTGCCAAACTTTGTTCCTTTCAAACTGATGGAGCTCTTCTTGCATGGCAATAACCCAATCTGAATCTGCAAGAGCTTCATGAACATTTTTTGGCTCAATGTTAGACAGAAACGCATAGAAGGCACAATAGTTTTTGACATTAGACCGAGTTTGCACCCCTGTGTTAATATTAGATATAATCATATTGAAAGGGTGCGAGCTCTGATGTTTCCAAGCTCTAGTAGTAGGAGGAGCCACAAACAGTCTCTCCTGGACACTCGATGAAACAGGGTCTGGATCTGTTCTGGAGCCTGTTCCCACAGCTGTTCGGGAAGGCTCAGGATGAGTGGATCGGTTTTGTCTTAGTTCAGATTCAGTAGAGCTTCCCCCTGATTGGTTGGCTTCCTGTCCAGCTTTTAGATTTTCAAATCCAGAACTTGTTTCACCTTCAGGAAACTTACCATTTTCTTCCATAGAGTTTTGAGTGAGCGAAGAGTATTTCCTTACAAGACCCAGTTGAAATTCTTCATCCTGTGCATCATGCTCAACCAAGGAGTTAGATTCACCAAACAAAACATGCACACTTTCCTCAAAACATAAGGTTTTTTTGTTGAACACTTTATATGCCTTACTGTGTGAAGAGTATCCTAAAAATATGGCTTCATCACTCCCTGGGTCAAACTTTCCTAAGGATTCCTTCCCATTATTGTGCACATAGCATTTGCATCCAAACACCCTCAAGTGCATGATATTGGGTTTTCTTCCTTTGAAAAGTTCATGGGGAGTCTTATTGAGTATAGGTCTGATCATGCATCTATTTATAATGTAACTTGATGTATTCAATGCCTCTGCCCAAAAGTTTCTAGGAAGACCACTAGCGACAAGCATTGTCCTAGTCATGTCTTCTAGATTATGATTTTTACGCTCTACCACCCCGTTCTGTTGGGTTGTTCTTGCGGCAGAAAAATTGTGATCAACACCATGTTCATTACAATAATCACTGAAGCTTGAGTTTTCAAATTCTTTGCCTTGGTCAGACCTTAGACTTACTAATGGGTGTCCTACTCTCTTTTCAATTTTCTTAAGAAGCACAAGAAACTTCTCAAAGGATTCATCTTTTGATGCCAAGAATAAAGTCCAAGTGAACCGAGAGTAGTCATCCATTATGACAAACACATACTTCTTCCCACCTCTACTTGAGATCTTCATAGGACCGCATAGATCAACATGTAGGAGTTCAAGAGGTCGGGAAGTGCTCACATATTTCTTTGATTTGAAAGAAGTCTTTACTTGTTTTCCTTTAGGACAAGCGTCACATACCTTGTCATCATTGTACTTGATGGAATGTAGTCCGACTACTAGGTCTTTAGAAATAAGTTTGTTTAAAAGAGAGAGACTTGCATGACCTAGCCTTTTGTGCCAAAGCATAACATCATCCTCAAGAGCACTTAAACAAGTCACATGATTGTGGGGAAGTGAGATAACACAAGCTTTATACACATTGTTGTATCGCTTCCCCCTCAATACAACATCACCAGATTTGACATTGGTAATCCAGCACTAATTTGAAGAAAATTCAACATGATTACCATGGTCACATAGTTGGGATATGCTTAGCAGATTGTGTTGTAATCCATCAACCAAGTACACATTATCAATGGAGTGAGAGAGTGATTTACCAATCTTACCTATACCGACAATTTTCCCAGACTTGCCATTTCCAAATGCCATTCTCCCTCCATCAAAGGCTGTAAGTGAGAGAAAGTTTGATCTATCTCCCGTCATGTGCCTTGAGCAACCACTATCCAAGAACCGTAGTTGGTTGCCTCCTCTCACTTTAGCCTGCAAAACAACTAAGTGTTAGTTTTGGGAACCCAGATCCACTTGGGTCCCATTCCTTTGGTCATAGAGATTTCATCTTTTTT
Source organism: Selenicereus undatus (assembly GCA_017589665.1). Classification (NCBI taxonomy): domain Eukaryota; kingdom Viridiplantae; phylum Streptophyta; class Magnoliopsida; order Caryophyllales; family Cactaceae; genus Selenicereus; species Selenicereus undatus. Next base: position 21,781,417 of record JACYFF010031958.1, on the reverse strand, counting down.
AATCCATATTTGCTTAACATAAACAGAGTTTCTTTCCATGGCCTTTTTTCTTATAGGACAGGCATATCGATGATGACCAGTCTTACCACAATGAAAACAGATTATATTTTCAGGAAGTCCGACATATTTCTTGCTAACTGGTTTAGTGACACGCCTACTCACAAATCCTAATCCCCTTTTATTACGACTGTGATGAGTGTTTAACCAATTAAGAGCTTCTGAAGAGCTGCTCCGGTGCCTGTTCTGAATAAGGTCAGATTCGGCCTTCTGGAGCTTTTCTTGCAACATGCTATTTTCAGTATTGTTTCTAAGCCTGTTCTGAACTAGGTCAGATTTGGTTTCCAGGAGCTTCTTGAGTAATTTATTGTTCTCACTCTCCAACAGTTTTATCTTACTCTTTAGTTCTCGGGACTCACTTTGCAGCTTTGAGAGTTCAGTGTTAAACACTTCCTCTCTTTTGTCCATTAGGTCAAGGCTATTCCTTAAGGCAACAATTTCTTCATCCTTTTTACCCGTGAAAGTTACATTAGTTTGTTCAAGTTCTAGGATGGTCTTCTCAAACATTCGAATATCCCTTTTTAACTTGGAACAAGTATCTTTAAGCATGCAATTCTCAGTGCTTATTGCCTCACATTCGTCCATCAAGGGAAACAGTATTTTGAAAATTTTTCTTTTGTTGAGACCACTTACCCTTTCCTTGATCTGAGATTTGATTCTGAGTCAGTATCAGAATCGCTTTTGGCCATGAATGCCAATGCTTCAACTTCGTCTTGAGAGCTATCCTCTTCTTTAGAACTTTCACCCCAAGCTGCCACCATTGCTTTAGTGAATCGCTTGGCAGAACCACTCAGTTGTGGTTTCTTTCCTCGGTTTTTGAACTGTTCTGACGCCTGTTCTTCCTTCTGTATGGGGCAATATTTCACAATATGATCGTGTTTTCCACATCTCAAGCATCCGGGATTTTGATCTTGGTCATTGTTTCGTGCTTTGCTGTTGTTCCCCTTCTTGATGCTCTTTCCAACCTTTTTGAAAAATTTCTTGAACTTACGAGTTACAAAGGCCACATATTCCTCGTTTATATCCGAATCATCATTCCCCATAGCCTTTAGAGCAAGGCCTCGATCTTTCTTTACTTCTTCTTTCATCTGAGAGTTTTTCCTCAACTCGTAAGTTTGTAGATTCCCAATGAACTCGTCCAAAGAGATTTCATCCATCTTCTTTGCTTCTTGGATGGCTGTAACTTTCGTTTCCCAGGAATGAGGTAAAAATCGTAGGATTTTCCTTACCAATTCTTCGGTGGTAGAGGACTTTCCCAAGGATTTCAACTCATTAGTGATGTGGGTGAAACGAGTATACATATCCATCACTGTCTCTTTGTCACTAATTTTAAACAGTTCGTACTTTCTCATTAGTAGTTCAATCCTAGACTGTTTGACTTGGTTGGTTCCCTCATGAGCCACATGAAGAGCATTCTAGATTTCATTTGCTGAATCACACTCTAAGATGCGAGTGTACTCGTCTGGACCAAGGCCAAAGTATAGCAATTTCTTGGCCCTGACATTTTTCTCCAATTCCTCGAAGTCATTTGAGTCAAACTCAGTTGGCTTCTTAGGAACTGTTTTGCCTTCTTCTGTGGTTTTCATTGGAATGTAAGGACCATTCTCAACGATCATCCACAGCTCATAATCATCAACTTGAATGTAGTTTTCCATTCGGTTTTTCCACCAATTATAGTGCTGACCATTAAAGTATGGAGGACGAGTCACAGATTGACCCTCTAAGATTCCTTGTGGTGCACTCATCTTTTCAAGATCTCTCAAGGTGTTACCCTAGGTGTGAGAACTCTTCCTCTAATACCACTTGTAAGATTTTAATCCACAAGGACACAAGAGGGGGTGAATTGTGTCCACCAATTTTTCGAACTGTTTCAAAAACACTCGTGAGAACTGTTTGGAGTAAGTGTTTCTAGTAAGACAGAAACCAAACTTATTTCAGAACACTCGTGAGACCTCTTTGTGATGCGTGTTCTCAGTGAAATAGAAACGAAAGTAATTGCGGAAATAGTAAAGGAGACATAATATTTTTACGTCGAAAACCACCTCTGGCCCAACTGAGGTGTAAAAACCACGACCTACCACTGTAGGATTTCAGCAACACTTTCACTAAACGGGCCGAACACGTTACAACCGTAATACACGTAACTTAGTCTACCCAAGACTCTCGTTACAAACACACATCCAAAGTCTCCCTAGACATGGACAAAACACTCACGGACACAATTACCACACGTCTCCTAAGAGACCACGTCCAACAGTTTGGACAACCTCTAATCACTACGACAGAAAAGAGATAAAGAACACCTTACTCAAATGCTTCTAAATAAGCTAAGTGCAAGGTACAATACAGCTCCTATTAGCCAATGACGAAGACTCAATTAAGCGCACACTATGAAGGTTTTCTCACAGGAAAAATTTAGACTCAAAAGCAATTTTAGCACCTTCAAGAACTCGTGAAAACCGGTGAAAAAACACTTAATAAGAATGGGGGATAAGTCTTCCTTAAATAAGGGATGTGAAAAATCCTTGTTCCTCTCGAATCCTTGGGCTGTAAGGAGACGAAGAAGAAGAGAACTCTTCTTTCCAAATTTTAATAGGAGATCCCTCATATCTTTCCATTTATCTTATCTTTCCAAAAAACAAGATATACTTGGTGGATATTCTTCCAAAAGATAAAATCAAATCTGTTAACAATATTTGTAGTGAAAGAAATCCTTTTTGACTGAAATACCATTTAGGAAAGTTATTCCTAATTTATTTCTAGAAAATCGACAGTCAACAATTCCCAAAAAATGTTTGAAAATCATATTTATGTTCTAGTCTCAGAGTACTGTAGTTCGGATCTCATGGACCAGTTCTGAGACAGTGTTCTGAGTCCTGAACCCATTCAAGGTGAATGCTAAATTGGAGATCTTCTACTTGGCATATTAACAAGAATCTACCATACATACATTCAATCCTAAGACTCTTGTTCTCAACAGTACTTCTTGTATAAGTCCATGCTTCCACTCCCAAAACTGTTCGGAGGGAGTGTTCTTTACTGCTTCTGTCATAATTCCATGCAATCACTCCTGGAACTGTTCTGAGGGAGTGTTCTCAATTTCTTCGCACGATGTCATCATGATGCTCTAAGCTCATTCAAACTGCTCCATATATTTGTTCGAATCTTGTCTCAACATACAACTCAAGCACAACACATAGCTCACAACATATTGACTAGAGCATTTGGATTGTCATCATCAAAACCTTATATATTAATTGGGTCAACACCAACACATCATCCCCTATTTCATCCTCTTCAAGTCCCTCATTTAGGAATTTTTTTAACTCTGTATTAATGATTCCTCTTTCTCCATCTTGCCCTTTTAACTTCTTTCTTAATTGTTGTGCATAAGAGGCAACTCCTCTAGATACATTACCCTTCTCAACTTCAGGTTGTGCCCCACTACTTTGCCCACATTGAGGAGTCAATGGCTTATATAGTTGTCAATACTCGTCAAACAAATCTTATAATTTCTCTCTCACTTTCAAAACTATAGCACTACCTTGTTCTTCACCAACCAAATCACAAAGAGAAACCTTAAGACCCGCCGAATTTTACCTAGGATGAAAGATGAGAGCAATATACAACAAAGAATTCATTTTCTCAAGTGTACCATAGTACTTATTATATTTCATCCTCATCCTATTGGCCATTTCTTTAAAGTTTATGACTTTAGAACCAAGCTCCTCAATTTGATCACTTTCTTCATCATTATCATTAATGGTCTCAACAACTCATTCCAAGTGTTTTAACATTGTATGAATAGCCACAATCTCAAAGAAAAGCTATATATCCTTCTTTTGACCTTTTTTCCCCATATTTTTAGTTAGCTGGCCATTCGTTATTAATTAATGTCCCCTTACTTTTTTGGACTTATTTTTGTTATATACAATTTTGTCTTCCTCCTTTTAAATTGTTATTATAGGACAAGAGTCTCTATTTAACTTTTTAAAATTTTTACAAAGTCTTATACTCATTTGTCATTCATTTGCTAAAAGTATTAGAGAGAAAACATTTATTAAAATTACAAACAACATATTGGGGTGTTTGATAACAACAACTGTTTAGGTAAAAATAACTGTTTCGGAAGATTTTAGTTGTTTTTACCTAATCAAACTTCCAGAAAGTGTTTGGTAAATAGTTGTTTGCAACAGTTATTTGGCTTCAAAAAACTCTTTTTGAAAAAATTATTCCTATTAGCCTTTTTGTAATAGCTTTTTATAGAAATGACATAATTGTCCACAAGTTAGGAAAAATTACACCACATATTAAAAAAGTAATTTATAGATACGACATAAATGAAATTTTACCAACATATTTTTTAGAAACAGTTAGTTTTACTAAACACTTTTTTCTAAAAATAACTAAGTCAGATAACTAACACAAAAACTAATTCAAATTTCTAACAGCTAATAACTAATACAAACAGATGACAGCTAACAGTTAATAGTTGTTTGCTAAACAGAGCATTATTAGTTTTGATCCTTATTTGCAAAGGTTAAATTTAAGTACTTTTTGACATGATTATAAGATATTATTCTTTGTTTTCGTATTTGGACCAACATGTCCTTAATAATTGTCATTTTTTTGAAAAAAAAGAATAATTATTTATTATATCTATGTTATTTACATCATTTATCTTATTGAGATACCGACATTAGAGGATAATATTTAGGACATAAGAGGATAATATTTAGGCACCGAAAACAACGTTCAATTAAAAAAAAATCTCCTTTGTACGTTAAAAACCAAAAAAACTGTACCAAAACTCAATCTAAGCCTCAATGCAAAGGCAAATAAAATTTGAGTTTTTTCTTATCAAAAAAATCAGATTCTTATTTAGTTAGGATCTCTTCTAACAATTTATTGAGCTTTATTTTGATCAAAAGAAAAAAAATTATTGAGTTTTACTAATTAATCTAATTAGCATTTAGAAAAATTGAAAATAGTTTCCTAGATATTTTTTTCCTCATTCACTTATTTTTCTCACTAATGTCACATGTCGAGTTTCCGGAGGCTTCTAGAAGTTTCAAAACTCTCTAGAGCCCTCTGGAATATGTTAGAATATTTTAGAACCATTTGAACCTTCTAGAAAGCACTAGAGTATTTCATATTGTTCTAAAACCTTACAGAGTGTCTAGGGTTTTCTGGAGCACTATAGGATATTTTCGATCGTACTAAAATATTCTAGAAGACTCTAGAATATTCCACAAGGTACTGCACTTGTAAATATCTAGGACATTTACGTAGAGGACTCTAGAGGATTAATATTAACTGTTTGCATTAAATTGATCTCCACCATCAATTGAGGAGGTGGAGGCTTATATAAACTCCCAAGGGGGCTAATGTTTAAAGCAAGCAAGCCATGAAGTAATAAAAGGCAGTCACCACAAACCCACTCTCTAGTGTGTGATCTCTTTTCCCTTATCTTACTTAAGCTCGTTGACTCTAAGTCAAACATTCTTGGGAAGGCCTACTAGCATACTTGTAAGGTTAGGAAAAGTTTGCTAGCACCACATGAGATTCGAAGTTGTGTAAGAATGGCCCACTCTATGGAGTGGCTTGGGTTGCTGAAATCCGAATTGGGCTATGGAGACTTAATGTCGACATAAATTTCACTCCTCTTGATAATTGAAAATTCTATCTAGGAATGGACTTCCTCGATACAGCAGAGTCGTTTATATTCCCGTATGCCAACACTTTGCTCATCATGGACAATGACTAAGCTCATGCAATATCCATGAGATGAGAGGCTGAGAGGAGGGTGCTACTTGCCCTTCGATTCTCGAAAAATGGGGAGTCAGATTTCTTGGTAGCCCTCGATAGAGATAAGGGGCTTGAGGGTGTCACATTGGCAACATCGCTCAGGAACTTGGCTATCTCTACTGCCTACACTATGATTGATACCAAAAGATCCAAAAGCAATTTTGTAGTCTAGTCATTATATGTGGTTGACTTGTTAATAGTTAGAAATAGTGTGGAGTTACTAAGGCAAATGGCCTTGTCATCATCTAATTTTGAGATGATCATATGGTTAAAGTAGCGTATGCTCTTGAAATAAAGTTTTTGGGAGAATATTTAAAAAGGTCATTCGTTTTTCCTAAGAAGGTTAACATCAAAAGATCTTTGAATAATCTAATATGCATAACTATGACCTTATTAGTACTCACAACAAAGGTGAGGTCCTATAGTAAAATGTGTAAATACTCTATTAGAAAAAGGACTAACAAGCAGAACATCATTTGTTAGTTATGGAGAAGTCTAATGCATGATGTGGTGTATATTAGACTTGGTATCTTTAAATAGATGTCAATCAGACCTGAGACTAGCATGTGGCAAATAGTTAAGTCATAAGGAACCTAAAATGAACCCCTGATCATTCGATTTTGGTACATAGGCAATAACTTACATCAAAAAGGGTGCAATAGTTTTGACTATAGCAGGTTTAGAAGAGAAATGAACCTCTAGATATGTCTTCCTGCTTAGCAATGATGCTAAAGTGGCAAGAATTAGTCATATGTTGCCCTATTATAAGATGAGCTTATGACTCTCCTTAAAAGTGCAAGAGTATGTTTGGTTGAAGACATACTTGGATTATTTGGTTGGTGGACCAAATAGGATTGTCCAATGATGGTTTATTGGGACAAGTTGTAATACATTTACCAACAACCATAAGTATTATCATAAGACCAAGCAGATTGGACATAAGGTTCAATTTTTTGTAAATGACATGGTGGCACACAAAGAGATCTAAGTGAACGTAAAGTACTTTCCTATGAAGAAAATGGTTGTAGAGCCACTAAGCTAGCCCTAACAACAGGATGTGTGAATTGAGCACATAAGAGCTTAACAATATTCATAGATGACAACTATGCACTGTCATGTTGTTCACCAATTGTTTTCCCGATGTTCACAAGTGATTGTCAAATATTGTGAAATTCAAATAAGTTATCTTGCATACACTTATTATTAGAATGTTTGAATATGCATTCTTATTCATGGAAGCTTGTCTACATTATTGAATATAAAAAGTATGTCGGGTAGAGTTGAGGTTAGCCCTGTCACATGGTTAACTGTCTCCATTGATTAGAGAATCGATAGGAAATGAGATAAGATTTTAAGTAAAATTATCACAAGGATAATTATGGGAACCTATTAATATAAAACCATAAATGCCACATTGAAAATGACAAAGGTAAATACAATATATGGGTAAAAAAAATTTATCTAGTTTACCACAAAGAGGCCATATGTGAGTTCAAGTTAACGAGTAAATTTGGGAGTTCAATATGGACAATAAGGTGTTCAAATATCATCTGTACAACATTTTGGTGAAAGAACCAAAAAGTCATATGCTCCATAGGTAGACCTGGCAAAAGGGGCATTTGGTTTGGTTACGGGTCGAGTCAAGTTTGGGTCGCGTCATGTTCGGGTTAAGTGGCATTTCAGGTTGCTTCGGTTTGGGTCAGGCATGGTTTGGGTCGGGTCGATTTCAGGTCAACCAATTTGTGGTCAAATACGTTTGCCATGGCAAAACAAGCAATTATGTAGAAAATTTCGGGTCGGGTATGGTTCAGTTAGGGTCAACTCGGGTTTCAGGTCGACTTTCGGGTGAGCATTTTTGTGATGTCGGGTCGGGTATGGGCTCGAGCCGTTTAGTTCGGGTTTCGGGTCAGTTTTGCCATGTCTATCCATATGAAAGGAAGAGTGTTGTATCACATTTTCCATACGATGGGTGCAAGACACGACGAATCGGGTTAATATAAGTTAGATTTCTAGTTATATTCGTGTGAGACCCTATAAGGTTATGGCATTATATTTGTACGTTCGGGACTCCAATCAGTGGCTTGAGACTCGATTCAATATTCGTTATCTTAGTGTATTGTCAAAGGATCATAAGTGATTCGATCTGGCGAGACATGTCTAGAAAAACAAGTTAGATTTGGTTAAGAGTCTCGTGAGAAGAGGATAATCATTCGATAGAATCTCATCAACTTCTATTCACCGATGCACCAGCTATGACATATGGCTCATAATTGTGAATACAAAATATGATGGTTTGGTAAGATCAAAGTGAGATATCTTAATGAGATTGAAATTATCTGGGATACTTGCATACTTCCAAGTCCTCATGCATGGTTCTCGATGAGAGGCTCTATATTTCTAATAGATGTATAGCACATACCTCTTACAAGTTTGCTGGTCATATGACCTATGTTCTTAGTATGAAGATTGTGCACAAGCAAAAGAAAAATAAATTTTTCTTAAGGTGGAAATAAGCACTCCCTTATGTGTGAATGAGAGATGTTGGACTTAGGGCACGATACACCCATAAGGGGTGCGAGCCCAACAAGTATAATATATCTACGGTTTAAGCCACTTTAGAAATCCTAATTCATCGATTGTCCATGTAATATAAAAAGGAGACCAATCTTAGAGGAAACAGATCAAAGAAACATCGAGGATTCTCTAAAGTGAGTTTTCTGCACAAAACCCTATGGCTCTTAGGCTGTGGGATCGTAAAGGTTCTCCGAATTGTGAGCTTCTTCCTTGGCCAATGATTCAAGCCAAGGTTCGATCGTCTTCCACTGCAAGATTAAGGTAAATTTGTTTATGCTTAATTTGTTATATTAATTTCTTCAGTTGCGTATGAATAATTTAGATGTGTATGCTCTCACTATATATTTGCATGCTCTATTAAAAGATATGTATATTCAAGGATAATATTATCATTTTAATACATAATTTACCACTACTAGAAATTAGGCTTCTTGTAACAGACCAAAACTGTTGCTGCAGGCATCAAATCTATTACAATAGGTCTGATGCAATGGTTTACAATGGGCTGTATTAGGTATGGGCTGCAATAGGCTATAGTAACATTTTTTTGAGCTACTACAACAGGTGATAGAAAACCGCTGCAGTAGATTTTAAGTGCAGCATTCGAATATGACTTCTAATGCAACATTTTTTTGCTCACTTGCAACAATTTAAGACAAATGATAACCATATTGCATTTGTTGCATAATTACAGTAACTTGTACACCTTTCATCGTATCTTCTTGAAACTAGCTAATTATCATCATTTGCCTATATTGAATCAGACCTAATGTATTAATATCACAAACCAAACAATTTGACACGAAAAGATATTTTTCATTCAACCTAAATCAAGCCCAAATTTTCTAAGCAATTACAATAGTACTTGTCCTTTCACCAAAAGGAAATAGTTCACTTGTTCAACAAATATACTAAGAAACTGATTACAATGTCAAATCCATCCAAAATATATAGTCGGCCAAATGAATGATATCTTTAGGCACAACATCAAGTCCCACCCATGAACAACAAAACCTTAAATAGGAATGTTAAAAATGCTCGATCGTTTTCCTGCATATTATGAATAACATTTACTTAACACCAACATGAATAACCAAAAGAACCAATAGTCACAGTAAAACTAGGAGAACAAAAAAACACCACATCTAGAAACACCAACTAGCAAAGGACTTTACCATTTGTCATTTGAGAGGCTTTAGTAGTCAATAGAGATGCACACGCTGAAGGTGCCCACTCTATTTTATAATACATATATTAGATATGCAAATATTTAGAAAAAGCCACTAAACCTCAATCTTAAAATACCTCTAGTCCTTGAATTGCAATAATCATCACAGAACCTTAAAATGGGAATGATAAAGGATCAACACCTAAAGATTTACCAATGATAGAACTGCAAGAATGGGTCAAAAATAAAATTCTCAGAGATTTACCAATCATCCCAGTTTGAAGGATAACACCTAGAGGCTAATTAACACGCAAAGACCCTGATTGGTGCTCTATAAATTACAAACAGGCCTCCCCTCTCCCCCCCCCCCCAAACAAACAAAAAGAAAGAATCGGTGGGGAAGAAGTGTTGATAATTTAGACGAATTTTGAGAGAAGGAGAAGAAGGCAATTGTTGTAGAGAGTTAAATGATAAATGAATCTAGTAACGATATTGTGATTAGCATACCTTGTGTTAAAGGGTCAGAGGTAGTATCTACGAATGATGCAAATGCTTGTGCCATCATTTCAGGGGTTATACTAGGCACTAGTTTTTGAAGTTGTGCCAAAGCCTTTGGAACAACAACATCCAGTTTAGCCTTCTGAGCTTCCAGTTCCTTTAGCATATCTACCACTTTTGCACGTTCAACTTCTAGTGCCTAGTTCAGTTTTTCTTTTTCAACTTGTAAATCACCTTCCATTTTTTCTTGTCAAGCATTGTATTCATTTTCCAATTTTCCCTTATGAGCAGTTAAGTCATTTTGCATGTCAGCAGTGAGAGAAGAATTTATGGCATCAACGAGCTGTGGAGCAATAAATGGTGATGACCCTTTATCGTTTCAATTCAAATCTTTACTCGAAACACCTCTGCCACACAATCTTAATCGTCCGTGGTGCTCCTTTTTTCCTATTACCTTGTTAAAGGGATCTATGTCACTGTCACTATCAAGTCCTAATTCTTGCAATGACTCAAGCTCCTTCATCCTTTTCTGCAATTTAAGCCAATTATTAGATAGCAACACTTTGTGAGAATTACATAAGGAAATCCCAAATCTGCTTCTTGACCCTAAATGCTTCCTTGCTGTCCCTCATGGTTTTTGGACAAACCATGTTTTACTCAGTTTAGTAATGAAAATCCTTTATCTTGCAAAAACACAGAAAACTAAATTATAATGAGTCAATGACATATCACATAACATATCACAAATAAATCAATGGCTTACAATTTTATCGAGTGTATCGCCATTTGGTTGTTTGTATGTCCGTCCCTCTTTCATTGTTTGAGTTTCTTCGAACATCTTTCTTTTTGATGGTGGCTAACTGTCTTTGATTGTCTAAAACATATGCACAGATTACTTTACGTTGGGTGCTTAATTTATTGGTCAAAGCCACATCAGAAAGTATAAATTCATACAAATTAACAAGATACAATTTAAGTCCTACCAGCTTATGAAATATCCTTGCAAAGCTTACATTAACCGTTGTGTGCATATTCTCTTGCTATTCAGGGTTTTCAAAATTTTTGGCACTGATTTCCTAAACAAAAGACAAAGCAAACTGCTGTAAAGAGTTTAAAACAGGCATCAAAAGCTTTGCATATATGGTACCTTAACTATAGGATCATTCCAACATTCTAAAAGAACCTTGAAATGTGGTTCTGGCACTCTTAGGACGATGTTTCCATTTGTCTACATCATTATCATACTTAAAGTAGTGATCTTCCTTTATTCGAGATTTGAAAACTCTCCAAGAGTCTCGAATTGATTGCATCATGCATTTTTCTGCACTTGGAGGAACTATATACTTGCTTTGTAATGTTAAAGTCAGGTTCACAAATGAAAAAAAATAGTAATAAAAAAACATATCCATTCATGAAATGAATGGCAAGAAACCTTACACTTACATCTTCGCACATTTTTTCCTTGTGCTGAACTTTAGTCCAGTTAGTATAAGTTAATGGCTCCCATGTGTGATCATGAGCCATAGTTCCCAAAATTTTGCTAAACTCACTCACATCATCATCCGTAGGTCCAATAGGTTGGTTTTTCTCATCAAACATGAAGGCTACACAATATTTCCATTTACGAGCGTGGACATCAAATAACATTGTAGGCCCCTTGTGCTTTTTAACAATTTCTACTATCACAATAAGATAAACTGGGTTAGAACAATATGACAACACTAATAAGGATTCATATCAATGCATTGAAACAAAAGCAGAAAATGATGCAAACCATTACCTTTCTCCAACAAACTTATAGAGGAATTTGGTTGTTCCGTAGCTACTTGGTTATCTAATTGTGCAACCATAGCATGTTGTGCTGCAAGCTGGCGCTTAAATCTTCTCCTTTGCTCTATTTGCTGTTCATGATTCTCTTATTCTCCCTGTTGTTTTCGTGGGCCTTGTTCTTGCTGCAATTTTAAAAACTCAGGCATCAACATTGCAAGGCATAATGGTAGACGGTGCTACATGCTTTGTACTATTGGTGTACTCTTCTTCCTTATCTTTCTCTCATTATTCTTCAGCATACACCACACACACAAAAAAAACTATTGACAAGTAGTCAAAGGAAAAAAAATAAATAAAAACATACAGATAGTATGAAACTAATTTAACAAGGCAATGGATACATGATACCTTTGTTGAGACATTCTTGGATTTTGAGCGAACTGAATCAGACTCTTGGTCAGCTTCTTCATCCAAATCAACAAACTCATCATCTTCACAATCTTCAGTAGGTATATAATCTTGATCCTCGTCATTTCTATTGAGCTTCTCCTTCCCCCTTAATCTTATTAGGGGTTTTCATTCTCGACTGATCTGCTAATTTGGACAGCCCCAGTTCTTCCAATTTCCTTGCATTGTTCTCAATAGTTATGCAACTTTCCTTCTCATAGGCATTTACAGGCCTTAAAGTAGCATCCGGTTGTTCAGAACATGAAGCTTTTCTCTTTCTTGCCATTTTTCGCAGTGGAACTAAACTATATTATTGGTTAATGTTAGAAACATTAATAATAATTTAAGTGTAAAATGCATCATTATCCATCATAATTATTGATTCACAAATAATAAAAGCAAAGTCAGTTGCATATATAAGAATTCATATTAAACTAAAATAGAAAGTAAAAAGGCATACCAAACGAGTGAATAACTAGAAAATATGTAGAATCACAACAAAGAAACAACTTGCACTCATAGCTCTTACGACTTAGGCCATGTCTCATCATCAACACACATCGACTCCTACTCAGTATCATCATACTCAAAGTCATCTTCACAATATTTATGTTCTCACTATCCTTCAAGACATTGTCTATGTTAATCATTCGCACCTCCACACCTTCTCCTGAGCAACTAACAGCCGGATCAAATGTAGTAGTCATGTTATGACCTGAATCAGTTGGCTCACTCCAATATGATTCCAAGCTTGCTTCTTGAAAGTCAAATAGATCACGTGAAACCCTTTTCATGGCATAATGAATGTCAACATCAATTGGATCTTGTAAATAGAAAACCTAATGGGCTTGAGATGCTAGTATAAAAGGATCATCTTTATAACATAACTGCTTGAAATTGACTCGTGTAAGCCCAAACTCATCAACGTCTGTATGAACCAATCACACTTAAAGAGAACAACATTAAATTTGGACCAAAAATCCACCTTGATAATTTCCCGTATTACTCCATAATAAGAAACATCTCCAATCATAGGATTTCGATCTTTAGAGCTAGCAAAACTTGAAGTCAAAGCTACTCAAGTGACTCCACTATTCTAAGTTTTCAATCGTGAATCACGTTCCTTCGTATAAAATCTATAGCCATTGACAAAATATCCACTAAACCTTCGAGCCTTAGGATTCGGCCCCTTGGCAAGCCAAAAAATATGGTCTACAACATCTTCCTTCTTCACTTTCTCCTGGAACCAAGTGATGAATTCAAGGCTGTGATTCCTCGCTCGCTCCCATCTACTTCGTCGACCTTGATTATTGAGGATATTTTGGTGTTCCCTGCATTCAAGAGCTTATTTACATCAACAACAAATCAAGACAAGCATAGCAAATGAAGATTTAGACAAAATAGGTGTAAAAAGTCTAAAAGTATGCTAACAAGTTTATAAACTTACTCAATAAACTTCTCAACTTCATCACAGTTGCAGTTTAAGATAATGTATGTGTGAGCTTGCTTCAAACTTTGTTGGCCTAACGAGAATCCCTTCCCATTCGTATTTCTTCTTTCTCAAATTGGATATCCAACATTAGGGAAAATTAAAGTTTGACTTTCACAGGGATTTATTTTGTCATACTAGGCTGATCTCCTGTGTAGTCTTGTCTTCACATCATCATTCAAGTATCTAGAGTAGAAGGTTAAACATTCTTCAGCCAAATAGCCTTCTGCCATGCAAGCCTCTGGGTGACACCTATTGCGCATATATTCGTTCAACTTACATAGATATCTTTCAACAAAAAACATCCATCGATATTGTACTGGTCCTCCAAGCTGAATTTCATTCACCAAGTGGATAGGTAAATGCACCATAATGTCAAAGAATGCAGATGGGAAAATTCATTCAAGTTCACATAACACCTCTACAATTTTAGAAACCAAAATTTCTGACTCTTAATGATTGATGAGTCTGCTACATAAACGTCGAAAGAAATTGCCCAATCTTGTTAAAGCCATCACTACACTTTTTGGCAAAGAGTTTCAAACTGCAACCTACAGCAAATAATGCATTAGGATGTGGGTGTCATGGCTCTTATATCCTGTGAACCTTCTTTCTTTAACCTGCCCACATCTCAATATGTTTGATGCACATCCATAAGGTAGCTTTGCTTCTTTAAAAACTTTCAGGAAGATATCCTTCTGTTCATATACCATAGAATAGGGTGCTGGTGGTATCTCAATTTTCTGCCCTTCATCTAATACAATAGGCTGAAGGTGTTCTTTCAAGCCTAAATCTGTTAGGTCAAGGTGTGCATTAGTCCTCCCAGGAATATCTAACAATGTCCCTATCACACTATCACAAATATTCTTTTCTATGTGCATGACATCCAAGTTATGACGACATTTATTATCCTTCCAAAAAGGTAAATTGAAAATATAGACCTTTTTTTCCATGGTCTAGCACTATCAACACTTTTCTTCTTCGGCTGCTTCTTCCCAAAATCGTTTTTGAACTGAGATAATTCATTGAAACAGTCACTACCTGATAGTGCTTTAGGAGCAGGTTTTTCCTCTTTTCCCCCATTGAATGATCGCTCATCAGATCGCCAACAGTGGTTTATGTCCAAAAATCTACAATGACCCCTGTAACAAGTTTTTCTACTATATTTTAAATGCTGAGAGCATGTGTCATGATTAAAACAAGGGCATGCCCATTTTCCTTCCAAACAACATAGAATAAGCCGAAAAATCACTTACTGTACCTGTTAAGGCAATATGCATGTGAAATGATTGCTTTGTAAATGCATCGTAAGTTTCCAACCCAATGTCCCACAAATATTTCAACTCATCAACTAGTGGTTTTAAGTATATATCAATCTTATTCCCAGGTGAACTAGGGCTCGGAATAGCAAAGA
The DNA here is from genome assembly GCA_017589665.1 of Selenicereus undatus. NCBI lineage: Eukaryota > Viridiplantae > Streptophyta > Magnoliopsida > Caryophyllales > Cactaceae > Selenicereus > Selenicereus undatus. The sequence continues at coordinate 21,766,192 of JACYFF010031958.1, read as the reverse complement.
CAAAATGAAGTATTCTGGCTTCATAGACATCCATGATGGAAGGCTATAGTTAATCAACACAACTGGCCATGTACTATGAGCAACACTCATTGTTCAAAATGGATTGAACCCATTGCTAGCAAGCCCCAATCTAACGTTGTGCGGATCCTGTGCAAAATTAGCGTATAAAGAATCAAAGTCCTTCCATGCTTGTCCATCAGCAAGATGCATAAGCGTTCCATCTTTAGGTCGCTCTTTGTCATGCCAAATCATTGATTCAGCTGTCTGTGCACACATGAACAACCTTTGAAGCCTCGGTTTTAAAGGAAAGTGCCTTAATACCTTTGCTGGGATTTTTTCATATTCAGATTTCCATCTAGAAGCTTTACACATGGCACAAAATTGTGCTTCTTCATGTTCTTTCCAATAGAGGATGCAATCATTAGAGCATGCATGTATTTTCCTATAATCTAAGCCTAACTCTTTGACTATATTCTTAGCCTCATCAAATTTTTTTGGAATTTTAGCATCTGAAAATGCCTCCCTCAACAGATCTAAAGGATAATTAAATGCAATGTTACTTATCCCATTGAGGCACTTAAAAAGATACAAGAGAATCAGGAAGGACAACTTTGAAAATTTTTTGCTCCCTGGATACAACTCTTGCTTCCCATCCTCCAGTAACTTAAAAAACTTTCTAGCCTCCTCATTCAACCCATAAGAAACCTCTTCATTTCCTACAAACCCCTCCACCGCATCTCTAAACGCATCATGCAATAATCTATCAATGTCATCATGGGTGTTTACCACTAATAATCAGGTGATCATACACATCATCCCGATAACACCAAAAGCACCTCTTACACTTTATACAAGCGTAAAAAATTTGATTTTCGACAGCATTCTTTAAGAAAGAATCATCAAGAAAAGCATTGAGTGCAATTCTATACTCATATGATTTCCTAGGTAGTTGTATCCAACTATGATCCATCAGTATGCAATTTCACTGTCATTTAGACAAAATTCAACATAAATACAGAAAGCAAAGCAAAGAAAAAAAAGAACAATAAGCTTTCTTTTGGGTGATCCAAATGTTGTACAAAGATAAACCAATCCCATCAAGTATAAACCAGAAAATTATCCAACAATCTTTACATATTTAGTCATTAGTTACTCGTTAACATCATTTTAGGTGATATAACATGTTAAACCAAATACATAAAAGAACATAAGCATATTAGTCTTAATTCTAATAAGCCAAAAGGAAACTGTATATATATTTTTTTTTTGGTTTAAAATTCCTATGAATTTGCTTTTAAATATGAATGCTTTTGGCTATTTAGCTTATGATTACATGGTTATTGCAAAGATCTATCCGAAGCAATGAGCTAATTATTACCTATAATAACCTTGAGTTCGGTTCAAACTTCTTTCACATATCCTTTCATTAAACTTTAAAAAGATAGACAAACATGAAAGCGAGAACTCAGAAACCAACTTCCTATAGAGATATCTTGTAATATCATCAATGACTAAAAAATAAACAAGTCTCAGCCACTTACACAAGTCGCTAATTCAACATTGTAAAACAAGCATTTTGATTACATAATGACTCACAAATTAAATAAATGCAATTGTAAGTCAGTTGAATGATCTTGGAGATGTCATGTATACTAATAGTTCATTGATCATGGATATCCTACTTATCAAGTGTATTAGAATATTGACAATATGTCATGAAGGTTGGTCAAACAACAAGCATAATGGCACTTGAGAAATTGGGCATGACAAGGAACTAAGCATAAACACAACTGAGCCCAAAAATAGATAAAGATGATACAATAAGATAGAGAAACAAAACCCAGAAAAGTACCAACTGAATAAGGCTAAGACAAATTGATTGTTTATAAAAAAAAAAATTAAGGAACAATTCCATTCAAGCAGAGAAAAATAGGAACAAACCCATTCACCCAAAAAGGTACCAACTGAACCCATATATATTAATGGCGACAAAATGAAGAGAAAGCAATTAGTTCAAACAATGATTATCCATGAAATAGGGAAATAGAAAAAAGAAACAATTAGCACAAACTAGAAAAGAAACAATGATTCATTTTTGTGGCAACTTAATTATCCATGAAACAGGGAAATAGAAAAAAGAAAAAAGAAAGGGAGAAATAAAGAGAAAACTAACCTGAAAGTGAGAGGAGCAGAGAAGACAGAGAGAGAAGGTGCGAAGAGAGGATTTCCTGCCATACAATTAGCACAAACAATTAGCAATTTCACTCAAATTCAAAATCCTATAGAGGTGAAATCAGAAAATGAAACTTACCTACGATGAAGTGGTCACGACTTATTTCTGAATTCATGATGTGAAGTCAAGAATACGTACTAATTAAGCTCTTATTACCAATAAGGATTCGCGTTTATGTGACAACTTCACTAGATCTCTAGTGTTCAACAACATAATCTTCTCGACCGCAATCAGCATTAAAATCAACTTTCACATTCGCTTAAACAGGATTGACTTTATAGAGTTAGATTTTAGTGTGGTCTATGATGTCTCTATGTACAGAATCCTCTAAACTAGTGCAGCATTAAGGATTCGCGGTTGATCACCTTTAATAAAATTGCATTCACTTTTTGTAAAGACTAAGTTATTAACCAAATCTTAGATTGTAGATATAGTTCACAATCATTACAATTTCTAGATTTTACAAATTCCTTATTTTCCTTTCCTTGGCTCCTAAACAAAGAATCATAGTCATTTGATAGATCAGAAGTTCATTTTCTCGAAATAAAGTTATATTTTCCCTCTTTATTATGTGTAAACAAAACAAAAAAAATTAACTCCAATTCTTTTTTCTAACTGTTGGAGTATAAAAGTGGGTGTTGTCCCACGTTGATAAAATGAAAGGGTTTGAGCATGCTTATAAGCTTGTAAGTTACTCCACCCATTGCCAATTGGTTTTGGGATGGAACCTCATTTGAGTTTATGTACATGACTCGTTGTTGAAAGCCCAATTAATATAAAAATTTAACATGGTATCAGAGCATGTTGCTTATTCTTGATTTGTCACCGTTCCCGTTTGATTAAAATTGTGTGCACGTGATGGGCCTTGTTAGTAGCCCACACGTGAGGGGGCGTGTCCGAGTATGAAAGTGGGTGTTGTCCCACATTGATAAAATGAAATGGTTTGAGCATGCTTATAAGCTTGTGAGTTACTACACCCATTGCCAATTGGTTTTGGGATGAAACCCCATTTGAGCTTATGTACATGACTCATTGTTGAAAGCCCAATTAATATAAAAATTTAACACTAACCTTAGTCCCCAAGGAAAACAAAAGCCAACCCCCCTTCTCTGCCAAAAAAAAAAAAATTCCCTGTGTGTTGTGTCCTTCTTCCCCTACTTGCTCTCTCTCTCTCTCTCTCTCTCTCTCTCTCTTCATCTCTCATTTTTTTCTCTCAAGTCTCAAGTCTTTTCACTATTGCTAGCTTCGATGCTCTTTCATCTTCTTTTCTCAAGAAAGAAAACAAAGTAAGTGCCCAGAACCATGCTTAGCCCTTGAGCAATCAACATAACATAACCACAACCATGAAGCTCAACAAAAGTAAAGGCAAAGTTCATCCCTCCCCTTCTTCTTCTTCATCTTCTTCTTCACTTTCTCTATCCTCAAACAATCCCATCTCATCCCTAAACCAGCTTCTCCTCGCTGCCATTTTGACCCTAATCTCCATCCTCTCTCTCCAAGACCGGGAAGTCCTAGCCTACATGACCAGCCGCTCCGTCAACCCCTCCCCTTCCCCTTCCCCTACTCCAATTCTTAAGAAATTCAAGAAATCTGTGTCAACCCGGCAGCACTTTTACAAATCCACGAGCAAACAAAATACATGCAAGGAAAAAGGATTACAATTTATAAATCCTAAAGAGGTGAAATCAGAAAATGAAACTTACCTACGATTTACTCAATTGAACGAAAATAAGAACTCCTGAATGGCCTTCCGATTGCAATCTTCAACAATTCGAAATCCTTGATTTTCAGTAGCTAGAATAGATGAGATTTCTCTCTCTTTCTATGCATGTCTCTCTTTCTCAAAAGCAGGAACCCTACTTTTGGGAATTGGGAGGAGCAAGCAGAGCAAAGGGCTTTCAGCCTTTCACGCATAAGCGGATCTAGACGTTTAGTGAGTCCATTAGTTCTAATAATTTCGGCCCCTTTTTCAATTCCTTTTGTTTTTGCTTTTCCTTTTTGTTTTTTAGATTTGGCGCCTCGGGTTCTATTTTTAGTGGGAATAATTTTTGGAGATTCCTTCCAAAATTTTTACAACCCAGGCAACTATTAAGTTCTGTATTTAGAGAACTGTTGCCTATGTATAGCTATTGTAACGGTTGAGAACACTGGTTGCAATAGTTTAGAAATTTATGCAACAGGTTGAAAATCATCGCCATAGGATATCTACCGCAACACTTTAGAAAACTATTGCAAAAAATGCTATTGCAGAAGGCCTCTTTTCTTGTAGTATACTCATTTCATTTTGAACTCGCATTTCAACACACAAATCTCAAATATTCCCTCCATCTCGCAAAATTTGTCCTACCAAACTAAAAAGAGCAAATGCCAAAGTTTTCAATGGAGATCCAAATTATCGTATCAGTATTAGATCATTGGACCATGATCAAATGGAAAGTATCAAACATGGAACATCTAAAGATTGTGCAAAATAACCATGGTATCCTTAGTTTTCCCTAATTAATTGATTACAACTGTCACAAAAATAATTTTATTGTGTTACACCGTTAATGTTGATTTAACCAAAATAATAGGGGCTTTATTAGAGATCTTCAAATTTTTTTTGTGTCATAATCAAAATCATTCAGAGCGAACCTATAATTTACATGCTATGTACACAATTAACCAATAACCGTCATCATTTTGCGGAGGTTTGTATACTTCACATTTCCATTGTAATAGGATTATGTTGGAGAAATCCAGGAGAACATGTCAAAGACTCGAGGGCAGGGCAAGCTAGGTTGGACTGTTAGGGTATCACTCATGAGTATGCAGGGATCGACCATGATATAAGTTTATAGTAAGTTAGTTTTCTTCTTACAAATTATCAATTTTGGCACGGATCGAATTTCTCATGAGGTCCGTGAAGCGTGGGATTGAAAGTATAGACTTATAAATGTATGGTAACATCAACATAGAACAGATGAAAATTAAGAGAAGAAGTTATACATAAAAATACTTCAGCATATAAATGTGTTTATTCTGTGGATCCTTGGTAACCATCCAAGATTAAGAACATCATTCGTAGATTCTCTATAATGAAACTATATGTTTTATCCTTGACATTTCGCTATAACATTAAAATAGGTAACTGTATGGTAAGACACTGCATTAGCATCTTAGCAGCTAATTAGCATGTAAGATTGTCACCAGGAGCAACCCCAAAATCGGAGCAATACTTCTGGTAAAACTGAATACGATCTTGAGCTTCAGCAGGATTCTGGCCGTTGCATTCATAGCTGGGGTTGATGGCCCTAATGGTGGCTCCGAAGCCTTGGTTGACAACTGAGTGCACATTGGTCATCCAAAACCACAAGGCGGTCTTGAAGGCGATGACAGGATCATTAGCCACAGTTTCAGGAGCATTTAAGCCATCGAATTTGATGTCGTTTCCTGCTGGCCCGTAGTTGTAGTTCCATGAGATCTGAAGAGGGCCTCTTCCATAGTATTTCTTGTTGGGGTTGCATGGGTATTGGGCTTTCCCAGGGTCACAATACGCGTCGTTGCTTGCGGCTCCATCATTCTCCTCTATGTGGCAAAAACCTTGGAAAATAAACAGCATGTTTTACACCACAAATTAGTCACCCACACACTTGCGCATGCAAGAGATACGTAGATTTCAAATCTAGCAAGACCTATCAAATTCTCTCGTTGAAATTCATCCTTGAATTTCATCTACTTTTCAATTTTTGGTTGAACTATGATTAGCAAATCTGCGGGATGTGAAGATGAATTGAATGGAAACAGGCCTCAGATCTCATCCCTTCCCCATCGCTGTAGTTAATAGCTGATTACGTAGTAGGTAAAGGAGCCCTGTAACTTAATAGCTATTATACTTTGAGAGTTGATAGATTGCTTAACTAGTTCATTGAAAAAGAAAATACATTCGATGTTAGATAATAAGTTTATGTGTTATCGTTGGAAATGAAAGGACGCAAAAGGGATTAATGAAAGTTGGTTTATTTTTTGTTTTACTTTTTTAATATAAGGGGCATATAATGAATATGAAACAACGGATTATTGCATCACGAAAATGTTACATGAAATGTCAAATGCTACTAAAAATGCTAATTTAAATTGATGATATATGTCTTATTATGGTCAAAATTGTCTTGTTTTAGTCAAAATTAACACGTTATATGATTTAAAATCATCAATTTTTTTAATATTTAAGATAAACTATCAATTGTAAAACCTTCATATTCATCAGCTACGTTGATGAATACAAAATGAAATCCTAATCAGATCAATCCTATCCATATAGATACGTCATATGCATAAGTTTGTAATTGTGAAAAGATACAGTTAAAAAGATGATTTACACAATTCATAAGTTCTAATATTGTATGTTTAGTCATACAAATTTTTTAAAATTTAATACATATATAATAAAATAATTTTTAAACCCAAATGAAACAAATGAATAGATGTCATGTCATAAGACACTTATCATTTTGCTTAAATTAATGTATGTTTGTCAGACATGAAAACTTATATCATCATTGTCTTAACTTGCTAACAATAAGAGAAGCGATCACATCTAGTGTATATGGTTAAAACCAACAAAGGAAATATGATTACTTACTTCCAGTCTCATGGGAGACATGGGCAAAAAAAGCCGCGATTTCTCTCTTAGCATCATCACTAGAGCCAGAGGTGCCAAATTGTGGGTAAGACCCAAGGGCGTTAATGAACGCATCTCTGGTGTAGAAGTTCTTGCCAGGGCAAGAAGCTGGAGCTTGGGCAATGATGCCATCGAAAAATGCCTGAGTCACGACATCAGGCACCGACACACCACCACCACCACCACTCGGAGTAGGAGTAGTAGGAGTAGGAGTAGGGTTGTCACAAGGCCCACTTTGGCATCCATCCCCACAATAGGTATCCCCAAGGCCACAATATCCATACTTGCTACAACACAAGTTAGGGGCACACCCACAGTTTTGGGCAACTAGTGAAATTGGGAATGATGAAATGGATATGATTAGGGCTAAAAGGATTGTGGGCATGTTGTTTTTCAAGGAAAATGCCATTGTTTTTTTTTCCCCCTTGGTTAGATAGATTGTTATGTTTGATGAGGAAATCAGCTTAGTATTTGGGGTATTTATAGGGGAATTATATGTGGAGAGAAGTCTATGGATGACCAAAACTTGGGAGTTTACACACGCAAAAAGCTAACACATACCCTATTACATATGGTTGGTCATCACCGGAATTGTTTTTGACTTGGTCATTTGAAGGCAACAGATGAGTTCAATTAATAAAGACACAAATTGAGGAGAATTTTATTCTCTGACGAAGCATGAACAGATGACATATTGAGGAGAATTTATTTTTTTTTATTATAGACAAATTTGTGAAGAAAAATCTCTTCTTTTCTCTTTTGACAACTTCTTTCCCCCTCTTAATTCTGTAGTTCCTTAACCTTTCTTATAATCGTGTTCTTTTGCATTCATTGTCTTTAGTTCTATATTATTTTGTTATAATAGGTGCCAACAAATACAATGGGTGAAGTCTTGACGCTCACAACTAAAAATTTAAGTTCGAATCTTGACACCTTTATTGACTTTTATAAATCCCTATGAGCAAGAAAGAACTATTATACTGTAAATTCATTTTTTTTAATCCTACTGATTATAATGACTTTTACTTTTAAATCCCTATATTATACAAATGGGATAAAAATTGAAATTAAATCGCATTGAGTCTACCATTTGCTACGTAATATGAAATTTTTGTTTGAACTTTTGGTATTTGAAGAACGATTGTTAGAAAAATGATTATTTAAAAATGTTTGTTGACTATTAGTCAAATATAAATGTCATATAACTACTTACAAAAAGGAGAATTCATTTCCACATAAACAACTCTTTGGAATCACTCAAAAAAGTCATTAAAAAAGTTAGTTTCTCCTAATAGAGGGAACACCTTTCGCCTCATAAACTATCTTTTCTTTTGCCTCTCAAGCAGGGTAGAAATATTGAGGGCTACAAAAATATATCGAGCCCTCCAGTCAAGACTAAATAATGAAAGGACACAATTTTTGTGTTGAATTCGAATATGCCAAGTGCATCCATAATAACCTTCTAGATTCAACCCCATCCAAAAGTGAGGTGGCTCAGCTGCAATTTTACTATTGCAACTTCCCATGTTTGGAATTGAAAATCCAACATTTGGGTTCAAATCTAGGCAAATCCAAGGTGAAAGCATGCCGCACAAGAGTAACGCAATATTTGTTGCTACTTGCTAAATATCAATGCTTGGGGCCATCCATCCATACTGTGACTAGGGATATCAACGCATCGGATTCGGATCAGATATTGGAACATCCGAATCTGCAACCGATTATATTCTGATTCGAAAATCCGATCCAAATCCGGTGTGACGGATCGAAGAAGAACCTCTGGATCCAATCCGAGTCGGATCAAATCGGAGTCAGATTTAATCCGATCCAAAATAATTCCTTTCGCCACGCAATAATTTTATACAATATTTTTGTATTCTACCCATCCAACGATGGGATGATGTGCGTTCGTATATCGTATTAACCGAATCCTGAACATTTAATCTAAACGAATAACAAAAGAATGAACATATTTCAAGCTCAACAAAGCAACAACATTTTCCAACAATTACAAGCCTTAAAAACTACGCGATACATCTAAAATATCACAAAAAACATGTTCAACTCATAAAAAGAAAAAAAAATTAAGAATACAAATCATTCATTTGCTTCATTTAGCCCTTCTTCTTTATTGGTCTCCAACTAGGGTTGTATATATATAACGATATCTATAATTATTATTTGTATGGAGCTATGATTTTCATTAGAATTAAGTGTTAGAATATAATTTTGATCATACCATTGATCAATATATTGTTGTCCCTTCATCTCATCATGTCTATTCTATTTGCATTAATGTCATCACAACCATAGCAATATCACCACATATTATCGAATTGGGCCCTCATTAACTTGTTTCAATAACACATTCAAGTTGCTAAGTGAAGATGGAAGGCTTTATTGTAAAGATTTGTATAAATTAAACACTCTATGAAAACATAATACTTGAATAGAATCCTCGATTCAGAACAACTTCAAAAAAGATCAAAACCAACAATCTTCCCAAACCTCAGAATGGCAAAACCCAAAGTCTAAATTCTCTTGTTCTTTAACTCCACAATCTAAACAACACTCCAAATCATAAAAATATATATTTAGATTTTATTGTATGAACTGTTAAATTAAGGAGAAAAATGAAATATGCACTCACGAGAAACCAAAGAAATACTCGGCGTCGACGTTGTAGAAACCAACAAGAATATAGAGCTAGAGAGAGAGAGAGTTGGAGCGAGAACCCGAGGACTGAGGAGAGACTACTCCGACAATCCAACAAGCGACTAGCGAGAGGCCAGGAGCGACTAGCGACTAGTGAGCCGAACAACGAGAGCAACTGGAGAAGTTGCAAGGAGAGAGTAACTGGAGTGAAGTATTAGGGTTTCAACGTTTTAATTTTTATATATTAAAAAAAACTGCTAATCAAAAAAAATAATATTGGGCTGGAAGCTAAAATACATCATTTAGGAAGCTACGCACTCATGGAAGCTAAAATACATAATTTAGGCAGCTAAGCACTCATAAGTTAGCACTTAGCAGCCATATATTCTGGCACGTCAACCAAACTGATGATATTTTACATAATTTAGGCAGCGAAGCACTCATAAGTTAGCACTTAGCAGCCATATATTCTGGCACGTCAACCAAACTGATGATATTTTCCATTCAGTCGAACAGAAGCCGAGAATACGACGTAACTAACAATTCTCAATCGCATTCTCGTCTCTGCTGCTATTTTCTTCACCCGTGTAAATGAGTCGGGCTTGAAGTCACCTAACTCTAATAACAAATTGACTTCTCCTCAGGTTTTCACTATTCGCGAACCATTTTCACTATTCACATACTTTTACCAATTTGTCAAGAACACACAATCCAGCCTCCAGGTACGATTCCGAGCAAAACAAAGGGGGAAAAAATGGAACTCAACTTTCATCCACATTGAACAGTGGACACAATTCTTGCCGCAACCCACCTCTGAATGGGAAATCTTAATGGGATTAATGTAAGCAGCTATGTCACCTGTGCACATCGTAATTTGTGGTGTCTATCTTTTGAATACTCAATAGCACAACATGGTTGTGGGCGTAACCAAATACTTCAAATTCCAGACTCCTTTTGCTTTTTTTGGGCGGTGTATAGGGTTGTGCAACCGTGTGAGCTTATAACGAACGTTGCAATGTGCTCAATGAATTGTGTAGAAAACGAAGAAAAATTGATTGAACTGTCATGTGAAATAGTCCATTTTTAATCTAACAAAATAATTAATTTAGGGAACAAAGTTGTCAAACCTATAAAACTTCCTTGGCTTTCCAAAGTTCCAAATGGCAAAAGAGGAATCGAAACCCCAGTATCGCTTCAGATGGTGGCTGGAAATGCGAGTCATGGAAGGAGAAAAAAGGGACCAAAATTAGGAAGACTTCGCAGATGCCTTCTTTGAACTTTCTGCTTTCTTTTGCGAATCAGCAGCCTTTTTCCTGTCCTTCCTCTCCCTCTTCTTAAGAGAAGTCATGTGGGCTTTTAGAATTGTTGCATATGAAGCTTGAAAACGCTGATGTTCCTTGGGGCCCACCTATATAACATATGCAAATGATATTTGAAAACCATCATATATAGAAAACGGAAGTAACAAAAAATGGCAACGAAAGGTCTGCCAAGAGTCATTCCTGTTGGTTAAATTGCAGTTGCCTAGCTCTGATAACTAGGATTCTAGAACTGCAACTTTCTTTCAGAAACTAAAGTGACCATCCTCTTTTCACATGAAATAGGTTGTTGACTGAACTTAAAAATTTCTCCCTGTGTCCCACCAAAATTGTCCGTCTCAGAACTAAGAACCCGATTTGCCTAAGACATAAATAAAGCTCTTGTTTCTCAATGGATAAATAATTTTGGACGGAAGGAGTAATATTTGCCAAGAAGAAACTTCAGAAATTCAGAGTTTACAGGGAGAAGCAGCAACATCAAAAGTGATAATATCAATGCATTCCAAAAGCAGAAATGATTAACATGTGCTCATACAAAAAGTTGCCATGAACCCCTCATTTACATTGTATCCCCAAGGCTATGCAATCTAAAGCCCAAACTAGGATAAATTTACATGATAAGCAGCCATTCGCATTCCTGTCTGAGTGCTCCAGGAAGAGTTCATGGCAACTATGCTTATAGCATGGTACCACACAAGAGGGTTGCTAATCATCAAATAATATTACATTCCAGATGGCATAAACTTATACTGAAGAAGTAGCAGTGTGTGTATATGTGTGCAAGACATACATATACACACATAGTCTAGATTACAATTCAATGACACAGTTAAGGGTGTGAATAGAAGATTTGATGCCAAAAGCATATGCTGATCACAGCAGATCACCTAAAACCCATCCCAGAAAAGGTACACAAAGGAGCAGCACTTCTTATGGTTGAATAATACCATCTTCCAAGTTCTAAAGATACACTTGAGTATTTTTCTAGTTCTATTAATCCTTCAAATTTTCATGTCAACTAAAGTAGAAGGAAATCAAAGTTATGAAAACCTTCACACAGCTTACTCCACAAACCACGGTCCACTGTGAGAGATATGTCAGGAGCTCATTCATTCATAAATTAAAGCTGGCTCATCAAGTCAAACAATTTGGGACAAATGGTATATTTAATGGTCCATAAATTGAAGCATGTTCATCACATGGAAACATATGAGCATCTTTCCCGGAACAATAACAAACTGACGCAAAATCAGCAACACTCGCCGAACATTCTATAGAGAAAGACATTTAAAAAGATTAATTAGATGAAAGACACATCTGGATGCTTTTATTGAACTATCAAGACGTAAAGCCATACCTTAAAGAGAGAGTAATGGCATGTAGAATGATTAGGAGCCATGAGATAACTAAAAATGTAAGCAAGTGCCAAGAAGAGAAGCAAGCAAGGTTAAGGTGATGGCTACAAAGGGAGAAGCCATGAAGCAAAATTGAGCTAACAACTACTACTATTCCACGTATGTCACCTTTTCACACTATTTTTCTAGCTAAATGTGCTATAACAATGTGTTCAACAACTAGCAAAATAAATATTGTCCCATCTCATTTCTTCACACTTTCATTACTGATCCAACACAGAGACTGGAAAAGCATAAAATGTTAATAGAGCATAGAAAGTAGCATCATCTGTGTTGATCAACAGCAAGATTTGCGCCACACTTCTTTATTCAACATAAGGTAGGTTTACTTTGAAGAAAATATCTGAACAAAAACCTTTCACTTTTATCACAAACATGACTGATTGAGAACTCCTTTGACAAAGCTGCAAAGCCTTTTTGATATTTGATAACCTATGCTCACGGAAAATCTTATCACCAAAAAAAGCTTCAGGCCCACGACAAATTATGAGTTTTTTTGGGATTGCTGCTATTGAATATAGATTATAGATTACACTCTAAGGCTACAAGAACCGCATAAAATTAACTTCAAAGATATCTTATCAATCTTCCACGTGACTATGTTTCTTTAAGGCCTCCAGATCTTTTGTAATCCTTTCCTTTCCCATCATGTGTTCACTTAATACAACTGGTCCACATCATCCATTGTGTCCTCCATTATCTACCATAACTAATGAATGCTTTAGTGATCAATAATTGGTCTTTGAAACATTTGCTAACTGTCCTTTATGTTAATTTAACAATAACAATAACAACAACAATAACACCACCAACAACTCCCAGAGTGTGGGTCCTGCCTTCACGGGGTCTGATAGACAGTCTTGCCCTTGCAAGCACATGTGCAACATGTTAGTTTAACCAAGAATAAATTCTAGTTGCCAATGCAAGTTACGACTTTGGTCATGCAAACAAAACACAATTCATTGCACCTCTTAGGAGGCTAAACTGAGGGAGATAAAGGCTTTACTATATCAGTTGTATTTTTGCCCCGTGAAGACATAACTAGGTGCAATTAATAAGATTTGTATAGGACAATTATTTGAAAGCAGTGATTAGCGGATAGCCAAGCATTTCCCCTTTAGCAGATAGGCGATTGTTGACTCAATTCGCTCTTTTGGGTGAAGAGGTCATTATCCTCACTGTTCTCTGTTCCTCAGGCATCTTCAGCTAATATATGCGTCAAAGACTGAACTGCTCAGGCAGAAGAATTGGGGACACTACACTTGCAGCAACATCTTTAGTACTATTGGAAAAGAATATCTGTTTTCTATCCGCGACCTTTGATTTGGTAGGAGGTTGAGGATTTTAGATCAAAAAGTCGTGTTTTTATGGGTGACCAGGACCTTTTACAATGACTTCCGCAGGCAGGCCCCAGATGATTGGCCTTCACACCAAGGATTCTAGCTCCCCACTTAAAGCAGATGGAGAGTCTTGGACAGGGAAAAGTGATAGCAATAAACAAGTACAATGACTCAGGGCCGAATATGGAGGTACTGATGCAGAACAGGCATGAATTACTCAGGTGGGCAGTCAACTTCACTCTTAACACAAACGCTTTTATCAATTGTTGAAGGGCAAAGTGGTACAACTGGAAATCCCTTCCACACCCTCAATCAGACTTGGCAACATGTGCTGAAGGAAGGAGATTTTGATCCCCGCATGAATGCATTAGATAGAAAAACAACATTCTATAGCAAACCGATACCTATAGAAAAAACCAGGAGAACGAAGAAGATTTTGATCTCTACATGAATGAATTAGATTGGAAAAAAAAAATGTTCTATAGTCCTCCAACAGCTATAGAAAGAACAGCGGGGAATGTCACAATTTCTTTATAGCAAAGAACCCAACCGTTTGTTAGGTTGTTAACCGTGTTCCGACGAACTTGCCTGTCCAGCTTGCTTGAATCCATCCTCCTGTAGCTGAAAAGTGATTGGTCCTAGTTGTGCTTGTGGCTTTTCCTATTTCGACTGGAGAAAATACTAGACAGCTTATAGACGAGAGCTTGAGGGCATGATGACTTCTCTAGTTGCCTCCCTTTAGCACATGGGTGACATCTCCTTTCACATCATATTAATACGACTTGTTTACTCATTGGGGGGGGGGGGGGGGGAAGCATTCATTAGACACGGGAGACAAAATAGATGATATGAAACAATGACATCAACTGGAACATGGAACGAGATACCAAAAAGAGTACAAGGATTTGGAGCTTTCTTTAAACCTATCTTGAAGACTTTCAGAGCCTACTCAAGAGGGGATTAAGGAGCAGTAAAGGGGGAGGGGTTCGTAAGAGTAATTACTTCCCTTACTCTTGTTTGGCAAGGGAGTAGGGTAAACCCAACTTCATCAGAGCAATCTTTACTCCTCTTTACCCCATTTTCCTAACACCCCAATTTGGCATGCAAGGAGGAGAAAGGTATTTCTCAAAATAACAATAAAAAATTGACTTACTCATTTGCGCTTATAACCGTATATGTAAATTATGCTTAAACACATAACTACATATGTCACTTAACCAACAAAGTCTAATTAACTCTCTAGTCACTCTCTCAAACATAGTTAGGCCAAATATTCTTATTAATTCTTACCGATCTTCTCTACTCCCATTAATAGATCAATTTGGGAGCTTCAATGCCAGAGTAAACAAGAACGGACGAGAATAAGGCGAATGAGAGTATAATTAGATAAGGGAGAATAGCAACCATTGTTCTATTTAGTAAGGGTGGAAAAGTGTGAAAAATAGTGACAAAAACAAAATAGATAACTAGCTGACAATCATATTATTGTAGATAGAATTTGCATTTATAGGGTATTTCTATAACTAACACATTAGTATAATCGGTATAATTATTAATAGCTCCCTTGCTTTATTAAGTAAATGTAGCATACTTTCTTTTACACCCCAAATTCAGGTGAAATACAAATAAGTAAAGAGAAGTTGCGAACGTGGATTCAAAATGTGGCCGATCCGCGACGGAACGGCGCATCGGAAAGGTTTTTGAGTTGATCGAACCGCATTTTCACAACAATATGGAACATGATTTTCACATTGGAGCAATTTTTCCATATCGCAACCAAAACTATAATTATGACCGAAACCGCATTTTGAATCCTTGATTAGGAGTAAGAGTTACCCCTCAATACTCCTCGAGTCCTCCTCATATGTAACGAGAAACTTCAAAACATGAGTAAGGGAAGGTAAGTGTTCTTACTAACATCTTAAGGCCTAAACTCCTTACTCTTCTTCCGAGCAAGCCCTTAAGGTAAGATCTTGCTTTTTTACATATCAAAGGAACATTTCAAGCCACATTGGGACAACATAATATCTTACGACTAGCTAAGAAAACTTCCTCCCCCCCTCCCTCTTCTGCACCACAATGTAGGTTCTAAGCTTCCATTAATCTTAGGTAACATGCTACTTCTTCTCTTCTTAATAGTCTGTGTCAAGGAAATCTTTAGACCTACAATCATTCTCATGACACTATTCGCAGAAGTACTAGCTAGCTAACATAAACCCACTTTTCTCCTTTCTTCCCCTCTCCTTATCCTCTCTACAATCCTTAGTCATTACCCCCAAACCTACATACTCTTTTGCTACTTCCACCAACTTTGTCCTCAATCAGTGGAGGAACCAAGGGACTGATGGTTGATAGTAGAGCTAGGAAAAGCTGACACAACACGATTATCAACCCGAACCTGACACGAAATTAAATGGATTTGGGAATGAAGTTTGAACTCGTCTAGTTAAATGAGTTGATACGGTAAACCCGTTTAATTAATTGAGTTAGGTTCAGGTTGAGAATCTAGACATGAAAAAAATATCTAGTTAACCAGTTTAATTAAACGGGTTAAATAGGTCAACCCCTTTATTGTTTGTTTACCGTTTACCATTTATCGTTTACATTTTCTATGGGAATTAGGCTTTGGAGAATTAGGTTTTGTGGTCACTTTTATGAAATTGTTGATTGTTGACTTGCTGGTGGTATTATTAAAAATTTCAGGCAATTTGACTTTATTTCCTCTTATTTAAGACTTGACATGAACATGGTTTGTAACTTAAGTAGTTGGTTCTTATGTGAACTTTTTAGGTTACAAAATTATGTTGCTGGTGACTGTTTTGTTGGAATAGGCTCTAAATATGCTAAAATCTGTAAGTTAGCTGCTATTTTGGTGTATTTTTTAAAGTAGTTATACCTCAAGAGGTAGGAAAATATGTAATTTTTTTGATAAATTATCTTTAGGTTGAAATCTGTGTTGCAATTAAACAGGTTGGTGGATAAATGGGTAACCCGAACCTAACCCATTTTATCTATTTATGTAAATGCGTTAGATTCAGGTTAACTTGTTAGATGTTAAGCAGTTTGGGTTGAACATTTTCAACCCGTTTATTAAGAAGGTTGGATTCAGGTTTAGGAGTTTTCAATCCGTTTAAGTTTAACACAAACACGAATCCGATCCGACACAACACATTACCCAACTCTAGTTATTAGGCCAAGAACCACCTATTTTCATGTTCCCAAATAGGTACACCTACCTCATGCTCACTTGTATTCCCCCCGCCCAAAAAAAGAGTGCACCCCCACCCAAGGGGGGAAAAAGAAAAACCAATTGGCCGGGGGGGGGGGGGCGGACCTCAAGTTAAGGCTTGCACATAACTAGACAACGAACCAAACAAGACCTGCCTCATTTAGGGCATCTAGAACCCCAAACTGTAGCATTTTCTATCTCCCTGGAGAAGTCTTGCCTTCCCTGTCACCCATCTTGGCAAACCATCAGCCAGCATTGTCTCCTTGCTTCCCTGCCCATTCACCTCACTCTGCCGCCAACAGCATATCTAGAGACTTCGTCGTTTTCCAGTACCAACATATAATCAAGGTTAATTTTGGGAGTCAAGGCTTTGTGCGTGTGGCACAGTCACATGTTGAGTCCCACCGTTAGTAAGACTCATCCTACATATTCAACCCTTTAACTTCTGCAATTCTAAGTTGAGTCCCAGCCTACAACTAATGCATGACCCACCAGTGATTTCCACAAAAGATGGACAATTCTGATCTGCTAAATCAAATGCAACTCCAAGGACGATAGACCACTTTACAGATCAACCATCATCACAGCGCTATAAAAGCTACAAAATCAAATTAGAAGAAAATAAAGCATCTTACCGTAGTAGAAATCGTCTTTTTGCCATCAGTAGCACGTATTAAGCATCGGTATTCAATTGCTTCTCCAGCAGATTTCATCTTATTCCTTTGCACCTTTGACTTCATCGATGCTAAATTTACCCAATGCAGCAGAAATTAAACCAATTGACAACATAGACACTGAAAACATACATAAGCGCTGGGAAATTGTTCTCACTTACATCTCTTTAGAGTGACCCAAACAGAACCCTTCTCAGTGCTTCGCTCAAACATCGCCTTTAGCTCATTTAGGAACGAATCTGTATTCAAAGGCGCCTAATTCACCAATAAAATTACTTGATTATCCGACGATTGAATTCCACATTTCAGAAAAAGGGGGAACTTATCTTTATTCAACGAGCCAAGTAGATCAAAATATCAGGTGAAATGAGCGAAATTCAGAGAAAGGGAGAGACGGGGAGAGAGGGATTACCATGACAGATGATGCGGAGGCAGAGCCGGAGGCGGCGGCGCCGGAACGCTTGATTGCTGACGGCGAGATTTTCCGGCGAGACGGGGGTATCAAGAATTCCGCTTCTGAACTTTGCAAACAGACTAAGAGAGGGGCGATCAGTCAGAGAGGATTTAGCATGCGAGTTACGACTGTGTTTGTCTATGTAGGGGCAGTAGGGCGATTTCACATCCACGTGCTCTACACGTGATTACACCCGTAACACTGCAACAACCAACCCAAAAAAAAAAAGGCTCCAGCTATACAAATTATATCGAGTCCTACTATCTTAAGTCCTGTTCTTTTTGAGTTTTCTTAGTTAGCATGCTATTGACTTTTTATTTTTATTTTTATCTAGCTAGTTTGGACCCTTGCTATATACGGCATTGACAAAAGAAATTTTTAAAAAATTTTAAAAAGATAAAAACAATCATTTGAATAATATAAAAACTAATTCAGTTAAGTGATACATATTGTGCACAATTGACCTACAAATAAGTTAAAATCGACTATTATTAAACATTGTTTCTTTATCATTATTTCCTATTTTATGTTCCCCTCTCACGAAAAGCTTTCAAAAAATCTTTTATAAGAAGATATATTTCATGTTAAAATTCAAATATTAGAAAATGTAAAAAGCATTTCTGTGAAAAATATAATTAACAACAGTTAATACCCCTTTGTTGAAAAATCATTGAATATTACTTTATGCATAAAGAATATAAGTTGTTGATAGAGTATAACTTACTCAATAGAATGGTGGATAGGAGAAAACTATTTTTGTAAATAGATAAATTAGCAAAGGCAATAGACACTATTAGAAAAGAAATTAACAAAGTTGCTACAAAATTATGAGAAGTAAATCAATCTATTCATGGAAGATCACAACAACTTTTTCTTTCTTATATTAATTTAGACAACTATTTGGAATTTTGCTTTCATTTGAAACTTAATGTCTACCCATTTCTGTTTCTTCGTCTTTCATTATATGTTAGTCAACAAATCTAGTAATATTCATACAACTTGGTTTTTCTTTTTAAAAAAGATATGCGAAATAAGCTATAAATTGGCAAATTAGGAACATGAAAGAGATAGAGACGTAGCAAAAGGGGCTATCATGAAAATTTACAAATACTGCAAATTACAGAAATAAATTAATAATGAATTAATTGGTGAAACAATAACCTCTTAAAATCAAGCTTACGCAGTGTCAAATCTAACACCTAAAAAAAAGAAAAAATTCACATGCTAATTCTTATTTAGCGGGCGTTCAAATATTTATTAGCACTTAAATGAGTTATTTAAGATTTACGAGGTCCATTTTGAGGCCACATTATCGTTTCCAGCTACGATGCACAAATATATATACATATACATAAAATGCTAAATTGAGAGGCGACGCCTAACTTGATTAATTTGTGATTAGGATCATTTGAAGTAATTAACACAAATCTTAGGTTCGGGCCATTACAGCCTTCCCCTTAAAATAAGTTTCATCTTTGAAACTTGCAGTTTGAAAGAAACATTGTCCATACCTCAAATAAATATGGGTACTTGCTTCTCATGTCCTCCTCGGTTCCCCATGTAGCCTCATATGAGTTATGGTTGGCCCACAGGACCTTAACTAAAGGAATGCTTTTGTTTCGAAGTTGCTTATCTCTGTCACCTAATATCTATATAGGGATGCTCCTTGATAAGCGCTTAAAGTGTATATCATTTTTAGGGTCATTTTTGCTGCATTTTTAGGAAAATTATGTGCTTTATACGATAATTTATACTTTACGCTCATATATGGTTCTTTTCCGTGTTTTGCAAGATTCTGGACCTTTTGCCCTTACTTTGACCCTAGTTGAGTGTATTTTAACTCTCACAGATGCCCTTGAGTTGCCATGCCCGTGGAAAGAGAAAACAGCAGAAAAACACCGAGGCAGTGGACACCACGGTCTGCCTGTGGTGAGTCCCACGGTCCGTGGTGTCTTTATTTCTTGCGAGGCCTTTTTGTTTTCTCGGAAGCTCTTCAACTTCCTAGCGATTATTATTCCATTATTACGCGAGGTTGTTCGTCTTCTAGAATTTTACTATAAAAAGGGAGGCTCTCCTCCTCACACACACCTCATCATCTCATCTCATACTCCTTTCCTTTCTTCAAGTAGATTAGTCTAGATTAGATTAGAGGGAGAGAGAGATAGGGTTGAAGTGGAGACTTGCAAGGATTCCATCCCAAGTTTGCGATCGACATATTCAAGTGTAATTTTTGTCTGAGCAATTCTTCTCTCTTCTCTTCTCTTTCCTCTTTAGATTTATTATTTTAGAGTAGTTAGTTGTTTAATCTTTGATTATGTATGAATAGTTAATTTTTGTTTAGGGATTTCCTAGTTTATGAAAGTGTTGTTGGATTATATTTTAATTTATAGAATTGTGCTTATTTTCATGATTGGTTTGATTTCGTTCTATCAAATAATTGTTATATTGTAAGTAGATTTTTGGCCAAAAGTTACTTGCACACTTGAAACAATTCAGTGAACATTCGAAAGACGACATTTGGTTGTTGGACTGTTTTATTAGACCTAGCATAATTTCGTCTCGAAAGAGATATTTGCATGTTAGGACTACTAGAGAGTAATCGAAGACTTTGGACTTGAACTAAGGCAAATTAGTTTGAAAGAACAACTTTTGCTTAGTTTAGGCAAATTTGATTGATTTCGAAAGAATAGATCAAATTTGTGGATAGATTGCAATTCCTCGAGATAAACCAATTAGAGAAAGGCACATGTTTATCATTTTGATTCAATTCCCTTTCATAACTTCAAAAATTCTTGTGCGTTTTTCCCATATTTGATTTAGAAAAGTTTATTTGCAGTTGTTAATCAAAACCACTTGAATTAGAATTTTGCTTAGCACGTCTTGAGGCGATATAGCGCAATAGATCAACCTAGTCTCTGTTGAATTGACCTTGATTACTACAACGCCACTGTGCGCTTGCGGCCTTATCCTCCTCGTACATTAGGTTCTCAGCGACTTCCACTGGCTCTACTATGATGATATGATTTGGATTTGGGACATATTTTCTGAGCTGTGAAATGTGAAATATGTTGTGTACATGCCCACGTTCAGTTGGTAAATCCAACCTGTAAGCCACAGGGTTTAATCTCTCGATAATTTCATAGGGGCCGACGTGTCGAGGGCTTAGTTTGTTCCTAAGGTTGAATCTTCTCACTCCTTTAACTGGGGATGCGTATCTCCCACTTGAAACTCTAATGGTCTTCTTCTTTTATCCGCATAGCTTTTCTGTCTGCTTTGGGCTCCTTCGATATGTTCTTGAATCTTCCTTATCATTTTAGTGGTCTCTTGAATCAACTCAGGCCCTAAGGTTAGTGCTTCATCAAGCTTACTTCAACACAACGGAGTTCTGCACTTCCTCCCATATGGTGCTTCAAAAGGGCCTATCTTAATGGTGGACTGATAGTTGTTATTATGGGAGAACTCCACCAATGGTAAATAATCTTCCCACTTTCCCTGGAAATCAAGCACACATGCCCTAAGCATATCCTCTAGGATTTGATTTACCCTCTCAATTTGTCCATCAGTCTCAAGGTGGTATGAACTGCTAAAATTTAACTTGGTGCAAAAAGCTTTTTGTAGAGCTTGTCAGAACTGAACTTGAAATCTTTGGTCTTGATCTGACACTATATCCTTTGGTATGCCGTGCAGTCGAACTATTTCCTTGACATATAATTGTACTAGTCCCTCTACACCCCAAATGTCATGAATTGGTATAAAATGGGTAGATTTGGTGAGTCTATCTACAATGACCCAAATAGCATTCTTCTTTAAAGTAGAGAGGGGCAATCTCATAATAAAATCCATTAAAATTGAATCTCACTTCCAGGTAGGAATCTCTAAAGGCCTCAATTCACCCACAAGGCGCTGATGTTCAGCCTTCACCTTTTCACACGTCAAACACTTATTTACATACTCTGCAATCTCTCTCTTCATGTTGTCCCACTAGAAGAATTGCCTCAGATCCCTATACATTTTTGTTCCTCCTTGATCCACTAAATAACGAGCATTATGGGCTCCTCCTAAAATCTTCCTTTCAATTCCTCTTTATTTGGAATAGATAACCAGTTTCGTAACCTCAAAGTTCTATCCTCATATATCACAAAGTCAAGTGACTTCCCTTGTATGACATTTTCCCTAAGTCTCTCTAATTTGATATCACCCTTTTGACTTAACTTAATTTTCACTATTATTGAGGGTTGCACATTTAATATTATTGACAACTCGTTTCTTAACCCATGTGACAACTTCAATGCTCATATTTTCAAGTTCTCTCGCGACGCCAGATTGGATAGTTATTATTTTGTTGCTGGACTTTTAATCATTGAACTAGTCAAAAGTGTGCTAGATCTAAATTCGATGTTAACGATGAACATATCCACGAATGAGATTGATGAGAATTGTGGTCAAGTGAATCATTGCCCATGAAAGAAATAAACAGTGAGGTTAGACATGATTAATAAACGTGGGATTGTCATAGGATGGCTAAAGTAAAGATGGCTATGAGTTTTCACGAATCCAAGAATAGAAGGCCACCGGCATTGTAGTTTGCAAGTAAGAATCATGAAAGAGCCAACAGATAGTCAACAGTTCCTGAGTCATATCAGTGGCAAATACAATTATTCTATGCCATCTCAATTCGGTTGAGTAGTTAGCAGGTTTACTTATAGATCAAGTTACGCTGTTTATGAAATATGAAATGAAATAAGAAAGTATTAGAGTATTCAAAATAGGAAGACAAGATTATTCGCTTACTTCAATACTTATAATCAAAGTTCTGATTGCTCGGCCAAGTCGCTCAGAACCTTTGCATGAATGAAAATAAGTTTGGGGTTTTGGAGCTCTAACAGGAATAAGAGAGTGGACTGTTACTATAATTGTGACACTATAGTGTGGTTGAATGCCAAAGTCATAAATATAGTACCAATATCATAAGAAATAGGATAATCACGATGTCCAACATTGGACAATAGATAACAACAAAAGAGTTTTGGAGGAAAAGATTTGACACACTTTAGACTGGAAAGGTAATTCAGTTACATTTTGGTTCAGCCATTGAATTACAAATAAGATAGTAGTAATGGAGTTTCAATAAGATAACCGTCTACCCACTATCAACATGATGAAGCTGATAAACGAATTTGGATTTGAATGAGCAGAGTATAAAATAGGCAATATGAAAAAAATTTAAGTAAGATAACAAGATTGCATAGAGAAAGGCCGAGTCTATATTTTGAGGAATAGAATTTTAAAAGCACGAAAATTGTTGGGGTTACAGCAGTCATTGTTCACTTGCACTAGTGGGAACCTAACTACATCTCTAACTTAATCAAGCTATATAGGCCTAATACCATGAATAAACGGGTGCAAAATATATACATATAAATACGCTTTTAGCAAAATGAAGAAGAGGAAGATGAAAGTCAAAAGTATTAGAATATGGACAACTACTTAAAATCGAGTAAAAATAGGCTCAATATTTAGCCACAAGTTTCAAAGACATGGTAGATGATGTTGGAAATAGGTACGAGCACTCTTGAGGAACCACTAGCATTCCAAAAGTTTGAAATTAAAAGAAGGATCAGATAATGTTGAAAGAAAGCAAAGTCTAAAGATGAGGCAGCTCAACTAAATATAAAAAATGATAGAAATAATAGCATTAATGCAAAAGACAAATTAATCAGCAAGGTTTCGTATGCTAATTAACATCTTCTAGGCAAATGCTCAGGGTCGAGAGGGGGTAACATAGCAAAGATACGATGTTGATATATAAATCGAGATAATTAAGGGAGAAGTTAATTAATGACTAAAAGTACTAAGAATGTTCCTGACGTAAGATTTTAATGAAACGAACAGATGAGTAGTTTCAAAACGATGGGTAACTAAAATATTACCATGATGCAGATGGAGTGAAAATAACTTTAAGTGTAAAGAATTTAGGAATAGGGGGCAATAATAGTCAGATAGTTCCAAGCGCTGGTTACATAGGAACCAAAACATTGCACATAAATTCAAACGCTAGACTAGTAGGAAAATAACAATCTACTTAGTGATTGGATGTTAAGGGCAAGAAAGGTAACATTACTATTGAAACAATGGTTGCAAAAGGTAAGCTAAGCGGAGGTAATTAGTGAAAGCAAGAGAGACATAACCCATCTTAATGACAGGGATTCCCTTTAAAAATTAATTTCATGAGGAAATTCAATGAGGGAAAAAGTATGTAAGGAAGTATTGCTGCAGTGATTAAATAGTTTTTGCAAAGCTTAATGTGAATGAAAAGCAATTGCAAATTAAATTATGTGATTGCA
>JACYFF010031958.1:21683211-21712182 GCA_017589665.1 Selenicereus undatus | reverse complement strand
TATTATTATTATTATTATTATTATTATTATTATTATTATTATTATTACTATTTGTTGTGAAATCCGCAAGTGCACGGTTTTATTGTTATGGTACTTATAGGTGTCGTCCTCATATATGGAATATGAATATAGGTTGCTAATGACCTAGACTATCATAACAAGATAATTGCAATGCTCCAAGTAGCTTTAATTCTAGGTGTCACATATTAAAGTAGGCAAACAAACACAGAGTAGACAAAAGCAAGAACAACCTAAGCAAAAATTTGCCATCACTACAGCCAATTAAGCACATTTCTGAAACTCTAAGTGCACTAAACAACCTTTGGGTACAAGACCCTAATCTTGCTGATTTTTTCAGAAGTTGAAATCCGAATAGCAACAGCAAACTCAAATCCAAGCCCAGATTGAAACCAACACAGGAGAAGACAATTCGAAATAGAGCTGAAGATCCAAACCTCAAATCACACCAAAAGAGAACCTGGAAAAAAAACTGGAAATTAAATTAAACCAAGAATCAAAATTACACAGGCTTGTGAACTGGACTAGATCTGAAACGAAAATCAAAAATGAAAAAAAAAATTGAAAATTCTACTCTAATATACTCCCCACTACTTTCTGCCTCTGCCTTGTTTCTTTCCTAAAAACCGAAGAACAGCCCCCCAAAACGCAACCCATCTCCCCTGGATTAATGACATTAAACTTGAGTTAATCTTCAACCCGTAACCGAAACTGATGATTGATGCCAAATAACAGATGGTGGGATTGATGTGATGAATGATGCGAGAGAGAGAGAGAGGGAGAGAGAGTAACAGCGGAAGGCTGGAAGAACACGAAGCTGAACACAGCTTCGGGTTTCTGGGTATAAAGAGGCGGGAGAAGAAGCCGTGGAGGAGGAAGACGGCTGGTGGTCACGTGCGGGGTGCGTGTGGGTTAAGTGAAATGGTCAGGAGGAAGCGCTGGGCCTGAAGGGAGAAAGGAGAAGGGGAGAAGATCCTTGAGGGTTGGACCGGGCCGCGTGTTGTTTTTAAGTGAAGAGAAGAGGAAGAGTGAGAGTGAGAACTGTTGAGGCCTGAGAACCACTTGGGCAGCAGGCGTGGGCAAGCAGCAAGCCCGAGAACGACAAGGAGAGGAGGGGGTAGGGCGCCTGGGTCACATGTGTGGCACGCTGGTTTAAGTGAGGAGATGGGCTAGGGGAGAATTTGGGTCAGGCCCAGCGAGAGAAAAGAGAAAGAGAGAAAGGAGGGCTGAGCTTGCTTCTTCATTTCGTCCTCCTTTGATCAACTCCGAGAGCCTTATCTAATATCTACGTGAACAAATTATTTATTTTTCCACAAGTTTTTCCAATTACTACAAAATAAATAAAATAATATTAAAATTTTAATTTAATAATTTATTTTGAGCAACTATTGGATAATATCATAGTTTTAGGTTGAACATTATTATTTTGTCTTTCTTTGAATACAAATATAAATATAAATATGTAATATTAGAACTAATAGATACAATATGGTGATAGTTACTGATGCTATTTAATATAAAGAAAATTATTAAGAAATAATAAAACATTTATGACTTCTATTATTATTATTGTCATCATCGTCTTCACTGTTGTCATTGTTGAATTTCTATTTGAATATGAATATAAAAATAAATATGGAAATATTATAGAAATGAAATACAATATGATGACTTTTGGACTATATGTTATTAATTTTCTACCAATAAGCTATACGACTTTCAAACTACTATAATCATCTAATTATCATAAAGAAATTAAGAGATTATAATATATATAAAATATCTATTAAGTAGTTAATATAATATACTTTTATATTTTAGAAGTTTCAACTTAATGAAACCAAGTATACTTGAAAAGCCATTGATCTTTGAATTTTTAAAAAATTCTCCAGATTTTTACACATATCACATGGGTTGCTAGATAATTGATTATAATTTGTATAATTATTACAGTTAAATGCTACAAAATTTATTCGTGTATCACACGTGGTCAAGAGTATTAGTTACAGCAATTAAAAATGGATGAGATTTCTCTTGCATTTCATAGATATAAAGTACTTTTCTTTTCTTTTTTAAGGGAGAAAAAATAAGAAAAGACCCTCCCTATTAGTAGAGCTTGTTCTTTTCGTTGGTAAATAGAAGTTAGTAAATAGATAAGTTGGTAAAGATTGATAGAAATGGGTAGAAATCGGTGTTTTTTTTTTTTTTGAAATAATCGATAGGAGTTGGTTAAGATTAGAAAAACTTAAAGAAGTTAGTATAAGTTGGTAGAAATTGAAGGATATTGGTAAAAAATGTATATTTGTAGCGATTTCTTTGTACATTTTCAAAGAGATTGATAAGAGTCTATGAAAATTGATTGCAGCTGGTTAAAGTTGAAAAGGAGTATAATTTTTTTGTTAAAATTGATAAAAATTAATTCAAGGTTAGTTGAAGTTGGTAAAAAAGTTGCTTGAAGATTTGAAGGAATTTATCCAAAAAACAAAAAAAAAGGGGCCTTGGTAAAACCGGGTCTGCATGTCACCGGACGAGCTCACCATAAACCCAATCAAAAACCCTCATCTGCCTCATCACTGTCCCCTGTCCGATAGACACATCACCATCTTTCTCTCTCCAGCTCAACAATGGCGCCGCCGACGCTATCAACATCGACATCGACATCGAAGGTCCCAAAGAAATCAATCGACAGAGCAGTAAAAGCCCTACTCAGATGGAAATCCCAGAAACCCATAGCCCTAAAACCCTCCTCCGACGATGAATTCATCTACTTAATCCTAACCCTAATCAATCCCCCATTGAAGAACCGTCCTCCGATATCGAATAATCCCCACACAATTCCCCTCCCAAACCCTCTGATCTCCCCCTACTCCCCCACCTTCCGCATCTGCCTCCTTGTGAAAGACCGTTATTCTCTCTCCTCCAAGCAAAAAATCGAGTCCGAACTCCTACCCATCTCCAATGTCATCAAGCTTTCCAAATTCAGGAAGGAATACGAATCATTCGAGGATAAGAAGAAGCTCTGCAACTCTTACGATGCATTTTTTACTGATAAAAGTATGATTCCGGTGCTTCCTAGGTTAATTGGGAGGTATTTTAACAAAAGGAGGAAGTGCCCAATTGGAATCGAATTGGGTAGGAGTGATTGGAAGGAGCAAATTGAGATGGCATTGGGTTCGGCAATGCTGGTTCTTCGGACGGGTACTTGCAGCGTGGTGAAAGTAGCGAGGGAGTCAATGGGTAGAGAGAAAATTGTTGAGAATGTAGCGGCAGCGATCGGCGGTGTTGTTGGGATTGTGCCAAAGAAGTGGAAGAATGTAAGGGCTTTGCATTTGAAGTTTCCGGAGTCTTTGGCAATGCCAATTTATGGTGGTGAGATTGACAATGGCGGTGAGGAAATGGGGGTTTTGGGTGTGGAGAATTTTAAGGGAATGGAAAGAGAGGAGGTGGGTGAACTGGGAAATGAAAAGGATGGGATGATGGAAGGCAGGAGGAGAGAGAATGGCGAAGTGGGTAGTGGTGGGATTGTGGGTAAGAAGAGGAAAAAAGGGTCGGAGAAAGTGTCGATGGTGATGCAAGATGAAGTTTTCCTGTGACTGAGAAGGACCCAAGAAGAGCAAGGTTTTGTTGTAGCTTACTATATGATGAGGATCATGAATTTGGTACAGTTTACTTGTTACTACTTATTCTAAAAGATCTCTTTTTGTCTCTCGTTTTTGTAGCGATGCTTATATGTGATTTTGAATCCCCGAGCTGGACTAGGTGGATTTTCTTTAGTTTTTTGTTATTTCAATCCTTTGTGAACGAACCTGTGTCAGATTGCTAACTATCTATGTTTATTGGTAATGTGCTCCCTGCTCCATCATTTGAAAATGTTAGGTGTTTGAGAAGTGAAATTGATTGAAATTTTGGCAATTTGATCTTGTACTTTGAGATTTCAGTGCATTGTTTGCAGGGTAGCAAGCACGGTGATGGTTTTTTTAACTAAGCTTCATGGGAGTCAGCAATTTATGTTCTGAATGCATTATTTATTAGTTTCACTTTGGGGTAGATGAAGCCTGTTGCCTTTGCTTATTTTGTTTGATTGGGAATTTCTGTTGATAAACGGCTTCTGTAACGGCAGAGATGTCTGAAGGGTTAAAGACTGTCTATATCTAGATCTTCTTCTAAGACCGCCGAAAGTGGGATTTACACTAGGAATTGTTTTTGTTGGGAATTTTCTGTTGATTCTGAAATTTCGAATAGTGCAGTCAGTGGATAACTATACAAGGTGAACAAAAGTGATCCTAATGCATTCTGGCTGATTATGGTTGGAATTCTACTCCAACTCTAGAAGCCAGGTTGTTATTTGCTAATAGCTAACGTTTATGCTCTTGGGCCTCTTGGCTTTCCTTATTTTAGAGCCAAAACACTTAGGATGAATGGTTTATGCTTAATTGGGTATAGTTGTAGGCCTACTTTGTTAGATAGCTGGCTGCTTGCTCCGTGATTATTGATGTTCAAAGGTCTCAGAAGAGGATTGAGATCCTTTGCCATCTAGAGGGAGAACTAAAATCTTGCCATCCATCCATCCAATTGTTGAGATTTTAAGCTGTTAATGATGATGCAGAGCAAACTCCAAGCTTGAACTTACTCTCACAAGCAAGGGTCTTGAATCAAGTAGGCTCAATGTTGACTCTAGGTCAAGGAATATGTCCTCCTAGGTCAATGTTGACTTGGGATCCTTGAAGAGGTCCTACAAGCTTAGGAAAGGTGGTTTGATAACTAGTAGTCCTAAGTAAGTAGTTTAGCTACTCTATCCTCCAAATCCAACTCATTAGCACATTTTCAGTTATTTGAGCATAACACTTCATCTCACTTCTAGGTCAATTTTGGAAGGGCAAACAAGCTCCAATTTGGACGAATTATATATATATGGATACCCCCTATCAAGCCATGGAACGTCTCCAGATTCCAATTATTGAAGAAGATGTAGGGTGGAATTAGAGCAAGGGTTTGTGTAGGGACTGGAATTACACCTTTTTTTATTTATTAAGGAATTATTTCGGCTAACAAATGGGTGCATTAAGGGCTAATATTTCTTGGACGGCTGGTGGATTCTCGTAAGAGCCAACTATAGGAAAATCTCCCCATGATTCATCCAATTGAGGTAGTGGATGACTCGTCCAATTTAGCATTCATGCAGCCAAATTCCAGCTTACCTACATTCTAGATAATCCGTTTTAAATTGCACCACTAGTTAGGATTTCATTGGCAAATATCCTTATAATCCTATTGATTAGAGCATGTCTTGGAGAAAGAGCTACTTTTCTAATTATTTGTGTGGATCCTTGTAATATTTCTTGTACTTGGACTAATGATATGAGAGTCTGATGCTTGGTATTTTATCAAAATGTCAGTTCTTTTTATCTCTCTAAAGAGAGTGATTTATCTCTTTTGTTCTATTATTCTCAAGTTTGAATCAACACTAGAAAATTTGAGATTTTTTCTCTCTCTTGGGTTTTCTTGGAGGAGATTGAACTTCATTGACTATTGGAGCTTACCATCAAGAGTTTATACCTTTATTTGGTCAATAGAAGTCACCTATGGATCATACCACTAGTGATAAATACTCCACCACCAATGGCAAAATAATTTGCTAGTTGGATGGGTGGACCAGAAGATGGGAGTCCTCCCTCCAACTGGGGTCTGTAGAGGATCTCAATTCCTCGGAAGCTATTGAGGACAACCCTCAAGAGTCAAGAGCCTGGATTCCTGGTTGTTTTTAGAAGCTGAGATGATGAGGCTGTTAGGTGCCTTCTGATTGATTGAAATGCAGTGTCTTTACGGATGGAGTTTGCAAGTTGTGGTATGTCAGTATGTGGATTACAACAATGTTGCATTGAGAAAGTGTTCTCAGGTTTTTTCTTCATTTGCTGCCAGAAAACTCCAACCTCTAAAGCTTTAGGGTTCCCTTTTTCTTTTTCTTTTTGTTTCTTTTTGTGGTGAATGAGCTTTAGTTTTGAATGCGCAAGTAGTTGTCCTTTGCCCCTCTACCGGCGGGGCGGGCGCCCCCCCCCCCCCCCAAACCCCAAAAAAATGAAAAAGCAACAAAATGCGTAAAGATTGAAACTGAACATTATAGTTTCGGTTGGACCTTAAAAATTTTGGTGGAAGAAAAAAATTTAGGTTTGGTTTAGACAAAATCACAAAGAAAAAAATATGGAGGAAAATTAGGTGAAAAAATTGTTAGAAACAAGTGATAAAATTTTCCTCATTAAATTGTGAGGAAAGTTTGGGAAAATTTCCCAAAAGAATTTATGACTTCCTCTAACCTTGCACTACTTAGATGACATTAATATAATTCAAATAATTTATCAACATTCAAATTTTTTATTTAAATTCTTATATTTTTTCCTCAATTCAAATAAGGAAAAAAAAACACACTTTCCCTCTACTTTTTTTTTTCCTTTTACATTTTTTTCACTTTTTTTCCACCAAATTTTCTAAAGACCAAACAGAACCTACGAGTCAAATGTATTTTGAATTTCAAGGTTTTTACTGGTGTCTAGGAATGCTTTGAACTCTATATGATGAATATCCATTTCATTTAATTGAATTTGGAGGTGTTCAAAAGTTAAGACATGAAATCTTCGGTAGATTCCTGAAATCCGTGGGAAAGAGAGGACGAAAAACATGTAGGCTCTCCCCGCTTTCTTGTGCATGCATTCTTTTCCTATCATCACTCCTGATCTTCTGTGATTACCGCTAATCTCCTAAGTCACGCAGTTAACTAAAGAGAGTACTGGTGTCACCTTTTTAACTAGCAATTTTTGACAATATCTCGTAGCGATTGGAGGCCATTCATATGTAGATTTCACCACGTGGCTGGCATGGTGAAGAAATTTTGCATTGACGTCCAGGGTTGTAAAGGTTCATTACCAGGTGGGTTTTGTCTTGTACTGTGAAAGATGTGTTCTCTGCTGGATGAAAAACTTCAATTCATGATTGTATTCTGCAAATTTATTCGGCCGATAAGCAGATTGACAACAATGGCGAGAATACGCAGTGTTCTACCATTGCTGTATGTGAAATAGTTATTTATAAACGCTCCCCAATGGGAGAGTTTGAGCAAGTCAAGGCTTGAGCAAGCACTCCAACTTTGTAGCCTAAGTTTATCAGAACCCGACTGGCTTAACCATTGATCCGTACTGGCCTTGGCAATTGGCTTGAATTGACCGAGCTTGCACAAAAATGTGCGATGTGAGTTGCTTAATTTTTTTCGTTTCATTAGAAGTTGAACTATTCAAATCAGGGTCCAAGTCTGAACCAAACCCACCTGTTGACTCTGCAAACAATGCAACCCACTTGGCTTGCTTCTTGACCATGGCCAAAGAGAAATGAGGGAATTGATGGTGGCTCGAGGTCTACCCTGCTTGGCCAAGTCGATCCGCTCATTTGGCAACCACTATCTTCTAAAGACCCAAATGTCAACCAATACGAACAATCTTCCAGCACTTTAAGATGTAACAATCAAAATTTTGAATTTTTTGGGCATAAACTCTGTACTTTGATCCTGTTTATGAAGTATATTCTACATGAGGTTTGTCCATCATTACATGGGCCAATCACCAATGTCTAAAGATGGGAACTTCCCATACACCAAACCTTGCTATGCATACGCCTAAACTCTATCCACAAAAAATGAAGTATAAACCCTTTACCAGCTGTGATTCTCAGCAGTTCAAAGGAACTGACCTGTGGTCAATAGCTACTGTTTCTCAAGCTTCTTCCACAAGTAGAGCGCCCTTCTTATGATTGGATCCGCTGAAGAACCTTCAGCATACGCACTTATAGCATTCAATAGGGTGGTGAACTTCTCTCCATTGTCCTGTATTCATTGGGTCATATTCAGAAGTCAGGAACATTACATACAGGTAATATACAAGGATCACCTCCCCCCCCCCCGGGGGCCCCGCGCCGAAAAAAAGAAAACAGAGACACCTTGCAATCCCTCTAAATTTGCATTATTCATTCTCCTGGTGATAAGTGGTTGGGTCATCCCATCATAGAACACAGAAATTTCTCTTTGTGCAACATTGCACCAAATTAACCTTGAAGTAGTTACAAATGGAGAGATTAAGCAAACTGCATTTAACAAAGACCATCGAACGGCTGGCAAATCCTAGAATGTCCTATGAATCATATCAGATATTCCTCTTTCTTGATTTATCATAATAAATCCTGTTCAATTCTAGGATCTAACGGAAATCTACATATAACCCATGCCAAGACAACCTTCCCTTGCTGAGACTAAGAGGAATTGATTTTGTTTGGTTTTGATACAGCTTGGCATCATGTTAGTAAATATAACCAAAAGAAGCTTTGGCCAATGATCTATATATATATATATATATATACACACACGCGTACACAAACTGCAAAACAAGGTAACTAAGGTTGTCAACCCTACCTCTGGCTTTTGGAATATAAGATCTTGTGTCTCAAATGGAACCATATAAGGCGGAAGATCAGAGCGAAGCATTGCCTGCGAGAAGTTGTAGAGTTGTGTGAACCGGACAATTGTCACCGCTGACATTAATGCATGCAGCTTCTCATTACAGTTACAGGAATGATATCCTATGTTCACCAACATGATTTGAGATTCATGTGCATAAAATTGGGACTAACACATTTCTCGCTCCACTATGCAGCAAAACGATTTTTTACTTTTTAAAAAGGCGATTTAGTCATTAGTTCAGGCTACACTGTTCTCATTAGTCATAGCACGTGTATGATTATAGTACCATGCAAGAGATTCCAGTAATCTATGCTTTGCAAGCTCTTTCTAATAATGAAATTTTATAAAGCTTGTTAGTTTCTGAGCAAATGTTGTATACTTTCACGTACTGAGAATTTGAACCCGACAAATTTCAAGGATAATCTAATGAACTTCGTAGCCCCTCTACAAATTTCCTTGCAAAAGTCCCAGGCCTTCATCTACAAATCTTGAGAGTTGTCTACAAATTTCAGGGCTTGTATACAAGTTTCAAGGCTCCTATATTCTACCAAAAATTCCAGAGCCTTTACTGACATTTCAAGACTGCTCTCAAATTTCCTACCAGATCTAGCAGATGCGATGTAGTGAAGAGTCATCATCACCAAAAAAAAAAAAACAAAAACAAAAGAAATGCAACTTCAATCAGCTAAGCAGGGAAGAAGATTATCCTACACTAAGAGAATAAGAAAAGCTAAAAGACGAAGATAAGCTAGAAGAAATTGTATTACCAGATTTCTACTTAGGCGAGCAAGA
This sequence comes from Selenicereus undatus, assembly GCA_017589665.1. Lineage (NCBI taxonomy): Eukaryota > Viridiplantae > Streptophyta > Magnoliopsida > Caryophyllales > Cactaceae > Selenicereus > Selenicereus undatus. The sequence continues at coordinate 21,702,875 of JACYFF010031958.1, read as the reverse complement.
TCTGCGTTTGCTATCAGTGCCTACACAACCCAATCAACATTATTAACCATTTGCTATTCACTGGGAAGTTTTGAGCAGACCATAACCAATACAAAGAAAAAACAAGCTCCAAATAATACAACATTACAACCGCAGCCAACACATGAGAATCTGACATCTATTATGCTGGAATGTCTAAGTGACAAGAGATCGACAGCAATGGGAATGCAAATTTGAAAAACATCTGGCAGCCAAAATCACATCACAACTCTACCAACATTCGTGATTCATAAATTAGATTTCATCACTACCACTGACTAAAGGCACTAAAAATTATTCTTATAACATCAATTCATCCACATCTGCAATCACAACTACCTCCATTGTGGATTAAAGGCATAAGAAAGCCCTCAAATCTACGCTGGCATCAGAAGTAAAGCTGAAGACTGTACAACAAATTCTCAAAAGGAAGCAAGAAAGTGTGAAGGAAATAGGTATGCCCAGGCAATCCAAAGCTAACTCCCAATTAAAGAGCTCCAACAAAAGGACAACGAAGTTTCAGAGGATTTCAAGTCCCCTATGCACATGATATCTGCTCATCAAAATTTTCCCTCTCATAAATTAGCACAAGTCAAATTTTCATTTGTGTAGCTTCCTAGCCAAAAGAGGATATCATGAGACATAAACTTTCCGATTAAGATTTAAAGGAGAAGTTCACTTGAACATGAAAGAATTGGAGGGAGACAGGACAAAAGCTTCATAAATAGGACATCACCACACACGCCCCCATTGGAGTCAGAAATTGCATTCAGTGAAGAGCCATCCAAGACACGCCCATCATTGCTTTCCAAATTCCAATCCTTGAAGTAGTCACTTAAAGTATGGTGCAATGCATAGTTTCTAAATGCACTGAACTGCATATTCAAAATACACATTTAAAAGCTCACTCCAGGAACTCCAGGAACTGCTCATTGCATTCGTGCTGCTATAGTACAAAGTCTTAGCAGCCTGCCTGACCTTAGATATGCCAGATTGTGGGACAACATAATCAAAGGAGTACGGATACTTGGACAAACAAAGGGCAACTCAAATGTTTTTTCAGCAAAATAGGGTAGAACCTGTTTCGCAGACACATATATATTTGTAAAAAGCATAAAATTATTTTAGGTTCTTGGGCTGTCTTTTTTTTTTTTGACATAACTAGTCAGAGAGGGGAAGTGAGTAAAAAAGCCCACCTGAGACACGCCTAGGTGAGCCTCGGCGTGTGGCTACTAAGTCAACGCCTCGGAAGGGATGAGGTGCACCTCAAGGATGCAAAGTTATATCTTCCCCCTTTTTCTTCGTTTTCTTATCCTTGCCTTTACCTTTTTTCTTCTTTTCCTTCCTTGGGAGCTAAATGGTGACCTATGCTTGTACAGTAAATGTGTGCATTGGGGAACTACGATGATAAGATAACATATTTGAAGGTTATTTGTGGTGTTAGTAGTTATATTGCTGTCGAATCACCTTTTTAATGCATTTTATCTAACTTGTTTCTAGAAAATGTGCCTTGTGGAAAGACTTTTAAATTTTTTTCCATAGAAATGCGCCTTGCATTCATGATGCATGCGCCTTCGCCTCGTGCCTTGCGCTTTGGGACCCTATGTGCCTTGCGCCTTTTAAAACTAAAGGTGTGACCACCCATGGGTCTTACAAGGGTTACTAAAATGATCACACAAGTTGCAAACAACATTTCTCGTGCACATGAAATGTGTGAGAGTAACTAAGGGTGTTCAAGGAGTGTCAGTATCGTGCACACGTCAACATGTAGGTGTTCTTGATCCTTAAGGAGGTAAGCATGCGGTTAAGCTAAAATATGAGATTCAAAACATAGGGGAAATAGCAAGCAAATAAAGTAGTTGAAAAGGTAATCCATCTGGACAATCCTTTATGAAGGAAAGAATTTGACGTCCTCTACAGGAGTGCGTGGAAGTTCATGTCCTCTGGATCTTGTCTAAGCTATGGGCAAATGTAGATGACCACAAAGGGGCTCATTCCATTTGACCCTCAAAATGGACTAATTGGCCATCATTTTGACAAGTTGGCCTTCGAACAAGAATGGTTGGTTATTTGCCAAGAAATGTGTTGGTAGCAATGGCCAATGGCCAGAGATCACCATCAAGATTGACATTGACTTCAAATTTCCTCGATGGTGGACTCCTAGGCCTTTTTGCAACACTTTCAGAGTTAAGATTCTATACTCAAACATAATGCGATCTCAAGATCAGTAGAAGACTTTGTTGGTGTCCAACCACCCTAAACAGATCATTGAAAAAACAAAGCAAACCTAGAACACAAGAAGCCAAATAATCAAACTCAAAGATGATATGAAACGCAAATGATGTCATCTAAGTTAGTTGCAGAAGCCTTTGGTGTGCTTCCAGGGCCTAAGTCTGAAGCCCATCCCCATATGCCTTTATGGCCTCCTTTGACACACCCCCGGAAAGCACCCCGGGGGGGGGGGGAGATAACAGTCTGGTTCATGGATATTTATGCTCAACCACCAACAAGGCTGCCAATAGAAGTGGTGAAAAGAACATCCTCAGAAGGCTTGAGAAACATTCTGAATACCCATATCAACACCCCAGCATCCAGACACAGCCCGAAACCAAACCATGATTCATAGGTTCTGCAGTATCAAGAATGCAGAAGAGATCTACTTATAAATTCTGTCAAGAAGACACTATTTCATAACAATATGTCTTAGCAAAATAGAGGACAGATTCAAAGGCTCAATCATCCTCTTGTTGTGCCTCTTTACTAGTAGATACATCTAAATGTAGATCCGTAACAGCAGCAAAAGGCAGTTAACCCCGCACAACAATTATTATCAGCCAAATGTGTCAGCAGCTCAATAATCATAAATCAGCAACTTTTTTCAAGCCTAACTAAAGTTTTACAGAGTAGGAAATACCTCTCTTATGTGTTCTTGTTGAACTTTCTCAACATTGGACAGTAACTCCTCCAGAGAACCAAATGCTGTAATCAACTTAACACCATGCATATCCCCAATTCCTGGTACCCCTGCAATACAGTTTTACAAAATCTTCAGAAACCTGGCGAATAATTGGTTGAGACATGTGAGAAGACATCTTGATGAGCTAGTGAAGTGGTAGAAGCTATTATCATCATTGGAGGATAAGGAATATAGGCAGAACCAAGCAAAATGTGAGTGAAATTATCAGACATGACTTAACTTAGCTCAATTGCATCTCACCAAGGAGATGAGCCTCCACATGACACTGTCATTCTAAGATCCATGTGCCCAACTTTAACTATCTTACTCTTGTAGCTTGTTAGGCTATTCTTATGGTTGTTGTCCCATGCATCACCTGCTTTCACTTCATAATTATATGCATCATTGTAGCATTTGCTCAAGTTATTTTGTGTGTTCTCAAAATGGGTTTGTGAACTCTAACTTTTCCTCATTGAAATGTTTTCATAAGTCCCTTGAAAGGCCTCTGTATGTCAAGGGTAGATTACTACATACTTCCCTAAACCTCATTTCAATGAAATCCCACCCATTCCGTCCTGGTGGTTAAAAACCCAGTGAATACAGTGACAATAGAGATATCAAGGGGTCTGACAAGTTACAATTTAGGTCTGGTGTACACTTAATTTGGCTGGTAACTGAGTGTGATGAACTCCAGCATCAGGTAGCAGAACATTCAATCCTAATCCAAAATTTTTCAGCTGGGGGTTAATCCAACAAATCTAGACTGCCCTGATTCATAATTTATCATTACTTTTAAGAGTTCCTGGCCAAAAATGCTATTGAACTTTCATTTTTGTTTAAAAATGCCGCTCAAAATTTCTCTTACCTAATCATCCACTTGGAAATTAGGCATTAAAATGCCACTTTCACGGGCTAAGCTGGATAACCAATTAAAAATAGTATTGGAGCAATGCAAACAACAAAAGAGGGTTTTAAAAAAAGATAAAAGAAAAAACAACCCATCCCATGCCCTATTTACTTCCCTCCAAACCCAGAACCTCTCACAACTTGCCTTCACCTTTCTCTCAATCTCTGCGACAGAAAACCTAGCAAAACCCTAATAATATCACAAGCTTACTAAGGGGAAGGACTTCAACTGTGAGGATTGAACAAGGGAGGGACTGTTAGAAGACTTGATTGCGCCTGTTTTCCAATCAAAGAAGCATGGCATGATGCACATGTGTAGGGCTTCGAGCAGCAGAAGGGGACATTTTAAGGGATCGTTTTGATCTAAATCAGAAGATGAACAAAAGGCAAAACTCAATTTTACAAGGTAATGCGTATCTCAAAGTGAATTTTGATTTTAGGGTTTCGAAAAACCCTAAGGTCTGTAAAGGGGATTCAGTTTAACACAGTCCCCCCCCCCCCCCCAAAAAATCGCCTTTCTGGTGCTTTTTCTTTTTTTCCTCTTTGTTTTCAGATATCAGTTTGAAAAATAATTCAACATACAAAAGCCTGCTTTAACTGGTTACTTTCACATAACTAGCATTTTAATACATACTAATCAAGTCTAGTAGCATCCTTATGTAAGAAAAATTTTCATTAGCAGTTTTGAAATAAGTAGAAAGTTTAAGACATTTTTTGCTAAGAACTCTTACTTTTAACAACATCCAAGCATTATTTTGTAATGAGTAACCAAAACTAGCATTTAATTGCACAAAAGGATAAGTTTTCTTTGTTTATATAATCATCACGTCATCTCCAATAATACAAATGTAATTAGATTAGCAATGTAGAATGGGTGATAGTTGAACCCAACCTTCATCAATCAAAGATGTGGTGGTGGCATAGAGAAGAAGAATGAAGAAGAGTTCGGTTTCTGGTGTTTGGAAGATGATTCCTCTAGCCATTTGGCGTTAGAAGGAAAGGAATCGTCTGATTTTTAAGACAATGCCTTGTTCTACCAAAATTTAAAGCTCTACTTTCTAAAATCTTGTAAAGCTAGAGTCTAGTGCTTAATGAGTCTAGTGCGTAATGGTGGGAGAAACTTGAGTTTTTTTTTTAAAAAAAAAAATTTGCTAGATAATATTATGCATGAGAGCTTCAAGTCATGATGATTTTTGTACTTGCCCCTTTTGTACATGGGTGCTACCCCCTTGGTATCTATCTGATACAGCTTTTCTGTTATTCATCAAAAAAAAAAAAAAAAGATTTCCGATGCAAAATACTTCACATATAGAGACATAGTAGAGTATAATGAGGAAAATGTAAGACAAGACATCTTTTTTTTTTTGGTTTTTTCGGGGGGCGGGGGGACGAGTTATTGAGATAACAAACACAAATAACTGACCAAATATAGGAATAAAAGGAGAGGAATGAATTCATGTATAATACGTCAAATGTTTAAACTTGCTATTAGTAACATCACTTGAAGTTGTAAATTCCATCTTATCTGAGAAGAATGGAGAGTAAATAGGAGATTGTCAGCAAATTTGTCAAGGGTATGAAGCCTAGTTGCTCACTATGAACTCTGCTCAATTGATAGACGAGAAGGGATTCATAAGATTATAAGAATTATCATTCCTTGACAGAAAGGGATGGCAGAGAGAACAAATAGAGAAAGTACGTTAAAAAAAGGAAACAAGATAATAGGGAGAGGTCTTCCGTTCAACATGTTATCCATTATGTTACATTCATGTTTGAGACAGTCGAAGGAGTAACTTTTTGGCAATTGTTTCAGTTTGAGTAAGAGAAATGCTTCATTAAACTATCCTCCATTTTCTACAGAACAATAGGCAATCAACAGTTTTCAACTCATGGACCAAGAGCATGCAATTGAAAAGTGAGGCTATTCCATCAGCTGCTCTCCCCACCCCAAACCCCATCTAAATGGGACTTTGGGGGCTATGGAGTTGGATTTTGTTGATTTGAGACATGTTTCTTACTGCACTCAAGGGGTCAATGCACAACACAAGAAAGCAAAATTGACCCATTATTTGTAGGCCATTTGAGTTCGCATAAAAGGTTGAGACCATGTTCACAACCCACAGTGTCAAGTCAGTCTATTCTTGACAAGTCCAATCGACAATGACAAATTGCTGATCTGGTGATGCACAGAAAAATTTTTAAAGCAGCCCAACCAACCTGGAATGTTGTCACTTTTGTCACCAACGAGTGCAATGACATCAACAAACTGAGATGGTTTTAAAGCCCCATATTTTTTTGCAAAATCCTCGAGGCCAAATGAAACCATCCTGCACAAAGGAGCGATTATCTATACATATAAGATACCGAGGCAGGAAATACACACGATACAATAACCACAAATACAATTCGCAGATGCAAAAGCTAGCACCATGAGGTATATATTTTGAATCTAGCAGCAAATCATTATCTAGCACAAGATAAACATGCTAACAGCAAACAGGCCATCTTCAGAGCAATGCAGGACCACAGATGCTACATAGCAAGCAGTACCAGTTATGAACAAGATATAAAAGTTTGTGATCAAATTTTATAGCAGTAAACTGGGCCACTTTCTCATTGGCCATATGCCTCAAGTGATATGAACTCCTGGACTGACCAAAATGAGATACGCCAATAGGTTTAAAAGACCATCTACAATTTCACTCGCACAAAAATCAACCTAACAGGGACCCAAGAATGAGAAGACGTATACATGCCCGCATTTGCATCATTTGTGCTTTGACACTAACGGTACATCGAAGTAGATGAGCTTTCACGCTGAAGAGACTGATTAAATTATATTTTCATCATAACAATAATGGCATCACTTACTGCAGTCACATGACCATCAAGTTTCAAAAGCAATAGTCTTGGCCTCTGCTTGTTGTGCAATATACTTATATAACCCATTCTTGTAAACCATGTTGGTAAACACTTAACCGTGATAAATCACTCTTAGGTCAATTCCATTCATATTGGTTTTTTACAATGCATATAGATGTGTACCTTGAACTCGAATAAAAGTTAGTTGACTCTTAATCTCAGAACTTACCTCTTGACTAATTTCCTCTAACATTTTGCTCATTAAAAACATGCAGCTAATTATAAATAAGGCTGTAATGTTAGGACAGTTTTTATTTCACTTTCTGGTGATTGTTTTATCCTAAAATAGCTTTATTAATTTTTTTTTTCTTATATTGTAATTGAACTTGTCCCAATGTAATTAAAGCTAGGGTATTTTTGAGTTCTTTATGTGGAGGGAGGGGGAGGGGATTGGCTTTTAAAACTCCATCCCTTTGACTAATTTCCCCCTTTTTGATGAGTAATCAAGAGTTGCATTAAGAACACAGTGAGATGTCACCTATGTACAAAAGGGGCATAGACGAAAAACATTATGCCTTCAAGCTCTCTGCTCTCATCCATAGTATTATCTACAAAATCCAAAAAATCAAATTTCTTACACCATTAAACACAATACTCTACCCATACAACATTATAGCCAAAGGAACCGTCTTCCAATCCCCAAGAGCCCAACTCTTCATCCTTTTCTAACAAGCCACCAACACATCTTTGACACTAGATGATTGGACCCAACGTTCCCATCAAAGAGAGAGATAAATGCCAAAACGAAGAAACCCCCACTGGCAATGAAAAAGGAGATTATCCACTAATTCTTCCTGCTCAAAACACATGGAAAACACACTTGGATGCAAAAGCTCCTTTTTAGGCCTGTACTCTGGAGGAATCTTTCCATGGCACCCAAGCAAAGAACCAGACTTTTCTGGGAGCTTTAAACTTCCACATCAACTTGGCAAGAAAAACAAAGCCATTGAAACCTTCAAAATGCAAGGTATGAAAACTCTTAATGGTATAAGACCCTCAGAGTCATATGCCCAAACAATCTCATCATTTCGATGAGGCAAAACCTTCACGTCTGTAAGTAAAGCCAATAACCTGTAGATGTTATCATCTACCCAATCATTTAGACTTCTCATAAAAGTCAAATTGCAATGGATAATGTCAGCATTCCATGATACCGCTGCTTGTAATTGTGGCCTCTTTCAAATGAGCCCAAAAGGTCGGGAAATTGAGCCTTAAGAGGTCTATCCCTATACTAAGTATCATGCCAAAACAATACCCTACAACCATTTACCTCATAATGCACCAAGGATTTAAAGCGCTCTAAAACTCTTAAGATAGATTTGTCGCATGAGAATAAGCAAAAGGAAAAAAAAACCTTAATAACACTTGAGGTTTATCAAAGACCCCTTGCTATTCATTGAAACACTAGTAGCAAACAGGGTACTATTCATTAGAATAGCAAAGTGAAAAGTTAATGGGAGTATTATTTGCTTTAAAGGTATAATGACCTGCATCTAAAGTAAAAGAGAGGAATTTACATCTGAACATATGAAATGATACTTCGCAATGAAATGATACTTCAATTCGGAGGACTGCACTGAAATAATCAAACCCTAAACATCTTTTAAGAGCTCACACTTGTGGATATCCCCAGCAGATGTTCTATTTGTCCACACTTGTGGACGTCATCATGGTGCAAGCATGACGACCTTAGAAAACATATGCTATATCGTCTAACCTACAATTATGTTTCTTTCTCCCATACATTCCAATTATATTTCTTTCAATTTCCACAGAAAAGATCTGAGCAGTTTTCATACCTGTGAAATCATAGCCAAAACGTTACATAACCATATCATTTCGACATAAAAGGTCATCAAGTTGTAAAGTAGCCCAATCAGTCAGAACAATTATATAAGCACCATATGACCTCAACCAGAGTTACCAGGATCGCGGAGTGCTCGGACTGTGGAACGTGGAATGCCACTTCCCTAAGAATGGGACCGAAGGGAGTAGGCCACTTCGCACGGTTTTTGGGAACGAAATTCTTAATTTCGGATCGTTAATGTAAAATTGAAATTTTAATTTTAATGGGCTCTTTTTCCCCCTTTATTTTGGCCAAAACATTGGAGCCTAAACACAAATTGCTCATAAAAACCCATACGAAAAAAAAAACTTTCATGAACAAGAAAACCAAACCCAATATCTCTCTCTTCTGAAAGAAAAGAAAATTCAAAACTTATTATTATTGTCTTGTTAAACTAATGGATGCGCATACTGTTCCCAACAATCAGAATTTGTTAATTACAACTGATGCATGTTCCTACTTTCAAATAAATAGAAGCAGCTCATTTTCCCTTCCCAATAGTCCTTTTCACTAGACAAGCATGAGAACCGTAAAAACATAAAAATAACCCATTGTTTAACAACTTCGATCCTCTCTACACCTTCCAGCACCCCCTCTGTCCACTCCTCTCTACAAAAGTGTTATGGAAGATATCCACAGCTGCTGAATTTATCTTCTGGTATGCTTGTAGTCTGCCTTCAACAGTAGCTTTCTTTTCCTAATTTTCTTTCTTCATTTTCAAATTTTTAGGCTATTTTGTTCTCTTAGAAAAGGGATCGCCAAGTTCTCAGATCTGAAACGCGTTTCCCAGTCGTTCCAGAATGGAAACGTACCGCATTTTGGATCGGACGATCTGAATCGTGGAATGGCGGGTGGGGTAGCGATCCCGGTAACTATGACGTCAACTCCAACTACAGGAACATCATTAAGGTATGGCAAGCAAACGGCAACAGCAACATTAACAAACGAATTATTGGAGTAACATCAGTAAGAGTAATAACACAAAACCAAAAACAAACATGCATCTCCATAAAAAGGCAAGTCACAAGAATCATTAAAACAACAAAAAGAACCATCATGTATACCACCAGGTTTTGGGAGGCCACAATCAATTACCCTTAACATGATTTGCTATATGCCAAACAATCTGTTTCACAATGATCAATAAGGTAACAAATTTATTTCCATTCTAGACATGAAGTGGGTTTAAGTCACATTGCCTACAGATTCTCTTGCACCAACACGACCACTTTTGTCAGAGAGGCTGCTTCCCACCAACCAATAAGGTATGGAAATTCTTTAACATTCTAGACAAGGACAGGTAGGTTTAAGACGCATTGCCTACATATGTCGTATGGAGGTCTTACAAGAAATAGCAGATTTTGATTGCTCATGAGTTATCATATCCTTGTAAGTTGAGGCAATCACTTATGTCAAAATACTAAGCCAGTGTGCTCTGTCTAGTCAATATCAGGCTACATCAAATTTCTCTGATTCGTCTTCTCATTGTTATACTGAAACAATGATGACCTACTCCATTAATTGGATCTTATAGAGCCCGATCAGCAACATAACAGTGAGACCGAAACAGCCAACCATGCTTTTGTACTTATGAATTCTAGTTCACGTGCTAATAGCCTCTGTTTTTGTCAGGAAAAAGTAGCATACTTTTTACCTGTTTTTACCAATGAAGGTTTTTCCCGTTGACATTCTTATTATTACAAACCGGATATGGACACCAAACATTAGGCAAACGAAACAAGCAATTGATAACAACACAATTTACATGCAATAACTATGACAAATTTAGGCCATATCATTTGACAAAAAATTGTATCCATACTCAATACTTAGATATCTGATGTAATTCTAAAAGGATATGGGAAAAATGAAAAGGTAACTATGCGCATGACCATTGATTAGAGATTCAGAAGTAGGCACAACAAACTCTCAAGGTACACACCCACCCAACCAGGGGGAGGGGGGACTCACTCATCTCCACGTGGAGCAATTCGCAAAAGACGCAAGGATGGGGATAGAATCTGGAAGAAATCTTTATCTGGGGAGACAACTCTAACCTGTCACAGAATAATGTTGTTCCATCAGTACAAAGCAGTGGCAAGTGGAGGAATTCACTTGACATTGTTTCTGCTAGGCACAAAAGTAATTAACCAGTGTGAACACAGATTAATAAGGTATTATGTAAAATTCCAAGTTTTTTGGGCACCTGTTAATTGTCTATCATAGAGAAAGGAGGAGGAACTAGATCGCTCAAGTCTCCTCTATTTCTAAAACTTCATCCCTTTTAAAGCATTATGTATATCAAATGCTTCAGGCAGGCAAACAACCTTAATCCCACTAAGATTTTACTAGTTGACACTTCGACAACAAGGAGCACTTTTATGCCCATCATTCTCTGATATCAATCATATCAATTGCCATTCAATTGAACTATTTTGTCCTAAAATCAAGTTGAGTCGAAGGTTAATAATGTCAAGTTTTAGTCAAATTTCTTGTCATAACAGGGACAAACCAAAACGGAAGTGGGGCAGTCACGGTGCATGGTGGGCATAGAGAAATTGAAAATCAAGAGGAAATATAGATATCTAATTTATTTCTTAAGATCTTAGCAATTCAACCGACAACATATACAGTATAAACTACCTTGTAACCCGCCTGAACACTATTTAAGGCTAGGGTCCCTATAACGTCATCAGCTTCGACACCTGGTACCTGCATAAAAATTAACAGCACAATAAGAACCACAAAGAATAGGGAAAAATCAGATATATGCATAGCTGATGATTTGGGTCAATTACCTCAATTACTTTAATGGCCATAGCCTTGATGGATGCTTTTAGATACTGGAGCCCTTGAACCACAGTATCAGGTGTAGGGCCACGGTTGCTCTTATAAGGTGGATACATGGTATGACGAAAATTAATGCCTTCACAAGCACACAAATACCATCAAAAAAAGTCTAGGCACTCTTCAAAAATTAAGATGAAGGCTCATGAAAATCAAACTCAATGCACTGTTACTTACATTGTGGATATATGCATAACATTTCACATTTTCAAAGAATGAATCAGGATGACTAACTTAAAATCATAGCAGGAGCTAACAGAAACTAGCTCCAAGATTAACTTTGTAAGGAAGCTGAAGTTTGCAAGGAAATGCCAGAGGATCATAATTAAGTGTTCTGTGATGTTAGGATCAAGAAGCTAGAGAATATCGAGGCCAAGAGTTTAAGTTCAGATTGATGAATGGCATTCACGCTTGAGGGAAAGCGAACATGGTTAGAATTCAAAGTTGAAAGACTAGTGAGACAAGAAACATCCACCAAAAGACGGAATACCAGTTCTAATCTGAAATGATAGGAATGGTTTATAAAGGAGTTTACAGAAAATACGATGGTAGGTAATTTGCTTCACACACGACTATAGAGGAAGAATTTGTTAATTCTTCCATTCCACACCCCACCCCAACATTGGTTACAAAGAATAAATATAACTGAAGCAAAGGCATCTTCAGAAAACACAGCAAGGAAAACAGATATGTTTAGACAGATTACTCTGCCAACAGCAAACTTTCTGCAAGTCAGAACTTTTCATGGAACTGCAGCTGAGTTTTATCCTAGTTAGACTTGTCATTTGAAAATAACAAGAAGCTTTCTCAAACATAGAACAGGACACACCGGTTACACTCGACGCATAAATTCAATATCTGAACTACAGATTCATGTCATGAAGCAAAAATTGGGGGGGGGGGGGGACAAAAAGCACTATTTTTATAATAATGTCTGACTTCCACTGTCAGTAACACCAGGGAAAATAAAAGTTTAAGAAAGGAAAGTCAGTAGCAAAAATTGAGGGATCAGCAACGGCAGAGAAGAAACCCTATTTCTCTTCTTTCCAACAAACATAGTCAACAGCTTTGTTATTTTCATTTACAGTAATGTCAGACCCAAAATAGTTAAAGAAATCAAAGAAACTTCAATCCCCACCGTTTCTCTCCCCCCCCCCCCCCCCAAGTATCAGGCATCTGCAGGAACTTTCAAATCAGCAAAAAAGGAAAAAGCCAATGTAGGCTAGCCAACATGCTGGGCTTACGACACAACCCAACCAACCGCAGGCCCCCACCCCCCCAAAAAAAGGGTCGGGCGAGTAAGGACATGGTTACTAAAGCTTGTTGCAATAAAACCAAGCATTAGCAGGTTACAATGGATGTTCAGCCATAAACAGTGCACATGAATGCATAGTAAATATAAGATCAAAGTTACTTGATCCTTACTTTCTTAGCTAGGACAGGTACGTTTGATTACAAGAAGAAAATATTTAATTTTTGTTTTGCTAAAATTATAAAATCAAAACTAAATACTCTAATAGGCAGCAAAATACCACCAACTTCAATACTGGATAAACAAAAACAGAATCTTAAGATCAATGTAAAAAAATTTCAGTAGCTCAACAAGTTGGCACTGTAACAAGACAAAATAAACTTTTCATCTAGGAACTAGTAAATGTTCTATTTATCTCTCCACTCTTCCACCTACCCCTTTCCACTCTTCCCCTCTCCCCAATCAGGGACCAGAAACTAAAACAAGAACACATAAAGAAAAAACGACATACCTTTGCACATTACACTTTCTTTAGAAGAAATAGAGGTTTCACCAAATGCAATTCCTGAAACCAGAAAGCTCTTCTATCAAAAATTGCTGGCATTGGACCCTAAATGACCCAAGAAATCAGCAGCATCTGCTTCCAAAGGCTCAGTGCCAATCAAACAATGCATCAACTCAAACACTCAACTATGCTTGGGTATCATCTTTCAGTCATGCACATTGCAAAGCATCCGAAGTACAGGTAAAGCATCAAGGAGTCTTTTCACTTATCAGCAGTTATATTATTCATAAAGTCTTCAATTGCTTGAATCCATTTCCCCTCACAGTTGGCATCAGATAATGTAATCTCAACCTCTGACCAGTTCCTTGAGAACGGAACAAGAAAGTTCACCAGCAGTTTGCAGTTTAAACACAACAAGATATTATCCACATTCCACAGCGCAGATAGATGTCTTTGCTAGCTTGACTAATCTTCCCCCGCCCCATATCCTGGCTGCAAGCTCAGGCAGGCACAGGAAACCCCCCCCCCCCCCCAAGGAAAAAAAAAAAAAAACAAGGCTCAAATACACAAACCCAGCGCATACCTTGACCCTTCAAGAGAATCTAGAATATGGAGACAACAATTGAACATGTTAAACATCATTCTTTTCATTTGGTAGGGACATACTACGATCCAAATCCAACTCCAAGAACAGGTGATCCATACACAAACATAGCTTTGTTCTTGAATACTTCCTAACAATAGCTTTACGGTATAAAACCTGCAGTATGCAGAATAGATCCCTACTACATGGGGAAAAGAACTAATATATTCGCATCAGTTCACAAAGTAGTTCACAAAAGCACTACAGTATAAAAACCTTGAGTATGCACAACAGACCCCTACTACATGTGGAAATGAACTAAGATATTCGCATCAGTTCGGAAAGTAGTTCACAGAGTATTTTCCCCACCCTGCAAGTTAGCATGATAAAACTGCAAGCAAGGTAAGGATTTTTCTGTTTTTGATAAGTAATCAAAAAATGCATTAGAAAGACACCAAGGGGGTGCCGCCCATGTACACAAGGGGCCAATTACAAAAATCATTAAGCCTTCAAGCTATCATGCATAATATTATCTACAAACTCCAAAAAAACTCAAACTTTTCCAACCATTAGGCACAAGACTCCAACTACGCAAGAGTCTCAAAAATTAGAGCTTGAAAGTTTAATAGGACAAGGCATTTTCCTCAAAAATCTAATGGTTCCTTTCCACCATCAAATGCCCAAAGGAATCATCTTTCACATATAAGAAACAAACTATTCTTCAATCTTCTTCTCCAAGCCGCCACCACATCTTTGACTGACCATCAGGGAAAGAGATAAATGCCAAAGAGACGAAGCCCAGTGACAATGGATAAGGAGATGGTCCACCGTTTCCTCCCCCTCAAGGCGCATAAAACACCTACTAGGCCCATCGAAATTTCTTCTTTTAAGCACATCCTCTGTGGGGATCATTCCTTTAATAGCTGCCCAAGCAAAGAAGCACACTTTCATAGGAGCTTTAGACTTCCAAATGGCAGAAATATAAAAACCAGGGCAATTCCCATCATCATAAAGCCTTTAACAGAAACTCTTGAGCAAAGTAAGGATTCTATCTGGCATGTTCAGGACTTCCTTGCAATGTTGGATGACTCCCATGCATCCAAAAGCTCACCACAACACCGACATCCTTAACTCCCGAGAAATCCCAGCTAACCAATGATTCATAATCATTGGATAGTTAATCTAGTAACTCCTAGCTTCCTTTCTTAGCCACATCCTTAAGTCAGATTGTCAGCAGCAAGTAGGAGTCTGATTGGTTTTTCTTTTTGGTAGGAAGACAACATTCACCAAGAAAAAGAATACAAGTTAGAGCCTTACAGGACCAGTAGACCTCCAAGAACTATATGTACAAGAGATGAGCCAATCTCGCTTCCAGAACCACGAAGAAACCCCTGAGAAAGCCCCTAGAACACAACCCCAAAGTCAAGCCTAAGACACTCAGTGCCAAGACAATTGCTTACTCTATACTAATCAATAATTTCACTACTCCTCCCTATCCAAAGAGTCAAGCTCAATAGAAATGCCAAAAAGGGACTCTGCCAAAGAATCTTCTGCTCCTGTTGCTCTTAAAACAAGCTTAATGAAAACAAATGCCAGGGAGTCATGGCTGGGCAGATCTTCCTCTCAATTTGCACAATAGATAAATTGCCATACAACTTAGGACTATCTCAAAACTCAAAGTAAATGAACCCAGTTTATCCACTTCTCAGACACAAAAAATACATCAGGGGAACTTGCTCTATTTGATCTCTGGATTTGAATATTTTCATTTGTATCATTTCTTTTTAGACCCACCTCCAAGCAAAAGCTTTCGCCACACAAGGGAATTCTGATCTCTCATTAAAATTGCAATAAGGACATTCCTAGGATGTGAACTTTCTCTGAATATCCCAATGAAGCTCATCAAATTATATTGGATGAGAAGCAGCTTCAGAGAGCTAACAGCACAATCAAGAATTTCAAGATTCGTAAGACCATAATGCCCAAATATTCTAAGCTGAAACTAGAAGTCAAGGAAGCCAAGCACGGGAACATACATCAACCTGTACTCAACCAAAAGAATAGGATACAACTGTCGGCTCAAAATGCTGAATTGGGATCTTACCAATATGGTCAAACACCACCTGCATGAAATTTAGTGCAACAAATCAGTCAGGTACCAATGCTTATACACCACAGCGGAGGTAATTAAAAGACAACAATATTCTTCCCTTTTCTGCAGTACATAAGGCATAGCATCTAATTATTATACAAGTCTCAGATAACTTATAAGGTATCTAATGCCCATAAAAATTTCACAGCATATACGCACATGCTATCATTCCAGTACATACAGATCTTTTTCTAAGGCAATAGAATATACGAGAAAGGGTGCAACATATGAGGACAATGAATCTTCAAAGATAATTAGAAGTTAGTCCAACCTCGTCATACTTAAATCTCAGGCCATCCTATGCCACAAAGACTTAATACATAATCTAGTAGATGACATATTGAGAAGATACTGGAATTCCTACCTAATGAAAAACATCAGAAAGTTGCCAAAAAAAATCACAATGCTAATGCAGCTCAAATTGCCTACAAATGGTCACTGGTCAGTAATTATGTCACACCCAAATAACTACCAAGTACCTACACTAGACATCCATAAGTTTATGCTGCCTCGCAGAGTCTTAGTGGAGGAACAAGTTGCAAACGAGTTCCACTGCTCCCCCAGTGAAAAAAACAGATCAGCAAGTGTTGCTCTTTCAAGTCATTCTTTGAGCTTGATGTCACTAATGCTAATCCTACCTTCACCTTAAGAGGCACTTTTTACTTTCCAAACAGTTGTGGAGGCCAAAAATGATTGATGAAGTGGAGCCATATTTAGATGACAAAGAACAATTGTTATAAGGTGCACCCAAAGATACAGGAATACTATACACATCATTATCATACACTAAACACAATTCTATTTTACACTAAATATCATTATATTCTACACTAACTTCTTATCTTTTTAATTTTCTTGGCAACATGTGATTAGCTTTTCTTCCCAGAAAATATATTCCATTGTACACCTTCCTACTTTTTTTTTAAAAAAAATAATTCAACACTTGCTTATTTTTCTTTTTAAGAAAAATATATATTCTATTCTACAATAAATGTCATTTTATCACACACCAGACACTATTCTATTATATACTAAACATACGCTGAAACACTAGAGGGAAAAAAACACTGGAAGTACCTAAAAAATAATTAGTCTAATATTAATTATACTCAAAGTCTATATAGAACCACAGGCTGATAAGTTACAAGTCAAACCAAATATAAGAATACAATCTACAAAATACAAGCGCCTTGGCCATGCTTGACAGGTTTCTATATTGAAAACTAGAACGCATCTAGTATCATCAATTAAATTCATCAAGACATAAAAAATAAATCCAATCATTTTATTTTGGAATTGTTTAGTTATCACTTTAATGAAAATTAAAATAAGTTTATAGTGACTGACAATATACTCCGGTTTAAACCTAGAGTTATTTTGGTGTTGATTAGTTCATATTTTGGTATTGTTTAGTTGTTACTTTAGTGCTTCAAAGTAGCTTGTACCATGTTCCTGTACCAGTGGGTGTACACTAGAATTTGAGCAGAGACGAGGCTTTCTTTTTTTTTTTTTATGAATACTCAAAAAACATATTAGATTACTAAGGGGATCTTACCAATGTGCTAAAGGGACAAATAGAAACCATCATGCCCTCAGGCTCTTATGAATTATATTTGAAGTCCATAAAGGTTAGATATTCACTATTGAGCACTGGACTTCGACTATACAAAATTCTGAAAAAAACAATGTTCAAACACAAGATAAAAGATGGCTTTGCCTTCAAAACTTTGACAATTCCTTTCTTTCCAAATACTCCAATAGATAGAGCCAGAAATTATCTTCCAAATACCAAGAAGCTAACTCTTCTTCATCCTTCTTTCCAAGCCAGAAAAACATCTTTGAACATTCCTCGGTTGAGACAAGAAAGCCACAAAGAATGGACAAGAACGGATTATTCATTTCATCAATCTTTTCTCCTGCCCACACATGTGACACCTACTTGTTAAATTAGAATTCCTTTCTGTTTGCAAGTCCTCCATATGAAATTTCCTATACTTGTCGCCTTAGCCATACCCCCCCCCCCAAAAAAACCACAAAGAGAAAACCAAAGAAAAATGAAAAGAAGAAAAGGGTGCTTTACTGGGAGCTCTAGGAAAATCAGCGCAGTTTGACACTTTAAGAAAAAAACTGCTTTTTAAAAAAAAAAATCAGTAATCCAAAATATATTAATGAAAGGGGATGACAAGAACCATATAAAAAAGGTGCTAAGAACTCTTAATGGTAACACCATGTAGCATCATGGCCCAGAAAGTCATATCATTGACTTCAAGTAGAGCATTCATATTGGCAAATACAGCTATGTCAGCTAATAAATGGAACACGCTGCCCTCTTCCCAATCATTTGCGTTTCTCAAGAACGTCAAGTTCTAAAGATTTTCATCACCATTCCAATACACTACTTGCATTCTTACCTCTTTAAGGTGTACCAATATCTAAAAATTGAACCCTTGACAATTGATCCCACAACACGTCATGCCAAAACAGGAACCCCACACAATCCATTGCCCAAAGCGCAACTAAATTTTTGGAAAGCTCTAAACCTGCTAAATTTGATTCCAATACCCCACTCCCTGAGCATGGGGACACTTTTTGCCCCACCCATTGAAGTTTGTTGCCCCATTCACCTTTAACTTTTTCCATAAAATTTCCTCTTCATTCGCAAATCTCCCTATTTACTTATGCTTGAAACAAGGTTAGACTGTTAGAGCTACAATCTCAGTTGCCGAAAGGTATACCCAAAGATGCCATACGACTTTCTGTAGGGACTTATTATCTGAGAAGTTATCTCACTGACATGTATTTCAAAACTGATACAGAAAGTTTAGAACCACTAAGGGTCCTTTTTTCAGCCGCCGGGGGGGGGGGGGTGTTGTACTGTTGTATATGCTGTCTAAAAAACTCTATACTGTCTCCGGCTTATTATTCCCATTTCCTCCATTGCAATCACTCTCCATTTTTAAATAATCTCACTTTTTATAATGTAACAAAGGTGGAAACGTAGAATGGAAATTCTGCTATATGATAAGACCAGCAGCCTGTAGCAACAACACATATTTCCAAACATTTTGATCCAAAACATTTGTGTAGCTTCACAAAACAGTCAAAATAACCCACCTCTTAAATCTTCCCATTAAAATGGCATACAAAGACAGCTTAGGGTAAAAAATGAATTGAATTCTGAAGGTGTGGGAATCTATGATCTGGAAGTAGTATATAGTTTAATATTAACAGGGCACATTCACTTATTGAGTTCTATGCATCAAAATCATTTAAAGGTTCAAGTTTTAAAGCATTGATCAAACTGCGCTCAACCCCAATCAGGTCCTCAAACAGGCTTTACATAGTACAAGTTCACTCAGCATGGGAATGCAAAGGAAATATCACAGATGTAATAAATAGAACTTAAAGAAGTAAAGAATGCAATAGAATGTTACCGCAACATGAGAAGGAATGAACTCGAGAACGTCAATTATCTGCACAAGAAGCAATTTCATTCATGTGTAATTAGAAGGTCAGAAGTAAGAAAGACATTTTTTACAAAAAACAATGGACGAAAGTTAGAAAGGATCTTATTATACATGAACGCAAAAACATCACACCCAAAAAAAAAAGGGGACGAAAGTTAGAAAGGATCTTATTATACATGAACGCACAAACATCACACCCAAAAAAAAAAA